>OX463236.1:135098863-135698863 GCA_949820135.1 Sylvilagus floridanus | reverse complement strand
TTTTTTAAGTGTAGATAGATAATAGAAAAGTATTAAATGGAAAGCTAAGTACATCTAGGAAATGTTTATGTGACTTGGCAGAAATAGTAACTGTTAGGAAGTTTTTTAAGAGATTTTTATTTATTTTATTTGAGTGGCAGAGGCAGAGAGAGAGAGAGCGAGCGAGCGAGCTCTTTTACATGCTGGTTCACTCTCCAAATGGCTGCAATGGCTGGAGCTGAACGGATCTGAAGCCAGGAGCCAGGAGCTTCTTTCGGGTCTCCCAAGTAGGTGCATGGGCTCAAGGACCTGGGCAATCCTCTACTGCTTTCCCAGGCCATAGTAGATAGCTGGATCGAAAGTGGAGCAGCCAGGTCTCAAACTGTCATCGATGTGGGATGCCAGTGCAGCAGGCAGCAGCCTTACCTGCTTTGCCACAGCTCCAGCCCCAGGAATTCATTTTCTTATATATACTTTTCGATTAGTCTCCTTTAATTTAGAGAAAACACTCAAGACTTACTCTTCTTTATCACCTCAAGAAATTACAGAATTATTATCTGTATTACACTGTATATAATGATAATTATTACCTGTATTAACTTATATATAATCATCACCTTAACGAATGTATATTTGTGTGCAAGAGGTATATAGTTCCCTCTGGTATGGCATCCATAGTTTTCGTATTTGCATTTTCATCCTAATATTAACAGAAGATTTTTGCACACCAAGAACAAAGCTGAATCCAATGAATAAAATAGTATTTAGGCACACAATAATGTAACCATCCATCATTGCATAGAGTCGCAATTTCTCTTCCACTTGTTTGAACATCATTCACTTCAAGTCATATTCATATATTATGCTGTTAGGCCCACAATAGATTTACCTGTATTGAACATACAGAATATTTTTATTATTCCCTAAATAAGACAACTATAAGATAATAGCAACTATATATATAACATTTACATTATACTAGCAATTGTAAGTAATCTACAGAATACATAAAGTATATGAGAGGATATATGTAGGTTATATGTGAATACTATGCCATTTTGTGGAATACAAGGTACCTGAACATTTCAGAGTTCCTAGACCTATCCCCTGTGCATACTGAAGAAAGACCATATGTGCTCATCTGTGTGCAAATTAAACATATATTTAGTCTTTACTTAAAATTCCTTTGACTTTATCTTCTAGAATTTCAGCTTAAATAATTCTTTACTCTTACATATAAATCTAGATGGTACATAAGTTTGACTTCCTATAATATTTTTACTGTTTCCATTTGCTTAGTAACACTTTCTTTTATTTTGATTACCTTCTCAAATGATAATAATGTATATCATATATATATACATATATAATTTTTAGTTGTATCAACAAGGTCTTGAGATATGATGTGGCATGGGAAAGGAAAGATAAAATATTTGTATTTTCCTTGGTGTTTAGTATTTAAAAACACTATCTTCCTTTCCAGAATTCTATCACTTGTTTAAGATAAGAAAATTGGACTCAAATACATTAACTATGAAACCTGTGGCATCGTCTATAGATGTTGAGCAGTATGTGGCATGACTTGGATCAAAAGTCAGTTATACTTTATATTCCATCACAAGCATACACATGAAATAAGGAATGAATTATCTTAATATTTAAATACATATAACTATCAACATTTGTTTTCGAAGATTAAGGATTCAAAGAAATGTAGCAATGTTATAGTAGCCTGAAGCTGTGCAATGCAGTGAGTATAAACTTTAGGGGTCATTTGCAGTACCTGACTCTGTGATCTATGCATTCAATAAGGAAGAGCATTTAATGTAGTTTCACAAATTAAAGGAAACAAAATAATGGATGTTAACAGCAGGCAATTTGCATACATATAGCAATTATAAACTAAATATGGAGAAAAGAATTGATTCAAGAACAGATTTTTATGCCTGAAGTCTCAAAGAAAAAGAAAAAGAAAAAGAATAATAATTAAGATTCTAGGAAAATCATCTTTTGACTGAAGATAAATTCTCAGTCTACTCACAAAAAACAAACTCGATGAACATTATTGTTAGTTTAAAATATCAGTGCAGGGGGTGGTAGAAAGAAGATTTTCTAATATTACTAAAAATAAAATAGCCATGAAAAATAATTAGCTTCCCAAAGTGTAGTGTGCATACACATTTGATGGCACAAAATAAATTTGCAGTTTAAAATACTCAGAACTAATCCTTTGTATAAGTGTTGTATTGAGAGCATGTGAAAGAATGCATATTCATTTATCCTAAATAAAAAAAGAATGTTCATTTGCCCAATGTTTTCTTTTTTTTTAAACTTTATTTAATGAATATAAATTTCCAAAGTACAGCTTATGGATTACAATGGCTCCCCCCACCCCATAACTTCCCTCCTATCTGCAACCCTCCCTTTTCCCACTCCCTCTCCCCTTCCATTCACATCAAGATTCCTTTTCAATTCTCTTTATATACAGAAGATCGATTTAGTATATATTAAGTAAAGATTTCAACAGTTTGTCCTCACATAGAAACACAAAGTGAAAAATACTGTTGGAGTAATAGTTATAGCATTAAATCACAATGTACGGTACATTAAGGACAGAGATCCTACATGATTTTTTTTTAAAAAATGATTAATTATCCATGCAATTTCCAGTTTAACACCAAGTTTTTTAAATCATTTTCAATTATCTTTATATACAGAAGATTGATTCAGTATATACTAAGTAAAGATTTTGACAGTTTGCACCCACACAGAAACACAAAGTATAAAAATACTGTTTCAGTACTAGTTATAGCATTACTTCACATTGGACAACATATTAAGGACAGATCCCTCATGAGATGTAAGTACGCAGTGACTCCTGTTGTTGATTTAACAATTTGACAATCTTGTTGATGGCATCAGTAATCTCCCTAGGCTCTAGTCATGAGTTGCCAAGGCTATGGAAGCCTTTTGAGTTCACCGACTTCGATCTTATTTAGACAAGGTCATAGTCAAGTGGAAGCTCTCTCCTCCCTTCAGAGAAAGGTACCTCCTTCTGTGACGGCCCCGTTCTTTCCACTGGGGTCTCACTCACAGAAATCTTTCCTTTAGGTCTTCTTTTTTTTTTTTCCCAGAGTGTCTTGGCTTTCAATGCCTAAAATACTCTCATGGGCTCTTCAGACAGATCTGAATGTCTTAAGAGCTGATTCTGAGGCCAGAGTGCTATTTAGGACATCTGCCATTCTATGAGTCTGCTGTGTATCCCGCTTCCCATGATGGATCGTTCTTTCCCTTTTTGATTCTATCAGTTAGCATTAGCAGACACTAGTCTTGTTTGTGTGATATCTTTGACTGTTAGACCTATCAGTGTGATCAGTTGTGAACTGAAGATGATCACTTGGACTAGGGTGATGGCACTGGGACATGCCACCTTGATGGGATTGTATTGGAATCCCCTGGCACATATCTAACTCCATTATTTGGGGCAAGTCTGATTGAGCATGTCCCAAATTGTACATCTCCTCTCTCTTTTTCCCACTCTTATATTGAACAGGGATCACTTTTCAGTTAAAATTTAAACACCTAGCCAGCGCCGTGGCTCAACAGGCTAATCCTCTCCCTTGCGGAGCCAGCACACTGGGTTCTAGTCCCTGTCGGGGTGGCAGATTCTGTCCTGGTTGCCCCTCTTCCTGGCCAGCTCTCTGCTATGGCCTGGGAGTGCAGTGGAGGATGGCCCAAGTGCTTGGGCCCTTCACCCCATGGGAGACCAGGATAAGCACCTGGTTCCTGCCATTGGATCAGCGCAGTGTGCCAGCCATGGCAGCCATTGAAGGGTCAACCAACGACAAAAGAAAGACCTTTCTCTCTCTGTCTCTCTCTCTCACTGTCCACTCTGCCTGTCAAAAAAAAAAATTAAACACCTAAGAATTATTGTGTGTTAATTACAGAGTTCAATCAATAGTAGTAGAACAAAAAAATACTAAAATGGATAAAGTATTATATTGTACATCAACAGCCAGGACAATAGCTGATCAAGTTACTTTCTAATAGTGTCCATTTCACTTCAACAGGTTTCCCCTTTGGTGCTTAGTTATTTGTCGCCGATCAGGGAAAACAAATGATATTTGTCTCTTTGGGACTGGCTTAATTCACTCAGCATGATGTTTTCCAGATTCCTCCATCTTGTTGCAAGTGACCGGATTTCATTGCTTTTGACTGCTGTATAGTATTCTATAGAGTACATGTCCCATAATTTCTTTATCCAGTCTACTGCTGATGGGCATTTGGGTTTCTTCTTTGGAAAATGTCTATTGAGGCCCTTGGCCCATCTCTTAATTGGGTTGTTTGTTTTGATGCTGTGGAGTTTCTTGATTTCTTTGTAGATTCTGGTTATCAACCCTTTATCTGTTGCATAGTTTGCAAATATTTTTCCCCATTCTGTTGGCTTCGTATTCACTTTCCTGACTGTTTCTTTTGCAGTACAGAAACTTCTCAATTTGATGCAATCCCAAATGTTAACTTTGGCTTTGACTGCCTGTGCTTCTGGGGTATTTTCCAAGTAGTCTTTGCCAGTACCTATATCTTGCAGGGTTTCTCAAATGCTCTCTAATAATTTGATGGTGTTGGGTCATAGATTTAAGTCTTTAATTCATGTTGAGTGAATTTTTGTGTAAGGTGAAAGGTAGGGGTCTTTCTTCATGCTTCTGCACGTGGAAATCCAGTTTTCCCAGCACCATTTATTTAATAGACTGTCCTTACTCCAGGGATTGGTTTTGGATCCTTGATCAAATATAAGTAGGCTGTAGATGTTTCGATTGATCTCTGGTGTTTCTATTCTGTTCCACTGGTCTAACCATCTGTTTCTGTACCAGTACCATGCTTTTTTGATAACAACTACCCTGTAGTATGTCCTGAAATCTGGTATTGTGATGCCTCTGGCTTTGTTTTTGTTGTACAAGATTGCTTTAGCTATTCAGGTCTCCTGTGTCTCCATATGAATTTCAGCGTCATTTTTTCCAGAACTGAGAAGAATGTCTTCGGTATCTTGATTGGTTTTTCATTGAATGTATAAATTGATTTGCCCAATGTTTTCTAATAGTCTCATATTAAACAATCTTGAAGTCACTATAAAGTTGTATTTAATAACATATATTTCACTCATTGGTTGAAGACCATTGTCTTAGCCAATTTGAATTTATATTGCAAGAAATACTAAACGGGGTGACTTACACAACAGAAATATATTTCTCATAGTTATCGATAGAACGTAGCCATGGATGTTATTTATGTTCATTTAATTTCAAGATACACAGAAACTCAGAATACCTATAATGCATTGCCTTCTCCATTCATGGAAGTTCAGACTTCATGGAAACCCACTACAGTGTTTACTAAAACGAATCTCAATTGGATAATGGCTCTGCTCTTTTATCTGAGTGACTTCACTGTCTCCTTGGCATCTAAGTTGTTCATGACTACTGAAGCAGTATGCTTTCAGCAGGACTCAGATAGGACTATAACCTCATTTTCCTTTTGCTTCACTTTCCTCTTCTAACCAGTTGGTCAATTCTGTGGTTAACTGATATAAAAGCAGAGAAAATCTGAATGGATCAGTAAATTCATAGAATCTTCCTTGATGCACACACTTATGATCGTCTTCATTTGTTTTATGTGATTTTTCCTGGTCCATTAAGCTGTAGCCAGTGTGACAGAATCCTCCAGAAATAATTTATTGGTAGAAAGTCTTTTAGCATCATAATGAAAAATGAAGAATTAATGGCCTCAGCTTCTCCAGGACCTTGTGAGAAGAGACTGCATCTTTCTGAGGTACTGTCTACCCCGTGTTTTTGAGAATTAAATATATCTATGTAAAATGGTTAAACTTACAATTCCTTAGCAATTAACTTTGACTCTTCTATTTCTCCTCAAAGCATAGATCTGTCTTCTTCATTTGCATGGCAGCAAAACATATCATTGACTTTTGGAAAATGACCATTTTACAAGTCAAATATTCAGTAAGTATTCTAAAAAACTTTCTAGTAATTTTCATTTATTAGTTTCCACAACATATTTGTGAGGTCTTAGAAGTGGGGTGACAAGAAAGCAGACTGCAATCTGCCCTGCTCACCCAGGATAATCAACTTTTGGTGGCTGCCTTGTGCATCACATTACAAATATTGTGATAGAGATGTAATTGTGTCCTTTGAAAAAGTATACTCCAAAGAACTATACTTTAACAAAAAGGAATTGCTTAGTAATTTGTTATTTGAATGTGGGTAGCATTTGTAACACAATCTGTTATGAACTAAAGGACCAACTGGTTACTGTTTTGTTTTTCTCCTTCAAAGTGCAGTTTTTTACTGTCAAATATGTTTAGATTCTTTAGTTAAAAATCCTTTGACTTATGCAAGAAAATAGATACAGTGAAAAAGCCACAAAGAATACCATAATAAAATATTCCAATACTAGAATGTATTAAACAAAATTAAGTTATTCAGTGACTGAAACCTTTACCAAGATGCCCAAGAAAACTAAAATATTACAATGAACAGTTGGCATATTTATTTTGTGTCAATTATTATGACATAAATCATTTATGCATAAAATAAAGCATATCAGCAATAATCATGAAGCCATATTTTTTTTAGTTTTACAAAATGCTTTAGAGTAAGATTAAATTTGTTCCAGAAAAGATTATCATATATCAAACTTCTCAATTCGATCTCTAATTTGTTGCTGTTTCAAAAAATTGTATATGTCTCTGTCAAGAGCTAGTGGTAAATATGTCAACCCAAATACAGGTGTCAGTGCAATCTTAATCTTAAAGGATAATTGATCTGAAGTCAATTAAGTCTGAATATCTTATATCTAAAAATGAAAACATATTTTATAGATCTCACTTTGAATTTCCACTAAACCTGACAGGATGGTATTGAATTTTAATATTTTTGAAAGTGCATTTCATTAATTAGGTAGACATAAATAGTCATTTTATGATGAACACCCTATTATGTGTCCTAATTCAATACTTTCTTTATTTAACTTCCTTTCAAAATTATACATATAGATTTGTTTGAGATGAAGAAAATGTCATCCCTTACCTGTCCTTCTGCAGATAAGAGGAAATGCAAATAAGCATGCCCTCTCATGTTTTTACATAAAATTTAGGAGCAGGGATATGTGGTTGATCATTAAGATAATAGGTCATGGATGCTAGGTTAAACATTTCTGTTCTGGTAATTAATAATTAAGGATATAGCTCTGCAGATCCCAGGGCAAATTGTTTCCTTCATTCTTTTCAATATTCAACACAATCTTACTGTCACTCCAGTGAAGCTTCTAAAGGCAGAAAATCCAACTCAACGTAGTAGAGAAAAAAAGATAATGTAAGAAAAAAAATAATGTAGCTGAGAAGTCTGAGAGTGGGGCAGATTTCACACACAGTCAGATACAGGACTTTCAACTTTGATACTAACATCAACTCTCTCTACATCCAAATTTCGTTTTCACAATATAGAATTTAAATTTAAAAACACATTTTCTCCCCTCTATAAAAACTGGCTTTAATAACTCCATATGCAATGTATTCTTTGGTAAAAGAGGGAGTGGACAGTGAGAAAGAGAGACAGAGAGAAAGGTCTTCCTTTTTGCCGTTGGTTCACCCTCCAATGGCCGCCGCGGCCGGCGCACTGCTGCCGGCGCACCACGCTGATCCGATGGCAGGAGCCAGGTGCTTATCCTGGTCTCCCATGGGGTGCAAGGCCCAAGGACCTGGGCCATCCTCCACCACACTCTCTGGCCACAGCAGAGAGCTGGCCTGCAAGAGGGGCAACCGGGACAGAATCTGGCACCCTGACCGGGACTAGAACCCTGTGTGCTGGTGCCGCAAGGCAGAGGATTAGCCTATTGAGCCACCACGGCACCAGTCTCTATGCACTTCATTGACTGTAACTATACAATCAATTGTTTCAGCTGTCCTCTGATTTCTCCAAGGCTCTGTATTCATACACATTGCTACATATCTTCAGGATTGGGGATGGAGCCAACTTATGAGGAACAGTAGACATAGGCATGCATATAACCACAAGTAATCTGGGATATAATTTTCAGAGGGAGAAAGTAAATCAACGTGAAAAGTTAAAACATAAGCAGATGTCTTTATAGCTGTTCTATTCCATCACTGTCCTATTGCAATAAGAACAAATCTCAGACCCTTTGATGATCTCTGGCTTATGTATTAAGATATTCACAATTCATCGGCCGGCGCCGTGGCTCAACAGGCTAATCCTCCGCCTTGCGGCGCCGGCACACCGGGTTCTAGTCCCGGTCGGGGCGCCGGATTCTGTCCCGGTTGCCCCTCTTCCAGGCCAGCCCTCTGCTGTGGCCCGGGAGTGCAGTGGAGGATGGCCCAGGTGCTTGGGCCCTGCACCCCATGGGGAGACCAGGAAAAGCACCTGGCTCCTGGCTCCTGCCATCAGATGAGCGCGGTGCGCCGGCCGCAGCGCGCTGTCTGCGGCGGCCATTGGAGGGTGAACCAACGGCAACGGAAGACCTTTCTCTCTGTCTCTCTCTCTCACTGTCCACTCTGCCTGTCAAAAAAAAAAATAAAAAAAAAAAAAGGAAGATATTCACAATTCATAAAAAGTACTAAAAACTATTTAAGATACAGGTAAGTTAATTTTCATATCACTAAATTTCTTTGTTAATTTTCTTTAATGTATACAAGGTTCATGTGTTTCATATATACAGACTTAGGAACATAGTGACACTTCTCCCCACTATCCTCCCTCCTGCCTGTGCCCCAACCTTTCCTCGTCTCCTCTCACATTCCCTACTTTTAATTTTTACCAAGATCTATTTTCAGTTTAAATTTCTGAACCTACCCTACTGATGACCTGCGTTCCAGTCCAAACTCTCTGTAAACATTATTTGTATTGTCAAATCTTCATTATCAAAGTCAATTCAGTCATACCATTTAAAAACAGAACTGTTTTGGGGCCAGAGTTGTAGCACAGTTGATTCAACCACTGCTTAAATGTGGGCATCCCCTGTTGAAAGGCAGGTTCTAGATGAGGCTGCTCTGATTCCCATCTAGCTCTCTTCTAATTTGCCTGGGAAAGTGGCTTATGATGGTCCAAATGCTTGATCCCCAACCATCCACATTAAAGACCTGGATGGAGATCTTGGTTCCTGGCTTCAGCCTGGAACAGTCTTAGCCATTGTGGCAATTCAGTGAGTAAACCAGTAGATGGAAGACTTTTCTTTGTGTCTGCCCTTCTCTCTATTCATTCTTCTGGTGTTCTGGCTTTAAAATAAATAAATAAGATAAATATTCAAAAAATAAAAATAAATGTCTTCAAATCCTCATAAACTACTTACATTAGCACATTTTATTGGCAGGATTGGGGAACCTACTTAAGTCTTTGAGGCACTCCCCTCTCCTCTCCTTTTAGTATGAGTACCTCTATCACAAGTAATCATACTAAAACTGCCAAGGTGGGTCACTGCAGAGGATTCTGTGCTCACATTGAGGACCTCACAGATCATTTATACAGTCCATGCACCTGCACGTTAGGATATGTAGCCACTGTGGGCTCTCCATGGACACTGATCAACTTGGCAGGAAGGAGGCAAGGCAATGATCATACCAATAACATGATCATACCCACCCTGTTGGTATATATATATAGGAAATCTATAACACCCAACTTGGTTGTCAAATCTAGACTCTTGTACCACTGCCAGCACTGACCTGAGCTCCTTGGTCCCACCCAGGACATTCTCCAGGTATTCATTGAAGGAACAGACACTCTACTAAGTCACAAACGCATATTTCAAAGATAAAAACCATCAGAGGAGAAAACCAACAAGTGGTTCCACAGATGCATGAAATAAACATAGAAGTTTGAGAAACATGAACAAGGAACACCATGTGACTCATTGAAAGGAACACAAATACACTTCAATATTAGAATATGAATACGAAGACATTGACAAAATTTCCAAAAAGGAATTCAAAACAATGATCATAGATTTCATAGATTACTCAAAAACAATAGGAAGAAAATTAGTTAAAGAAATCCATAATGATATGAAAGAAAAGTTTTGCTGAGAGAAAGAGATATTAAAAAGAACTCAATTTAAATATTAGAAATGAAGAATTAAATATGTCAAATAAAAATACATTGGTAAGTCTTATCAAAGGACTTGCTGAGGCAGAAGAAAGAATATCTGACCTAGAAGACAAATCTTTGGAAATATCACAGGCAAAAAAAGACCCAAAAGAAGGAAGACAAGGAGGAGAGGGGGAGGAGGAGAAGGATAAGAAGGAGAAGGAAAAGAAGAGATAATCAGAAAAACTGAAAATATTGTTTGAGATTTATGGGATACTATCAAATAACCTATCACATGAGTCTGAGTAGTTCCTGAAAGTATGAAAAGAGAGAATGGAGGTCGGCGCCATGGCTCACTAGGCTAATCCTCCACCTACAGTGCTGGCACACTGGGTTCTAGTCCTGGTTGGGCGCCGGATTCTGTCCTGGTTGCCCCTCTTCCAATTCAGGTCTCTGCTATGGCCCAGGAGTGCAGTGGAGGATGGCCCATGTGCTTGAGCCCTGCACCCGCATGGGAGACCAGGAGAAGCACTTGGCTCCTGGCTTCAGATCAGCGCGATGCACTGGCTGCAACGTGCTGGCTACAGCGGCCATTGGAGGGTGAACCAATGGCAAAGGAAGGCCTTTCTCCCTGTCTCTTTCTCTCTCACTCTGTCCACTCTGCTTGTCAAAAAGAGAGAGAGAGAGAGAGAGAGAGAGAGAGAGAGATAATGGATTAGAAGGCCTATTCAGTGAAATAATAACAGAAAACTTGCCTAACTTGGTGAAAAAAAGGTACATCTAATTACAGGAAGCTCATAGAATTCCTAATCAACTTGAACAGTACAGATCTTTACCACAACACATTATAGTCAGACTTTTAACAGTAAAATATAAACAAAAGATTCTAAAATGTGCATGAGAGAAAGGCCATACTTCAAAGGATTTCCAGTTAGGCTGGCAGCTGATTTTACATCAGAAACTATACATGCTAGGAGAAAATGGAGATACATAGTCCAAGTCCTCAAAGAAAAATGAAAAAAAAAAACAACCCAGATTATTTTACCATGCAAAGCTCTTATTTATAAATGGAGAAATAAAGACCTTCCAAAACAAACAGAAATTGGAAGAATTTTTCATTATTTGGCCAGCCTTACAATTAAAATTAAAGGATATATTGCACACAGAAACAGAAAAAAGTAGTCATTATTACAAAATAATGTGAAGGCAAAAAAAAGAAGAAATAACTCCTAATAAAAGTATGAAGAGCATCCAAAGCAAATAATAAGAATATTTATGGAAAATGGCAAGACCAAGTCATTGCTTATCAATAATAACTTTGGCTGCTGAATGGATTAAAAAACAAGATCACTTATTTCCTGCCTGAAAGAAATAAACCTCATCATCAAAGATACACACAAACTGAAAGTGAAAGGATGGAAAAATATATTTAAATGCTAACAGGAAGAAAAAAGAAGAGTAGGAGTAGCCATCCAAATATCAGATAAAATGTATTTTACCACAAATAATGGTAAGAGAGAAAGTAGAAAGGTATTATGCAATAATTAAGGGGTCAATTTGACAGGAAGATATGACTATAAATGATTGCAGACCTAACGCCAGGGCACTTGGCGATTTAAAACAACGATAATGGATCTAAAGGGAGACATAGATTTCAAAATATTGATAATGGTGACTTCAACACCTGAATTTCACCAACGCATAGATCAACTAGACCAAAAAAATCAGTCAAGAAACAACAGAGCTAATCTATACCATGTGCCAAATGGATCTAATTGATAACTACAGAATATTTAAACCTATATTTGTAGAACCTACTTTGTTTTCATCAGTGCATGAAACTTTCTCTTGGATAGACCATGTGCTAAGCCATAAAGCAAATCTCAACAAATTCAAAAAAATGAAATCATACCATGCATCTTTTCTAACCAGAGTGGTATGAAGCTAGAAATTATCAAATTAAGAAATTCTAGAAATTATAAAATGCATGGAGAATGGAAAACACTTTACTAAATGGAAATCAAAAGAGAAATAAAAAAAAATTCCCAGAAATGAATGAAGATGACAACACAACATATCAAAACTTATGGGATGCAGCAAAAACAGTTTTAAGAAGGAATTTTATAGCAATTAGTGTCTACATCCAGAAATTGGAAAGCCATCAAATAATTATCTAACTATGCATCTCAAGGACTTAGAAAACCAAGAACAAACCAAATCCAAAATTAGTAGGAGGGAAGAAACAATTAAACCTAGAGAAGAAATAAGCAAAATTGAAACATTCTAAAATATACAATTGGTACAATTGTGACATAATTACTCTATAATTTTTAGCCATGATTATTTTAAGTTTACTCCAGAATTTCCAGCACCTATCTCTTGCCCAAATCCAAACCTCAAAATTTTCCCCCCGATACTTCTCTGCCAAAATAATAATATTATTATGGTCCTGTAAATGAATCACATCACTACACAAATGTATGGTTTTAAGATGATATTCTTTTTGCTAAGAGTATTCTTGTTACTTGATTGACACTTCTATTTTGCCCTTGAAATAGCAATTAGAATAATGGTGAAGATGCCACTTGAAACAACACCCTCTTCCCATATTATAAAGTTTAGGTTCCAGCCCCCGCTTTTCTCTGGATTCCAGTTTCTGGCTAATGTGAACCCTTAGAGGCAGCAGGCAATGGCTTTCATACTTGGGTCTCTGCTGCCCACATGGAAAACCTGAATTGTGTTTGAGGCTCCTCTTTGGCCACCCCTGGTTAATATGGGCATTTGATGAATGAAGCAGCAGATTGAAGTGCTCTCTCTCTCTCTCTCTCTCTCTCTCTCTCTCTCTCTGTCTCTCTGCTTTTCAAATAAAATGAAAGTAAGTATTTTAAGTCATTAACTTTTTCTTCGCCTCTGTTTTCAAAATAGCTGGAAAACTCCACTTTTGTGCTCATCTTTATAAGTGATTCTATTGCAGCATACAGCTTCCAAAGGTCCTTACCTATGCTCGTATCAGCAGCACATATTCTAAATGCCCTTACCATTTTTATGACAGATCTCTTGGTGTTACTGGAGAACTCATCAATATTTCTGTCCATGGTAGTTTAACTTCCTAAACCCCAAATTCCATCTACTCTGCAAAAGCTGCCCTTGTAGAAGCCTTTGCTGTTGTGTTATTTCATTTTCTCATTCATATCAACATCATTCCCTTCCAATCTTTAGTATAAGTTTTGCTGTCAGAAAGACATATGTTTTAAAATCACAAAACTGTCTTTATTAATTATATGAGAAGCATGGCCTCTCTGTTTCTTCATCTCTACAGTGCAAAAATCACATTTTAACCCATAAAATTTTGATAAGTATAAAAAACTATATGCAAAAGCAAAATATACACATAGTTGCTTAGTAGATACATATTTTATTTTTCTCCTCATTACCATTTGCCTCAACTTAATTTTTTTTTATTTCAGTGTCTTGCTCATCACTTTAGATGTTTTTCTCAATGAACCCTTTTAACATACATAAAGTCATTCAGTCAACCTATATTAATAAATCTTGACTTTTCACTTTTCAGTTAATGGATTTTTTGCATTATTTTACTTTCTGAAGCAGCTGCAATTCATAGCTTAAAATGGACAAATGTGTTCAGACTGTTGGTAGAGCACTATGATATTATTTAAAACTACATAGTTTAAATATTGGGCAATGTGTTGCCAATCTATCACATTATTTTCTTATTCAAACACAGTCAGAGAACATGTTTGTGTGAGATTTTTTTTTTGAAACAAGAAGAAAATGAAAGATGAAAATTACTACAAATTCAAAGTACATTTTGGAATGAGTTTAAATCTACTCAGTGTTGGATTACAGATACTAAGCTCTTTATCACCTGCTATTTATTTCTAAAAATAGCAATCACATTAGGAAGTATCCTTAGAAACAAAAGACACATCTTCTGGTGGAGTTTCGTAATGGGGTTCTCATTCATCCTGGAATCCAGGTCCTGGATAGGCTCAGGAAAAAGGTGAGAAGTGAGTTGGGAAGACACTGAACATATATAGAAAGGTGAGTAGAGCAGAAACGTGTCTTGGGAAAAATTCTTTGATGTTTTGTATAAATGTAGTAATTATAACTTATTTTATCAGTCATTTCTCATTTCTATTATATGTAAATATTCATTATAAAATACAGACTTTTTTTATTTTTACTTGACTGTTGGCTATTGGCTTGTCAATCATAAAACAAATGAAAGCATAGTTCCCCATTACTTCCAGTGACATCTGAATGCCATTAGCACTTTGTATCTTGCAAATCAGCAATTTTATATGATTCATAGCACTACCACAAGATGATTGGAGCAAAAATAGTAACAGACAACATACAGGAAACAAATAGAGATAGTTGAGCAAGTCTTTTTGAAACAAGACACTGGAGACAGTGCTGAGGTGTAGCTGGTTAAAGCCACAGCCTGCAACGCCTGCATGCCTCATGGATGCTGAAGGTAGTTCCTGTTGCTCCGCTTCTGTTCCAGCTCCCTACTAATGTTCCTGGGAAAGCAGTGCAAGATGGCCCACATGCTTAGGTCCTGCACACACGTGGGAGACCCAGAAGAAGCTCCTAGCTCCTGACTGCAGATAGGCGCAGCTCTGGCATTAGTGGCCATTTGGGGAGTGAACCAGCAGATGGAAGACATCTCTCTGTGTGTGTCTCTACTTCGCTCTGTAGCTCTGTTTTCAAATAAATCTTAAAAAAAAGACATGGTTTAATTTACAGAAGGAAAAATAGTAAGGGCTTTTAATTTGGAATCTGATACTCCTTAAGAAGCATGACCTTTAATAATTAAATCATCCAACACTTTCTTATTGAGTTCCCAATATAGCAAACAATTTACTGAGATAATGATCAATTTTACCAAAAGTGCCTGTCATCTCTTTAATGCCAGCATAAATATGTTATCTTTCCTTTTATTCCTCCTTCTTCTTCTTACCAACAGAGTTGTTCAAAGAGGTCTGAAATGCCATCTGCTCCACTCTCTGTACAGGAACATGATTCAGATGCGTCAGCTCTGCTCCCCAGTGTTGATAACCTAATTTTGGTATTAACTTTTCTTTCCTTTCATTCTAACTGTTCATTCTCCCTTCAAACTTGTTAGATATGTCATTTATTTTTAAACTTATACTCTGAATTCTTCCTCCTAATGATTCCTCCAGTCTTTCAATGAGGCTAATTAAACTATTCACATTTATTAGCTATAAAATGACATCTTTGAAAGTGTGCATGTGGACACATGAGCAAATTGCATATTCATGGAAATTTTAGAGTTAAATTTAGCTCCTTTTATATCAAATATTTACATATTCTAAAAAGATTAGCTTGGTAGGTTATGAAATTCATTCAAAAAGCTAAGTTTTAGTGTAACTTCAAATTTGTTTTTGCCAAACCACATAAGGTAGAACATGTTACTCAATATCTTAAAATCAATTTCCATATGAAATCCCCATCATCAGACCAGAGAGATAAGCATTGTTTTAGCTTACAGGGTAGCAGTAACAAAGATGCCTCTTCTATGTTCTGACAGTTGCTGGTAAAATTTTGTGTCTTTTGGCTTGCATATAACTCCCATCTCTGTCTCTATGTTCACATGATGTTCTTCTCTCTGAATGCCAAATTTCCTTATTATAAAGGCATCAGTCATATTGAATTGAGAACCCACCCTAGACCAGGGCCACGGCTCACTAGGCTAATCCTCCGCCTGCAGTGCCGGCACCCTGGGTTCAAGTCCCGGTTGGGGCGCCAGATTCTGTCCCAGTTGCTCCTCTTCCAGTCCAGCTCTCTGCTGTGGCCTGGGAAGACAGTGGAGGGCGACCCAAGTGCTTGAGCCCTGCACCCACATGGGAGACCAGGAGGAAGCACCTGGCTCCTGGCTTCGGATCAGCGCAGCACGCCAGCCGTGGTGGCCATTTTTCGGGTGAACCAACGTAAGGAAGACCTTTCTCTCTGTCTCTCTCTGTCTCTCTCACTAAGTCTGCCTATCAAAAGAAAAAAAAAAAAGAATCCACCCTAATCTAATGTAAATTCTTTTTAATTTAATTACATCCACAAACAAGGTATGCTCATATAAGGCCACATCCATATGGTCTGTGTGGACATGAATATGTAAGGGGCACTATTTAACCTGATATGGGCAAAGGAAAAAAGCATTTGTGACATACCAGAGCAAATGCTAAGTTAGCCTGTGTCCTTCTCCTGCCATGAAAAGAAGCACAGAAAATAAAAACTTGCTTTTGTTCAAAATTCTTTGTCATTTGATTTTTTTAATTTAAACCATAACATTCTAAAAATGTAATAGTAAAAGCAATATTTTGCTAGCACTCTTCGAGCTTAAGCAGTAATTTTTATCAAAAAGTTTTTTTAGGAAATTCTTTATAAGTAGAGAAGAAATAACATGACTCCATTTGAGGAATACAGGGAGGCCCCAGGGAAGAAAGGGAGTGGATGCAGAAACAGAATAATGGAAACATTGATTATCTACCTGCTTCCTGATTTTGCAGATAGCTGTTTTTTTTTTTCAAATGTCATCTGAAATAAATTAAGAATGCATTTTAATTTTGGAATTTTAATTTTTAGCCATAAATATGTTGATAAAGTGCTCATTCTTTCTAAAACAAAAATTATGATCCATCCATGGAGAATATCAAATCTGTTGCAGTATTTTTATAATTGTTGTATCTCTAGTCTTGAATAGTAATTAAATATTTATATTACATTTGTGAAGTAACTAGCTTCATAGTGAGGACAATCCAATACACATGAGAGAAAAATGTAAAGGCACTGACCCTGTAATTTTTGGATTTTTATGCAGACAACTCCAAGAGGTTCTAGACCTATACTGATCTTTTTGTAGATCTTTTTGTACCATTAAACATTTCAAATCTACAACACTGATAAGTAAATCATATGTGAATAACATAAAATGTGTTGAAAAAACTATTTAGAAGACACTTTGGAAACATCCTGCATTACAATGCAATGACAGTGATCATTATTTATCAAGCTTTTAATTAATTTACCAAATTTAAGATATTTTCACTATTGATCCCAGCTAAAGACACTTAGCACAGTTTTAGCTCAAACATGTGAGTTCACATGGCAATAGACAAGGAATCAGTTAGAGGTATAGATTGTTTACATTGCATTATATGTTATCTATTTCTGTATATAGTATTGAATAGTAAGTTATAGACACATGTGAATACACACTATTATGAACTGAGTGTTCCCTTCCAAAAAGCATATGTTTCACCTCTAAGTTCTAGTACCTTAATGAGGTCATCCAGGTGTGTCTTAATCCAGAGTGTCCTTAAATGAAAAGGAAACATGGGCACACGCAGTAAGGAGACAAATGCATATGCAGAGAAAACACCATGTGAGGGTGCAGTGAGCAGACAGCCATCTCCAAGGAAATAGGTCCTGAGATAAACCAAAGCTGACAACACCTCGATCTTACTTTAAGGTTTGGTTTTATTTTCCCAGAGGTATGACACAATAAATTTCTGTTGTATAAATTTCTTTTGTACCAGACTGTGCCACCTTGTTAAAGCAGCTGTGTAAATCCAATACAAAGGCTAGTAGTGACACCCTAACAGCATGTAGTACAGTCAATTTGATTTCTATATTCCTGTTGGAGAAATCATTGATTCTTTTTCTTTAGTGCAGAAAGCACAGTGAATCTGGAACAACTCTTAGGACCAACCAGTAAAGAAGTTCTCTGAAAAACAAAAGGACGCAAAAATGTCCAAGGACTCAAAAACCAACCTAGAAGAACTACTGATGCCCAAAACTGAAAGAATATGAGCACAATAAACATATGATAATCTGAGAATATAACAGAAATACACCCCAAAGTTAAATATAGATGTGTGTGTGTGTTTATGTGTGTATCTACTTCTATCTATCTATCTGAGTCCAGAAAGATGTAAATGAATGATTGAATAATTTATAAATTTGGCCAAAGAAAAACATTTCTTACCAAATAATACCAAATAACATTTGTATGTATTCTCCCATTTCAGGATGTGGAGCTTAATTCTCTGTAGAATGAATATGGGGCCCGTATTGTGGCATAGTGGGTAAAGCCATTACCTGAGACTGCAGCATCCCCTGTGTGTGCTACTCTGAGTCCCAGCTGTGCTCCACTTCCCATTCAGCTCCCTGCCAATGGCCTGGGGAAAGCATTAGAAGATGGCTCAAGTGCTTGGACCCCTGCACCCACTTGGGAGACCAGGTGAAGCTCTTGGCTCCGGCTTCAGCCTGGCCCAGCCCTGGCTATTGCAGCCATTTGGGGGTGAACCAGTGGATGAAAGAAGATTCTTTCTCTCTTTCCCCCTCTCTCTGTAACTTTGCCTTTCAAATTAATAAAATAAATCTTAAGAAAAACTATGAATGGGTACAGTGAAGCATTGAAAGTACCTTCAGAGTAGATAATCTTGGCTAAAAATTTAACCAAATGAGGAAGATTAACATTACCACCAATAGCATGTGATAATATGGAATGCCCGAAATGAAGTAATGAGGAAGGCAACCTATCTTTCTGCTGTTCTCTTAAAAACTGATAAAACTAATCTAATCAAGAGGATAACTTTACAGAAACCCAAGTTGAACAATATTTGGACAGGACATCTGTAATCTACTGAAGTGATTAAGTCTAATGAAAGACTATGCAACTGTCAGTGACCAGAAAATCCTAGATAGACAGTCACAACTGAATGCAATGTTGCAACATGGATTGGATCCTGAAATGTAAGAAAAACATTCATGACAAAGCATTGAATTAAAAAATAATCTAATGTTTAGTCCATAGAAAGGTATCAACATTGATTTATTGGTTTTATAAATTGCCATTGAAATGTAGGATGTCAACAGTGAGGAAAGTGAGTAATGAGTACATGAAAACTCTCTTCATTATTGTTAGAGCTTTTCTGTAAAAATAAAGCTATATTAACTCAAAATAGAAATTTAAAAATAAAGTACCAGTAATCATGGAAATTATTTCCCAAAGCACAGATTAACAGGTTACCATTGTGGGTCCATTCTCGTATTTGTCATGATTATCACTCCTATTTTTCTATTTCAATAAATGAATGTCCTTCTGTTTCAAAAATAATTGTACACATTTTGGCATTTAGCTTCCCTCTCTTTTTATATCAAACAAAATGATAAAAAATATAATTCAAATAGAGGCAAATCTTTTGTGTATCCTCTCCATCAGTGAAAATTGTAAAAGGTTTTAATTAGCAGACATGAATTGAGAATTTTCCATAAAATATAGTGCAAATCCGACCCAGAATAAACATAATGCTGAAAGTGCTGATGTGTATTTTTAAATGAATGAGTAAATAAATGAATGGCCATCCCACCTGCAGTTTAAAGCATGTGAATGAAAGAAGTACTGGGGAATAAACAATGAGATTCCCTAGAAGAATCATTAAAAATTCTCAGCTCTGAACAGTAATAGCAGTGAATGAAAAAAGGCTATGAGGCAGTAAGGGAAGGAGTTTACAGCAGAATCAAAGTAATTCAGGTGCTTACCAGAGATAGCAATGGTAATGATTTCAGTAGAAATGAAGTGGTGAATAGAACAGAATACATTAATTAAAGCATAAAGGAAAATAATTCAGTGTCTTTGATAGGCTAAATTAGAGCCTTCCAAGTTGTGCCTACATGCTTCATCTCTGGGATCTATAAACATTTCTTCTGTGGTAAAGCCTTCCAGATGTGATTATATTAATGCTCTTGAGATAGCAGGGTTATTCTGTTATTGGAGAAATGCAATTACAAGAGCAGGTATAGAGAAGGACAATTAACATACAGAGGAGGAAGCAATCAGAAGGGAAGGTGCAGTCTCAAGCCAAGGGAATACCAGGAGGAAGGTCAAAGAATAGATGCTGCTCCACAGCCTCTCGCACAAGTGCAGGCCTGCAAACACCTTGATTTTGAACGACTGATCTGGATTTCAGGCAGTTTCTGGCTTCCAAAACTGTGAAAGAATCAATTTATGTTGTAAGCCATCAAGTTTGAGGAAATTTGTTTCAATAGGCATAGTAAAATCTTTACAGAATGCAAGAGCAGCCTGAGTTCTCATTGGAACAGGAAAGAAATTATGGGAAAGCAGTGAATTTCCCTGATATACACAGTAACATCAATTTTTCAAACTAAAACTGCAAAGAATATCTGACAAATCAATTTATTTATTTATTTGACAGGTAGAGATATAAATAGTGAGAGAGAGAAAGACAGAGAGAAAGGTCTTCCTTCTGTTGGTTCACCCCCCAAATGGCCGCCACAGCCGGCACTGTGCAGATCTGGAGCCAGGAGCCAGGTGCTTCTTCCTGGTCTCCCACGTGGGTGAAGGGGCCCAAGCCCTTGCGCCATCCTCCACTTCCCTCTTGGGCCTCAGCAAAGAGCTGGACTGGAAGAGGAGCAGCCGGGACTAGAACCCGGCGCCCACATGGGATGCTGGCACAGCTGGAGGAGGATTAACCAAGTGAGCCATGGCACCGGGCCCCAACAAAACAAATTTTGATCCCTAATATTGATATAGACCTCTATCCTTTAAGAAAGAACCAAGAAATTAATATTTTATATACATAAGTACACCCTTCTAAAATATCAGAGCAAATTAAATCTCATGGAAGAAAATAAAACAAAGATGAGGCAAAAAGATAATACAATTCCAACATTGTGCTGTCTACACTATTTTTGAAAGAAATGCATTTATAAAAAATGAACCTGAGATGTGTTAGGAAAACGCACTTCCTGATATAGACACACATGCTCAAACTTTTTGCAGGGACGTTAAACATCAGTTTCAACATTGTACAAAACCAAATCAAGGTATTAAAAATTGCCCATAAGTAATTCTCACGGACTTTAACAAAAATGGTGAATAGAACTACGTTATTTAAAACACAGCAAGGAAAAAAAAGGATAAGACGACAGATAAAGAGAGAGAACCAAGCCCCTTAGGTAGGGAAGGTTTCAGGCTTTCAGACATAGAAGAACACAGAGAATACAACAGCTTTATTATTTTAGGATTGCAACCAGGGTGGCTACAGTTATTTAATGAGTCTATGATTATTGATTTTCTTCTTTATTTATGGGGGAGAGTGTAAAACAGGGATCATATAGCAAGAATTACAGAAGTATGATTTCAGGACTAGTGGCTACTGAATGATACTATCAGGGACTAAGTTAATGATCTTTCAAATATTCTTCAAATACCCAAACGGATCTATTTAAAATGATTTATGTAGTATGATTTTATCATCTTCCTGATGGCAGTTATGAGAAAACCTAATAAAATAGATGATCAGTAATTTAAATGTCCTTCTCTCACCAGCTAGAGGAATGACATTGCGGGTCTAAACCTAAAGCATCATTTCTTGGAGCAGACATCTTCTAAGATGTGTCCCTCACATTTACACCTTGTATAATCACTACTTAACCCTGCTGGAGTGAGAAGCTGTCTCTCAGATAGAATGCCCCTGAGATGTGTGGTATAACTTCCTCTTTTTTCTAGAGATGTATTCATTTATTTGAAAGGCAGAGTTAGAGAGAAGGAGAGAGAGAGAGAGAGACAGAGAGAGAGACTCTTCCATCTACTGGTCCACTCCTCAAATACCACAATGGCAGGAATCAGGCTGATCTGAAGCCAGGAACCTAGAGCCTCTTCTGGGTCTCTCACAGGGGTGCAGAAGCCCAAGAACTTGGTCCATCCTCTACTGCTTTCCCAGGCCACAGTATATAGCTGGATTGGAAGTTTAGCAGCCAAGACTCAAACTGTTGCCCATACGGGATTCCAGCACTGCAGGCAGTGGCTTACCCACCATGCCACAGCACCCCATTTGTGGTAAAACTACTGATAGGTAGATTACCAAAGCATTGACTCCTATTTGCAATTTTTTTTTCTTTCTTCCTCTGAGCAGTGACCCTGCTGTTTCCCTGTTGAGGGGACTGCCTGCCTGTTCAGGAAGGCCCAGTGGAAACATAGACCTTCAGTCCACCGCTCAAGGAATTGAATTATTTTAAGAAGCGTGAGTAAGATTGGAAATGGATCATCCTCAGCTGAGTCTTCAGATGGGAGCCCAGTCCACAACACCTTCCTGATTAAAATCTCATGAAAGACTTTAAATGGGCACCCAGCTCTGACTGCGCCACATTCCTGACTGTCTTCAGGGCATCAAGAAGCTATTTCCCTTTCAAATAGCACATTCTAGAGACAGGAAGAATGGACAAAATACCAAGTATGCATACCTGCCACCTCATTCACCTTTTGTAGATGAAAGAAAGCACATGTGTGTATTGGTAAGCAACTGAAAGATCTGCCTTACCACTCAGGCAAGAATTCCATGAGAAAATACTTGAAAAACTAATTGAAATTACTGAAATCACATTCAAGTGGAAAACATCAAACATATGTGTAATCTTTTTAAGCTAGAAAGCAGGCACGTGATCTGCAGAATATAGAGTCAAAATCAAAATGGAGTGAGTGTGGGTAAAAGCTAATTGCAGATCTCTTGCTTCTGCACATATTAGCTTTGCTTGCTAATGGCTAAGTGTGTATCTTGTGAAACTAAGTGGGCCCAAATTCCCAGGAACTATGCTGACAGAAATGTGTCCTTCACTGCTGTCTTACAACCATATTTTTTTAATCTGTTATTGGGTTTATTATTGTTAACTATTATCTTGTAACCATACAATAGGTTTTTTTTTATTGTTCACTGCATAGCAGAGGTTAAATTTGAAATTGTGAGTCCTAGTGGACAGAATACTATAAAAAGTTGTGTAACCCACTGTTGGGGGCCACACTCTGGTAAGGAGTGTCGGTTCTGATCAGCGGCCAGTCCCGATTGGTTGCCTTGCCTCTCATTTGCTTGTTTTCAATAAAAGTCATGTGTGACTATCACTGGTTTTTGTAATATTCTATTTTAGCTGATGAGTGATGCAACGAGAGGTTATTCAAGAATTAATATGGTTTAGAACCAACAGATTAAAATATATTTAATAATTAAATGCATAATCTATATCCTCAATTAATTAAAGTTCATTAAATTGTGGGCATTGTAAACAGGGAAGCCTTTATATTACAGACAGTAAAAAAATATGTCATACACTGGCAAATCAAAATTTCAATATACTACGAATTGCAGTGAAAATTTTTTCTATAATATGATAAATTATATATTGAGAATAAAATATCTAATGTAAAGTCTACTTGAAAATGCAATTCCTATAATGAAGATAAAGTTAAATTTAGAGTTTTATGTTTAGTTATTTGAAAAAAAATAGGATGTGCTATTTAAAATTCTCCCCTAAAACACTTAAATTCATTAAGAAAAATTGGTAATATATCTGAGTTAATCAGTAATCATAAGAAAAATTAGAATATTTCAATATTATTATCTCAGGATAGTACGTAACCAATGTAACTTAATTAGTAACTTACATCTAGAAAAATGATTGTTAAGTTACTTCTTCGAAGAGTTAAATTTTAAAAAGAAACAAAAATGCTTTTTTAAACATTTCAAAAATCTAAAATAAGGACATAAGTAGCATATAAAACACAAATCTCAAATCAAAGATTAGCATATTGCTTAATCATTAAACATTAGAGAAATTATTTTTAAAATAAAAAAATAATACTTATAAACCAAATTGATTTAATATATTTTTAAAAGGTTTATTTGTTTATTTGTAAGCAGAGTTACAGAGAATAAGAGGCCTGGGATAGAGAGATCTGCCTTCCACTGGTTCACTTCCCAGATGGCCCCACGGCTCGAGCTGTGTAAATCCAAAGCCAAGAGCCAGGATTCTCCTCTTCCAGGTGTCCCACACGGGTACAGGGGCCCAAGGACTTGGATCATCTTCCACTGCTCTTCCAGGCCAAAGCAGAGAGCTGGATTGAAAGTGGAGCAGCCAGAACTCAAACTGGTGCCTATATGGGTTGCCGGCATTGCAGGCGGTGACTTTAACAGCTGTGACACAATACTGGCCCCTATTTAATATTTTTATATACTATTTAAAAAGAGGAAAATTAATAAACTCTTGTGGGATATAAACTAGTTATAAACTTTTTCACATTATATTTATAAGACTAAAATCATTCATGTATTATCAACAGAATGCTCCTTATTGTTAAAAATGACAATTGTTTGTTGGATTTTCAAGGGGAAAAAAAAAGTACAAAACAAAAAATTAGGACAAATTCTGTCAACAAATGAATGAGAAAGCTTGATTTTAGTACCACTTTAGTTCCCTTTTGAAAAGGATTTAAGATGATATTTCATCTTCCTAAGGCATATACCATGCTCAGAAGTTGAAATGATTGTTCATTGTTATTAAATCATCAGACATAATTGTTTTTGATCCCATTTCTAATACTAATGTAGATACTCATTTAAGTAATTCAATTTACCTATTAATGCCTTAAATGTGTTGACATTCCCATAGATGTTTGATTTTTAACAAACACTTTTAATATACACAACCCTCCCTTCACCAGCCCCTTATGCACATTTAGCTATTCTAAAGTAAAATTATAGAAACAAAATAGGCCAAGGCAGGATTTGAGCACCCAGATTAAACATTAAATACAAACTACGGATACTTTTTTTTCTCTCTCTTACAAAATTAGAGGCAAGTAACACAGATTCAAGGACAGCAGCTTTCCCTGAACGGTTCAAGTCTAGAGATAATCTTTTGGATCTATGCTAGGCAAAGGGTCTTAGAGCAGACTACAAAATTGTAATCCAAAACAAAAGGATCCTCATATTCTTAGAACTGTATTTATAAACTATATTGAATCTGTTCAGTTTGAATCAATATCACAATAACATGACAATTGATGAGAATTGTGTCATAGTGATTGTCATAAATTTGCTGTGACCCTAAGAATCTAATGTTAACAAATTTTAGACCCATATAGGTGCTGATTCAAGTCCCCGTTGCTCCACTTCCCATTCCAGCCTGGAAAATCAGGGATGGACCAAGTCCTTGGGCCCCTACAACTACATGGGAGTCCAGGAGGAAGCTCCTGGATCCTGGCTTCGGATTGGTGTAGCTCTTGACATTGTGGCCACTTGGGGAGTGAACCAGCAGATGGAAGACCTCTCTCTCCCCCACTCTCTGCCTCTTCTCTCTCTCTGTATAACTCTTTCAAATAAATAAATACATCTTTTAAAAAATATCATTCAGGAAAAAAAATAAATGGCAGCCTATAGACTGGAAGAAAATTTTTGTAAGCCATATTATTTGATCAAAATGTTTTTGTGATGAACTTATGAAGAAATTTCAAAATGCCTTAGTCAAAGACAAAATCCAATCAGAATTTAGAAAATAGGTGGTTAAATCAACATCAGAAAGGATATTCAATATCACTAGTTATTTGGGGAAATTAAATTAAAATCAAATGACCTATCACTATACAACTATCAAAATGTCTCAAATAAAAAATAAAAAATGCCAAATGCTGTGAAGATACAGAGAAACTGAAACAGCCATATAGAGATGATAGTATTGTAAACTGTAAAGGCCACTCTTGAGGTAACGTGGAGGTTTCTTTTAAAACTAAACCTGCAGCAAACTGCATGCTCTGTACTGTTTCAGAGAAATAGAAGTATATTTTCACATAAAGCCTTAGGTATGAATGTTCAGAAAAGACTTATCCATAATGAAAATGAAATGGAAAAATAGAGACACCCTTCAACAGGTGATTGATAAATAATACACTCGATGAATAATATTCAGCAATGAGAAAGAAAGTGCTCTTAATCCAAAAAGCTGAGTAAGTGTCCGGGGAGCACTGCGGAGTGAGAATACCTGTTCTAAATACTTAAACACCGTAGATCTCCACGTAACTAACAATTTGGAAGTGATACTATCTAGAGCAGATACCAGGTTAATGGCTGTCAGCATTTAGTGACAGGAGAATTTAGGAAGTAGGGTGACCTTAAAAAAAGATCAATTTACCTTCCCTGGGCATTAGCAATGTATATGTGTATCGAAATAACACATGCAATTCCATAAATACATCTGATTATTTTTTAAATTTTTCTGAAATTGTTTTAATTTTAAAAGGATAACAAGATGTACTTTTGTGGTAAAGTATTCTTCAACATTTTTACTTTGATCAGTGTGAATACCCTGTCTGTGGCATTTTTTGGGCACATTTCTTTATTTTTTAAAAGATTTATTTATTTATTGGAAAGTCAGAGTTACAGAGAGAGGGGAGAGGCAGAGAAAGAGAGAGGGGGGTCTTCTATCTGCTGGTTCACTCCACAATTGGCCACTACAGAGAGAGTTGGACTGATCTGAAGCCAGGAGCCAGGAGCCAGGAGCTTCTTCCAGGTCTTCCATGTGGGTGCAGGGGCCCAAGGACTTGGACCATTTTGTACTGCTTTCCCAGGCCATAGCAGGGAGCTGGATAGGAAGTGGAGCAGCTGGGTCTCAAACCAGCAACCATATGGAATGCCCACACTATCAGGCCAGGGCGTTAACCTGCTGAGGCACAGAGTTGGCCCCTGTGGTATTGGTTTTACGATGCCATTACTGGGAGTAGTAGGGCAAGGTATACACAGGATCTCTCACATTAATTATTACATCTGTAACTGCATGTACACGTATGGCAGTTTTTTTTTTACGTACCACTTGTTGAATTCTTTATTTAGTGGATGGTTAAGCTGTGATTATAAAGTAAACTGAAAATACATCACTGTAAAAATTATAAAAAAAAAAAGATTTGAGTAAACCTTCTGTCTTCTAGTATAGTATTAAGGCATTTCTTAAGTAAGTTAATTTACTAAAATCTAGAATTAGTGTTTTCTCTCAGACAAGTTAAAACACATGCTTTTCAAAAAGAAATTAACACATTATTTATACTTCATTTATCGTAGGTACTAGTATTTGAGAAATAATTTCCATTATAACACATTGCATTTTATCAAAAACAGTTTAATTTATCCATCTTCTCTGACAGGCTGTGTTCAGAAACACTATTTCTGTACCTCAAAACCTGAAACTATAGCTAAAATTTAGTAGAATCACAATGAAATTATAGGAAATGACTGAACGAATTATAGGTTGTCAATCCATTATTATTTCATGCAGTGAAGGATTATGTTGATGAATACAGTGGGGGTAAAACAAAAGATGAATGTTTAACTAGTAACATGTCCACTTGACCTTTGTTTGGTTGTTTTAAGTCTTCATTAGTTGATTTATTATAACTCCTCTTCTCTATACAGGTGATATAGATTTGAGTGATTCTCATCATGTTAATTTGAAGACAGATATTTACGGATAATTCAGAGGATAGGGCCACAGTCTCTCCAATGGCTTATAAGGAAAAAAATCAGGCCAATATAGTGGTGCAATGGGCTAAGCTGCCACTTTCAATACGAGAATGTAGTATCAGAATACCGGTTTGAGTCCTGGGTACTCTGCTTCTAATTCAGCGTCATGACAGAGAGCCTGGGAAAAGTGAATAATTGTCCCAGTGTTTGGGTTCCTGTTACTCCTGTGGGAGACCAGGATGGAGTTCCTAGCTTCAGTTGGGCCTGGCTCTGGATATTGTGCCATTTAGACAGTGAACCATTGAAAAGTGGGTAGAAGACATCTCTCACCTCTCTCTGATTTTCAAATAAATAAATAAATCTTGGTTTTTAAAGAATATTCAAAAGAACCTTCCAACTTCATGCTATTCTACCCAGTATATCACAGACACTAACTGAAGCTCCATAACTCTCCACAGATGGGGAATGATGATGATGGTCCATGGATATAACCCTTTTCTTAAATAGTCCAAATTAGTGCCCTTATATTTTGCCAAAATTCCATAGCAGTAGTTCCGATTCTGGAAAAGTCATAATTGTATCTCTCTGTGTATAATATGTAATTTTGATTTTAAGCAATTTGCTTAGTCCCAACAAAATGTCAGGAAAAAAAAAAAAGGCCCTGCACTACCTGACTGGGTGCTTGACTTTCAAAGGAATATGACCTCATGTGAGAAAGGAGAAAGGCTGCTAGAAGTGCTTTCTGATCTCTCTCTCTCTCTCTCTCTCTCTCTCTCTCTCTCTCATACACACACAATTATTTATCAAGCATTTATATTTCCTGAAATGGTCAATTGATCATTTTAGGCAGAGTAGAATGTATATGAAAATAATTTATTTCCTCTGAAATAAATTCCCACCAAAGAAAACTGACTACACTCAATATGATACAAGCCTCTAGTTAATAATAGAACAAAAATTCAAAGAAGAGTAACCAGAAAAACATTATTGTAGAAACATCTGAAATAATTAACCAGTAGTAAGCATACATCTTCATCAAATAGTAACAGTGCCATATAGTGGGTAAATCTGGAGAACAGTCCAAGAATACTTATAAAATATGCCCCAGTGTGGCAGGGGGCAGGTTGCAAACTGTCAATCACTTTGTGCTCTTCCTTCATCACGATAGGAAAAAGCACTTTAGCGGACATAATCTAAAGAATATGCTTCACGAAATTGTTCCCTCATTCCCCTTCCTCAGTGCCTGAATCACAATACAGACTGAGAAAGGTGGGGCCTGACTGGAAGTCAGCTTTGCAGTTAGGCAACAGCAGGAGTGGTTTGATGAGAATGCAGTCAAGGATCACTTGATGCCGGGGCCAGGTTTGAGAAAGATGTCAGAGACTTTCCTGCTGCGCAGACGTCACAGTGCATTCTTACACGACAGACAGCCATGACACCACTAGGAGATATGATCGGAAGGGTCAAAGGGACATCACTGTATGTGCAGTACATCCTTGACCAAAACTTTGCCAGACAGTGCATGACTGTATGCGGCAAAGTACAAACTATACAAGTCACTATACTTCAGGAAGTCAGCCTTATTCAATTTATCCCAAATGTAGTTGTCTCCTTTGAAAGCACTGGAAGGAAATTTAAGAGCTAACTTCCCAAATATGATGATTGGTATTAATATTTGAAAAACTGAGTGAGATATCAAAGAGAAAAATTTTCAGCTAAGTATGCCTAGGATATCATATTCTTCCCTACGCCAAACTTAAATACACATAGCTTCCTAGTTCAGATTCTTGAGTGAAATTTTAAGCATTTCTACAAATTTCTAATCAAGAAAAGCATAATCATAGTATTTCAAAAATAAGCTATCCATTATTTAAATTTTTAGTCATTTATTTTCATATTATGATAAAGACAAAGACTGACATAGATATTCCATCCACAGTTTTATTCCATAAATGTTCACAAAAGCCAGCATACAAGACAGGAACCAGGAACTCAGTCTGCATCTTCCACCGGGTAGCAAGGATCCAAGTATTTGGGCCATCATTTGGTGCCTTCCAAGATGCACTTTTACAAAAAGCTAGAACCAAAAGTGGAACCAGAGTTCCAACACAGGCATTCTGATATGAGTGGCAGGCATATAAACTGCTGGATCAAATGCCCACCACTAAAATCGAAGCTGTTTAAATTTTAAAAAAAAAGTCATGAGGTCATTGAATTTTAAAGAATCAGGTTATGTAGATAGACTTTTCAAAAAAAAAAATCACTTAAAACTAAACAGAAGAAAGAGGTAACACCAGGCTTCCATCAAATATTAGAACCAGGGGCTAGCATTGTAGCGCAAAGGGTTAGGTTGCTTGCTTGCTAGAACAGCCCTGCGCATTAGCAGGAAGCTGGATCTGAAGCAAAGTAATGTGCCTGGGAAGGCAGTGGATGATGGCCCACATACTTGGGAACCTGCTGCCTAAGTGAGAGCAGATGCATTTTCTGGATCCTAGCTCAGCACAGCCCTTCACTGGCTGTTGAAGACATTGAGAGAGTGAACCAGCAGATGGAAGTCTTTTCTTTTTTAAAAAACAAAACAAAACCTATTTTAAATTCAAGGAAAAAATAGGAAAATTCTTTCTAGAAGAATTGCAGTGATTAAAGTCTCATTTGAAAAGACAAATTCAGTAATTGATTCAATATTTAATTCAGCCATAGATGTTAAAGTGATTAGGTGTAGGCACACAGGTCTGGTCTGGAAGGCATGAGTAATCGGCTGAGAGCCCACCTCCAGTGAGCCAGAAACCCAGCAAGTAGCAATGGCTCCTCTGTGTCTTCATGAAAATCCTGTCCTGGGCTCATTCTCTGTAATGCATAGGCTCCTTCCTCCCAAATCCTGGCAGCAGACACAAGGACAGACAGGCCCCTAAGGGAGGTGACAGGAGAAATTCAATCAGATTTCCCCAGCATAAACTCCTTCTTTTTTATCGTCATCTGTTACAGCAACATGAGCTGCATCTCCTGTTCATGAATTTTCTATCCTAAAAATGACAGCAGAGTTGAATTCAACAGCTACAGGCAGTTAACAAGGGCCATTTAACACAAACCACTTTGCCTCATTTACAAGGCCTGTCTTAGGGACTAGTCAATAACACCTATAAAGAAGCCCTCAAATGCAGCAAATTTTTCAATGGGTTTTGCTCTGGAAGTGATAAATAAAAACGTTTATCAGAAATAAATATTTGGAATGCTTGGTTATTGAAGCATTTGCTAAGCTGAACAAAAGACAGAATCAAAATATTCAAGACAAAAAGGGGGGCTGTATATGCAGTGAGTACCTCCACACAAAGCAGGCAGTGTGATTTTAATTTCAGATAGAACCACAGCTCCTGATGCAAGTGTGTGTATGTCTGTGTGTGTGCGCACACGGGTGTGTGTTGTTTATTTCTTACTCATTTTTAGTTGAATGTCAGAGTGACAGAGAATGAGAAAGATACATAAAGAGAGTTCTTGCACCCATTGGTTCACTCCCTAAGTAATCCTCAATAGCTGGGGCTAGACCAGGCCAAAGCCAGGAGCCTGGGATTCCATCCAAATCCTCCATCTGTGTGACAAGGACTTAGGTATTTTAGCCCTCATCTGCTGTCTCCCATGGTACATTAGTGGGAAGTTCAACAGGAAACAGAGCATCAGGGATTCCACCAGGCACGTTGATATGAGATGCAGGTTCCCACGTGGAAGTTTAACTGGTTGTGTTATAATGTCTGCCCTGTGTATTCTTTTAGAATACAAGGAGGCAGGCCTGTGCTGTGGCACAGTGGGTTAAAGCCCCGGCCTGAAGTGCAAACATCCTTTATGAGAGCTGTTTTGAGCCCGGACTTCTCCACTTTCAGTCCAGCTCCCTGCTAATGCACCTGGGATAGCAGCAGAGGATGGAGTGGGAGACCAAGAAGAAGCTCCTGGCTCCAGGCTTTGGGTCAGCTCAACTCTGGCCATTGCAGCCATTTGAGGAGGGAACCAGAGGATGGAAGACCTCTCTCTGTGTGTGTCTCTATCTCTCTCTCTGTAACTCTTTCAAATAAGTAAATTTTTTTAAAGAGTGGAATTTAAAAAAAAAAAGGAATGCAAGGAGTGCTCATTTTACATCCAATCCATAAAGTGTTTCATAGAGCTACAGAATACAAGCCTGGCAACTGTGCACTGTTCATATAAGGAATGGACATCTGTCCATGTTGTTCAAGAATTACCTGACTCCTATTACCATCCATTCCCAGTTACCCATTTTCTTCTTCAAGAGGAGCTTACAAACTCTTGATTCCTGTGGTGAGACTGCCCCTGAATCACAAAGAGGTCTTGGAGGTACATGACTTGTGTTCAAAAGAATAATATAAATCCCTTAAACCCATGCTCTTAAGCAGTGCAAAATGATCATGGTAGGGGGATAAAAAACACTTAAAGAAATGGAATAGGTGTCAGAGAAGGAAACTGGAATTTTGGAGCTCACATATCAGTGGGGAATATATAAGGAAATTAGACAAAAGTGGAGAGTCCTGGATGGGGACTGAACTGCTTTTCAAAGTGTACAACACTCAATCAATAGCTCGAACAAGCTTGTGAAACCTTGAAGTGGTGACTCAATTCATAAAGGCAATGGGGGTGTAGAAGCATTGTATGGGCACACGTGTTCAAAATAAGAAGTTGGAGTTAAAATGACAGGGCTTATCAATGTGGCATGATCATTTGAGACACAAGCTATCTAGATTTGGACAATCTCCAAAAAGTAAGCTTTGACTTGGAACACTTCTCAAACGGCTATCTAATTGTCTCTGGAAGAATAAGTCAAAGAAGGGGACAACAGTGTGCTGACAGCCCCTAACCAGTCTGATGGTTCTGATTTGTTTGAAGCAATTTTCTGTTACCCCAACCACATTTGGGTCTCTCTCTCCACCTCTGGAGCAAAGGATCACGAAGTCTTTACCCTTGAAGTCACCTTCCTGCATGACAACAGGCCAGGCCATTCTGACCTTGGAGATGTTTGTTGAAGTTACTCATCCAAAATGTGGCCAAGCCACAGAAGCACCATCTGGTTCAGGTCCTCTGGCAAGCCAGGGACAGACTGCACAGATACCCGGTGGGCCGTAGCAAGGAGCTCTTGGCTGAAAAACAGGGGAAGTGGCTTAAGCCACTTTTTAGGATTCTACAGAGAAGGGAGAGGCTTTCCTGCGCAAAACTACAGGTGTTCACCCAATGGGAGAAATCGTAACAGAAGGCATTCAGGTGCGGGACTGCCAGGCCCTTTCTCTTCATCCACCTTGCAGTAGTTGTTACCGAGAAAGTAATTCTCAGAGGTTCATTTTCTGACACTACTTTGAACTCTGAAGGAGAGTATTGACCTGTACCATTGCCTCTTCTCTATATCATGTGCAATTTAAATTATTCAAATGATAGTTGACGATTGAAGGTAGACACTCCTTTCCTTCCTTTCTTCCTTCTTAATTTCCACTACTAATTTTCAATGTTAATAAATTAAAATATTTAAAATGAAAAAAAATGATTTAATTGTATATACTTGCTTTATAAATGTATTATGTTTTGTTGAATATATATCTATTAATATTTCATTTCATTTTTAAAGTTTAAGATACAGAGAGACAGGGAGACAGACTGACAGATAGACATAGTTGCATGCACTTGTTCACTTCCCAAATGCCCATAGATACTGGGGCAGGGATGGGGCTGGAGTCAGGAGCAGGGAATGCAATCCAGGTCTCCCATGTGAGTAGAAGGAACTCAACTGTTGAAACCACCACTGTTGTCTCCCAGTATCTGCATTAACAGGAAGCGGAGATCAAAAGCTAGAGTCATGACTTGGACCCAGTTCTTTGATGCGAAACATCAGCATCTTAACATCTTGCTTAAATGCCCACTCATATATATATTTAATTTCAAAAACCACAGTCTAATATGATCTAGGATTATTTTGTGAATGTCAACCAAAAATAATCTCAAAATCACATCGCTAAGGAAGTGTTAATACATGGCGTAGCACCATAGTTTTACCACTTACTGCAAAAAAGGGGGGATTTGTTTTCTTTATCATAGGCTGGAATTGAAGGCTATGATGTTTATTCAGCACAACAGGACGCCTTCTACTTTCACTGATCTGAGCACAACAGGAAGCATGTGCTCAAACTGTGACACACTGTTATTAGCTGGTGTAGTGGCACTCTTCATACCGAAATGCAGAACCCTGTCAGAATTCCCATTATAAATTATGAACTGAGAGCTCGATAAGTAGATGAAATCATTATTATGACTTACTAAATGTTACATTAATCTTTGAATTGTTATGCCAAACATAAAATTATGATATCTATATTTATTATTACATATGTGCATAGTGAATATGCTAATACATAGAATATGCATATAAAATAAATATAATTTTCAATTAATTTGACCAAGCTTAACTTTAATTTGTAATCAAGTAAAATATATCTCTATGCCTCATTTTTCATTGGTTTCAAGGTATATTATTAGTAAATTATATATGGTATTTAAAATTAAAATCTTAACTATAAATATAGATATCACTGAATCACCTAGTTCTTGAAAATTAATTAAAATTGTGTTGAATTCCATTTCTCTGAGGAAGCAACTATTTATTCAAATAAATTTTTCCTGTGGTTATCTTCTTCTCAGTCATAATTCATTTAAACTCTTATTTTTTAAAAAATATTTACTTATTTATTTAAATTGCAAACAAAGTGACAAAGAGACAAACAGATATCTCCACAAGGTGTTTTTTGTGTATTCAGATATGGTTTACTATGCAATGCTACAACCCAGCTTTTAATTCTGCTTTTAAACTTTCTTTAAACTTCTGTCTACCAGGAGCTATCTGTGGAGTAACTTGCTCTTTAGCTTCAGGCCATTTTCTATTACTGCCTCTTTCTAACTATCACCTTAGTCTTTCTGTCCGCACACTTACACTGAATTCACATAGGTATTCATTCTCCAGAGAACCAGAAGCAATGGGCGATAGATGACAGATGAAAGATAGATGAGAGAGAGAGAGAGAGATAAAAGGAGGTTCATTAGGGGCATTAATCTGTGCTTTGGGGACTGAGAAGTCCCACAGGAGACCATCTACTACATGAAGAACCAAGAAACCTGAGTGCTGAGTAACCTGATTTGGAAGCTGAAGGCCTGAAACCCCACTGTACAAGTACCGGTGTACAGACTGACATTCTGATGCTGAAGGGCAAGAGAAAGGGGTTTCACATCTCTATAAGGCAAAGAGTGTAATTATTATCCCTCTGCCTTTTTGTTCTATCTGGGCCCTCAGCTGGAAAGAAGGCTCCCACCTACAATGAAGAGCTAATTGAAATGCCAATCTCTTCCAGAAGCACTGTCACAGACCCACACAAAAATAATGCCTCACTAGCTATCTGGGCAGCCCTTAATCTAGTCAAGAAGACATCTAAATTTAACCATTGCACTGGGTAATTATCTTGTATAACATTTTCTCCATTGTTATTTCAGTGTTTTTACTCAAGACTTCTCTTGTCTAAATATATAGCTAGATAGAAATATGGAGAGTTGTAGAAATTATTTTTTAAGACATGACGATTTTTATACTGGATTTGGGACTAGATTGTTAAACTGTTATTGTTATTTCTGTCACATTGCTACCAAACCAAAAGTAAATGAAGTAAATATAGTTTCTCTTATATTTAACTTAATAGTCAAACAAATCTGAAGACAGGAAGTAAAAACAAAACAATTTCAAATAAACAATGCTCAATTAAAGCATTTGAAAAATGTTTTCAAATAAAACACAATAAATTCATGACTGCATCCTCTCTCTTCAGTAAGTTTTGTAATTTTCAAAATATAAGAATGAATTCATTTTTGTATAACTCAGGATTGTACTAAAGGGATGCAATATTTACTTGAGTGTGTGCCTGCTTTATTAATAAACCTTCTCAATTCAGAAAGAACAAAATGGAAATTTGCGTTATGAAGTATATATAAGCATTATATTTTTAGAAATTATATTTGGATATTCTCAACAAGTGTAGTTTTATGTTCTAGACCTGGCATCCAGGATATTTCAGGTATAATAGAATATTTAAGGTAAACAAAAGGACTATTTTACTGTTTCATATGCTAAATTTTCCATCAGTGTAATTACTGTGTAGGCTGTTAGAGGAATTATGCTTTTTTTCATTCATCATTTTGGAAAATTGTATAAAAATAGAAAAAGTTCATATCAGTGTGCAGTAGGGTAGGGTTGACTCATTCAGGTTGACTGGATACATACAGGGAAAAGATTTACTCATTTTGTTATTTATATGTATTTAATTTGGAACATTTAAAGTTTAAAATAAATGATATATTTTTATAAATTCATTTGATTTTATCTTTCTTCCATCAAAGTAATAAAACATACATATTTTACTTAAATTATATATACAGATAACTTATGCTACTGATAAATAATTTAACAAGATACCATAAACGATGCTACAACAAATCTGCTACACACAGTGGCAATAAATCAATGGCATGGTAATACTAATAAAGATTATAATCAGCTTTTTTAGAGATCATTCAATCATAGGCTTTTAGTAAATGAATTTAGACATTTTTTCTAATGTTGCCCTTGCTGTATCATTCAGAAATCACTTGATCACTGATTGTGACTCACTTTCCCTATAAATTATTATGGCGACAGCAGATTCTTCTGTGGACTTAATATAATTGTGAATGAGTTACTGTATGTAACAAAGTTAGAATTAAAAGTAGTAAGAAACATTCTGGTGCGGCCACTGTAGAGCAGAGGATTAAAGCCATGTCTTGAAGAGCCAGTATCCCATATGGGCACCACTTTAAGTCCCAGCTGCTCAACATCTGATCCATCTCCCTGCTGATGTGCCTGGGAAAGCAACAGAGGATGGCCCAAGTGCTTAGGCCCGTGCAGCCATGTGCGAGACCCAGAGGAGGCTCCTGGCTCCTGGATTTAGCCTGGGTAAGGTCCGGCTGTTGTGAAACTGTGGATGGAAGACCTCTCTCTCTGACTATCCTGCTCTCACTCTCTTTCTCTCTGTAGCTCTGTCTTTCAAATAAATTTTAAAAATTAAAAAAATGCAATTATTCTAAATATGGTTATCTTCATCATCATTTATTCATCATTACCTTCATCATAAATTGCAAGTATATATATATGTGTGTGTATATATATATATATATTTATATAACATACTGATTGCAATGACAGCTTGTTTCAAGGAGTACTGAAAGGGATTTTCCAAGGCAACCATTATGGTAACATAGTTAGAAACTATGAAGAAATTGCTGTCAGTGATACTGGAAATATACTCAAAAGAGAAGAGGCGAGTTTCAATTTTCAGAATATCATAATAGACAGGAAATACATACAGAGATGTCACATAATTGGGTAGCAACTTGGACTTATAGGGATTGTTCTATCTGAGGTATAGATAGACTAAGGTTATGCCTAGAGGTATGAACAAGGAGGGATATGTATGTCCTCAACTCACATACCTCCTTTATCCAAATGAAAAAATTAATAAGGTAAAAATATCTTCCATGAGAAATTATTTTAAAAATATGCTGAAGGCATATGTTAAAATGAGAACATATGCCATCATATGGGAAAGGAAAATCCTAGCTTATACTGGTATGTGTATGAGAATATTTCAAAAAGTTTCTTGAAAAATAGGAATAAAAGATGATGTTATTTTGGTATAAAACTTCTCAAATACATAAATATTTTTTCTTATTATGAACTTATTGAAGAGCCTCAAATGTATCATTAACTGTAAGAAATCACTCCTTTTGAAGGCCAGTCATCTCTTTGTTTCTAAGCAGAGGTTTACTTAGAATCAGTCTTCTACTTTAGAATCAGTCTTTTAAAATCTCTGAAATCACTACAGTAATGATGATAATAATATAGTAATAATAATAATAAACACAAAGTGAAATCTTATCTGATAATGTTATTTTCAATAGGCATTTCTGGAATTATGTAATCCTTATAATTACCTTATGAAAAAGTATTCATATCACTATGTTAATAAAGAATGAAAGAGACAAGGACTTCATAATTTAGAATGATTGTGCAGGAAAAATCTTAAAAGAATGAGTTAATATATACTCAAAATTGTTCAACCATATTTTAGGAAATAACATTCTTCAATTTCCAAAATGTATTCATTCTATCCTTAGCTCATTGCATCATCCTCCTTGCCATTAATAAACTATAGTAGAGAGAATGAAGTAACTTGGAATGTACAAGAGACAAATACATATGACATGATAGCCTATCCAGTTTAAAAGGTTCTTTAATTCAATTAACTTTCAATCTTGAAACTACTTTGTTATAAACATTTCATAGTGGGATGCTTTCTGAAATATAGTATGATTACCCACAAAGAAATAGGCTATTATATTATAGCTTCTAATAGCATATTTACTCTACTCTTAATTTTATTTATTATATTAGTTGTATAATGTATACTATAAATTATATATTTCCTATAATATATAAAGTATATTTTATGAATTACTATATAATTTATAGAATTACAGATGAAATAATTAGAATAGCTTAAAAATACCAAATGTACAAATGCAGTTAGTGTGATAAACCAACATTGTTTTGTTTATCCACTATGTTTATGATAATCTAACAATTATCAAGAGCAATATGATTATCTTTAAATAATGACCCTATATTAAAATGATTAGTATGTGTTACAACATGTCTGCATATTTGTGCTCAAGATGTTAGTAATTCACATATATTTAAACCCTAGCCATAAAATGAATCACTTTTTAAGAATCAGAAATAGAATTTGTATCTAACTTTCTAGTTATTCAGCTAATAGCTCCCTAACAATAATCTACAGAAAAAAAATTTATCCCATTTGTATAAAAAGAATATATTATTTTTTGTCCCTGTTTTGTTCAGTTGTGTTATTTCTAATAGTGTGTACGAATTAACAGCAATTGTTTCCAGCTTTCATAAAAGGAAAGTGATCTCAACATTGTTTTAAAGACTTCTAGGGGCCGGCGCTGTGGCAAAGTGGGTTAAAGCCCTGGCCTGAAGCGCCAACATCCCATATGGGCACCAGTTCGAGACCCAGCTGCTCCATTTCCCATCCAGCTCTCTGCTATGGCCTGGGAAAGCAGTAGAAGATGGCCAAGTGCTTGGGCACCTGCACCCACATGGGAGACCTGGAAGAAGTTCCTGGGTCTTGGTTTCATATCGACATAGCTCTGGCCATTGTGGCCAATTGGGGATTGAACCATTAGATGGAAGACCTCTGTCTCTGTCTCTCTGCCTCTCCTCTTTCTATGTAACTCTGACTTTCAAATAAATAAATAACTCTTTAAAAAATGAAAAATAAATAAGTCTTCTAAAAATTTAACTTAAAATGCAACCAGCAGTACAACTGTATATAGAATGATCTCAACTATTGCACTGCTATGAGGATTTTAAATTTCTTAGTTTGACTAACTTGAAAATTTATTTAATTTTTATAATATAAATGTCTCAAAAGGTTAATGTATATCTGTCTTTCTGATTCTAACACAGAATTTCTGAAACAAAAAGGGCATAAAGAATTTTGTTTACTCTTGCCCTAGAGTCTAAATGGAATGTGTCAGGAAAAACAAATAAATTAATGAGTAAATTTAAACTTTTACCAGCAAAAGGCATGCATTTTTATGCCATAAAACTCTGAAATGATATTTTGCTGTGGAAAACTCACTAATAGAGACTCACACAGAATAGTTATTTTAGTTAAGTCCTTTTCCCTCCTCTTCAATCCCATTTTTACTTGATTTAATCCAGTTTTATCACACAATGATATTTACATTAAATCAAGTTGCTGTGGAAATAATGGTGGGATCAAGCACTTATAAGACCTGACATTACCTGACTTATTTCCCTTTGATTTAATGGGGCTCAAATTGAGTTTGTGTGTAAGATGTCTAAAGAAATCTATCACTGAATTTTGTGGTTGGGTTTCTGTATATGGCCCTTTTACTTGATGACAATAATAAATCACTGTTCTAGTTTAAAACAATTTAACATTCATTCTGTTATCCATCGTCTTTAGCGAAGGAAGCACATATCAATATGGCTAGTTATATTTAACTGCTTTGCAATTGTGCTATAATCATGGTATTATAGAAAGATGTATTCATTTTTACATAAAATTAATCCAGATAGGAAGGTAAGTAAATGATAGAAAAATATAACAAGGGATAAAAGAATTCATAATAATAATAAAGTGGGTTATATCATATTGGTATAGGGCATCTACCTGTTTGTGAATAATTTAAAATATTCATACTTCATGATAGCCATCTTTAAGTATGAAATTAAGAATGTCAACATTATATTTAGATATCAGAATATATCTGAAACATGTAATACCTAAAATAACAAGTTAATACAACATTTGGTAATTATGAGTACTTTTAAATATCACCGAATCACAGATAGTTATTATATGGAAACATTCTAGAAAACTATCACTTCAGAATACAAGAAAGAAAACAGAAGACCAGAAAATTCTGAGTTCCCCCAAATGATTGTTAGTCAGCAGCAAAACTAAGAGTGCAACTCAGCTACTGACTTTAAGATGAATCTTTCTATTAGTCAGCTTTACCTAAGTGTAGCAAATACCCCCACACAGCTAACTTTATAATCAGAAAGGGTTTATTGAGCTCACAGTTTCAGAGATTTAAGAGTGTGGTGCCTGCATCAGCTCAGTGCTGGTGAATATCCCAGGAAGATCTGGGGGATCGCAGTGGTGGGTGCACGTGTCAGAAGTAAGGAGTACATCCCTAGTCAGGGGCAGAGTGAGTCCGGTGAAAGTCAGGCTTTATGTAGCATCTCTGTTGTGAGAAGTAGTTTCCAAAAGCACGTGTTCAAGGACATAAGGACCTCACACTAAGCAGCACCTGCTAGAGATTCCACGACTCCTGAAATCAACATTGTGGAGACCAAGTCTCTAATCATGGTCTTTGAGGCCGTTCAAACCAAGCCAAACCATCTAAGTCTTCCTTCCTCAAAACTTAATCTCTCCCTATAGTATCATAATATATACCTTAAAACAGATTTGGAAAGTACACAGAAAGCTATAGAAATTTTAGAGAAATAAAACTGTAAGAGTTATTTGCATGTGCCTAGTTTCTATAGAGTGGAAAAAAATGTGATTCATTTGTATTCACAGAATCAGTGTGATTCCAATCAAAATACTAAAGCATTCTTTTCAGATCTAGAAGAAACTATGCTAAAATTCATGTGGAAACACAAGATACCGGAATAGCTAAAGCAATCCTAAACAACGAAAACAAAACCAGAGGCATCACAATACCAGATTTCAAGACACACTACAGGGCATTAATAATCAAAAAAGTCTTGGGCCGGCACCTTGGCAGACTAGGTTAATCCTCCACCTGTGTCACTGGTGTCCCATATGGGCACCGGTTCTAGTCCCGGATGCTCCTCTTCTAGTCCAGCTCTCTGCTGTGGCCTGAGAAAGCAGTGGAGGATGGCCCAGGTGCTTGGGCCCCTGCATCCACATGGGAGACCAGAAGAGGCACCTGGCTCCTGGCTTCGGATCAGCACAGCACCAGCCCTAGGAGCCATTTGGGGAGTGAACCAATGGAAAGAAGACCTTTCTCTCTGTATCTCTCTCTCACTTTCTATAATTCTACCTGTCAAATAAATAAATAAAAATCTTAAAAAAAAGCCTGATACTGGCACAAAAACAAAAATGTGGGCCCATGAAACAGAATAGAAACTCCAGAAATCAATAGATGCATCTATAATCAACTAATCTTTGACAAAGGGGCTAAAATAAATCCCTGGAGCATGAACAGTCTCTTCAACAAATGGTGCTTGGAAAACTGGATTTCCAGGTGCAGAAGTATGAAACAAGACCCCTACCTAACACCATATGCAAAATCCAACTCACAATGGATCCAGGATCTAAAATTACCACCTGAAGTTACTAGAGGAGAACATTGGGGAAACTCTGTAAGACATTGGCATAGGCAAAGAATTCTTAAAAAAGACCCCAGAATCATAGACAATCAAAGGAAATATAGATGAAATTGCATCAAGCTAAGAAGTTTCTGCACTGCAAAGGAACTATCCAATGAAGTGAACAGGCTGACAGGCTGACAGGATGAGACAAAATGCTTGCAAACTGTGCTACTGATCAATTAATATCCAGAATCAATAAGAAGCTCAAGAAACTCAACAACAACAAAACAAATAATCCAGTCAAGAAATGGGCAAAGGACTTGAACAAGGCATTTGTCTAAAGATGACATTCAAATGGCCAAGAGACTCTTGAGAAAATGGCCAGGATCACTACTCTTCAGGGAAAAGCAAATAAAAACCACAGTGAGACTTCACCTTATTCCAGTTATAGTGTCTCTCATAGCAGAGAAAGCTGCCATCTGTACTGTTGGCATCCCATATCAGTGCCAGTTCAGGTCCTGGCTACTCCATTTCTCATCTAGCTCTCTGCTATGGCCTGGGAAAGCAGTAGAGGCTGGTCCATTCCTTGTGCCCCTGCACTGATATGGGAGACCTAGACCTGGAAGAATCTCCTAGGTCCTGGCTTTGGATCTGCTCAGCTAACATTTGGGAAGTGAACCAGAGAATGGAAGATCGATCTCTCTTTCTCTGTCCCTCTCTGCTTCTGCTTCTATATAACTCTGCCTTTTAAATAAATCAACAAATCTTAAATAAATAAATAAATAAATGCTGGAGAGGACATAGGGAAAAAAGCACCCTAATCCACTCTTTATGAGAATGCAAATTAGGACAGCCATTGTGGAAGACAGTATGGAGATGCTTCAAAAATCTTTTTTTTTTTTTTTTTGACAGGCAGAGTGGACAATGAGAGAGAGAGAGAGAGAGAGAAAGGTCTTCCTTTACCGTTGGTTCACCCTCCAATGGCCGCCGCAGCCAGCGTGCTGTGGCCAGCACACTGTGCTGATCCGATGGCAGGAGCCAGGTGCTTCTCCTGGTCTCCCATGGGGTGCAGGGCCCAAGCACTTGGGCCATCCTCCACTGCACTCTCAGGCCACAGCAGAGGGCTGGCCTGGAAGAGGGGCAACCAGGACAAAATCCAGCGCCCCAACTGGGACTAGAACCCGATGTGCCAGCGCCGCAAGGTGGAGGATTAGCCTATTGAGCCTCGGTGCCGGCTTGTTTCAAAAATCTTAAAATAGACTTACCATATGACCCAAACATTCCACTCCTGGGAATTTACCTAAAAGAAATGAAATAAACATATGAAAGAGTTATATCTACCCCCATTTTTAATATAGCTCAATTCACAATAAGTTACAGAATCAACCCAGATTTCCATCAACCTATGACTGAATAAAAAAAATGTGGTATATATATACACTATGGAATACTACTCAGCTGTAAAAGAAGAAAGAAATCCTGTTTTTTGCAACTAAATGGATGCAACTGTAAATCATTATATTTAGTGAAAAAAAGCAGTCCCCAAAAGACAAATATAATGTTTCCCTGATCTGCAGGAGCTAATAGAGTACAGAAAAATGTAATGCATATGAGCAAAATTGACATTCTGAAAATTGACTGTTGTTTATAGCCCTTGTCTCTACTGTTGAGGAATAGGTTTTTTTCTTATTGTTTGTTGAATTTTTTATTTAGTGGACAATTAATCTTATTAATAAGATAATTAATTATTAATATTATTAATAAAGTAAACTGAAAGTATGTCACTGTAAACATTAAGAGAAAAAATAAGAAGCGGGGGCAGGTCGGCGCCAGGGCACACTAGGTTAATCCTCCGCCTGCAGTGCCAGCATCCAATATGGGCACTTGTTCTAGTCCCAGTTGCTCCTCTTCTGGTCCAGCTTCTTCCAGCTTGGGCTAGTAGTGGAGGATGGCCCAAATGCTTGGGCTCCTGCACTCTCATGAGAGACCAGGAAGGAGGCACCTGGCTCCTGGCTTCAGATCTGGGAAGCTCCAGCCGTTGTGGCCATTTGGGGAGTGAACCAAAGGAAAGAAGTCTTTCTCTCTCTCTCTCTCTCTCTCTCTCTCTCTCTCTCTCTCTGTAATTCTACCTTTCAAATAAAAAAATCTTAAAAAAAAAAGAATAGAATGAAAGAGGAGGGAGGGTGGGAGTGTGGGCGGGTAGAAGTGTAGGCAGGAGGGAGTGTAGGGTGGGAAGTATCATTATGCTCCTAAATCTGTATCAATGAAATACATGAAATTTGTTCACCTTAAATAACATTAAAAAACAGACATAAATTTTATATCTAAAATAAAAATGTTGTTATGTAAAGGAAGGAGGGACAGAGCTGTATATTAATAAATACAGCCTAATTCTCATGTATTTTTCAGAATACTTCAAAAATCAACAAATTAAGGCAAAATCTGTGTCGAACCCTCACCAACAAAAGTCTCGCCATCAAAGGTCCAACCCACGGAGTCATGACACGACCGCTGTTGATCGGTTCTTGAGGAACTTTTATTTTTAGTAATAGAAGAAGGAAAGGAGAGAGGGAAGCAGCCCAGAGAAAGAAGGAGAAAGACTGAAGAGGCTGCTCCGCGTTCCCGCCCCTAACACGGTCTTTTATCCGTTCCCAGTTCCCCAGGGCTAGGGCGAGTAGTCCATCAATCAGATCAAAGGGCACGCATAGTCTCAGGTCAAGGTGTATCTCATCTCATCAGGTTGTTTGCAAGTCTTTTCAGGTCAAGGTGTGTCTCATCTCATCAGGTCAAGGTGTGTCTCATCTCATTTCCTTGACCTTGTTCTGCTCTGCAGGATGAGGCAGTGCAATGAAGAGGTCCCCACAGGTGGCCTGCCTGTGGTTCCCCACAAATCTGATCAGAAATATTGTCATCTATGAAATAAATTTTTTATGCTTAGAATAATAAGAATCTTAAAATATTGGATTCCAAAAAGGTGCTGTTTTAATTTTAACAAATTTCACATATACATTGTGCTTTTTTTTCAGATTTTATCATGCATATTATATCTCCATTGCTTAGAATAAAGCAAAATGAAAGAATACTATCCAAAATCAAAAAACATACAAAAAACAAACAACATGAAGGTAAGTATACTGGATATCAGTGATCATGACATATGAAATGAATAAATCTAACAAAGATTAATCTTAATTACATATTTGACAATTGAATTAATTATAATTTGGGGATTAAAACTGTCTTTATATATTGATGTTGTGACCCAGCAGGTTAAAGCACCTGCTGGGACACCTATATCCATATCAATGCACCTGGGTTAAAGTCTAACTTTCATTCCAATCCATGTCCCATGGATCAGTAGATTATATTTTCAAGTACTTGGGTCACTGCTGCCCACCTAGGAGACCCAGAACTGCTGATGTGGGCCATGCTGAATCCGGGATTCAGGAACTCTATCTACATCTTCCATATGTGTGCTGGAGGCACAAGTGCAGGAGGCATCAACTGCAGCCTCCCAGGGAGCACATGAACAGGAAGTTTGACCAAAAGCAGAGTCATCAGTCAATCCCAGGCACACTGATACCAGATGCAGGTTTCCAAGCTGTGTCCTAACCACTGCACCAAATGCCTGCGTCTGTGCGTGTATTTTCATCCTGTGCATCAGCTACTTACCGAGGAAGTTCCTAAATGATTACATCCTGTAACCACTTAGGACATCCCCATGCATGTATTTAATTAATTTCTTTAAAATCTTTTAGGGCGGGGGCGGAGCCAAGATGGCGGAATAGTCCGGGAAAAGATAGTTTAATAAAAGTGGAGTTACTGTAGCCTCAGGAAAAGACTCAGAAAAAAAACTGCAGAGGAAACTCTACCAGATCGAGTGGATGTTTCACAGAGGATCTACAGGGAGAGCTAGGTCGCCCACCAGCGAGTCACAGGAGCAGAGCTGCAAGAGCGGGGAGCTGCGGGAGCCCATCAAATTATTAGAGAGCATTGAAGAAACCCTGCAAGATATAGGTACTGGCAAAGACTTCTTGGAAAAGACCCCAGAAGCACAGGCAGTCAAAGCCAAAGTTAACATTTGGGATTGCATCAAATTGAGAAGTTTCTGTTCTGCAAAAGAAACAGTCAGGAAAGTGAATAGGAAACCGACAGAATGGGAAAAAATATTTGCAAATATATGCAAGAGATAAAGGGTTGATAACCAGAATCTACAAAGAGATCAAGAAACTCCACAACATCAAAACAAACAACCCACTTAAGAGATGGGCCAAGGACCTCAATAGACATTTTTCCAAAGAGGAAATCCAAATGGCCCACAGACACATCAAAAAATGTTCAAGATCACTAGCAATCAGGGAAATGCAAATCAAAACCACAATGAGATTTCACCTCACCCTGGTTAGAATGGCTCACATTCAGAAATCTACCAACAATAGATGCTAGAGAGGATGTGGGGAAAAAGGGAGACTAACCCACTGTAGGTGGGAATGCACACTGGTGAAGCCACTATGGAAGTCAGTCTGGAGATTCCTCAGAAACCTGAATATAACCCTACCATTCAACCCAGCCATCCCACTCCTTGGAATTTACCCAAAGGAAATTAAATTGGCAAGCAAAAAAGCCGTCTGCACCTTAATGTTTATTGCAGCTCAATTCACAATAGCTAAGACCTGGAACCAACCCAAATGCCCATTAACAGTAGACTGGATAAAGAAATTATGGAACATGTACTCAATAGAACACTATACAGCAGTCAAAAACAATGAAATCCAGTCACTTGCAACAAGATGGAGGAATCTGGAAAACATCATGCTGAGTGAATTAAGCCAGTCCCAAAGAGACAAATATCATTTGTTTTCCCTGTTCGGCGACAACTAACAGAGCACTAAAGGGGAAACCTGTTGAAATGAAAGGGACACTATGAGAAACAGTGACTTGATCAGCTTTTGTGCTGACTGTTGATGTACCATGTAATACTTTATCCATTTTAGTATTTTTTATTCTAGTACTAGTGGTTGAACTCTGTAATTAACACACAATTATTCTTCAGTGTTTAAATTTTAACTGAAAAGTGATCCCTGTTAAATATAACAGTGGGAATAAGGGAGGGAGGAGATGTACAATGTGGGACAGGCTCAATCAGACTTGCCCCAAATGATGGAGTTAGATACATGCCAGGGGATTCCAATACAATTCCATCAAGGTGGCATGTACCAAGGCCATCTAACTAGTCCAAGTGATCAATTTCAGTTCACAATTGATCACACTGATAGGTCTAAGAGTCAAAGGGATCACACAAACAAGACTAGTCTGCTAATACTAACTGATAGAATCAAAAAGGGAGAGGACGATCCATCATGGGAAGCAGGATACACAGCAGAATCATAGAATGGCAGATGTCCTGAATAACACTCTGGCCTCAGAATCAGCCCTTAAGGTATTCGATCTGGCTCAAGAGCCCATTAGAGTATTTTAGGCATGGAATGCCAAGACACTCTGGGGAAAAAAAAAAAAAGACCTAAATGAAAGATCTCTGTGAGTAAGATCCCAGTGGAAAGAATGGGGCCAGAAAAGGAAGAGGTTCCTTTCTCTGAAGGGAGGAGAGAACTTCCATTTTGACTATGACCCTGTCAGAATAAGATCAAAGTTGGTGAGCCCTAAAGGCTTCCATAGCCTGGGCAACTCATGACTAGAGCCTAGGGAAATTACTGACACCATCAACAAGAGTGTCAAATTGTTAAATCAACATCAGGAGTCACTGTGTACTTACATCTCATGTGGGATCTGTCCTTATTGTGTTGTCCAATGTGAAGTAATGCTATAACTAGTACTGAAACAGTGTTTTACACTCTGCGTTTCTGTGTGGGTGCAAACTAATGAAATCTTTACTTAGTATATATTGAATCTATCTTCTGAATATAAAGATAATTGAAAATGAAAAAAAAAACTTGATGTTAAATTGGAAATTGCATAGAAAATTAATCAATATCTCGTCCTTAATGTGCTGTACATTGTGATTTAATACTATAACTAGTACTCCAACAGTTTTTTTTTCATTTTGTGTTGCTATGTGAGGACAAACTATTGAAATCTTTACTTAATATATACTAAACTGATCTTCTGTATATAAAGAGATTTGAAAATGAATGTTGATGTGAATGCAAGGGGAGAGGGAGTGGGAAAGGGGAGGGTTGCGTGTGGGGGGAATTTATGGGGGGTTAGCCATTGTAATCCATAAGCTGTACTTTGGAAATTTATATTCATTAAATAAAATCTTTAAAAGAAAACATTGACATGCAGATAGGATCTTGTGAAAATGCACACATTCCCAAGTAATGCCCATTTGAGTAGTCCAAAGACCAGAATTTGAGCAGTAAGAATCTGGAGCAACTAGACTGGTCTCACCTGTGTTCCTCAATATCACTTTTGGAGCCTATTTACTTCCTCCTGTGATTTAAATAATTACTTAAAAGCCATTGTCACACTGTTTGCTCAGAACTTGATTCAATAAATTTTGAGTTTTAAGTTAAAAAAAATAAATAAAATAAAATAAAATCTTTTAGGGCAAGTAATGTAATACCCAACAGAATTCTGATTGGATGGATATCCCAGGGCTTTTTCCACCTCAGACCCATTTCTAAACTCATTTCCTTCATTGCAGAATGAGTTCAATAATTTGCAAGGGAGCTGTACTTGACTCTGCTCAAATTTCCCTTAATATGGGTTTCTTTCTCTCACAACTTTACCTAAAGAAATACCAGCCTTCTATTTATGTCACTCTGAAGCCCCTAAGCTGCTTCACCTTTCTCCCTAAAACTTATTGCCTAATGAAGCAGCAGGCTTAGCCCTTTACTACCATCCTATTGTTGTGCATTCAACAGAGCCATGCTCTGCAAAAGCCAGAAGTTTATATTATTCACTGCATTATACTTAGTGCCCAGAAAAGTGCATGACAAAGAGTAACAATTCAATGTACATCTGTTAAATAACTAAAATTTATCATTTTTATGATAAATTCTTTAGGATTATACATACTGAAATCTATAGAGTGAATGGGATCAGTCCTTGATTGAGCACTCAACTTCTGAATCATGTGTTTCAGAAGCAGTTAGCCAGGCTATGTGCTGTACTCTATTTATTTAGTTCACATAGCATTCTGTGCATTTTTCATATGTGAGAAAATAAGAATTGTAAGTGTTAGACAATCCACATTGATAACCTAACTAGAAAGTGGTAGAACTTGAACTGAATTCTGATTTCCGAATTTGTAGTACCGTGCTCTTCTTGCTAGATGCTTCATGTAATAACTAAAGATATTAGTGTGCTTTTATTTTTCCACTTGTTTTTTTAAAGATGCTTTTATTTATTTGATATGCAGAGCTACAGATAGAGAAAGCAAGGACAAAGAGAGGTCTTCCATCAGCTAGTTCACTCCCCAAATGGACACAATGGCTGGAGCTGGGCTGACCTGAAGCCAGGAGACATGAGCTTATTCCTGGTTGCCCACACAAGTGCAGAGGCCCAGGCACTTAGGCCATTTCCACTGCTTTTCCAGGCCATCAGCAGTGAGCTGGATCAGAAATGAAGCATCTGGGATACAAACCAACACCCATACTAGATTCTGGTGCCACAGGCAGAGGCTTAGCCTACTACACCACAGCACCAGGCCCTATTTTTCCATTTCTGGACGTTAATGAAGTGATCACTTCTAGGAGATCATGATAGTCATAGAATTGTGATTAAATATGTAATAAGAAACTCTTTCACATTTTAAACTCTTTTCTCTGTCTCAGAGAAACAACAAATTCTAGCCTTTTCCCTCTAGGAGATGATATCTATCAATGATTACAGAAATGCAAAGTGCTATGTTTAATTATTGCTTTGGACACTGCAAAATCTAATGGGGAGACATTTTGATGGAGATAATGTGTTTCAAAATATATCAGCCCAAGAGCTCTTTCCTGAGGCTTTTTAAATTACAAATTTTCTAAAGCTGAAGTACAAGAAAGGGTGACTGTGAATCAGACAGCCTACAAAATGCCCTTACCAAAGTGTCATATTTCAGAAGCCACTCCATATTCAAAGCATTGCACTCTGGCCCTTTAATTACAAGACAGATCAGGAAGAAAAAAATCAAATGACAAATTGGTGTTAAAATTTATTCCTGAATTCACTCCTGATGAGAATTGTGTCTATGCCCTAAAACATCTGCTAAACTTTCTAATGTCAGTGATTTTACTAAGTAGATAGCACTATTTACTGTCAGAATATAGCAGGTGTAGTAAATGAAGTAACAATTTCATTAAAAAGAATTTACAATAACAAAGAAACTGATATGTCTGGACAATTTGAGTGTATCTTGCAAGGGCAACAAGGGTGATCCGTGTCATTTTGTTCATTGTCCACTCTAGGTGAACCTGCAATGGTGCATACAGAGTGATACTTCCATTTGTTCTCCTAATGCAACTTAACTTTCTAAATTTTGTTTCACATACCTTTGCTGAATAAATAAAGATTAGGCAGAGAGACTTAAAAATGCTTTGAGAAAATATAAATTATATATTTTTCTTATGTTAAAGCAATTCCATATAGTGAGAGAATGTCTGAATTTAATCAAGGATACTTGTATTTTATTCTTAAATAATCCCTTTCAACATAAATTAGAAAAAGTATGACAAATCCTTTCAGTACAGTATCTGTCTTCTGATTGCTTTTGGCACCAAATTCATGCCCTTATCACTTAACAAATTTGTATTGAAACACCTCATCACTGGTTCTACTTCCAGATTATTTTGGCCCTCTGAGCAAAACAATGCTTGTATCTAGTTTAATAACCCTAAGAAACAGTTCTTATCTTGATGTTTCTATTAATTATTATCATATATTGAATTTCAAGTTGCAAAACCAGATTTTCAAAAGCCAATAGTTAGCTTCAAACCGTTTTGTGTGATAAGTTGTGCTTCTCCCATCTATTCACTAAATCCCTTGTCAAAATAGACCCTTCAATCTTTCAACACGATTTTCATGTCTATTTCTCCCACAATTGGCTTCATGATCTGACTTAAATGCTACCTTGGGCATAGTTAGACACAATTAGAAGTGGCCTATTATTTTTCTGAAAACTCAAGGTTTGTTTTGAATATTTTTCATACCCACTTCATTTGTGCTTCTTCTATTTTATGGCAATGTACCATTTTCTGAATACACGCACGCATACACACACACACACACACACACACACACTACATTGAAATATCCTTAAGATCAGGCACTTATTTTATACAATGTGTTTTCCATCCTCTCCATTATTACTTTTATTTATATGTATTTTATCCACGCCACACAGTAAACTTATGTAGTAGACATTGTCATCATCAATTTATACATACACAACTGAAATTGTGTAATGTCAAGCAATTTGCTGTTGGTTGGTAATAATGTTCACATTCAAATTTAGACAACTTGGCTATTGAGATTCTGCTATAAATTATTCTCTTATAGCAGGTCTTATTGTATAAGCAGACTGCAATTATTGTTGCAAACAGAATGCACTGTTAACTCTCAAGAGTTTATGACTGTTGGCTGGTGCCGCAACTCAATAGGCTAATGCTCTGCCTGAGGTGCTGGCACCCTGGGTTCTAGTGCTGGTCAGGGCACCGGATTCTGTCCCCATCGCTCCTCTTCCTGTCCAGCTCTCTGCTGAGGCCCGGGAGTGCAGTGCAGGATGGCCCAAGTCCTTAGGTCCTGCACCCGTGTAGAAGACCAGGATAAGCACTTGGCTCCTGGTTCTGATCAGCGCAGTGCGCTGGCTGCGGCGGCCACTGTGGGGTGAACCAATGGAAAAGGAAGACCTTTCTCTCTCTCTGTCTCTCTCACTGTCCACTCTGCCTGTCAAAAAAAAAAAAAAACAGAGAGAGAGAGAGAGAGAGAGAGAGAGAGAGAGAGAGTCTATGCCTGTTATGTATGCAAATAAAACAAAAAGGAAAGATAGATGTTTGGCATATGATTAACCTACCGCTTGGCAAACTTGCATTGGGTATTGGAGCCTCTAGATTCAAGTTCTATGGTTTCCAGCTTCCTGCTAGTGTGGTACCTGGGAGGAAGGAAGTGATGGCTCGTGTAGTTGGGATCCTGTTCCCTGTGTGGAAGACCCAGATTGAGTTCTGGGCTATTGTCTCCAGGCTGGCCATGTCAGTTGTTGCAGACATTTAAGGCATGAACTAGCAAATAAAACTTGTCTCCTCATCTCTTTCTCTGTCTCTGTCTCTCTCCTGTGTGTGAATGTGTGTGTGTCTGTTTCTCAAATAAGTACAAATACATAAATAGATGATATTTTAAAAAGGAGACAAAATCGTATTAAAGAAGGATATTAGAGTATCCTATAGAACTTGGCTGAAACACCAATAATTCCCATCATGGTACATTTAGCTTTATAGCCTGTCACGATAATCATTTCTGTAATTATTATAATTTTTAAAAATCTGTAAGTCATATAATAATATATCAAATATTGAACTTTTATTAATTTGTACATATATTTATTGAATAATTACTAAATTACCATTGGTACCAAACTCTGCAATTAAACATATATGTAAGACATAGGTGATTTGTTGGGATATTTTGCTATTAGCTGAAATAGACACAGAATGGCTGGATTATCAACAGGTAGAGAGCTATAGGAACAGGAAGATAATCTCCATTCACCTTGAGGTTTCGTGAAAGTCTTCTGATTCATATAAAAATTAGACGTTGAACTTAAGGGTGGGAAGGGTTTAAGGAAGTGTAGAATGCTCATAAGGAGGATCTAAACAGAAATGTATGAGAGAAAGCTTAGGATGCCATTTGAATAACTATAAATAGTTTTTAAAACTAAGGTAAGAGGAACTAAGGAGAGAGCAGGGCTTCAAGTAAAAGAGACTTTCAAGCCCTCTTAAGTGATTTGAGGGGGCTCTAGGCAATAAGTAAGTAATGATTTGATTAAACTTTAAGTAAGTACCTGATGTCACTGTATATGAATTTTAAGTAAACATATTGCTAAATGGAAAAATATTAAAGATGGGCAAATTAGGCTGATCACTGGTGAAACTATGCAATGAACAAAGCAAGAAAAGGCCCACTGTTAACTGATGAGAGTGCAAAGCAGGTCAAAATTTTTAAGAATATATTTAAGAAGTGAAATTGTTACAATTGGGGTGGGTGTTGTGTAGCAGCTGGTTAAGCTATTAATTGGGGCTCCAACATCCTATACTGAAGTGCCCAGCCCAAGGCCAGGCTACCCTGCTTCTCATCCAGCTTCTTGCTAATGATCTGGGGAGATGGCTCAAGTTCTTGGCTTCTTACCACCCATACAGGAGAGACGGATGGAATTCTGGGCTCCTGCCTTTGACCTTGCCTAGCTCTACTTACTGCAGGCATTTGATGAGTGAAGCAGCAAATGAAAGCATAAATATGCTTTCTAAAATAAGTTAAAATGAATAAGCATACTTAAAAAATAAAAATAGTCAAGATTTAGCAATTGATTGGAAAAGGAAGAACGGGAACTAGTTTCAGGTCTCTAACACATTCATTTGGTTCTCCATTAACAAGCAACTAGATGGAATCCAAAGAAAGCCAAAGCTGAAGAAGGTGGGTGTAAGGACACAAAGACAGGAATTCTTTAACACTGAAATAAAGAACAGCTATAAAGTATTGAGATACATGAAAAATGATGTCATGGAATTATACTTTTTTCCTTCTTGAAAAAGCAAGAGAAAGAGAGAGGGCAGGAATAATTGAAGTGAGCCTTCCCACAGACAGCATATTGTTTAATGTTCCTAAGATGGCAGATAATGTCTAACAATTCTCACTACTGCCTTTACTGACTAATTTGCTCCATTTGCTTTGTCCCTATGATAATGGATCCCATATCTTTGAATATCTGCAGTGGACACATTTGCATTTTTCCCAGTTGTTAAAGCAGTGTTCTGGCCATGTAGCTGCAAATCAGGGCCCAGAGGAAACTGCTCATCTGTCTTCTGTAACTCTTTCTCTAAGTGATGTAGGTAGCGTAAGTAGCATCTTACACTAAAAATATTCTATGACACTAAATTACTTGGCATTTTAATTTTCTTTATTAACAGTTTACTATTACTGGTCTAGATTTTCCCTCATCTTTAACTTTTTTTTCCCATTGATCTATTTAGAACAGCTATTTCTCTTCATTCCTTATTTTATACAAAAATGAAGCTGTCCCTATATTTGAGATAATGACAGCATTAACATAATGGTCAAAATCTTAGAAAAGATTTGTGATTTTAAGCATAATTTTGTTACAATAATTATTCAAAAATAGACCTTCCTTTAAAAACAAAGAGAGAAGAACTTTGAAAGTGTTACGAGTTCTCCTAGCTCAGTTTGCAATTTTGGGTTTCAGTTTCAGTTCTCAGTGAATAAATTCTTGAATTCCCTTGCGCTACAGAAAAGAATAATATATCAAAGACACAAACATGAATAGTGTAAATATAAACTGGTGAAAATTTTAGGCAACGTTGCATTTGGAGTTAATAAAGAGCAAGAGCAGTTCTCTATTCAATGTTAACAAAAAAAAGCAAAGAAAATGTCAGCCCCACTGATCCTTGGATGAATGCCATACATTGAACATATTGCTAATTCTCTTCTATACTCTAATAATTCTGCTATTCTAACATACTAATTAGTAGTAATTATCTAATTGTAGTTCATAAAAGTCATAAAATAAGGATGTTAAATGCCTGGATGTCATTATCCCCTTTTCAACATATTTATTACACATTTTATAACTAGATACAAAAAGGTAAGAGAATGTTTAAAGGAGCTTTGAAATTTTCAAAGATTGCAGGACTAACATCCTCTTTAAGATTTTGACATTGTTATAGCTTCCAAAGAAACAATGGATTATTCCAAGCCTCTATAAATCATAGGTAATCTTCATTTTGTAAGATGTCACACTATTAATATTTATCTATACATATTATACATTATGTAAATAATCAAATAATGGCTTTATTTGCCCTAATTTAGATAACTAATTCATTTTATTAAAAGGATGTGATAATTATATTTCCACATTGATTTATCATGAAAATAATATGCTTTTACTTCTCAAAGTTACTACCCGGAGTTATTATTCCTCCTTGGATGGAGCTCTGTGTTTGTATTTCTGCAAGACCCCAGACATCACCACTGCATTTTTTAACGCATAACTGAGGAACAAAAAGATCTTCTTGAAACATAAAAGTCAGTTTAGAGACAGCAGGAGTTCAGACATTATTGAAGGTCATACTGTCAGTGAAATGAACTTCTTCCTTTTAAAAACGATAATCAATGTCTTGAACACGACTATTTTCTGACGTGAAAGTAATAGAGCACCTGCATTTCCAAATTCTCACTCCTGCAATTCTAATTTGATTGATGGGAAAGAGGAAAACAAGGTGTTTTTTTTTTTTTCCCCTGATATGTTACCAAGACTCCTCTTTTCTTGTCAATAAATCCAGGCTAAGATGAGAAATGTGTATTTGCTGTGTATGGGTGTGTATTTGGTTGTGTTATTCCCACAGAGTTGTTCAAAGTCATGAGAAGAGCTTGATGGCATTTTTTTTTATTGCTGTATTGTGATAATGAATGGCAGGCCTTAATGAGAGGATGAGGGAACATTGTGACATAATAGCATTCAAGATGTCATTGCTTTAGGGCCTGAGTCCTGCAGTGGTAGAAATGTAGTGATCAGGAGATACCAGGGAGGAGATTAGATTAAGGAGCGATCAATAGGACAATTCTGTTCCACACGTTTTATTGTTATCCTTCCACCAGCTGAGTTGAAACATAGAATCTGATTGATTCATTAGATTACTGTGGACTCAAGCATAGACCACTAGACAGAGTTTGTAATGTGTACTAAGGGCATTAATCTCAATCACCTTAGGCATCTGAGCAAATTCTTTGGCTTATTCAGAGTAGCTTTAAGACTTTTCTATGTAAAACTGTCATTTGTTTTACTACTCCTTTATGGTTTAGCTCAGGTAAGATATGGATAGTAAATAGAAACCATTTTTCAGCTTTTTAATTTAGATTGAAGCAGTACTTCTGGTTTTGTTTTTTTGTTTGTTTTTTAACAGGCAGAGTGGACAGTGAGAGAGAGAGACAGAGAGAAAGGTTTTCCTTTTCTGTTGGTTCACCCCGCAATGGCCGCTGCAGCCAGCACACCGCGCTGATCCAATGGCAGGAGCCAGGTGCTTCTCCTGGTCTCCCATGTGGGTGCAGGGCCCAAGGACTTGGGCCATCCTGCACTGCACTCCCGGGCCACAGCAGAGAGCTGGCCTGGAAGAGGAGCAACCAGGACAGAATCCAGCGCCCCGACCCAGGACTAGAACACGATGTGCCGGCGCCGCCAGCAGAGGATTAGCCTATTGAGCCACAGCACCAGCTGAAGCTGTACTTCTGAAGAACAATTTGACAATGTTGAATATTGTGAAGGCAAAAATGGATATGAAGTAACATTAGTAAAGTGAGTGCATTCATTGAATTAAAAACAATGAAGATCCTGTAATACTTTTAGATATCAATTTCTCCCATACTTAGACACTAGCAAATTTAACCAAAGAATAATAATGGAATTATATAGTTTTTCCGAATGTAATTTTACTCCCATTCGTGGACTCTGCTCTCCTCTACTTTGATTTCTTTCTTCCTTATGTATTTAATGAAGCAGCTCTTTGCTACGGAATTACCGGTCAAATTATCACCTTTTAGACAGCCGTCTGTTGTATACCCATGGTTGGGAAAATCAAAACTATTGAATGCTCATTGCACTTCATATTTATATGACTACTCACTGCCCATTAATTAATGCTGGCATTATTTTCTAGTCAAAACTATTATCAAAGCTTATATCTTCAGTTAGGACTTCCCTAAGTGATAAATATGACAAATAATAATGATAAATATATACATTATATTTAATTCTTCTTCTGTCATCTTTTTGTAGCTATCTTTGAAGCATCAGGCCATTCCCCTCTAGTCCTTGGAGATTTTCTTTCCTGGGCAGTTACTAAAGCAACACTACATCTGTCATAAGTTTACTGATTACAGGAGATGGTCCTCAATTTACTGTGTTTCTGAGTTATCTGCTTTAGGTTGATGCAAATGCAATACAGATTCAACAGAAGATGTACTTCCATTTCAGATTTTTGATCTTTTCTCAGGCTAGCTACATGCCATAAATAGTCTTGTGTGATGTGATACTGGACCTCAGTGTCAGCAACACAATCACAGGGGAAAACAGGTAATTCTTCAATGTCTGCTGTGTTGGTAAACTCCGAGGCTCTTCAGGTTAGATATAGTAAATACAATTTCACTTACTGTATTTTAATCGGAGGGGCCACTGTTATGGCAGCCCTGGCTGTTGGGGCCATGTGAGGAGTGAACCAGTGAATGAAAACGCTTTCTCCTCTCCTTGTTCTTTCTCCCTCTCCCTCTCTCTCTTTCTCTCTCTCATCTCTGTCTCTCTCTTTTCTCCTTCTCTCTCTTTCAAATAAGTAATATTCTTTAAACAATGAGCTTACTATAATGTAACCCCATTGTGAGGCACTCACAGGTGATCCTAACATGCAATGACAGAGGATAATTGTTCCTCTCTGACAATGCTCTTTCCTTTATTCACATCTCCTACATGGTTTCCCTGTGGTCATGCAAAGGACTTTGGCATTACTAATAATGGTGAATCCAGCACAGCCTCAAACTCAAGCATCTGCAGTTACCACTTCCTGTATTTCCAGCTGGTAACAACCATTACAACCATATCCAGAGCACTTTGTCAACAGATATCTAATCAATCCATTGAGCCTGTCCAATTTTCCAGTGTGTCTTAAAAGCTTAAAAACTTACTTCCTTCTATTCTATATATAATAAAGTTCTTTGCACTTTTATTAATTAATTTAAAATACTGGGATAAATAAAAGATCTCGTTAATTCTAGTTTTATTTTCCCTACTTACGTACTATTGAGGCTGAATATTAATGGACAAAACATTGCGATATTAACTGACTTTACTGTTTTTTCTATCATTAGCACAAACAAACAAACAACTTCAGCCAGGACTCTAATTCTCCACTTGTCTTAAATTGTAAACTCTTTTATTAAGATTTATTTTATTTTATTTGAAAGACATAATTAGAGAGACAGGAGAGAGAGAGAGAGAGAGAGAGAGAGAGACAGAGAATCTTCCACCCTCTAGTTCACTAACTAAATAGGCACCATGGCTGGGCCTGTGCCAGGCTGAAGCCAGGAACCAGGAACGTCTTCTTGGGCTACCATGTGGGTGCAGGAGCCCAAGCACGTGGGCCATCTTCCACTGCTTTCCCACTCATATTAGCAGGGAGCGGGATCGGAAGTGGAGCAGCTTGAACTTGAACAGCTCTCATATGGGATGCCGACATTGACCATGGCAGCTTATTTTTTTTTTAAGATTTATTTATTTATTTGAAGGGCAGAGTTAGGACAGCTCCAAGTTTGTGTCGCTTTGAGGAATCACAAATACCCACTGTCTAAATTTATTTCACTCTTTCCTGAATCTTCAGTGAGGCTTTTCCAGCATTCCTAACTCCCCTTGCCTCTCCTCCTACCCACACAGCCCAACATACTATTTCCAATGTCCCAGTGACATATAGGACACTAAATCTAAAGATACAGTTTCTAGTCTCATCTTTCAAAATAAAATCCAACATCTTTATAAAATGACCTAAAATTGGATTTCTTGATCGAGCCCTCTGTTAGTTTTCTAACTTCATTTTCTATTACTCCTACTAGTAATGGTAAAAATGCATCTTTCTCATGCGTTTCAACGATTCCTCATATCTGTTAGGCAAGTATCCACCAGCACATGCACACTCTATGTCCACCTGCCTCGAGCATTTCTCCTATTCCCTCTTTCCCAAAATGAGCTGATCAACTCACTTATCCACAGGTATGTCTCATTGATGGATTTCATAGTTTTAATGTACATCTAATCTTTCTTCTCACCTACAATCAGCACTTTTGTATTAGGTCTGTAATGTATTTTTATGCCCCAAGAATATAAAGACGACACCCATAAAAAACCTTCAAAATGCTACTGGTTTTGTCTCACATTTAGCTTTTCAAGTTACCTGATTTAATTGTTTTATAAGATGTGAGTCAGGGTCATATTCTCATCAATCCATTTATCTGGTGAGTAATTTTCCCAACACCATTTACAGGAAAGAGCATTCTTTCCTTTATAGCTTCTCGTTTCTCCCTTTGACATTAGCGAATAATGCTAATGTGCATTATACTCTTTTGGATACTTTACACTGAATTTTATCATTTTGGACAGTATAATTTTTGATGACAGGACAGATTGACTTGTGTATCACATATATTTGGCAGCATAGCTGGCCTATACCCATTAAATCCAACTATATCTCCCTCTACAGTGCTACATTTATGGAAAACTACAGGATATGTATATGACTACACCCTCTTTGACTCAGTGTGTTTCTGAAGCAAGTTTTCATATTCTTTTCAAACAATAGTTTCTCTATATTAATTGCTGGAAAAAAAAAAAAAGATGGGATAAGAAAAACTACCTGTGCTTGATGTAGAAAGATGTTGAACTGTTTGGTTTTTTAAAGGAAAAACTCATTGTAAGATGATGCACTAAAACATTTTGTATACACTTCAGAGGCCTGTGATAAATTATTTTGAAAATTAAAAAAAATAATCAGCATATTTCCTAATATTTAAAAATGTTATCTGAATATCAAACTCACCTCTAGTTGAGAATCATTGTTTCTTGATTCTTAATGTAGCCAAATCTACTGTGCCCATAATGATTCACTTTATAATACATTTTGATATCTAATAAACCCAGGGATTCTTTCACCTTCTTCACCAATAATATTTTGGCTATTCACATCATTTTAAGTTTCATATACTTTTTCTAACCAAATAGCAGTCTATATGTAAACATGTAGGATTGTACTACCTATATAAAATAATGTGGGATATAGACACAGAAAATGTACAATATGTGCCTGTAAAATTATTTATATTGCATATTTTATTTAATTGCCATATATTCAATTTACTTCAGTACATATAGAATTGTATGACTAAAAGTCTTATAAATTTTTCTACAATTATTTTTAGTATGTTATTTAGATGTTATTTAAATCATAATTTTGTTTCAAGACATTTGTTACTGAAATATAAATATGTAATTGAGTTTTTATACAAACACTGTGTTCAGCAACAATTATTTGTTGGTTCATTTTTTTTTAACTTTTATTTAATAAATATAAATTTCCAAAGTACAGCTTTTGGATTACAGTGGCTTTTCCCCCCCATAACCTCCCACCCACCCACAACCCTCCCAACTCCCACTCCCTCTCCCATCCCATTCACATCAAGATTCATTTTCAATGATCTTTATATACAGAAGATCAATATAGGATGCCGGCACTGCAAGCAGCGGCTTTCACTGCTGTGCCGCAGCACTGCACTCCCCACCCCCCCTTTTTCTTTACCAGACTGGGCTACATTATACATGGCAAAGTATAAATTGAGATCATTCTTGATCTCAAAGGAAAAGTTTTCCAAATTTCACCATTAAATAATATGTTTATTATCAATATCTTCATGAGACTAAATCAGTATCATTCCAGTAAGCTCATAAAAACTAATCATATATTTTGATTAAATTGACTAATATTTCAGTTTATATCTCGAGATAATATGACTTTTATATTAGATTATTAATTTGGTTAAATACAATGGTTATTTAATATTTTTAATGAGGAAAAATACTTTGCAATCTGTGAAATGCTCAGATATAAACTCTACAGTTGAATGAGCTTTAATAAATGAGTGTACCACTGAAACTAACATCCCAACCAATACCCAACTTATTTGAAGCTCCTAAGAAAGTTTCTTCCTGTCCACTTATGGCCATTTGTCATCCTTCTCTCCTGTAGGCAATTGCTATTCTGATTAATATCGCCATAGATTAGCTTTGCCTGCATTTACATGCCAGACAGAATTATATAATAGGTTATTTTTTTATTTCTCTTTTTTGAGATAAATTCATTTTGTTGTTTATTTATTTTTGTGACAGGCAGAGTGGGCAGTGAGAGAGAGAGAGACAGAGAGAAAGGTCTTCCTTTTCTGTTGGTTCACCACCCAATGGCCAGTGTGGCCAGGACGCTGTGGCCAGGGCACTGCACTGATCTGAAGCTAGCAGCCAAGAGCTTCTCCTGGTCTCCCATGCTGGTGCAGGGCCCAAGGACTTGGGCCATCCTCCACTGCACTCCTGGGCCACAGCAGAGAGCTGGACTGGAAGAGGAGCTACTGGGACAGAATCCGGCGCTCCGATGGGGACTAGAACCTGGTGTGCGGGCGCTGCAGGCAGATGATTAGCCTATTGACCTGTGGCACCAGCCCATTTTGTTATTTGCATCAGTATCTTTTTTCTTTTCCTCTTGCTGAGTAGTACAACAGTACCTGACCAACTATGGGGCATTGGTTCCAGAACACTCTCACCTGTGATTGCCAAAATCCATGAATAGTCAAATCAGCTCTGTAAAATGGTGTAGCATTACATATCAGTTTCCTACATTCTCCTGCATACTTTAAATCACCTCTAAATTACTTAATAACACAATGTACATGATATACAAATGCATGGTTGTTGTACTGTATTGTTTAAGGAATAATTTTTTAAAGAAGTCTTTGTGTGTTCAATGTATATTTTTCTTTTCAGTTATTTTTGATTTGTAGTTGTAATCTGGAGGGATGACTATGCTCTGCTACATCAGTATATCACAATATGTTAATTCTTTCATCTGCTGATGAGTATCTGACATAATTATGTTTGAGGCATCATATATAAGATTTTTGGAACGAGCTCAGGTCTTTTGAGGACAGGTGCTTTGAATTTTCTCTTGGGTAGTGCTGATCAAAAGAATTGTGGAGTTAGAATGTGTATATGTTTAACTGTACAAGAAAATACAAAAATTTCTAAATGGTATTTATAGTTTCTCTAGCATAAATACAAGTGTTTCAGTCCCACCTTCTCTTTGCCAACATTTACTTTTGGCAGTTTTCTTTTATCTTAGTCATTCTAATGAGTATGCACTCATATATTTTGTTGATTTTAATTTTTATTATCCTGATGACTAATGATGTTTTCTCTTACATACTTCTTGATCATTTATATATGCTTTTTATGAGTTATCCAAATTTTTGTTCTTTGGGGGAACAACATAAATAACAATAATGCACAATATATATTTTAAAACACAGAAAAAAAATTTTTTTGACAGGCAGAGTGGACAGTGAGAGAGAGACAGAGAGAAAGGTCTTCCTTTAGCCGTTGGTTCACCCTCCAATGCCCGCCGTGGCCAGTGCATTGCGCTGATCCGAAGGCAGGAGCCAGGTGCTTCTCCTGGTCTCCCATGGGGTGCAGGTCCCAAGCACTTGGGCCATCCTCCATTGCACTCCCTGGCCACAGCAGAGAGCTGGCCTGGAAGAAGGGCAACCGGGACAGAATCCGGCGCCCCGACCAGGACTAGAACCCGGTGTGCTGGCGCTGCAAGGCAGAGGGTTAGCCTATTGATCCACGGCGCTGGCCATAACACAGAAAAAAAATTTAATGTGTTCACCAAAATATAAAAAAGTTTCAGCAAATAGATATTGTTCTTATGTCATATTTAATGGAAGATTATAAAGTTTATGAAGAAAACTCATCAATCATAAATTAAAAATTAATTATACACATGAAATTCTACTATTAGCATTTTTAATTTTGAAAAATGTGTGTGTGTGCATATGTGATTTTATGCATGTATGAATGCTGGATATAGTAAAAATCATTGTTAGAAACAAATAAAATATTTTAAATATTTATTTATGTGAAAGGAAGAATCTCAGACAGAGATAGAAAGAAGGGGAGGGAGGGAGAGAGAAAGAGGGAGAGACCTCCGATGAGCTGATTCACTCCCCCAAATGGCCCCAAAGTCCAGAGCTGCATCCCAAGCCAGGAGTGAGGAACTTCCTCAGGGTCACCCATGCAGGTGCAGGGATCCAAGTATTTGGGCTGTCTTCCACTGCTTTCTCAGGTGCATTAGCAGAGAGCTGGATCTGGACCAGAAGTGGAGCAGCCTTATGAGATGTTGGCACCTCAAGCAGCGACTTTACCCAGTATGCCACAGTGCCAGCTCTAGGAAAAAAAAAAAAAACTAGTGAATCTATTTATGTTAGTTACAGAAGAGAGATGTACCTAACATGCATTATGTGTACAAGTTATATTTTCAACACTTTGGATCATCTAGTGTCATGAGCAGGTTGATTTTCTTCCTTAAAATAATCTGCACTCTAGCTGAGAAAACATGCTAAATGTCATATATGAAAGAAAAAACGTTATTTTGTTGCTGAGTACAGTGTATGTTAATTAATTGGTTTGTCCAGATGTTGTCATTTCAAAATAAGAGAGGATTGAGGTTTTTAGTTATCAGTAATTGAATGGGGATTATAGTAAAAAAGTCACCATTGTGATTATAGTACAATGTTCATTTGCATTTTATAATTTTCAGAGCATTTTCAAAACCAGGAAGATTTATATGTTTATTTAGTGTAGTGATAAAATTCTTAAAAGGAAGCACACTGTGTAGCATAAACTAAGAACTTGTACTGAAAAACTTAATGGAAATAACTGATTGAAGAAATAAGGATAAGAAAAGAAAGGAGTGTTTGGAAATTGGTGAGCATCATTCTTTGTAGAGAACTTGTATATCGTGGATTGTTTTACTTCTCCTCCACCAAATTCAGTAACTATATATGGAATGCCAACAAGCTCAAATACTGTTTACTACGTTTATTTGCTGAAGAGTGTGAATATTCACTTAGAACATTTTCATTCAGAAAGTGTCTCGGTACAGAATTCTTGCTCTTTCAACATTTCTCACGCTTCTGTTCAAATTTTATTTATAATTTTAATTAGAGATACATTTTAATACAATAAGATAATTGATTAAGAGTTATACGGACTGACCCCTACAGCGAAAAGAATTATATATACATATTTCAAGAAGTTCAAGGTAAAATGTAATTAAAAAGATAAAAATCCACTCATATTTTTTAAAAGGATATCTGTTTCTTTTTCTAACCCAGCATTTGAATCTGTAATTCTGAGCATTCAACTTATCCTTTAGACTTCACTGAGTCCTTTTTTTTCACTCAATGTCATTATTAAATAAAACTCTGTGGGTAAGAAGGTTCCCAAGAAAAATATTATTTTGGGGGAGGAGAGCTTTGGCAAGTTAGGTTAAATTGCTCTTTGTGACACCACATCTCATATGGTGTGATGGTTGAGTTCTGGTTGCTTTGCTTGTAATCCCACTTGCTACTAATGTACCTTGGAAAGCAATGAATGATGGTCCAAGTACTTGTGTCACTATGTCCAATGTGGGATACCAACATCGAGTTCCTAGCTCCTGGTTTGGCCTATTCCAGATCAGCCTAGGCTTTTGAAGATATTTGAGATTTGGAGAGTGACCCGAAGGGTGAAAACAATCAATCTCTCTCTCTCTCTCTTGTTCATTCTCTCTCCCTCTCACACAGTCTCTCCCTCTATTTGGCTCTGTCACTCTGACTTTGGAATAAATAAAAATAATTCTAAGATGCAAGAAGTTGTTATCTAAAACTGTGGTGAATAAGCATAAAAATGATATTTGTAACATGCAAACACTAACATACTGTATTGGTAGGAAGATAGTAGCACCATGACCAAAGGATATATTTCCAAAAAAAGTTGGAAGAAAGATTATGAATGTTTTAACCACAAAGAAATGCTAAAAATTTGAGAAGTTATGGAGATGCTTATCCTGATTTGAACATTTTATAATAAATGTGTTGAAACATCATGTGGTGTCCAACATCAAGTACATCGTGTCAATAACAAATGTAAAACATAAAATAAAATACATATAAAAGATAAATATATATCACATATGAAGTACATAGTTCATATTTTGGACTGGAGTATTAAAATACACTCAGCGAGAAGTATACAGAAATACTGTCAATCTAATACTTATATCCACACACAGTATGCTGCTATAAGCAATATGTTTTTAAAAATATGATTATTTGATATTTTGGAATGCAAACTCTAGTTAGTTCATTACACCATTTTACAGAGCTGATTTGAATATTCATGGATCTGTATATTATACTAGGCATATTGGAAGCCTTAACATTAATTGTCATCCTAGTACATACAAGAAAATAAGCAGCAAAACTAATTTACAAAGTCAGCAGGAGAAAGTCCTCATTTCATGGGAAGATCTGAGGATGAATTACCCTCAGAAGTTAGTCCAAATATTCACTGTCTTTGTGGGGAAAAGGGAGACAAGGAGAAGGATGGATAATAGAACCATGATCACACTTTCTAGGTCAAGCAGATGTTCAGTCTGTCACTGAAAAAAAAAAGTTATTGGGAAATGCCATGTTTTTTGAAGGAAAGGAAGTGACAGACCAAAAAAAAAAAATGAAGCTTTGATAGCAAGGCTAACTGAAGTGATAATTCTATAGGATGCAATAGTGACTGTTACAACTTGACCATCTTTGAGGCTGCTCTGAGTATCAAAGCTTCTAGAAGAGTTCATGTAAGTAACAGTGTTTAAGGTAAGAAATATTCAATAAATGCTGGTCATGAGTCTTATAAGAGCATTCAGTTGTTTTTCTTTTATGTTTTATTTACTGAATTTGAAAACTGTCAAAATATTACTTTGGTCATTCAGACTATTATGTAGTTATTTAAGTAGAATTGGAAATTGTAAATTATACTCTGCAAAAACATTTCAATACATGAAATATAAAAGTATGTTTCATGCCCATAGAAATTTAGAATGTTTTTATTCAGATTTAAACTGAAGCTGCCTCAAATTGTGTGTGCATGTGCATGTGTGTAGAGAGAGAGATACTCAGAGACAGAGATAGAGTGAGAGAGCAAGAAGGAGAAAATATGTACAATCCTGGTGTTGATAAGTGATAAAATATAATTATATGTTTTTTAAAAATCAGTTATAACAACTTGTGGTCAGATGTTTTCAACAAGAGTGTGTCAAAAATAATTAGATCGGGGATGGCGCCATTTTGCAGTAGGTTAATCTTCTACCTGCAGCACCAGCATCTCATTTGGATGCGGTTTTAGTCCTGACTGCTCCTATTCCAATCCAGCTCTCTGCTGTGGCCTAGGAGAGCAGTAGAAGATGGCCCAAATGCTTGGGCCCCTGCACACACTTGGGAAACCCAGAAGAAGCTCCAAGCTCCTGGCTCCTGGGTTCAGATCAGCACAGCTCCGGCCATTGCAGCCATTTGGGGAGTGAACCAACTGAAGGAAGACCTTTCTCTCTGTCTCTCCCTCTGTCTGTAACTATCTCTCAAATAAATAAATGAAATCTTTAAAAAAATAATTAGAGCAATCAGTTCAATGCCACTGACATGACTAATATTAACTTCTGTTTTGGATCAAAGACAAGTATATTTTCTATAATTATTCAAGGAAAATGATACAGGCTTTCTCTTAGAGAAACAGTAGCAGGAGACTCACCTAGAAGATTTTTTCAGATATAGATAAAAAATGTGGAATGTTCATACTGTAGGGTCAATCATTAGCATAAGAAGCTTAGAAAAAGTGAGGAGTTAACCAACTCCAAATTACATTACACCAAGACATATAACAAATTGAGCACCCACAATGCAAATAGAACTGCTGATAGACATTTTCCTAAAATGTATGTACAGTGACATAGACATTAATTTAATTAGTCATTTAAAGCAGAAAATTTTTCTCCAAGAATTCTGGCCTGTCAAAAGTTAACAATCATCTTTCTTAATCTAGCAAACTTAATATGACATGGAACATTTTTAAATAAAACTGACTTACCCTTACACACGAATGATTGGAAGCATGTCACATCACTTTTTATCTAAAATATGAAGGCTCTGAAAGAAGGCATGGTGCACAACATGAAAGATGACACAAAAAAAGGTGAATGGTGGAAGTATAACTTGAGAGAAATGTCGCTAAGTTTATTGACATAGTTGCTTTTTATGGTAATACTTTCTCCTTTATATGACTAGTAATTTTTCATAGCATGCATTTTACCAATTTGTTGGGATATATATATATATATATATATATGTGAATATATATATGTAATTATTGAGCTATATTCTGGGTGTAGTTCAGTAACACAAAAACTATCATTGTTTCAATGTCTTATTTTCAAGACTCATTAGAGGAATCCAGAGAAGTGCTTATCTTAGAACTCTCTATTCTCCAAAATTAAGACTAAACCTATCTGAGCTTAATATCCAATGCCATTGAATTACTTGTTATCCAAATTTTCTTTGTATAGGTAATTTCACCCATCCAGTGTGAATGAAGAATAATTTTTCTCCTAATTCTGTCAGTTAGTTTTCTTTGTAGGCTAAGTAAGTTTCCTACATGCAACTTATGTGCACCTCATTACTCTACGAAATTAACTATTCATTGAATAGGTGAAGGGCAATTTTTTCCCAGTATCATTTCTTGTCTGGTCTATACAGCCATTTATTGTCTGATTCACTTTGCATATGGATTAAAAAATGGGATCATACAATGCTCAAACTTTTTTACAAAAAAGCCTTCATACATTCAAGTAGTGTATATATAAATAATAAAATGCCAAATATTTATTATGTGTATTTATTGGCTTAATACATTTTTTTATTAAATTCCCATGCACTGAAAGTATGGAGGTAGAGAATTTCAGTACCACAAAATCATGTAAATAAAAATGAACATTTTTGTATTTAAAGCATATGCATATTTACTGTATTCATGAAAAATTTCCCAAAGTTAGTCTTTTCTTTTCTTACAAAAATAGTTATGATACCAAAATGAAATTATAAATTAACAACAAAATGTTACTATGAAACAATAATTTTCTAATTAATGCAGTCTACTATGTTATTCCTAGAATATTGAGTACCTCTAATCTAAAATTTCAAAACTTTGCTCTGGTAATGAAGGAGACTATAATTTGATATAGCTTGTCTTGCACTGTGTTTACTATCATAGTCATCAATAAAGTAGATCATGTTGGGGCTGGCATTGTGCCTCAGCAGGATAAAGCCGTGGATTGCAGCACCAGGATCCCATATGTGTGCTGGTTGGAGTTCCAGCTGTTCCACTTCCTATCCAGCTCCCTGCTTATGTGTTTGAGCCTCTGCAACCATGTGGGAGACCTGGAAGAAGCTCCAGGGTCCTGGCTTTAGCCTATCCAGTCTGGCTGTTGAAGCCATTTGGGAAGTGAACCAACAGATAGAAGATTCTCTCTCTCTCTCTCTCTCTCTCTCTCTCTCTCTCCCTCCCTCCCTCTCTCTCTCTCTCTCTCTCTCTCTCTCTCTCTCTCTCTGTCTCTCTGCCTTTCAAATAAATGAATAAATCTAAAAAAGTAGGTAATAGCAGGATATTTATATTTTATTTTTATAACAGTGGAAATAGGTGAAAAAATCAAGTTCATAATTTAGGAGTGGATATTCAAATATGTAAACATTAAAATAGAAAAGAAAGTTCAATAAAATAATGCTTACCTATGAGGCCAGCACTGTGGCATAGTGGGTAAAGCTGCCACCTGCAGTGCCAGCATCCCATATGGGCACTGGTTCCAGTCCCAGCTGCTCCTCTTCTGATCCAGCTCACTGCTGATATGCTTGGAAATGCAGCAAAAGATGGCCCAAGTACTTGGGCCACTATACCCACGCGGGGGATCCAGAAGAAGCTCTTGCTCCTGGCCTCAGCCTGACTTAGTTTTGTCTATTGCGGACAATTAGGGAATGAACCAGTGGATGGAAGATATCTATCCCTCTCTCTCTGCCCTTGCCTCTACCTCTCTGTAATTATGCCTTTCAAATAAATAAATAAATATTAAAAAATTATCTGAATTTATTAACACAAATAATTTTACATTACATTAATATTAGTTAAAGAGAGTGTCAGATGGAATGAATGTTTACATTTGCAATATTTGTGTGTGTATGCAAGAAATGATATCTGACGATGTGATCCAATAATCAGCAGATCAATAGCATATAAAATGGACAGTTTTTCTCTTTTGTATATTTTTGGATTATACCGTCTTTATGAAATATTTAAATCATCTTTATATTCAGAGAAAACAATAAAAACTAGCTTAAATAAAATAAATCAGAAATTTGTTTCAAAAGCAATAAACTCATCTAATACATATGTTATTTGTAAATTTGTATGTTTATATATATATTTTACATAATATTTAGCACATGTTCTATAAGTGAATATTTTTCACAATGTATATGGGAATGAATATCTGCATTAATTGATGGTATTTAATACTTAAAATATTCAATAATGTGCAAATAGCCATTGTATCATTTTATTTTGCAGTGTAAAATATATTTACTACTCATAGAGCATGTATTGTGGCTCAGCAGGTAAGGGGTCATTTAAGACAGCCACATCTGATACTAGAATGTCAGCTGGAGACCTCGCTACTCTTTACTTTCAATTCAATTTGCTGCTAGTGGGCTTAGGAGACAGAAGGTGATAACCCAAGTCTTTGGACTCCTCCACAAGAATGGGAGACCCAGATGGAGTTCCTGGCTCCTGGATTTGACCTTGGCTATTGTAGACATTTGGGAAGTGAAACAGCAGGTAGACAATATATCACTATGTCTCTCCTTCTCTGTCATTTTGTCTCCAAAAAAATAAATATTTTAAAACATATACATATATATGTATTTATATAAATATCAATGTGTATATAAAATTACCCTGTATACACACATGGCTGAGTGAGAAATTCTCACATATACAAAATTCCTATGAAGTTACAGCATGGCTTCTATTCACAGTCATATTAAATGAATCCATATATAGATCAAGTCATATTATATTGCTATTTTTATTTAACTCATTTATAAGCATCTCAATTTTTAAAAAGGGTGAGTATATATAGGGTTGGCATTATGGCCACTGCTTGCAGTGCTAACACCTCCCATAAGTGCAGGTTTGTGTCTCAGCTGCTCCACTTCCAATCAAGCTCCTTGCTGAAGCAACTGACAGGGCAATGGAAGATGTGCTTGGGCCCCTGCCACGCACATGGAAGACTGGGATGGATTCCCAGGCTCCTAGTTCCAGCATGACCCAGTCCCAGTCATCCACTGTAGCCATTTGGAGAGTGAGCCAACATATGGAGGATCTCTCTCTCTCTCTCTCTCTCTCTCTCTCACTCTCCATAACTCTCTCTTTCAGATAAATAAGTCTTTAAAAGAAAAATATGGGTATATAGAAAATATATAGTCTGTCTCAAATTCCTCATCTCCAGCTAACAACTGATGATCCTCCTAGGAAGCAATTTGTATACACACACAAGCAATATATATGCACACATAAACAGAGGCATAGACACACTTAACATTTTCATCAATTTTTATACATCTTGCTTATTTTGAATCTTGTTTTCTTCTTTTTAATACCCAAAGTGTATCGCTTCTTGGTCTTTTGGCTAAGATCAAGTATAGTATAATATCCAAAGTGTTCAATCTTGGCATTTAAAGAGCTACCCAGATTATTTTGATATTTATAATACTTTATTGTGATATTTTTAGCCTTAGCTTTTTGGTGAATGTGTATTGTTCTACAGATGTCTTGTCACAATCTTCACTGAAATGAGCATCTATACAGATGTATTTGTAAAATAATTATATATGTTTCACAAAAGAATCTCAAAATTGCCGGAGTTGTTCTTTTAGTTAAGTTTACAGAATGTTCAGCCATCCTAGGAAAGTGTTCACCACAGTAAAAATTATTTCATTTGGTGGTAAAACACTTATGACTTGTATACTAAAATTGTAAAACATTGATGACAGAAATTAAGAAGACAAAAATAAATTAGTTCATGTGAATTGGATTGGGAAATATAAAAGAAATATTTTTAAATGATCACACTACCCACAGCAATTTATGGCTTCAATGTAATGTCTATCAAAATTAATGCAGTATTTTTCACAAAATGTCTTAAATTAATATTCATATGGAGCTGAAAAATAGGCATTGTATTCATATGAACTCTGAAAAGCCAAAGCAATCTTGTGCAGAAAGAACACTCCTAGGACACCAGAAAACCTGATTTCTAACTGTTGTCTAAAACCATACTAATTCAAAGAGCATGGTAATGGCATGAAGACATAAAGGTCAATGGAACCACATAGAGAATCCAGAAATAAACACATGCATTTCCAATTAACGAGGAAGGACAGTCTCTTCAAAAAATGGTACAGAGAAAACTGGGTCTTCACAGTCAGAAAAATTAAACAGAATCACATCTCACATGATATAAACAAATCAACTTAAAAAGAATTAACAACCTGAAACTGTAAATCTACTGGAAGAAAATACAAGAAGGAAAACTCTATGACATGAAACTCCAGGCAATGGTTTTTTTGGTTATGACTAAAAGCACAGGTAACCAAAACAGAATTAGGCAAATAGGATTACATCATACTAAAAAGCTTCTGGATAGTTAATGGAATAATCAACACTGTTAGAGACAACCCATGAATTGGGAAAATTCTTTTGTAAACCATACCTCACAAGGGTTCATATCTAAAGCACATAAGAATTCACCAGTAAGAAAATAAACAAGGATGCAGCGGGTTAAGCTGCTGTCTGCAGTGCAGGCAACCCACATGGGCACTGGTTGGATTCCAGACTGTTCCATTTCTGAACCAGCTCCCTACTAATGCACCCGAGAAAGCAGAGGAAGATAGCCCAGGTGCTTGTGCCCCTGCACCCACGTGGGAGACCTAGAAGCTCCTAGCTCCTGCCTTCAGATCAGCCCAGCTCAGGCCATTGCGGCCATTTGGGGAGTATACCATTGGATGGAAGATCTCTTGATCTCTCTCTCTTTCTCTCTCTCTCTCTCTCTGACTTTCAAATAGAAATGAATAACTAAAATTTTTCAGCAAACAGAAAGAACTAAATAAATATTTATTAAATGAATACTTACAAAGAGTCAACATGTATTTGAAAAAAATATGTAATATGCATATATGTGCATGAGTATATATATTTCAAAGTGACTAATGATCAGGAAAACATAAAATCAAATCACAAAAAAAATTTAACCTATTAGAATAGCGATTAACAAAAAAGTGAAAGGTAAGTGTTGGCAAGATGTAGAAATAAGGTAAACCCTTGTATGTTGTTTGTGTACATTTTAATTAACACAACCATTAATGAAAACACTATGAAGGTCTTTTAAAAAATTGGAAGCAGAGCCAGGACTTGAACCCAGGCACTCTAATGATGGGACACAGGCATCCAGAACAGTGTCTTAAATGCTGCACTGAACACGTGCCCCATATTGTCTCAAACTTTGGACAAAGACTACAAATTTTTATCCTGGTGTTATCATTATAAATACAAATGTTGGTTTCTTTGTAAAAAAAAATTCAAAACTTCTTTGGTATAGTGTAAAAGCAGTGAAATAGAAGTAGTTTTATTAACTCTTAACTGATACGAACAGTAAGAATGTCTTTGTGAATATGTGCTCAGTTCTCTAAAGATGTTCTTGAGTGGAAAAGATGCATTGTTCTCTGGTCATTCTGGGAAAACAACATTTCAACATTATATTGTAAAGTATCCAAGGCTAGACAGTGGTTATTGTTAATGAAAACTTTTCTGAGATAGATTTGGATATAAGCATATAACATTCTGCAAAAACTGTTAAAACCAAAATTTCAACTGTATAGAACACCTTTAAAAATTGTTGGCATGGTTCAATCATGACTATCTTTTGTTGAAAAAATTGAATCTAACCAAGACAATTGAGGGGCCATGATTTTTTAAATAATTGAATAAAACACTGCATAAATACTGATTTAGGTGAATAAGAAGTCATGATGAATATCTTTAGAAGTTGTATTAAAATGCATTTCATATAATCCTTTTTTATTGCACATTCCTCAATACTTGTGGCATCTGTTACTTAAAGTTACCTAAGATTTGTGAGTCATTTCTTTTAATTAAACTTATTTCACCATTTGGAACATCAAGAAATATGATTCTCTAATGTAAATTCTCGAAAATAGAAGAGTTGTTAACAAATTCTAGTGCCAATTAAAATTTCAAAACAAAGATTATTGTCTTTGATATCTCAGAAGATTGAAAATTTATTGTAACATTATCAATAATTAATCAATGTTAATAAAATGTAGAGTCCTGTTCACTACAATTAGTTACTTCTGGCTCATGGAAATGAATATAGAATTTGACTTTTTAAAAAGATTTTATTTACTTATTGGACAGGTAGTGTTACAGAAAGAGGAGATATTCCATCCACTAATACATTCAATAAATGACTGCAACAGTTGGTTTTGAGCCAGGCTGAAGCCAAGAGCCAGGAATTCCATTCTGGTCTCCCATATGGGTGGCAGGGGCCTAATCATGTTGGCCATTGTCAGCTACCTTCCCAGGCACATTAGCAGGAAGCTGGGACAGAAGTGTAGTAGCTGGGACTCAAACCAGCACTCTGATATGGAATGCCAGCATAAAAAGTAGTGGCTTAACCTGATGCACCACAAAAATTTTATTTTATATTCTTGATTCCATTATATTCTGGAATACCTTTACATTTGTTCCACGTATTCAAAGTCATAAAACCTTGGAGATCAATTGGTTCTTCCCCAATTTAAGATGAAAACACTAAAAATAATATTAATCCCACCAGGACATAGTCACATCTGATAAATAAAATAATAAAATTCACAGGATTCCCTTATGATGGAATTAATGCGGTGAGGGTTTTTCAAAAAGTCCAAGAAACACATTTATGGAGTATTTTTTCATGAACTTAATTTTTTCTAAAATAAGTTTTAATTCTATTTCCATTAACTGTATGAAGTATCCTAATATGTACATCACATTGTTATGCCAAAAATAATATACTAAGAATTGCCAAAAGTTTTCAACAGCAGTTTTATAAGTCTGATTGCTACAAACTTTGTGTCTCCAACATTCAGTCTTGTCTCCATTTAGCAGAGATTGGAAATCTATTTTATACTTACCCGTTAATAGAATGTTTTATGCAATTTTTTCTGCTTCTCAGCATACTGTCCCCCTAGCCCCTCTCTCTTCTACAGTTATCCCTAAATGTCAAGATCATCACTGGTGATTTAATCATCTGTTCCTATCCAGCTGTAGATTCTAGCTTCCCCCATCCCTGACCCGCAGCCAGACCAAATTTATTCAAAGAAAATAAATTCACATGGAGCAGGCCCAGACCCCAGGGACTTTTTTTTTTTTTTTAATATCTTAGGTGGCTAGGGGTGGGGGGCAGTGGGCAGAGGTGAATTCCTGCATACAGGTTCTTGAGTTTGGCCCACTGGCTTCCAAACCTGGGGAAGATTGTAGGGAGTGAGGTGGGAACAATAGGGTATGAGACTGAATTGGGATTCAGGGACAAGTGATAAATTTTGATTTTATTTATCTTTTGGTCAATGAGCTAGAATGGCTGAGGCTTATATCCTTGTTCCATTGATTCTGACTCTGAGTATAGATAAGAAGGTGGGGCACAGATTTCTTTCTGGCTACTTCCTGCTGATATTAAGTGCAGACATGGGGTGAGGATCTGAGCGAGAATCTATACTCATTATTGAACTGATTGAAGAGGGAGAGTGAGCAGTCTCTGTTGCCCCTTTGTGATGGCTTGACATAGCAGTCATTCATTCCTGCAAGAACCTTTGGAATTAGTTAATTATACATGGTAGAGAAAGGAGCCAAAACAAGGCAGAGTTAGAATTATATGGAGAAATCTATGAAATTCATGATTATAAGATTGTTCTTCTGGTACTGTGGGGAGCCATGTCAACTTCAGAGTGGTGGTTCCTATGGGAATAGACTTATATTAGAGAGATGGTAATAGTTTTGATGAAGTGAAAAGTACTCAGGGTGGGGGTTTTCCCCTGAGTTTGGTGGTGATGAGAGTAATCAATATCATTGAATATCATAGCAGTAGAAGACGGCCCAAGTGCTTGGGCCCCTGCACTTGCCTGGGAGAACTAGAAGAAGCTCCCGGCTCCTGGATTCAGATCAGCCCAGCTCTGGCTGTTGTGGCCATTTGGGGAGAGAACTGGTGATGGAAGACTTCTCTGTCTCTCTGCCTTTGCCTCTGTAACTCTGCCTTTCAAATAAATAAATAAATATTTTTTAAAAAAGAATTTTAAAGGGGAGGAAAGTTAGATGCAAGAAGTCTTCCATTGAGAATTTTGAACAAGCTAAGCATTTTCTGGGGAAGAGATTTAATTCTTAACAGATCAACAGGAAGAAGCTTTACCCAGTCTAAGTGGGTCTGGGTGGAGAGTGTAGTCATAGCCTGTTTTAAAATTCTATTCATCTGTTCTGCTTTTCCTGAAGAGGGGGGATGATAGGAAATGTGAAAGTGCCATGAGATATGAAGAGAGGCAGATACCATTTGAATAGTTTGAGATGAAAACTCCAGTCTATTTATTATCTAATTGAAAGGAAGCTGGTAATCAAAATCTTCAGATAATATCATTTAATAGTATAGAGGAAATGGTGGAAGCTTTTTATTATTAGTAGTGAAAGTTTCCACCCAACCCTAGAAGGTCACGTGTTCACCTAACTGGTGGCATATGGGTGAATTTACCAGTGCTCCTCTGAAAATGATCTGTGGGCCTGATGAGTGGGGTACGGGGGTGACTAAATATTAGAATTGGGGTTAGCGGTTTGGCAAATACTACATGCCTGAGATATGTTATGCAATGTTTCTCATATGGCAGGAGTTAAGTGTATGTCTGATCTCAGGAAGTAAAAAAGAGAGTTTCAGTTTGAGTAATAGAGAAAGTAGAGGTTTTTAGAAAGGTAACTTTGAGAAAAGAAGGAAGTATGGGTTTTTCTTAAAGAAACCAGATTAAGTCCTTCCTAGATGCCCCTTGTTGGAACAGAGAGATTTCTGAGTATACAGGAGCTAAATTAAAGAGAAAAGATGGGATTGTTTCTTCACAAGCCCCCACTTTAGTTGTCAGATCAACTTGGTTGGTAACTTCAAGTAGGTATTTTTTATCTTTCTGGTGTGCTTTGCAGTGAATAATAGCAGCTTTTGTTGGCAGCTAGACAAAATCAAGAAGAGCTTTAAATATCTTGCCATTTATTTATTTTATTTTATTTTTTAAATATCTTGCCATTTATTTTATTTTATTTTTATTTATTTTTTATTTATTTATTTATTTATTTTTGACAGGCAGAGTGGACAGTGAAAGAGAGAGAGACAGAGAGAAAGGTCTTCCTTTGCCGTTGGTTCACCCTCCAGTGGCCGCCGTGGCCGGCACGCTGCAGCTGGCGCACTGCGCTGATCTGAAGGCAGGAGCCAGGTGCTTATCCTGGTCTCCCATGGGGTACAGGGCCCAAGGACTTGGGCCATCCTCCACTACACTCCTGGGCCATATCAGAGAGCTGGCCTGGAAGAGGGGCAACCAGGACAGAATCCGGTGCCCCGAGTGGGACTAGAACCCGGTGTGCCAGTTCTGCCAGGCGGAAGCTTAGCCTATTGAACCACGGCGCCGGCCGATAGCTTGCCATTTAGTATTGGGGCCCCTCGGGCTATCAGAAAGCCCATTGCTTGCCATCTCTGGGCACTGGGGTGTATGATATTATAGGCATATCAGGATTATGCATATATGTAAACTGTCTTTCTTTTGGCTAAAGTGAGGGCTCAAATCAAGGCTAACAATTCAGCCTGTTGGGAGGTAGTGCCTCAAGGTAGGGGCCTAGCCTCTGTGACCCTACAGGGAGAAGAGGGGCTATCATCATAGTACCTCGCAATTATTGTGTATTCCAGCAGAAAGAGGAGGAGTTCTAGAAGCACTGCTATCAATGAACCAATCAGAGGCTTTGGGAACAGGAATGTCTGTGAGGTGGTAACATGTACTCAGGGACAAATCAAGAATGTTAGGACAGAAATGGGGTTCGAGGGGATCAGAGAGGGTAGTGGGGATTGTAGCTGGATTAAGAGAGGAGCAATGATGAAAAGTAACAGTGGGCTGGATAGGGGTAGACTGAAGAACTTAGGTTTGAGGTGAGATTTCAATATAGATTGAAAATCCCAATGGCTAAGAGGTCTTGCAACACATAGGAGGACCAAATTTGTAAGGGCTGATAAAGGGTTAGCTTCTGGGCTTCAGGTATTGGGGCCAATCTTGATAAACCCCATCCAACTGTTTGGAGAAAACAGTCACAGGTGTAATAGAGTCTCGTGTTTTGGACCAGGAGGCAAAGTGCTTGTGCCTTAGAGCTCTAGCTATAGAGGATTGATGGTTTAAGTTGGTTAGATAGGCTCAGGGTGGGTGCTTGTAGAAGAGCTTTCTTAAGAATTTGGGATGAAGTCTCTATGGGGGGGGGGTCTCTTGCAAGATCTCATCTAGATTGTCCTTGGTAGCTTTGAGCTAGAAAGTTCAAAAGATTAGTGGTATGTTGGAGAGAGATCACTCAGAGGGGCTACAGAGTAGAAGATCATCACAGATTGAAGGAAGTTGCTGGGTGAAAGATTAATTAGAAATCATATCCGCTTGGAGGGCTTGTCCAAAGAAGTGCACACTGACCCAGAAACCTTGGGGTAACACTGTCCAGGTGACTGTCAAGTAAGATAAGTATCGGGGTCAAACCAGTAAAGGCAAAGAGGGGTTGGGAAGATGTGTCAAGAAGAGTTGTGAGGAAGACATCTTTTAGGTCCATGACAGAAAGGATAGAAGTTGTGAGGGGTATTCGGGAGAGGAGAGTATAGGGGTAACTGGGATCGACAGTGGTATTAAAACACCAGAGGTCTGTACTAAGTGATAAGAGCCATCTCGTTTTTTGATAGGAAGTATAGATGTGTTATGGGGAGAGTGGCTGGGAATGAGTGTTAACTAGGAGGAGGTGGTCTATAATACGTTTAAGATGTCTATGGCCTTCTGGGCTTAAAAGATATTGAGGAACAGCAATAGTTTTTGTAGGATCTTTTAGGGAGATATGAACAAGAGTATGTTAAGTGGTGATTACAGGGTGGGATGCATCCCAAACTACAGGATTAACTAAGGGCAGGCTGGGGGAATCTGGGGTGGAGAGGTGGGAAGAGCAAGGTCCATAATGTGAAGTATAAAGTTTTGTGCTTTATCCCTGGTGAGAATGGAGATAGATGCCACCAAGTGATGGAGAAGCTCCCTGCCTAGAGAGGGGTAGGCCAGTTAGGAAGAATAAGAAAGAAACGCAGAGTAATATCTGTGAAAGAGCAATATAAGGGAGGGGTCTTATTAGGCATTTCGATAAGACATTTCACACCAAGAGAGACTGAGGAAGGAAGGAGTGGACACAATATTCATTTAAAATGGATAAACGAGCCCCAGTGTCCACCAAGAAAGACACTCAGTTACCTGACACTGTCCCTATTATTCTCAGGGCTGTGGGCTCATCTATGATGGGGACTTGGAACCTGTGCCTCCTCGTTCTGTTAAGTTTAACAGAGATGAGATGTCCTTTGATGGAGGGATTTGAGTACATGGCTGTTCCAGAAATGGGGTTTTCCTCCCTGGTGCAGTCCAGCCTCCAGTGACCACATTGTCTGCACTTGAGACACAAGGTGGGAGGAGGCCTCAGGTAAGGGCAGCTCCTGGCCCAATGTGCAGTATTGTCACATTTAATAGAGGCTCCAGGATAGCTAGAGTCTGGAGCCGAGGCGAACTTCAAGTTGGAGCAGGTCTTGGCTCATTTCCCAGTATTGCCACATCGATAACAGAGCCATGAGAATGGGACTTGGCTTGGGATTGGGGTCTTGGTGGATCACAGAGGCAAGTATCTGAAACGATAGTTTTCTATTTGTTTCCTTCTGAGTCCTTAATTCATCATCTCTATTGTTGAAAACATGAACAGCCTCATCTATGAGGTCCCTCTGGGGGACTTGTGGCCCGTCTTTAGGTTTTTAGTTTGTGACAGATATCTGGATCTAACTGGGACATAAAGTGGGTATTTAAAAACAGCCATCCCTCTGAGGAATTGAGATCAGTGTTAGTATACTTTGTCGTTGCCTCTGTTCAGTGGCCATAAATACAGTAGGTTGTCATTGGACTCCTTGTTGAACTCTCAGATCTTTTCATAATTAACGTGTTTGTGGTTGTTCTTATTCATAGCCACCAAGACGCATGAGATCATGTGTTCTCAGGCCTGTAGCTCTGGGTCCCCAGGTTGGTAAGTCCAATTTGGGTTAGAGTTGGCTCTGGGGATGGCTCAAGCATTCACTGGGTATCTGTCTGGGGCCTGGTGTTGCATCTCATCTGCATGCTACTCAGCAGCACGCCAGATTCATTCAAATTCATCTACAGTTAGGGTAAAGGACAGAACAAAATAGAGATCAGTCCAGGTTAAGCTATAGGACTGAATCAAGCAGAGAAATCCCTTATGATATTTGGAGGGATTCTCTGAAAATGAGTTCAGTTGTTCCTCAATCTGACTGAGGTCTGATAGAAAGAAGGGCACAAAGACCCTAACCAGACCTTCCACTCCAGCCACTTCCCTCAAGGGGAGGAGGGATTTGGGTTGTAAAACTCAGGAGTGTGTGTGAGGAGGATGTAGGTATCAGGAGGAGGCAGGTTGGGAGGAGGTGGGTTGGGATCAGATGAGGAATTAGGTGGGTCAGTCAGACAGGATCCTGAGGCTCAGGAAGGTACCAAGGTGGGTAGGACAGAAGGTCATCTGCAAGGTCAGGGTCACAGAGAGGATGTGATGAAGGAGGGAACAGCAGGATGGAAGGCTAACAGGGAGCTTTTTCTTCCTTGGGGAGAACTGCATAGAGACTTTTGGCAAGAGGACGGAGGGGTGCAACTGCCTCTGCCTCCACTGGTGGGCTGGAAGAGGAGGAGAGACTAGGGAGAGGGGGATGGAGTAAGCAAAGGTGGTGTTCCTGAGATGCAGGTTTCTCAGCTGGAGGGGGGGAAAGGAGGAGTGCGGAAGTAGAAAATTTAAGGGGAGGGTCCAGGCCTCCTTCCTCCATGCAAACTTGGAAGATGTTGAATGCAGCAATGAGATCTGGCAAAGGACTCTGGCTGTAAATTCATTGGGAAATGAGAAAGTGCAAGTGATAGTGTGAAAAAGTGAGTGACAAAGGTGGATCTCACTTGTCTGGGAGATTTTGGAGAAGTATATCCCAGGCCAGTCTGCGTCACTCCAAGAATAGCCCGGGGATACCTGGAAGTTGCACCCTCCCTGCTACCCAGGAGAAGCCAGGTCAGAAATGAAAGTAGAAAGGGACATAGACTCTTGGACACCCTGTCAGGATGTTGGGGTCCAATCTTCACCAAGGGAAGAGAGTGGCCCTGGCCAGAAGCTCAAAGTCTTCTGACAGGTTATTCCCAGTCCCACACATCCACCATCTCTCTCTTGAAAGGAAAATGGAGATGATAGGAAAGAGCAAGTAAAAGCAGGCAGGGATTCAGCGTGTCAGGAACAGATCAGCTGGGGGCTCCCCCAGTAGCACAGGTAGCCAATGAGTGCCTGACACTCAACAGTCACTCGTGTTCCTCACTCCAGTTGCCTCAGAGGCAGAAAGAGTTCAGAAGGAGACAGTTCAACAGAAGGGGAGAAGGGAGTCACAACTCTAACCCAGAGGTTGGATCCTCCACTCACCTTCTCTCTCGGTGCACCAAATGTAAGATTCAGGGTGCAAAACAGAGAGGAAACAGAATACAAACTTGCAGCCAGACAGAATTTATTCAGAGAAAATAAACTTGCAGAAGTCAACCAACTGCCAGTGTGCACGCAGACTGAACGCGTGGCAGAGGGCCAGATTCTGGATTATTCAACTCCTGTGTTTTCTCTGTTTGACAGCATTTTGAACTTAATTGTGCCCGTAATATCTGTTATTCAAATTTCCCTCGCTTCCCTGGCTTTCTCAGTATCCATCTATCATTTCTGCAGTTTTCTTCGTGTGATTTCCTGAGGTTCATACCACAGAAAGGTCATATCCTTCAACACTCATCCAAGGCAGTCTTCTCCCATCACTTTATATGTTAAATCTTCCATATCAGTAGGCTTTGCAGCATTTTCAAACCTGGAGTACCATTTTTCCCCTAAGCTAGTGTTCTTGTCTTTAAAAGGCCTATTTATTTTCCCAAGCCAGAGACCTGCACAATAAGTCGTTCTTTTGCAATCATTTGTTTTAAATGCTAATCAAAAATGAATATCTCTTGAATAATACAATTATCTAAATACAGCTATTTTTGTTATTTCTTTCCTATATTTATAATAGAACACATATCTTTGCTTTCCACCAGTCAACTTGAAAACACAAACCTTAATCACTGAAAAGTCCTTATCCTATTATTCAAATACTCTAGGATCAGTTACAAGGCTTCTCTTTTCCCTAAAACTAAACCCAACTGTTCTTTACTTTTTTCAGCTTTTTATATCTTCTATATTTTCTCTCATCTCTATTATTTTGCACAATGATTTTTTAGTTGAATATATTCTCCACATTATTTATCTGGTTAATTTCTAATCACTGTATCCCTATTCTAGATTAAGTGTGATCTATTCTAAAAGATCTCTTCTGATGTTTTTAAATGAAATCTTTATTTATTAAAAAATAGTAGTTACCATGAAGGAGAGTCAGGATTGTGAAGTAGGAACTTGACAGCAACTACATTGGCAATAACTCTGATGTAACTAATTTGGAATTCAAGAGTCTATTGAAAACTGGCCCCAGACAGGGATGTCCACCCTCACCACTGCTATTCAATATAGTCCTAGAAGTGTTAGCCAGGGCCATCAGGCAAGAAAAAGAAATTAAAGGGATACAAATGAGAAAGGAGGAAGTTAAACTATCCCTATTTGCAGATGACATGATACTATATATAGGCGACCCAATAAATTCCTATAAGAGACTATTGGAACTCATAGAAGAGTTTGGTAAAGTAGCAGGATACAAAGTCAATGATCAGAAATCAACAGCCTTTGAAAACACAGATAATGCTGTAGCCGAGGAAGAACTTCTAAGATCAATCCCATTCACAATAGCTACAAAAAATAAAGTACCTTGGAATAAATTTAACCAAGGATGTCAAAGACCTCTATGATGAAAATTACAAAACACTAAAGAAAGAAATAGAAGACGACACACACAAAAAATGAAAATACCTGACATGTTCATGGATTGGAAGAATCAATATCATCAAAATATCCATTCTCCCAAAAGCAATTTACAAGTTTAATGCAATACCAATCAAAATACCAAAGTCATTCTTAAAAGACCTAGAAAAAACGATGCTGAAATTCATATGGAGAAACAGGAGACTGAGAATAGCTAAAGCAATCCTTTATAATAAAAACAAAGCTGGAGGCATCACAATTCCAGACTTCAAGACATACTACAGGGCAGTTATAATCAAAACAGCCTAGTACTGGTACAAAAACAGATGGATAGACCAATGGAACAGAATAGAAACACCAGAGATTAATCCAAACATCTATAACCAACTCATATTCGACAAAGGACCTAAAACCAACCCCTGGAACAAGGACAGCCTCTTCAACAAATGGTGCTGGGAAAACTGGATGTCCACATGTAGATGTATGAAGCAAGACCCCTACCTTACACCTTATACAAAAATCCCCTCAATGTGGATCAAAGAACTAGAGATGCACCACGACACCATGAAACTAATTGAGAGCATAGGGGAAACCTTCCAAGATATTGGAACAGGCAAAGAATTCCCGGAGAAGATCCCAGAGGCACAGATAATCAAAGATGAAATAAACAAATGGGATTACCTCAAATTGAAGAGTTTCTTTATAGCAAAGGAAACAGGAAAGTGAAGAGGCAACCAAGAGAATGGGAGACGTTATTCGCAAATATACAACAGATAAAGGATTAACAACTAGAATCTATAAAATGATCAAGAAACACCACAGAATCAAAACAACCCAATAAAAAAATGGGCCAAGGACCTTAACAGATATTTTTCAAAAGAGGAAATCCAAATGGCCAACAAACACATGAAAAAAATGCTCAGGATCACTAACCATCAGGGAAATGCAAATCAAAACCACAATGAGGTTTCACCTCACCCAGGTTAGATTGGCTTACATACAGAAATCAACCAACAACAGATGCTGGCGAGGATGTGGGGAAAAAGGGACACTAACCCACTGTTGGTGGGAATGCAAACTGGTAAAGCCACTATGGAAGACAATTTGGAGAGTCCCCAGAAACCTGAATATAGCACTACCACAGGACCCAGCCATCCCACTCCTTGGAATTTACTCAAATCGAATTAAAGGGGAGAAAAAAAGAGCCATTTGCACCTCAATATTTGTTGCAGCTCAATTCACAATAGTTAAGACATGGAAGCAACCTAAATGTCCATCAACGGATGACTGGATAAAGAAACTATGGCATATGTACTCTATGGAATGCTATGCAGCAGTAAAAAAACAATGAAATTCGGGCATTTACAACAAAATGGAGGAAGCTGGAAAAAAATATCATGCTGAGTGAAATAAGCCAGTCCAAAAGGGACAAATATCATATGTTCTCCCTGATCGATGGCAACTAAATGAGCATCTAAAATGATACCCATTGAAGTGAAATGGACACTATCAGAGACAATAACATGATCAGCCCTTGTCTAGACTGTTGAGGAACAACTTACTATTTTATTCCTTTTAGTATTTTGTTGTTGTTGTTGCTTGGTTTGTTCTACTTAATAACACTGGTTGAACTCTGTAATCAATATACAATCATTCTTAGGCATTTAAAAATTAACAGAAAAGTGATCTCTGTTAAACATAGGAGTAGGAATAAAAGAGGGAGGAAATATATTGCTTGGCACAGGCTCATTCGGACTTACCTCCAATGGTGGAACTAGAAATGTGCCAGGGGATTTCAACTCAATCTTATCAAGGAGGCATGTACCAATGCCAGCGCACTTGGTAAAGTGATAAGTATAAGTACACAACCGATCAAAAAGATAGGGTAAGTGTCAAAGAGATTTTACAAACAAGACCAGTGTAAGCAATTAATGAAGGATAGGATTAAAACGGAAAGAATGATCCTGTGGGGGAAGCAGGACACACAGCAGACTCATAGAATGGCAAACGCCCAAAACAGCACTCCGGCCTCAGAATCAACCCTTGGGACATTCGGATCTGGCTAAAAGGCCCATGAGAGTCTCACAGGCATGGAAAGCCATGATACGGTGGCAAAAACAATCTAAATGAAAGATCCTGGTGAACAAGATCCCAGCAGAAGGAACAGGCCATCGAGGAGGGAGGCGCCTTTCTCTGAAGGAAGGAAGGAACATTCACTGTGATATGGCCTTGACTAAACAAGTTCAGAGTTGGTGAACTCAAGGGGATTCCATAGCCTAGACAGCTCATGGCAAGAGTCTCGGGTGATTGCTGACATCATAAATAAGAGTGCCAATTGTTAAATCAACAACGGGAGTCACTGAGTACATGCTCCCCACGTAGGATCTCTGTCCTTAATGTGTTTTACTATGAAACTTAAAAACAACTACTAGTCAAACAATACCCTATACCTTGTGCGGTTGTGTGAGGGCAGCCTGTTGAGATCCTTGCTTAGTATATACTAAGTTGATCTTCAGTATATGAAGGTAATTGAAAATGAAACTCGATGAAGGACGGGATGGGAGAGGGAGTGGGAGAGGGGAGGGCCGCGGGAGGGAGGGAGGTTAGTGGGGGAAAGCCACAATACAAAAGTTGTACTTCGTAAATTCACATTTATTAAATAATAAAAAAGAGTCTATTGAACCCCTTAAACTTCAATGAGAAGGCCAGGATGATGAATTGTGATTAATTTAATATCATTTTGTGATGATAGCTATTCATCTCCCTTCTCTAACCACATTTCAGGTTGATGTGCACTCATTGCAACAACAGTGTGCACCCATCTTGTATGAGCTTGGGTGAAGTATAAATAGCCTGTCCTCCAAATATCAAGGAACTGTGCTCTGATCATGTTTGCTGTTTCTGTTCTTAGAGGTATAGACAAATAAGTGGCCCCTCATTATTGCAAGTCTCTCTCCCTTTAGTTGAAGAAATCTCTAAAGAATGTAAAGGTTCTAACCATTTTCCCCAACATTTCTTCATTTGGAAACCTGGACACCTAAAGATTATGTAAACTTTGAAGTGGCTAATGTGTTCCAGCAGATTGTCATAGCTTGGGACACCCAGCTATTGAAGTGCCTAGGATCAACTCCCACATTTCATTACTCAGCTTCCCATTATTATACATTGGAGGCAGCACATTGTGGCCTGAGTATTTATGTTCCTGCCACCAAGTGGAAGCCCTGGATTGAGTTCCTGGCCATTGACTTTGGTCTGGCACAACCCCGGTTTTTTCAGATATTTGGGTAGTGAACCAGTGGATAGAAGAGCTCTCCCTCTGTCTCTACTCACTCCACCTTTCAAATAAATAAATAAATATTTTAAAATAAATATAATGACATTCAAAAAAAAAGATACATAACGTGGACATGAGAATATCTACACATGTACTAAGAGAATCTCCCAAGCTCAGAAAAGACCACAGAAGATTCTAAGATTGCACCTGTGTGTGGTTTCTGGCATAAAGATCAGATGATCTTTTAAAAATTTTTAAAAATAAAACACAAAACAGCAAACTCAACAGAATGGAGAAAATTTCATCTCCAGCTTTGACACGTTATAAGATTCAAACATTGAATTGCTAACACAACAACAAAAATAACAAATGAGAAACAAGTATGTGGGTCCATTCAAAGAAAAAGATGAACATAAATTATTTCTGAGAAAGAATAAATGATAGATTTACTACATAGAGATTTTAAAACAACAGTCTTGAAGATATTGAAAGAGCTAAAAATTGTGCACAAATACAAATAAATAAGAAATAGAAATATAATAAAGAGAACACATATAGCATGACTAAAACATACCCAGAAACAAAAAGTACAATAACTGAGATAAAAATTTCATTAATGGGATACAAAAGCAGATTTGGATAGGCATAAGAGAGAATCAATGAACTTATGTATCCAATTTTTAAAGGAAAGGTATTTCAACACCTGACACAACATGAATGAACCTTAAAGACTTCATAACAATTGATCTTGAGTCAGTCACAAAGGACAAATAGGAATTCTAGTGGTGGACTATGCTTAATTGTCATGTCCACAGACAAAAAATAAAATAATGGCTGTCAGGGGTTTGAGAGAAGTAAGAATATTGAGTTACTAGTAGAAGTTTCAAGGTTTTAAAAACAGTTTGTTTTAATTTATTTAAAAGATAGACAGATAGAAGGAAACAAAAGCAGACATAAAAAGATTTTCCAGGCCAGTGCCCTGGCTCACTTGGTTAATCCTCTGCCTGCAGTGCCGGCATCCCATATGGGAACAGGTTCTAGTCCCAGTTGCTCCTCTTCCAGTCCAGCTCTCTGCTGTGGCCCTGGAAGGCAGTGGAGGATGGCCCAAGTGCTTGGGTCCCTGAACCCACATAGGAGACCAGGAAAAAGCACCTGGCTCCTAGCTCCTGGCTTTGGATCGGCGCAGCGCCGGCCAGCCATAGCAGCCATTTGGGGAGTGAACCAACAGAAGGAAGACCTCTCTCTCTCTCTCTCTCTCTCTCTCTCTCACTAACTCTATTTGTAAAAAAAAAAAAAAAAAAAAAAAAAAATTTCCACTTTCCACCTAGCGGTTCATTTCTGAAATGCCTGCAAGAGCCAGGGCCTGGACCAGCCCACTAAGAGCCCAGAGCTTAATCCAGTATCCAAATGATGGCAGGGACCCAACTGCTTAAAACCTCATCTCCGCCGGCGCTGCAGCTCAACAGGCTAATCCTCTGCCTTGAGGCGCCGGCACACTGGGTTCTAGTCCCGATTGGGGTGCCGGATTCTGTCCTGGTTGCCCCTTTTCCAGACCAGCTCTCTGCTGTGGCCTGGGAGTGCAGTGGAGGATGGCCCAAGTGCTTGGGCCCTGTACCCACATGGGAGACCAGGAGAAGCACCTGGCTCCTGGCTTCGGATCAGCGTGGTGCGCCGGCCGCGCTGGCCATTGGAGGGTGAACCAACAGCAAAAGGAAGACCTTTCTCTCTGTCTCTCTCTCTCTCTGTCCACTCTGCCTGTCAAAAAAGTTTAAAAAAAAAAGAAAATATCTATAAAATTATTTAACTGTATTTATATTTGGAATAATGGAGTACTCAAATTTTAAAAACTATGCTAAAATATCAAACTCAGGAATTGAAAATTTACTGATTATAATAAAATACATGCTTGAAAATATAGTTGATTTGTAGAATAAATGATTAATTTGTGTTATCTGAAATAAGAACACATTTCACAGTGTAGCTGTATTAAGAACATGAAAATTCAATCAGAGCTAATTAGATCTACTTCCCTTATTAATATTTAAAATAACAACATGCCATCACAATGCAACATAATAAACTGGTTAATAATGAATCACAATTATCAATAATGAAATCCTAACTGGTTCCAATCAATAGAACATTTGTTTGTATTGATCCATATGTCAATGAACACCCATTATATTTGTTCAATGATTTTAATGATTTAAAATTTAGCAAGTATCCTTAATAGTATTCATTTTCAACATATTCTAAAAGCACAGATAAGCAGACAATAACATATTTTTACTTTTTTGTTTCTTAACTAAACTAGAGAGAAATTCAATTTTATTAACTTTCAGAGTAGGTTTTAGAAAGTAACTCCTAAGTGGACAGAGTATCCCTTATTGTGTACAAAAATGTTGATAAGAAAATATTTAAATTCACAATGTAGGCTATAAGGCTAAAATAAGCTACAGTAAGTACAAATCAACAGATAATTACAGCTGGTACTGCGGCTCTATAGGCTAATCCTCTACCTGCGGCGCAGGCACCCCGGGTTCTAGTCCCCATCAGGGCGCCGGATTCTGTCCCGGTTGCCCCTCTTCCAGGCCAGCTCTCTGCTGTGGCCAGGGAGTGCAGTGGAGGATGGCCCAATTGCTTGGGCCCTGCACCCCATGGGAGACCAGGAGAAGCTTCTGGCTTCGGATCATTGCCGTGTGCTGGCCACAGCGGCCATTGCGGGGTGAACCAACAGAAAAGGAAGACCTTTCTTTCCATCTCTCTCTTTCTCACTGTCCACTCTGCCCCTTCCAAAAAAAAAAAAAAAACACACAGATAATTAGATAATTTAAATTTTCTGGAAACAAACTTGAGGGCTGGCCCTGTTGCACTCTAGCTTAGGCCACTGCCTTTGATGCCAGCATCCCATATGGTTGCTGGTTCGAGTCTCTGCTGCTCCACTTCCAAGCTGGCTCCCTCTTGGTGGCCTGGAAAAGTCAGTGGAAGATGGCCCAAGTCCTTGGGTCCTGCCACCTACTAGGAAAATCTGGAAGAACCTCCTATCTCCTGGGTTGGGGGCAGCCCAGCTCTGTTCTCTGTGTCCATTTGGGAAGTGAACCACCAAATGGAAGATCTCTCTTTCTGTAACTGTAAATTTCAAATAAATAAACACATCTTTAGAAAATTAAATGGAATAATTTTTGAAGTCTGAAATTTATATTAAAAAAATGAAATGCAGCTGGGAAGTTTGATCTTCTGAGAATACATCTGGCTCTGTTTTCTTTGTCCTGAGGAAATTAGCTTCCATTGCCTGATGATCCTGTAATAATCTCAACTGAAATAGTTCCATTGCTGGAAATACCCCAACTCCTCAGGACTAACCCCATCACTACTTATTCCATTCAGATAGCCAGCATGAGAATGCAGCATCCTCACAGCCAGCAGATCTCAAGGTATGGATCAAGGACCACTTAGAATCCCCAAGAACTTGAGAGATCAGAACTTAACCTATGAGTTAATAATATCCTTATATCTGATATCCCATGCTTTCAGATGATTAGCACTTTTCCATAGTATCAGATATTGAATAGGAAAGTTGAAAAAATACCTGATTAATTTCTATTCTTACTCCAAATTAACATAGAGAACCATAAATTATCCTACACATTTATATATAAACCTAACAAATAGGAAATATATTTAAATGTATTTATTTATATATTTTTATTTATTTATATATATTTATTATATTTTATATATTTATTGATACTCCTTTTTGTTCACTTGTTGTTTCCTTTGTAGTTCTCCTTGTTTGTCATAAAAAATGTGATGCTTCGAAATCCTCCCATTTTTTCTCTCTTATAAAAACTATCATTATTTTTTCAATGATGCTTTTCATTTCCAAATTTGTCATTGATTATATATGGCTACAGTACTTCTATCAACATCATCAACTAACTTTGTACTTTTTTTAAAGGACTATGCTACTTTGAAAATATTGCTATCAAAAATGATTGTGATTCATGTGTCATGATGGCTAACACACAGATCACAGTTTTATTCATGATCTGTCTAAAATATTTATTATTCCCCCTTTTTTATGACTTAAGGCAGCTGTTTTGCTGACTATTTTCATCTAATTGGTAGGATATGAAATATATCTAGTTACAATACTCCTACATTTTTATATTTCACTTTGACCTTTTGACAGCTATGCCTATTGCACACAAGTTTGCACACAAACATACACATACATTACTTTAAACTTTGAATTATTTAACAATAATTGTATTTATTGTATCCCTGTCTACTGTAAAAAAACTTACAAAATTTTAAAAATCATTTTTATATAATCCGCAATAGGTATTGTTTAATGCAGTTGATCAGTCTTAATCCAAGTTTCTGAAATTCAAAATTTGTGGAAAATTTCACATCTAACCTCAAGTGACAGATAACAGTCAAAATGCAGATGCAGGGGTGGAAAATTGGCACAGTGATTAAAATGCCATTGGGGATGCCTGCATTCAATATCTGCGTGTCTGGATTCAAGAATCAGCTTTGCTTCTAATGCCAGAACTTGAGGCAGTGCCACTCACAAGGAACCTCCAGATTGAGTTCTTAGCTCCTGGCTTCAACCTGTCCCAATCCCAGCTGTTGTAAACATTTGGTTAGTGAATCCGTAGATGAAAGATCTCTGTCGATCAGTCTCTATCTCTCTTTCTCCGCCATTCAAAAGAAAGTAAATAAATTAACTTGACAATTTGATGTTTAAAAAGCTTAAAAAACACAGATCCATTAAAAATACCATAAAGTTTATCTTCGAATATTATAAGATGTATATAAAGTAAATAAATTTTGACATGTCTTATCCCAAAAATCAATACACCTCATTATGCATATGGAAATATTCCAGGCTGGCACCGTGGCTCACTTGACTAATCCGCTGCCTGTGGTGCTGGCACCCCAGGTTCTAATCCCAGTTGGGGTGCTGGGTACTAGTCCCAGTTGCTCCTCTTCCAGTCCAGCTCTCTGCTGTGGCCTGGGAGGGCAGCGGAGGATGCCCCAAGTGCTTAGGTCCCTGTACCCATATGGGAGACCGTGAGGAAGTACCCGCTCCTGGCTTTGGATCAGCATAGTGCCAGGCATTGTGGCCATTAGGGGAGTGAACCAACAGAAGGAAGTACTCTCTCTCTGTCTCTCTCTCACTGTCTATAATTCTCTCTCTGTCTCTCACTGTCTAACTCTGCCTGATGAAAAAAAAAAAGAAAATATTCCAAAATCTGAAATATAATGCTCTCTGGTATTTCAACATTTTTCTTTATTGATAATGAAAATTATATTAACTCTGAATAAAAGATTACTGATAAATTTTGTGTTAAAGGACACACTGCATTAACAAAAAGAAGCAGGATTTTCCTTTATAAGAAGTAATTTGTAGAAGTTGCAGTTCGGCACTAAAAAAAACTATCATTATAATATTTCTAGAATAAACATTTTTGAGAAGCATGACTTAATTAACATATTTATGTATTGAATTTTCAGATACATATTCATATTTTATTCATCTACATATGTAACTGAGAGACATCCTGATTTTGTTTCATTCATATTATTGTTTCTGTTTGAATTCTTTTTTTAACTTTTATTTAATAAATATAAATTTCCAAAGTACAACTTTTGGATTATAGCGGCTTTTTCCCCCCATAACCAACCTTACACAGGTAACCATCCCATCTCCCACTCCCTCTCCCATCCCACTCTTCATTAAAATACATTTTCAATTATCTTTATATACAGAAGATAAATTTAGTATATACTAAGTAAAGTTTTCAACAGTTTACAACCACACAGAAACACAAAGTGTAAAGTACTATCTGAGTACTAGTTATACTATTAATTCACATGGCACAACGCATTAAGGATGGAGATCCTACATGGGGAGTAAGTGCACTGTGACACCTGTTGTTGATTTAACATTTGATACTCTGATGTATGATGTCAGTAATCACCTGAGGCTCTTGTCTTGAGCTGTCAAGGTTATGGAAGCCTTTTGAGTTGACCAGCTCTGATATTATTTAGACAAGGCAATATCAAAGTAGAAGTTCTCTCCTCCCTTCAGAGAAAGGTACCTCCTTCTTTGATGATCTCTTTTTTCCACTGGGATCTCACTCACAGAGATCTTTCATTTAGGTGAGTTTTTTGCACAGTGTCTTGGCTTTCCATGCCTGAAATATTCTCATGGGCTTTTTAGCACTATCTGAATGCCTTAAGGGCTGATTCTGAGGCTTGGGTATCTGCAATTCTATGAGTCTCCTGTGTATCCCACTTCCCATGTTGGATTGTTCTCTCCTTTTTAGTTCTTCAGTTAGTATTTGTAGATACCAGTCTTGTTTATGTGATCCCTTTGACATTTAATCCTATCATTATGATCAATTATGAACTGAAACTGATTACTTTGACTAGTGAGATGGCATTGGTACATTTCACCTTGATGGGATTGCATTTGCACAAAATTTAGGAATCTGGGAAACATCATGCTGAGTGAAATAAGCTAATCCCAAAGGGACAAATATCATATGTTCTCCCTGATTGGTGACAACTAACAAACACCTAAAAGGAAATCTGTGAAGCGAGATGGACACTATGAGAAACAATGACTTGATCAGCCCTTGCCCTGTCGAAGAACAACTAACACTTTATCCCTTTTAGTATTTTTTTGTCTACTTAATACCATTGGTTGAACTCTTCTATTACAGGATTATTCTTAGGTGTTTAAATTTAACTGAAAAGTGATCCCTGTTAAATATAAGAGTGGGAGGGGCCGGCACCATGGCACTAGGTTAATCCTCCGCCTACTGTGGCGCCAGCATCCCACAAGTATGCCGCGTTCTAGTCCTGGTTTCTCTTCTTCCAGTCTTGCTCTCTGCTATGGGCTGGGAAAGCAGTAGAAGATGGCCCAAGTCCTTGGGCCCCTGCACCCGCATGGAAGACCAGGAAGAAGCTCCTGGATCCTGGCTTTGGATCGCCATAGTGCCAGCCATAGCAGCCATTTGGGGGGTGAACCAACACAAGGAAGTTAGAAACTGCCAGCGGATTTCAATTAAATCTGTTTGAATTTTTAAAGGCTATATATATTTCAAAGATGAAAGTCAAATTATGAACTTTAAATTATACTTTAACTTAAATTTATTGATATCAATATTTGATTCTCACAACTACATGGTACTTATTAAGACTAGAAAGGAAATTAACTCTTGAACAAGATTATCTAACCAAATCACAAAATGTTCCATCATAAAATTTTAAATCAAGACATATTATCTTTAATATTGTAAAAGATACAATGTTCTAAGTACTTGTTTTTGTGTGCATCAGAGCATTCAAGTTCCAAGTTGACAGAGTAAAAAGAGAAAATTTAAAAGATGATTTTATGCTTAAAATAAACTAATATTTATAAATATTATAAATATCCAATGATTGTAAAAAATTCATTTTAATAATGTAGGTAAGTTTACTGGATGTTATAAGTATTCAAAAACTTCACAGGAAATGTAATTATCTTTTATTTCATTTTCTAAAAACTATTTGATAATCTCTTTTATAAATAGTTTTAATCAATGAAATGATGTTCTACATAACATCAGTAAATCGACTTTCAAAGTAAGATGTGTCATATGTAAAAAAATAACTAAAATGTCTATATGTCAAATAAGCATGTATATGACCTGCTTGAAAAAATATAACATTTTACTAATTGAATTAATTAAATGTTATATAGGTAACTTTTTAAATAAATCTGAATATGACATCAAAACTTTGAACCATTTTAATGAAAATTTAAGAAAGCATGTTTATAAAGTCAGTATAAATAAGAGGTTTTTTGCATGATCAAAATTAAAAATAAAATATTGCTGTATCTTAATCAATTAAAATGCAAAACACTGATTAATTTAAAAGCATCACCAATAAAAGAAATAAAGATAAAATAGACTGAAGAAGATACTGTAATACAACAAACCTCAAACAGATACATACATGAATACAAAAAAAAATCTGTAAAGCAACAAGACACAATTTTTCAACCATGTTTTGGTCAGGAGAGAAGACACTATCGATATATTTAAGCATAATGGTGTTAATATGAAGAATAGGACTGGAGGAAAGAGAGGCAAGGCCACCACCATATGATCTCATTTGTGTTGTGAGTTGGCAGTCATTCACAAAAATTTTTTTACAGGAAAACACTGATGTTAGCGATATTGCATATAGCATCCCCAAAATTATGATTTGCAAGAAAACAACTGGAAGGAAAAGAGTTTAACTCAGCCAAAGACCATACATCTGTCCACAGTTTGTGCAAAAACAGAAATATGGCTTCAGTTTTTCTCTCACATCTCACTGGAAAATGTTATCCCATAAACCTTCTAAGTTTCAAAAGATCAGTTATGTTCATGATCTCTGCTGTATGGAGAACACAAAAGACAGGCGATCTGTCATAACAAAGTAAAATTTGGTTAAAGATGTGATTAGGCAACATGCAGATGAAGAAACCAAAATGGCTAGTGTCTATAGGGAGAGATACTCCATTTCTCTTGTAACCATGGAAAAGCAAATCAAAGCAACAAGAATACAGCAATTTACACCCTTAGGTTGGCCAAAGATTACAATTGCAGATGTGGAGCAACAGGAGCTCTTGGCCAGGTATCAGTGGAGTGCAATTTAGCAATCATAGGAAAGCTGAGAAGCCAATAGCTAGAGCTCTAATGAATTTTCTCAGAAAAACAACAGTTCTCCCACATGTGGATGCATCTAGAGATACAGCTGTGTTGAATATTGACATTAGATTCTATGCTGGCAACAAATAGTTGTAGCTTAATATCCTACAAAACGGAGAAATGTCAGAACAATGAAAATTACACAAAAGTTAAAGTGAACAGTCTGAAATGAAGTGTATCAGTATGTAAAGTACTGTGGAAAATACAAACATAGGTTTAAGCCTAAATGTTTTCAAACAAACAGTTTGAAAATCTGTGCTTCACATTTAAAAATGTGTAACACACCATAAATCACTTATGATCTCTCTATAGATGTAGAAACAAATATTTGAGTTAAAATAAAGGAGGTAGGACATGGGAATAGGTTTAATTTCATCTGAGCTTGATGATAGACAAAACAATCTGATTATATGAATATTATTTTTACCATTTTTAATGTGTCTAGAATATTTAAATATGTATACTTCACATTTTTCATCTGTAGGGTTTCTAAAGAAAATACATTAGGAAATATAGGCTAGAGATCAATAAAAGTAATTAAACATTATTTTAAATAGGAATCTGAATCCTGACCATTTTGTTTTAAATAAATATCAACATGTTAAAAGAGGAACTTTATATAAATGAATTTAACTAAATCCTCTTTGATTAACTCAATCTAAGTAAAAGACATCCAACTTTGAATCTTCAATGGTTTCTTTGGGAAAAAAAAAAAGAAAAGAAAAGACTATGCATATATCTCAAAATAGTTTTGCACCAAAATAAACTTTTCTTTTCGAAAAAACAAAAAAATTAAACAAACCTTGTCTGAGTTGTTCAGTTGAAATTTCATTGATAAAACTGGTTTAAAAAATGGTACATTGTTAAGCTAAGTGGTTCAAATTCATGCTAGCACTGGACATCTAACAACATCTTGTTTGGATTTATAAAATATGTCTTGCTTTCTTAGATAAAATTAAAATACAGAAGAAATTTCAATAAAATCTTTAAGAATATTTTGTCAATTTTAATAGTGCTAGGTTAAGTTAATCTTTATTTCCAGTTACCTAGATGTTTAACATAAGCAGACTCTCACAACATGGTCTCATATTCTGTAGCCAAATCTTGATGAGACTGCTTCATGGCTTATATTTAAAAGATTTCTATTTTTATATTGTCATCTCAAAATGGATTAGTGTCCATGTATTTTAAGACCTTTCCCTTGTTTCTGATTATGTTATAGAAAAGCTATCCAAACATATATTCTTATACATATTTATCTAAAAATTGAAAGCTTAAAAAGAGGACTTAATAAGTAAACTGTTGAGATCTTTACTTAATATATACTAAACTGATCTTCTGTATATAAAGAGAAATGAAAATGAATCTTGATGTGAATGGAAGGGGAGAGGGAGCAGGAGAGGGGAGGATTGCAGGTGGGAAGGACGTTACGGGGGGGGGGGGGAGCCATTGTAATCCCTAAGCTGTACTTTGGAAATTTATATTCATTAATTAAAAGTTAAAAAAAGAAGTAAATAACAAAAAAACAATACAAATTCCTTGTGATTAAAAAATATAACTTTAAACATACTCATTTGTCTCCACTTTTAATCTGTTCTTTGTAGTCCTTCAGATTTCCACAAAAATAATTATTCTCCTCATCTCTGGGGAGGGACTCATAACTGTGGTAATCATTCTGTGGAGTCTTCTGTCAACAGCTAGGCTGAAGGGAGCAGGGAGGCTAGGGAACATCTTACTGTTTCAATAATCAGAGTGTAGCAGAAGCTTACATGGAGGCCAATCGCTCTCCAACAGATTTAAGCAAAGGTTAATTTTAATGGGAATCTAAATCTTGCCCAATTTTCAATTTGCATCATTCAACTTATGTGTCTGCCTAAATTCGTTAAGAAAATATTGCCTTTAAGTATTTTAGAATACCTTTAAGACTTTTTCTTCAGAAAGCTGCCTGCACTCTAATTTTATGGTTAATTTATTTCTCATATAAACTTCAAAGTTTAGAATATAGGGAGCCATTCTGTCCAGATTTGTGGATGTTTACTCCGATTAGTGATAAGACTTAATTTGCACTTTGTGTTTGTTGACTCTTGGTTCCTAACCCATTAGCAAGTATTTTAAAACAGTTGAACTATGTAAAAAAGATATAATGTTCACAAGGCTTTCCAAATCGTTCAGAACTTCAGAGTACATTTTGAAGTTGCAAAGAATGAAACTGTAATTCCAAGTTATAGTAATGTTTAATGCTATCTTTTATTTTTTGTTTTGAAAAACCATGTTTGAAGTGTCATTGTGTACAGAATAATGTGTACAACAATGTATTTTAGAATTCTGACAAGTTTAGGATAGAACAATATGAAGAGATATTTTAGTTTTTAAATTATATACATGTATTTTTAAAATATTAACAAGCTTCAGGGGCCCAGCAGGTTAAGCCCCAAGTTGTAATGACAACATCCCAAATAGGATCACCAATTGAGCTCCGTGCTAACGTGCCTGGAAAGGCCCCTGACAAGAACCTGATGGAGCTCCAGGCTCCTGGTTTCAGCTTTGCCCAATCACAGCTGTTTAGGTGATTTCTGGAGCAAGCCAGCATATGTAAGATTTCTTTCTCTCATTCTCTCATTTCTAGTTTTCTCTCTGTAACTGCCTTTCAAATAAATACTAATAAATCATTATAAAATATAATGAAATAATTCATAAGCTCCAATTATATAGTCCAAGGGTATAATTAAAATTATTTTAAAAGTAAATATATTTAAATCACAAATATTCAAGTCAGTAAATTCTGAAATAAATATATTTGGTTCATTTGCTAAGGTGCATTGTTGACTGATGAATAAATATTTTATATATACTAACATTTTCTTTTTTGATTTCACTTCAGATCTGTGTCATGTGTTATTAAAGTTTACTATCAACAATTTGAGACAATGTATGTCAACTTTATTCCTAACACATTTCTATATATCTCCTTTTCATAAATGGCATTTGGGAATGCACCTACCTCCCTTAATGAACAAATTTTAGAATGTCTTCAAATGATAACATTTTAATCATTTCACAGCTTATTACAGGATTTTTTTATCTTTTACCAAATATTTAGAAATTAATGAAAAACTATAGATGGAGGAAAAAGTTAGCCTGAATAATAATTGAATCAATATTTCTTAACATTTCCATAGAAAATTCTTTGTTTACATCTGATAAAGAATGTATGAACATTATTTCTGTCCATGGTTCTTAAGAGAATTAAGAAAATATACATAATTGATTATTTGTCCCCAGTGGAATTTTATTTTAAAATTGCTAATGTATATGATAATAATAGCATGGAAAATGCCATAGGAAAAAATCAAAGAAACTGGTAATCGCATAACTCAAAGTAAGATATTGATGATCTATTGGAAATATTTAGCAAAAACCTATACTTCTAGTAAATATAATCACTCACTGAAATGTCCATATTTTGCGATAATTATGGATACTAAATAAATAAGGAAACATTCAAATTGTTTCCCTCATTTTTATTTTAACAAATTCACATTTTTAGAAATGTATTTACTTATTTTTAATTATTTAACATATAGAGAAAGAGGGATACAGAGAGATAGAGAACGTTTCTATTCATTGGTTCACTTCCCAAATGTCTACAATAGCTTGGAGGTTGACCAGGATGAAACCAAGAACCAAGAAACCAATCCAGGTTTTCCATTTGGGTGGTGGGGACACAGCCACTGATCCAATCACCTGCTACTGCCCAGGGTGCACCCTAACAGGACTCTGGAATCCAGAGCAGAGCTGGGACTACAACCCAGGCACTCTGATATGGGTTGTTGGTCCCAAACATCGTTTTAACTGGTAGGTAAAACACCTGGCTCTATATATTTCTTTTATATTAGTATTGTTTGAAATAACTTTTATTTTGTGATCATTGTATGCATTCCTCCCAATTCTTTTTGTGTAAATAAAAACACTTCTTATTATTCTTCATTTCATAAACCATGTCTTTTAAACTTGTAATTTTTTAATAGATTTTAGTCTGAACAATAAATTCACATCTAATATCTTAACCATAGAACTAGTTTTAGAATAATTGAACGTTTATGTTTTTTGTGAAATTTGGAAGCCATCCATTATAAGATATTCAATAGAAGTGAAAGGGATGATATTCTTTATATTTAAGTTGTTATTTTTCTCTGGCTTCATGAGATAAACATTTAAATATAAATGTTCAATTTTTATCTTTTTGAGGTTTTTATTGAAAGCTCCAAATTTCCTTCCAAGTATTACTTCAGTTATAGTCTTCAAAACATAAATGCTTTCTTATTGTTAGATTTCAAATATTTTTTCCTTTTTGATTTTTTAAATTTAATTAGTTTAAAAGGTTCAATGTGTTTTGTAGGCATAATTCTAAGAACATAATGATATTCAATGTATCAAAGAGGTACCTGCACCGTTTTATTTATAACAGCACTGTTCCCAATAGCCCAAAATTTGGAAGCAAAGTGTCCATCTCTCTCTCTCTGTAACTCTGCTTTTCAAATTTTATTTTTTAAGGAAAGAATGTTATGATACTATAGTTTTAATGATCTGTGATTACTTCAAAATTTACTGTTTAGAAGTGAAATTGTCACTTTTTCATTAAATTATTATTTATATCTGTTGTCTATATTCCCACTATACTAAGGTCATTTTGCTTTTTACATGTTAAACTTCATACTTGATGATGTATTTTCTTTTTACTAAAAAAAAATATAAAGAGAGAAAACAGGAAGAAACATTTCAAATATTTTCTAACCACCACCATGATTTCACCACTAACTTGCAGTTTATATAAAATTAGTGCACTACAAAAAGTTGTCTATTTGACAAAGAGAGATAAGTCAAACAGAGATGGCACCTTTATACCAGTTTACTTCCCAAATGCCTACAACAGCAGGGGCTAATGGCCAGCATTGTGGGGTGCAGTGGGCTAAATTTGCACCATGCCAGCATTTGGAATCCCAGCTGTTTCCATGAAGCAGCAGATTATGGGTCAAGCACTTGAATTCCTGGCATCCACACTGAATACCCCAATGAAGTTTTTGGCTCCTGGCTTCAACCTGGCCCAACCTCCAGTGAATGGAATTTTCTCTCGCTCTCTCTTTTTCTCTCCCTCTCTATTACTGTCTGAGAGAGAGAGAGAGAGAAAGAGAGAGAGAGAGAGAGAAAAACAGAAGCACCCGGAGAGTCAATAGGTGATGACTCAAGTACTTGAGTCCCTGCAACTCTGGAATGAGTTCCAGATTTCTGATGTCAAGAAGGCTCAGCTTCACTTGTTCCAAGCATTCGGGGAGTGAATTGCTGGATAAAAGAACACTCCATATCTGTCTGTCTGTCTTTCAAGTAAATAAAAATGAATAAATGTAAATATTGTTTAATTTTTTAATGTTGGAACATAATGCTTGATATTTTAAAGCAAAGCCAATCTTGTATTTCTGAAATGAAGCCAAATTAATTATATTATCTATTTAACACATTATTATATTGTTAAACTATGTATATCTATTGGATAAGGATTTAAATTTCATTCCCAATTATTATACTCACTAAAAATTTAGGAGACACTAGTTTCCTTTTAATCCTTGAAAGAGTTCATAAAAATTGAGTTTTATCTTTTGTATTGGATTCTTCCTCATCCTCTCTTCCAGCTTTTTTCACGTTACGTAGTTGGTTACTGTGGACTGTAGTCACAGTATTGTTACCTCTATCTGAGTATGTTTTGGTACCCATTTTCCAATCTTCTTTCCTTCCACACATCTCTTTGAGCCTCTAATAATCATTGTTCTACGTTCAAATCATGTATAGTTCACAATTATCTGCTGTGTACTGAATGAAGCACTAGACAATAGGGACTGGTAGGCTTTAAACACAAAGAAAAGATAAGCAAGTGGAAAACTAGTTGACTAGTTCACATGGTAATACATGCTTGCAATATTTCATTGTACCCCATTAAAATGTACAAGTATTATATATTAATCAAAAATGTTGAATGAACTAATTTTTAGAAAGATAAGTGACTTTTTAGTCCTGAAATTTCTTTGTATGCCATTTGCAAAAGAGGCATCTAAGCCTGGAGATGCCTTTTTAAACAATGATTATTTATTAGTTGTTTAAAAAGGAAAGTCATACACACAAAAACACACCCAGAAAGAGAGATAAGAGTGAGGTCTTCCATCTTCTGGTCCACACCCCAAATGCATTACAACAGCCATGGCTGGATCAGGCCACAGAGAGCTACACAAATTTCTTCTGGATTTCTCACATGGGTGCTGGGACCCAACTATTTGAGTCCACATCTTTTGCCTTGCTGGGTGTGCATTAGCAGGAAGCTGGGTCATAACCCAAGTAGGAACTAGAACCTAGGCACTCCAATAGAGGCCGTGGATGTCACATGCGGCGGCTTAATCCACTGCACCACAATCTCTGCCCTAGAGATGTCTTCAAAGGGAAGTTTTAAAGCACTGATTGAGCAGCTGTAGTAGATATAGTCTCATTTCCTTCTTATTTCTGTGTTTGAGACACTTCTTTTGCTGTAGTTTCATAATATTTATATATAATTTTTTTTTTTGACAGGCAGAGTGGACAGTGAGAGAGAAGACAGAGAGAAAGGTCTTCCTTTGCCATTGGTTCACCCTCCAATGGCTGCTGCGGTCAGCGCGCTGCGGCCGGTGCAGCACGCTCATCCGATGGCAGGAGCCAGGTGCCAGGTGCTTTTCCTGGTCTCCCATAGGGTGCAGGGCCCAAGCACTTGGGCCATCCTCCACTGCACTCCCGGGCCACAGCAGAGAGCTGGCCTGGAAGAGGGGCAACCGGGACAGAATCCGGTGCCCCGACCGGGTCTAGAACCCCATGTGCCGGTGCCACAAGGCGGAAGATTAGCCTGTGGAGCCACGGCGCCAGCCCTATATATAATTTCAATTGTAGAATTAATTCACTTTTCTGTTAATTTTTCAGAAATTTCAGATCTAAAAAATGATGTTTCATTTGTCATTGCCATATAAGAACTTTATTATGTTATTTATACATTCTGTTATAGATAGTAAAGTACTAACTTTTAGCTTTATTTAGCATTTGTTGATTGCATTTCTTAACATCACTATCTTATTTATGTTGCTATGTTATTTTTTGGGAAAGATTTTTTATTTCTTATAATTTTCTTACATTCCTGAAATTAATTATCATATCATTGATTTTTCAGTCTTTTTCTATGACAATAAAATACTTAAAGATACAAAATTTATTTCAGCCAAGATTGACTGAGAGGGTCAATATTTATGATACCAAGTAATTGGATATCAGGCAATAATTCTGCATGGTAGAAAAATGGTGAGATAAATCCTATTATTTTTCTACATTAAAGAATTGTAGAATGCAGGACCAGGAAGAGGAACCTAAACAAAATGTGAAAGTTTTCCTATCTAGAAAAATTAGCACTTAGATTATGCTAAGAAGTTAGTGTGAGCTTATAGGGCTGGGTACCAGCTAGTGGAATGATGTACAAAAGCGAAATTTTGGAGACCCTTAAAGGACCTTTTCTGTGTTCAGTAGAATATAGCCCATTACAGGTGATTAAACTGCCAGAGGCTGTTGAAAGACCCACACAAAAAGTACTAGGGGTATCAATTCATGGGTCTAACATAGGAGTTATAATGATTGTACCACTGACAATGCACTGGTGTTACTCTGACTGAAACTGGGGGACTTCTCAAGATTTTGAGTGATCTGCCTATCTGAATGCAGGGTATGCATGCAGTGACCTGAACTCCTTCCTCTAAAAAGAAAGGTTAAATCCTAACTCAGTACCTGTGACTATGACCTTTCTTGGAACATGATTTTTAAAACTGTAATTAAGGATTTCAGAATGAGATCATCCTGGAGTAGGGTGGGTTTTACATTTAGTGACTAAAATCTCTATCATAAGAAAGGAGAGAGATTTAACATATAGAGGGACACAGAGAGAAGCCATGTAAAAACTGAGGCTGAGATTGGAGTTATGCCTCAAAGTAATGCCTGGAGCCAGCAAACCCTGGAAGAGGCAAAGAAGCACCCACGTCTTGAAACTTCAGAGAAAGCAGAGCATTCTGACCTACAGAAAAAAAGCAAAATACATTTCTACTATTTTAAGCCAATTATTTCAAAGTAATTGGCTGTGACAGCCTAGGAAACTAAGACACTAATGTGAGACCATGTGTTCCACTGCATCTACCAACTACTCTTGGCACATTTAAAGTTGGTTCATTCTGTCTGCTAGCTTCTTTTCTCTCGCCCTAAAGTTAACATTGCCAGCTATGCAGCATACCATAATTTGTCAGAATTAAATTAATTAAAAATTACACTCTTTTATACTTACTATCTAATAATTGCTCCAGAAAATAAGAACCAAGAATATCCAGAGGAATAAATTGTGAAATAAAAAGAAAAAAATATTTGAACTGAAGACATGAGTATTTAGATTTAAAGGAAAGGATATGAACCTAATGCCATCAAAGAAAAAAACTATCATTTATGAAACTTCAGAAAAGAAAATATAACAATGAGAATATATGAGAGAACAAATAAGGCATAGTCTTTTCATAAGTAAAAAAATAATAAAAATGAAAATATAATTATAAATTTAAAAGTGAAAGAAAATAATTTTAAGCTTAAAATAATTACCACCAACAAAACTGTAAGTTAAGAGTGAGGAAAACTAATGATATTTTCAGATGCATATATTGAAGACATAAAGAAATTATCCACTTCCAAATTATTAGTCTTTTTTAGCTTGAGAAATGTACAAACACAAGAGAAAGGCAAAGTTCTAAGAAAGTGCAGATTGAAATTACATATGCGAAATAAACTTGCATTTGTGTGTTTTGCTTTGATTTGGTTTTGTTTTTGTCATGGTAAGCATGAGGTACCTGCAAAACAGTATGTCATGTTAGGATTTATTAGAAATTGTGTCATTAACTGATAGTCAGCTGAAGTCAGTCTTCTGACATTCTCTCACTAGAAAAAAAAAAAACAAGAATCCATTAAAATTCAGAGAATATAGCCTTTTAAAGTAAACTATGGTCCTGGGTAGCATGATTTTCATAAGTGTAATGGAATTCTAAATATTAAAATTCATTTGAACTTGACATTTGAAAAGTTTTCTATCAATTGTTTCTTTTATACACATGCAATTATTAATTCAATTCTCCTGTTAATAATATTCATAAAAGGATATAATCATGGAATCAAATTTCACATATTCAGAATTAATAAGTAGATAACATGAAGAAGACTTAATTGCCAATTGAGAAAGGGATTTTAGAAGTAATATAGGGACACTAATACCATACTGAAACAGCAGTAGGTTGAACAGCTATGACTGAAGCTGATGAGCAAAGAATTACAGTCTACATACATTGTTTAAAATTCTATATACAACCAAAAAGCATGATTAAAAATCCTAACAGTCCTCAGCTGGTGCTACCCTTTTGAATATATCATTATGACTAACAAAATTTAAGACAAATAGATAACAATTCTGAAATAATGATTGATGTGTACGTCTTTGCTTAAATCTATATTTTTATTTTTATAATTTTCACTGTTATGAATATTAATATATCTGTTTCTTGACTGTTTAAAAGCTATTACCTTCCCTAACCATGTAAATATTTATCCCACTGATTACTCACTAAAGTTAAATTTGTGTGAGCCCATGGAGCTTCATCCAGCAGAAGGATATTCCTATGAAGTGCATAGATTCTTGTTAAGATTATGTGGACGGCCAGTGCCGCGGCTCAATAGGCTAATCTTCTGTCTTGCAGCGCCGGCACACTGGGTTCTAGTCCCGGTCGGGGCACCGGATTCTGTCCCAGTTGCCCCTCTTCCAGGCCAGCTCTCTGCTGTGGCCAGGGAGGGCAGTGGAGGATGGCCCAAGTCCTTGGGCCCTGCATGCCATGGAGACCAGGAGAAGCACCTGGCTTCTGGCTTCAGATCAGCGCGATGCGCCAGCCGAGGCGGTCATTGGAGGGTGAACCAATGGTAAAGGAAGACCTTTCTCTCTCTCTCTCTCTCTCTCTCTCTCTCACTGTCCACTCTGCCTGTCCAAAAAAAAAAAAAAAAAAAAAGATTATGTGAACAGAGGTGGGCATTTGGTGCAGCAGTTAAGATGCATTTTGGGATGAGCACACCTTATATCACAGTTCCTGGGTTTTAGTACAAACTTTGCTGCCTGTTCCAGCTTCCTGCTATTGGGCACATTGGGAGGCAGCTGGTGATGATTTAAGTAGTTGGTTCCCTGCCATACACATGGGACATAGAAATGGATTTCCGAGGTCCTGGCTTTGATCTCATTCAACCTAACTTTTTCAGGCCTTGGGAGAGAGTGAACCAGTGACACAAGATCACTGTTTGTCTGTTTTATACTTTCTCTTTCAAATAAATGAAACAATTAAGTAAAGATGTTGCCTGCATCAATCCTTTCCCTAGCATTTGCTAGCTTTTGTATTCAAGCAAGTTGCTGTGCCTTACTTTAATTTCTAGAAAGGTATTAAATGAGTTAATAGGTCAAAGCTTTTAGAAAAGTGCCTAAACATATTTAGAGCTATATGAGCATTAATAATTATGTGATTATCATTCTATCATTATTATAATTATTCTGATTTTACTACACGTATCTGTTTCTATCCATGAAAGTCAACCTGAAATTATCTTTTTGTAATTTTTTTCATTGCCATTAGCAAATGACCATAATATGCTTGCATAATTAATGAACTAGCAACCAAGAAATTTGGAAAAACACCAATTCCAATATTCAAAACAGACATACAACATTAAGAAACTGGCTTAACCTTCAATATTATCAGAATAAAAAGTAAAACTAATAATACCTATCCTTCCTGCTCCTTAAGGATATGACATAGAATTAAAGTGGTTTTAAAATAAAATTAATTTGTGGCATTTTAAAACAAAGTTATTTTGCACTGTGTCTTCCATATGTTGTGCAGTTTGAGTCAAAACTTGATTTTTTAGTGTAAGAGAAAGCAGATAATTTTAGACAAGAGTGTATATACCAGGAATCCTAATGCATAGTCTCCAATCCCAGTCATTCAATTACACATTTCCCTGGTAAACAGGGGTGAGATGAGGAATCACCATGACCTCTACAGCTTCATTAGTGAAGAGGGGGTGAATTTACTTCCTGCCTTTGTTAGAAGGTTGTGAGCATCACACCAAATTATGCAATAAGCTGAAATTATTCTTTTACTAAAGGGTATTACCAAAGATTATTACAATGTTTAAATTTCATCTGTCTTTATTAATACTACAAATACATAGATCCACATGCAAATAGTGTTTTTCTGATTCTGGGACATAAAGAGTATATTTTCTGATCCCATGATATTTAATTATAAAATCTGATACAGAAACCAATGATGCGTGAGGTAATGTGTACAGCACTAGGAATTATTTTTCACCCTTAACAGTATTAATCTACAGAATGCACAACGTACTTTTCTTCTACCTATTTATTTTTGTCAACCAGCAGTCTGTAATATGCTGACATTCAAGGTAATTTATTTATCTGATTAAAAAGTTAATACTTTGCAAACCTCTGTCAAGGATGTCATTCCAATGCCACACGACAATAATAGGATTTTTTTTCTTTCTCCCTTTGCCTTTAATCACATAAATTTAATCACATTACATATAGTTCCATTATACTATCATAATTTCAAGAAGTTACACAATATAATTCAAAAATTAAATGTGTCTTCACACCAATAGACTTAATAGGTATGTGAATAGAAACATAAAATTTCAGTGAAATCAAAGATGTGTCTCTAAACAACAATTAGTAAAAAAATATTCAAAGTTTTTCCTTCCTCATACTGTTTCTAAATATTTGGATTAAACATAAATATGATGTAGGATGAAGAAATATAACATACATGTCCCAATGTAATTTCACCAAATAATTAAAAGAGGAATGCATGCATATAGAAAAACTGGTCAACTTATGTAAATAGGAGCATGCCTATAATCGTGTTCTCTTTACTAAATATTAGCATAAATGTTTTAATACTTTGAGATGCCAGTCTTGAACACTACATGATTTTATTTGTGTTTAAAAGTAGAAAGTATAGGATAAAACAAAATAGAAATATCCATTCTCTCAGTAATCTAAAACATGAGTTAGAGAATTAAAGTCCATAGTCTGGAAACAAAACCTTAGTGAAATGCAATCCTGTGCATTTGATTATGGCTTGACAACATCTCTTTCTGAAGTAGGCAGGCATGCAGGTTGAAATTGACTAGGTTTGTGAGCTGGAAGACCACACCTTCACCACACCCCTGTGTGACCTCATGCCCCTACCTGGCACTCCTGTGCACCCACTGGCCAATCAGATTAATTAACCACTCCCTTTGAAAGTGGATTAAAAGCCTGGGACACTGTATGTCCGCCCTTCCTTTCCCTGGCCTCTTGCTAGTACTTGGCTGGCTGCAGCCATGTGCCTCCAGGGCGCGTGGTCTTCAGGCCACTCTGCCCCATGCTTCCTGACCTAGATGCTCCTCCACGTTGCTGGTTCCTGGTACTCGGTATAAGCCCAGATTTTCCTCTCCTTTAGACAGGGCCGTCACTCTCTTCTGCATCTTTCACACTGAATAAAAGCTTAAAATGTACCATGCTACCTCGTTCATTTATGCCAGTATTCAGAATTATTCTCTGAATATTAGACAAGAACCCACACATGCTTATTAATATTGGGGACTTATTAATAAGCATATGGTGATATCATTTGGCACCTCAAATTCCAATAACATGTGATGACCACAAAGGGACTTTTGGGGAACTTTAAGAGGGCCACATTTTGTATTATATTTTAGGGGGCCAAATTCCGATATCATTTCCACACTAAAAGAGCAGAGCTGAGTAACTACAACAGACATTGTGTATCCCACAAGCATGAAGTGTTTACTGTCTAACCCTTTCAGGGACTTTGCAGACTCCTGATCTAGAAGAAAGTGCATGGGACCATCATTCTCAACAATAACAACATGCTGAAGAGAAGATAAAAACATTTCTTGGAAATAAAGAATAATGTCTTCCTTCTTCCAGCAATGATAGAGAGATAGGCCCCCAGCTAGGTAGACAAGGACCACTGAGCACCCTCCTCCCCTGCCCCCCCCCCCCAATCTGGAGTTGAGTTTTGGAAAACTGAGAAAAGTGAAGCAACTGGATCCTGTGAAAGATGCTGAAGTCACCTGTCAGTCCTCATAGTCAATGTTTCCCTGCCTACAGTAACTGACCTAAGTGAGGAGAATTTTATGCATCTTGGAGAAAGGTTCCATGTGTTTTCTGCTGTCTTTATTGAATTTCATTTGGAGTCTTAACTTTCACCCACTTAACCTATGATAGTGGTCACTTATTTTTGCTTCTCCTGAACAATGATGAGAACTTTCCTTTTTACAGCCTCTGAAAACCCCTATACAATCAACATTCAATGATTCCCTCCTGTGGGGACCCCTCTCAACACTGTTGAGAGATTTTTCTCTCATTTTTGCTTTCTCTGTTTTTTGTTTGTTTGTTTTAACTACTTCTCTTTTATACACTCTTCCTTTTCCATGATCCTAATTATTTGTCAACATGAGATGGGAATCCGAGTAATTAGAACCACAGACTCTCGCAACAGCAAGTCTTCAAAAAGAAGGAACATAAGAGATGCATTTCAGGAGACAAAAGAGGGTTAAAGTGTATTTCCTCGTCTTGCTGGAACTCAGTGATCATCTCAATGAGAAATTTATGTCAAGGAAGAATGAGTTCCTTGGTAACGTAGAGGATTTTGTTTGTGAAAATGAATTTAGTGACTTTCAAAATATTTATATTGTCTCCAGCTTTCATTTTCTTGGATGAAATTCAGGAAGAAGAGATTCAATAAAGAACACTACCATAAATAATAATACAAAAATTCACTGGCACAAATTCTCAAAGGAAAAATACATGCCTTAATGTTACACAAACAATAATGTTTTGCTAAGGAAAAAAGTTATCACTAGATGGGATCTGTGCTGTGGCGTAGTGGGCTAAGCCTCCACCTGTGGCACTGGCATCCCATATGGGCACCGCATCTAGTTCAGGCTGTTCCTCTTCAGATCCAGCTTTCTGTTACGGACTGGGAAAGTAGTAGAACATGGCCCAAGTGCTTGGGCCCCTGCATCCACAAGTGAGACTGGGAAAAAGCTTCTGGCTTTGGATCAGCCCAGCTCCAGCCATTGTGGCCATTTGGAGAGTGAGCCAGCAGACGGAAGACCTTTCTTTCTGTGTCTCCCTGTATCTCTCTCTAATTCTACCTCTCAAATAAAGTCTTAAAAAAATGTTATCACTACAAAAACTGAAAAGGCGTGAGAATGTTTTTGGAATACTTTGCATGTGTCACTGGCTGCATAGTAAGGTTATCTGGTGGAAGGCTCTATAAAAAAATTCTGTCATTATAGGTGTAATTTTAATGCAGTGTAGAATAAATGATTTATGTTTTATTTTTTCCTAGTGACTTACCTTAATACCACTTTCAACAGGAAACCTATTGGGAGTAATTGTAAGTACTCAAGGTCAACAGTGGATACTATGTCTTTACTTACCAAAAAGATATACTGAAAAAATATAAAGCATTAAAAAAGGATGGACATTTTGGTGTAGTGTGTTAAGATGCTGGTTAGAGTGCCAGTTACTCCACTTCCCATCTAGCCACTTGCTAATGCACAACCTGGGAGGCAACAGATACTGGCTCAAGTACTTGTAGTCCTTACCACCCACATGGAAGACTTAAAATGTTTTTATATTTGTTTATATATAACAAATAAAATAAATAAATAAAATAAAACATTTTATATATAAAGTGTTATAACACACTTTATCATAGTGAATACAAATTGGACAAAATTCCAGTTTATTAGAAAATTAAACAAAATCACCCTCCAATGGCTGCTGTGACCGGTGCAATGTGGCCGGTGCACCGCGCTGATCCAAAGCCAGGAGCCAAGTGCTTCTCTTGGTCTCCCATGCAGGTGCAGGGCCCAAGCACTTGGGCCATCCTCCACTGCACTCCCGGGCCACAGCAGAGATCTGGCCTGGAAGAGGGGCAACCGGGGCAGAATCCAGCACCCCAATTGGTAGTAGAACCCAGGGGGCCTGCACCACAGGCGGAGGATTAGCCTATTAAGCCATGGCACTGGCTAAACTTATTTCTTAATGATTAGATCAGGGTTAAAATTGTGAAGGAAGATAATTGCCTACCAGACAGAGGAGCAATCAGAGTTCTTCTCTTTCCTTTTGGAGAGCGTTAATAGGCAGACCTGAAATCAACAATTAGGAAGAATTTTCTAGAAGCAGACTATCCCAGTGATAAAATATGCTGCAATAGTAGTTGAAGGGTTTTCACATACTATTACATATACCTTTGTACCATTATATTTACTAATTTTTTGAAAGGCAGAGCATCATAGATGAGAGAGAGAGAAAGAAAGAAACTATTCAAATTCTGAATAACTTCCCAAATAGGCACGAAAGCTGGGACTTGGCCAGGCTGAAGACAAAGTCTTCTTCATGTGGGTGGCAAGACCTGCTGCCTCCCATGATGCATAGTAGCAGGAAACTAGCATTGGAAGGAGATCTGGGGCATGAATCAGGGACCCAGATGTGAGATGCAGGTGTCCCAAGTAACATTTTTTTTAAAAAAAAACATTTTTTTTATTTATTTATTTGCAAGGTGGAGTTACAGACATAGAGAGGGAAAGACAGAGGGAAAGAGCTTCCATCTACTGGTTCACTCCCCAAATGACCGAAACAGCCAGAGCTGCACTGATCCGAAGCCAGGAGCCAGGAGCTTCTTCAGTGTCTCCCACACGGGTGAAGAGGGTTGAGCATTTGGGCCATCTCCTATTGCTTTCCCAGAACACAGCAGAGAGCTGGATCAGAAGAGGAGTAGCTGAGACTATAACCAGAGCCCATATGGGATGCCAGTGCCACAACTGGAAGCTTAGCCCACTATGCCACTGTGTAGGTTCCCCAGAGTGACATTAATAACTGTGCTAAAAATATGCCCCTGAGTCTGGAATTTGAAGATCTGTGTTCATTGTCTGTTTAGGTCAGTGAGTTCAGAGACACTACACAAAGTTAACTTTTCTAAACTTCAGTTCCAAAATCTGTGAAACTGTGAATAATGTCCATTAATAATAATAATATCCACTAATGTGAATATTATGAGGATTAAATGAAATAACATATGTAAATAACTTCTCAATGCCTGTTTTAAAATAAATGTGGGGGATAGTGAAGTGACTTGACGGATAAAGCCACTCCCTGCAGTGCTGGTATTCCATATGGGTGCTGGTTCTAGTCACAGCTGCTCCACTTCCAATCCAGCTCTCTGCTATGGCCTGGGAAAACAGTAGAAGATGCCCCAATACCTTGAGCCCCTGTACCCACATGGGAGACCCAGAGGAAGCTCCTGGCTCTTGGTTTCAGTTCGTCGCAGCTTCGGCCACTGTGGCCATCTGGGGAGTGAACCATCAAATGGAACACCTCTGTGGCTCTCTCTACCGCTGCCTCTTGTAATTCTGCCTTTCAAATATATAATTAAATCTTTCCAAATATAAGATAAAATAAATGTCAAGTGAAGTATAACCATCATTAATTTTATGCAAAGAATAATCTCATGCTTAAGGTACCTAATCAGAATTAGTTATTTAAAACTTAACATGGGCTTTAGATGCAGATGTATTACTAAATTATTACTTCATTAATCCTTCAACATATATTGTACCCTTAGAGCTGGGTTTTCATCACACACACATACACACTTATCTCGCCAATTTATTATAGTATGATTATTTTAATTCTTTTGTATTATAAACTGATGCTTATTGTGAAACTAATTTCTATAAATGTGTTAAGAAGGTTTCTGGGTGCATTAATTGGGTCTTACTGACAATGTCTGTGTTTATTGCTTGTTGGGAGGAAGGATTTTTCCATGTTCCATGTTTTCTGCATCATTTTTAGGCAGATGAAGTCTAGAAAACAAATGTTCCTGGCCAAGGGAACAGAATGCCCAGGAGATTTATCATAAGAGGAAACAAAATAGTGTATTTCAAAGCAGTTTATGACAATTGGTGCATAGGATCCATGGAGAAAACTAACGTGGGACTAGGTACAGAGGCAGAGATAGACAAAGCATTATGGAAGCCAAGTTTAGTATTTTGTTTTACCTAAGATCACCTGGAAGACTCCAAGATGTTTTAGATAGGAAGGAGCATAACTAGATTTCCTCTTTGTAATTTCTCTGTGGTCTAAAAATACATTACAGGAGTATAATGTAAGCGGTGAAGAGTTAAAGTGACCTTCATTGGAGATATAAAGTCAGGGAAAGGACAGCAACTGGTGGAAAAGGAAGTTGATAATTCTACAATGTTTTGTATAATAATGCAAAGTAAATTTTAGTGGAATTAGAACATTTGCAGAGAACATGATTTAGGGAAACAAAATTATGTTCAATTTTGGACACATTGAAATTGAGATCCCAGGAAGTATATATCACTAAAGATTAGTCTGTGCTGGAGAAAGAAATAAATCCTGGAAAATCAGTAGTTTAACTCAAAGACATTGCCAAAAACCATATGGGGTCTGATTTTATTCCATTTGTAGACTAACTTGTGAGGATGCCACAGTCCTTTTGTACCAAGATTTCCATGGCTCAGAGACAACATCAACACAGCAAGTACCATGAGCTTCAGTTCCTATGGGTGCTCCTTGCTCCACAAGCTCCACAAGATGGCAAGGAGCCACTCTGCAGGTTGCATGTACGCAGTGGGTTCCTGGCACCATGAAGGAACCACAGGCTTAAGAAAGTCACAATCTTTTAAAGGATGCTGAGGATTCCAACTACAACATTATCTTCCCAAAGGCAGATATTATCTTTATTGTACTGGTCAGAAAACAAATTTACTCTCTGTTCAATGGTGGGAGGGGGCAGTAGTGCATGTGATATCTTCCTGGACTGTTTTCTGTTCAAATATCTTCCAAACAACAGAATAGTGTAAAAGCCTTCAAAAGATGTAGGGGTATAAAGGAGAAATTTACCCCAATAAAAGTTCATTATCACCTCATGCCAAGGCCATTAACTGACACATCTCTTCAGGGCAGCTTCTCTTTGAGTTGTGATTATTGTATTCCAGCAACTTCCATCTAGTTGCTATGGCTATGATATCTTTAAATAAAGACGATGAAGAAAGTGTTTTAAAACTGATACCAAACAACAGTTGATTTTATGGACTATGTGGTTGTTTGATTCTTTTTCTTTGCTGATTTGAATGGAAGGAAGAAATTTTAATTTGCCTACTCTTGTAACAGTCAGATATATATATATATATATATATATATATATAGCCTACAAAGTATAAAATTTAAGTTGTGACGCAGTTTTATTATCATAAACCTCTGGGAAAAAGGTGGCCAAATGCCTTAAACAGTACCAAAATTCTCTGGATAGTATCCCAAAATGACACTGAATTTCTCATAAGATAAATGCAATTTCCATGAAGTTTCCTGGACAACATTGTCAAATAACAGTGTAAATGGAGCACATAGTGAGGTTGTACTAGTGCAATGTCTTTGAACTCAACCTTCAGAAACTTCTTTGAAATTGGTTGGATAAATTGTATTACAAGTAATTTGGTGGAGCCAATGCTGTGACATAGTGGATAAAGCTGCTGCCTGCCATGCCAAAACCCATATGGGCACCAGTTTGAGACCCAGCTGTTCCACTTCCAATCCAGCTCCCTGCTAATTTACCTGGAAAAACAGTAGCAGATGGCCAAGTACTTGGGCCTGTCCCTGCATTCACGTGGGAGTCCTAGAAGAATCTCCAGTCTCTTGGCTTCAGCCTGCCCGAGTGCAGGCCATGGTGGACATTTAAGGAGTGAACAAAATAGAAGATTGTTCTCTCTGTCTTTCGCTCTCACTCTCTCTCTCTTTCTCCCTCCTCCCCTCTCTCTGTAATTCTGCCTTTAAAATAAAGAAAATAAATAAATCTTTTAAAAATGTAATTTGGAGCAGATTTTAAAATTTCCTCTCCTTGCCTGGTTGTAAAGGGCAGTAAAGAAGTGATGACTCTGTGTCCCTTAGAACTAATGGGAAGAAGCATGAACTTACCCAGCAGACATTGTAGAATGGAGAGTAGAGTTTGAGACAAAGGTCTAACTAACTAACTCTATACTAAGATCATCTTAACCAACATGAACATACTCAATGAGTTCTTGTGCAGCTGGGATTCCTCATGCCATTTTGAGTCCAGAACCTGGAGTCAAAGTGTGTCAAACTGTTTCCCAGGCTTCAGTTCCTCACAGGTCTGCCGCAGATGGTCATCATCACATCCAAGCATTAAAGCAGGAACAGAGGTAGATGTTTTTTTCTTTTTAATCTGCTTTATTTTAGATTCTTTTCTCAAAAATACATATTTATTTGAATTTAAAAATAATCATTCAAAAGGAAAAGAGAGAAATACAGAGACAGAGGCAGACAGTGATCTTCAATCAGCTGATTCATTCCTCAAACACCAACAGAAACCAGTACTGGGCCAAGAAGAAGCCAGGAGCCCAGAAGCCAATCCAGTTCTCTCACATAGGTGGTAGGGAGCCAAATAGTTGAGCTATCATCTGCACACTCCCAAGGTGTGCATTTGCAGGAAGCTGGATCAGCAGTAGAGCTGATACTGAACCATCGAACCTGGGTACTTCCAAATGGGAGGCCAGCAACCCAAGTGCTGTTTCTACTGCTCTGCAAAAACCAGCCCTGTTTTTAGATTTTTAATTATGTACATAAACTGTGAAGAGCTGTATATGAATTTTTAAGTCATTTTGTTTGCATTAAAAATTATCCAAAGTAAACCAAAAAGAAGACACACATTTTTAAAAAAATATGTATTTAATTTAAATGCAGAGCTACACTATGAGAGAGGGGGAGAAAGAGAGAGAGAGAGAGAGAGAGAGAGAGGTCTTCCATCTGCTGGTTCACTCCCCAAATGGCCACAATGACCAAAGCAGGCTGAAACAACACCCAGAGCCAGGAGCTTCTTCTGAGTCTCCCACATGGGTGCAAGGGGCCAAGGACTTGGATCATCTTCCATCGCTTTCTAGGGTGCATTAACAGGGAGCTGGATCAGAAGTGGAGTAACTGGGACTCAAATCAGCATCCATATGTGATGCCAGCAAAAAACAGTTGTTGCATGTATATATATGTAATAATAACAAAGCTTGTGATTTTCAATACAGATGAAATTTTTTGTAATATTTTTGATTCACAATTGGTTGTATATTGAAGGTGGAACTAGTAGATGTACAGCATTAAGAGCAATGGTACTAGAAATCAATATTAATTGGAGTAGGAATTATTGTATTTGCCACAAAGATTGTTCATTTAAGGACTCTCAGAGGAAAAAGCAAGAAACTTTATATGAACCTGCTAATGAATATATAAATATTTAATTAACTATTTCTTTATGTAACCATCCATGTGAAAGTTAACATGAGTTCACATGTTAAATCCATTACCACATAGGTTAATCACTGTTTTATTAGAATTAAACTCTCATCCCAATAGTGAACAAACAGCTCTCAGCACTGGCCATCCAATTATATAATCATTCAATTCCAATATATAGTATGCTAATATCAAAATTTACCCATATCCCTATGAAAAAATAGCTCCATCAATCATAATAAGACATTTTGTACAATTTATTTATCTTTATTCGTTTTTAACATTTTTAAAAAATATTTATTTATTTATTTATTTGGAAAACAGAGTTACAGAGAGGCAGAGGCAGAGGTAGAAAGAGAAACAAGTCTTACACCCACTGGTTCACTCCCCAAATGGCTGCAACAACTGGAGCTAAGCCAATCCAAAGCCAGGAGCCAGTAGCTTTTTCCATGTCTCCCACATGGGTGCAGGGGACCTGGCACGTGAGCCACCCTCCACTGCTTTCCCAGGCCATCAGCAGGGAGCTGGATTTGAAGCACAACAGTCAGGATTCAAACGAACTCCCACAAGGGATGCCAGCTCCACAGGCAGATTCTTAACCTACTATGCCACAGTTCCGGCCCTTGTTTGTCTTTATTCTTACAGACTGCACGTATTTCCTAAGTATTTTAGGCTTGCATTATTTTCTCCCTCACTTTCAGTTCTGGATTTCATATATTCTTAATATAATTTATTTCTTTTGTCATAGTCTGCATTTTATTTTGGGATCCATGGGCATTAACATATTTTTATTAATTAGGGTATATTAAGGTTCACTCTTTGTGTTGAATTTCTTTGGATCTTGCCAAATACATAGTGTCAAGCATTCATCACTACAGTATCACAAAGTGAGATTTGTTACTGAAAGCTCAATCCCTGTCCATGGTGCTAAATTAAAACAAGCAGGAAATGAAACCAGCTGAGAAGAGAAGCTGAGTCTAGCTGGGAGAATTGACATGGGGCTGGGTGCTCATTACAGTGCAACTCTTGTGTGCTGGAACTGTGAAGACACTGTAGCTTCATGTGACGGTACAAGATGTGGCTAGGTCTTTGGGCAGTCACTGTGGGTGGCTTCACTCATTTGGGGCTCTCTGATTCCCTGGTGAGGGTCATTGCTGTGGGATCCGTGTTCACACCAAGGACTGCATGGATTCCTTGTGTGGTTCTTGTGGCAGTGTGGATGAATATTATATCCAGTGGGGCTGGCACCCCAGCATTGATCTCCTTGGAGGAGAGTAGGTGGGCTTGAGACTATGACAACACAGCTGATCAAATCTCCACTCTGGTTAAAAAGAAAAGAAAAGAAAAGAAAAGAAAAGAAAAGAAAAGAAAAGAAAAGAAAAGAAAAGAAAAGAAAAGAAAAGAAAAGAAAAGAAAAGAAAAGAAAAGAAGGAGATTTACCACACCCAATTTGGAAGTCATCTTGGATATTCCCCTCACCACAGGGCACTGAACAGAGCTCTATGACCACACAAGCACATGCCTCTGTTATTCACTGGAAGAGCAGCTACTCCACTAAGCCACAGAGGCATAGTCTAAAAATGAGAGCCATAACAGGGTAAAAATAAACCAACATGAATCTACAAAAATGCCTAAAAATAAATGCAGCAATTCAAAAAACAATGAGAAAGACAACATAACACCAACAAAGGAACACAGTAAAACTTCAATACTAGAATGTGAAAATGGAGAGAGTGAAGAAAAGACAAAAATAGAATTCAAAATATTGATCATAGGATTACTTAGAAGTAATAAGACAAATCCACAAACTAAAGCAATCCATACATGATATTAAAGAAATTTTTCTCATGAAATAGAGATTTTAAAGAGAAATCAAAACAAAATATTGGAAATGAAAAATTCAATAGAACAAATAAAAAATGCAATGGAAAGTGTGAACAACAGAATTGGTGAGGCAGAAGAAAGAATATCCTAGTTAGAAAAATCTGCAGGCCAGCGCTGTGGCTCAATAGGCTAATCCTCCACCTGCGGCGCTGGCACCCTGGGTTCTAGTCCCGGTTGGGGCACCAGTTTCTGTCCTGGTTGCCCCTCTTCCAGGCCAGCTCTCTACTATGGCCTGGGAGTACAGTGGAGGATGGCCCAAGTCCTTGGGTCCTGCACCGCATGGGAGACCAAGAGAATCACCTGGCTTCTGCCTTCGGATCAGCACGGTGCACTGGCAGCAGCATGCTGGCCACCGTCGCCATTGGAGGGTGAACTAACAGCAAAGGAAGACCTTTCTCTCTGTCGCTCTCTCTCACTGTCCACTCTTCCTGTCAAAAAAAGAAAAAAAGAAAAATCTGCAAATTTTATAGTCAAATCAAAAAAAATGAAGAAGAAATTAGAAAAATAAAAAGCAGTATTGGAGATTTATGGGATACTATGAATCGACCCAACATATGGGTCTTAGGAGTTCCTGAAGGTGTGGAAAGAGAAAATGGATTAGAAGGCCTTTTAGTGGAATAATTACAGAAAAATTCCTTAATTAGGAGAAAGAAAAGGACATCCAAGGATAGGAAGCACATAGAACTCCTAGTAGAGAGGACAAGAAAAGATCTTCACCACAACACAAGGTGGTCAAACTTTCCACAGTAAAATGCAAAGAAAAGATTCTAAAATATGCATGAGAGGAATGCCAGATTACTTTCAAGGATCTCCAATTAAACTCACAGCTGACTTGTCATCAGAAACCATATAGGCTGTGAGAGAATAGTGAGATATATTCAAGTCTTAAGAGAAAAAACTGTCAACAACCCTGCAAAGTTTTCATTTATGAATGAAGGTGAAATAAAGATCTTTTATAACAATCAAAAAGTGAAAGAATTTGTCACTACTAGTCCAGCCTTACAAAAGGTGCTTAAAGATGTGCTACACGCAAACACGGAAACATGATCATCACTATGAAAGAAGGTGAAAGCAGAGAATCTCCCAGTAAAAACAAAGGAAAGTGAAAGTAAACAATAGGTATTTTTATGGAGAAATGGCAGGGCCAAGTCACTACTTATTAATATTCACCTTGAATGTTAATGGCCTCAACTCTCCAGTTAAAAGACACTAATTGAGTCACGGCTCACTAGGCTAATCCTCCTGTGGCACTGGTACCTGGGTTCTAGTCCTGGTTGGGATGCCAGATTCTGTCTCAGTTGCTCCTCTTCCAGTCCAGCTCTCTGTTGTGGTCCGGGGAAGGCAGTGGAGGATGGCCCAAGTGCTTGGGCCCTGCACCCGCAAGGGAGACCAGGAGGAAGCACCTGGCTCCTGGCCGTAGCAGCCATTTAAGAGATGAACCAACAGAAGGAAGACCTTTCTCTCTGTCTCTCTCTCTCTCTCCCTCTCTCTCATTGTCTAACTCTGCCTGTCAAAAAAAAAAAGATACTAACTGGCTGAGTGGAAAAAAAAAAAAAAACAAGCAATCAAAAAAACATGTATTTGATGCCTACAAGAAACACATCTCACCAACAAAGATGCATGCAGACTGAAAGTGAAAGAATGGAAACATATATTCCATGCTAACAGAATCCAAAAGAGCTGGTGCAGCCATCCTAATATCAGATAAAATAAACTTAAATGCAAAAATTGTTAAAAGAGAAAAAAGAATGGCACTATGCAATGATTAAGGGATCAATTCAACAGGAAGGAATGAATTGTATGTGAAATGTATACAAACCTAATTACAGGGCACCTGGCTATTTAAAAGAAATATTGATGGATATAAAGGGAGATGTAGACTCCCATACAACAAAATCCATACAACAAATCCAAACCTCTGGTCATGTTAAATAATGAAGGCCAGATTAGGTTGCAACTGCAGCTTGCTTTCTGAAGGCCAGTTTCTGGAACTTACAAGTAAGCATCATTTATCTGTATGTATAAGTCACTTTAGTAAGTCACAGGCTGAGTCAATTTCTTTTGTTAATCAGAATATGAAAAGTAAAAGAAAAATATATTCAAGATGGTAATAGATTCATCATTCTAAAAACGCCCCTGCACGTCATCTGATCAATCCTCTTCCTCACCCTGAACCTCTGGCACCCACTGATAAGTTTCCCTTCTCTAGTCTTACCTTTCCAGAATCATCTCGCACTCATTCAGTAGGAATCTTTTTAAGAAATTCCTGTTTCACTTTGCAGTATGATTTAGGGCACATTTGTGTCAACGTAATGCATCTTCCTTGCCCTTTTACTTTTAACTTCTCTCTAGCTACGTTAAAGTATGTATCCTGTAGAGAATATATAGTTGGGTCTTTGTAAAATAATATTCTAAATCATCTGTCTTTTAATTTGTATACTTGGACAATTCACATATATGTAACCATTCAGGTGGTTGTATTAGTATCAAATATATTTGTTTTACGTTTGATTTTGCTTCTTATTCTCCTTCTTTGATTTTTTCACATCTTTTTTATTGAGTTTATTATTGTTTTGTATACACTCTTATTTTATCAAAAACTTTGTTACTTCAGTTGTTTTCCTAGAGTTTGTAACATACATATTAATTAATCTATGTTTAAATAATAACACTTGTAGTGTAGAAAGGATACCCTGTAACAGACTTTATTGACCCCTCCTATTTCTGTGACACTTTTGTTACTTATCTCTTATTCTCTTCCAATATGCTCTCATTTTAATATAGACTCGAATTTATGACTATGTCATATTTTTTCTTGAAAACCTTTTACAATTTCATTAATTATATATTGCTGACAATGAATTGCATTAGATTTTATTTGTTTGAGGTAGCCACTCTTCTTTTATACCTTTGAAATATAATTCCACTGGATAAAGGTTACAGATTATAATTTCTTTTTCCTTTTAATGCTTTACATGTTCTGCTCTCCCATCTTTTGCTTCCATGGTTTAAAGAGAAGTCTATTAAATTCTTACCTTTATTGCTCTACAGGTTAAATGATTTTATTCTGGTCTTTTTCAAGAGTGTCTCCTGTCTGACTTTTGCAACTGGACTATACTATATCTTTGTTCTTATATATTTGTTTTATTGTTATTGTCACAATTCCAGTTGCTGTCACCTAAAAGTATTTATTCTGGTGTGTTTTCTGAGTTTGCTGTTTATGATTATTGGTGCCTCTCATTAACTTGGGAGAGATCGCATCAATTATTACACAAATGTTTCTCTGCCCTTTCCTCATTTCCTTCTCTTCCAATTCTAGTTATGTTACATGTTTTAGAATTATCCCACATTCCTAGAGATATTGATCTCATTTTCTTCTGTTTTTTCTTCCCTTTTTCTCTTTGCATTATGGTTTGTGGAATTTCTATGGACATATTTACAAGCTCATTGATTCTTTCTTTGCCTGTATCCAGTGTACAGATGAGATAATCTTAATTTCTGATACAATATTCATGATATCTAGTATTTCCTTTGGAGTCTGTCTTAGAATCTCCATGCTGCAGCTGGCAGTGGTGGAACAGCAAGCTAGCCTAGCACCTGCAATGCCAGTATCACATATCAGAGAGTCAGTTGCAGTCCCTGGCTACTCCACTTTGTGCCTGGTAAAGCAACAAAGGATGGCTCAAGTAATCGGGTCCATGGCACCCATATGAGAGATGCAAATGTATTCCAGGTTCCTCATTTCAGTCTTTGCTGTCATTTGGGGAAATGAATCAGCTGATGGAAGATCTCTTTCTGTCTCTGTCTCTTTCGCTCTCTCCCAAACAAAAATAAATAAATCTTTAAAAATAAAAAAAAAAAAATCTCTATGGTTTTGCCTACATTATTGATCCAGACATGCTCATATATACTTCTTCTGTTACATCTCTTAGCATATTGATCATTCTTATTTTAAATCCATTTTTGGTCATTTTCACATATCTTTCGTGATTGAGCTCTGTTTGTTTTGTCACCTCAAAGGTTTGATTACTTTTTATTTATCATATCATGTAAATGATTTTTGAAAGTCAAAATTTGCTGTGTCAGGAAGTAGGAACAATTGATGGCTCCCAGGTGGGCAGATATTGGCTTTAAATCTGTGCATTCACCTATCCTTGTAGATGTCAATTGACAACTTATACCACGACTTTCTTCCCTAATGGATCCCCGAATAGTTACTGATACTCAGTTTACTCTTTTTTTCTTCTTTTGTAATAATAGGAATGAGTGACTACCTCCATAAACTATACATTGAAGTTCAAACTAAAAGTTCCTTCAACTGATTTTTAAACATACATTTTGTTAATATCTTTATATTAAAAGCAGCATAAATAAATTCATGGAAAACAAATTTGAGTCTAATTGAACAATGAAGAAAACAGTAAAAATACTTAAAGGCTCATTACATAATAGCAATCAAGTTTAATGGCCTTCATGTTACATGTGCATTTTTAAATATTTGATACTTTGATACTATGTTATACATATTTAAGCTAAATTGGATAATTAAGTTGATTTCAATATTTCAAACTAATTTAAATGTCATCAATGGCTCACACTGAATCTCCTATTTTTAGTTCACACTTCCTGAAGCAGAATTACTTTATGATGACAACTTTTGTAACATACTTTATTGTCTTCTTCATCATTTTCCAATTTTCACTTCATTGAGTACCAGAATTCTGTTTTTATCCCTCCATAATATTTCTGTTTTCTCACTTACTAGTCACTCAGCAGTCACCTTGCTCAGACAATGAAACGTCAAAGTTGCAATGGCCATATAACTGGTCTCTCTGGAAAATGTTATGAAAAACTATGAATTTGAAATCTTTTCTTGCAGCAAAGCAAACATGTTTTCACTCCAATTTCCAAGAACTTTTTGAAGTACCCACAAAACCACAGGTATTGATCCTGGATGAATTGTTATAATCCAGCATTCTGATAGTATCACTACACAAGTTAAATTTACCAAGAATATTTCTTTCTTCTAAATAATATAGCTGGTCTGTTGTATAAATCTAATATAACACTTACTTTTCATATTTTTTGCTTCCATAGCTTGTATCATCATATGCTATAGTCAAACTAGCTAGTAATCCAGTCACAGTATCTTCTATATTACTGATCTCTGTTCATATTGTTATTTTCATATTGTCATTATTATTTTATAATGTTATTTTCCTCATAGAAAACATAACTATGTCTGAGTAGTACACTCAATTTTATAATATATTAAGGATATTATTTCTCATCAGCTCTTGCCTTTAGCAAATACAGCACAAATGCAGGGACAGTTACACATAGTGTGAAAACAGGTGCTAATGTCTTCACAGTGTTTCTTCATTCTTCTGAATCCCTGAAATAAATATTTCTCCAAATTCTTTATTGAACAAATTTTAATAAATTTGTTAAACTTACCTGTCTCCTGAGTGCTGGTTTGAAATGTTTGCAAAAGTTTGTGAATTGCATTTTAAAACTGCATTTGATGAATAAGAACAAGCTAGTAAGAAATGAAAATGAATCAAAATGCTTCAAGAGAAAGTTAAAAACAAAAGCAGCATAATAACATAACTTCAGATGACATTGATAAAAAAGATCAAAGTAACAATGTATGTCAGGAAATAACAATTATGTGATTGCAATTGTTTAATGATCTTTAATGATTACTGGTTGCACCAAAGACGTATTAGCAACTCAAAACATCTGCAATATATGAAGGTGCCATGATACATTCATGAGAAGTTATGTATGCATACACACACATATATATAAATCCATGTGCGCAGACATTGTAATTAAGAGATTATGACCAGTTAAGAACATAGTGAGAAAATATAGTGTCTGCCTAGAAACTTCCCTTAATTTTGAATTCCTTTAGGAAAATGTTCATATGTGCAAAAAAAGAAAACTACACAAAATTTATTTGACTGAATTTTATTTTCATCATGAGCAGATGTTTATGATGGATATTTTCTGCTTTTGTGTCTATTTGTGACAAATGAGTGAGAATAGTTCTTGAGGGAAATCTGTTTCCAAAATGCATTCATTAGGACTTTATTCAAATGCAAAGAAAAATGAAGTAGCAAATCTATTTGAATATAATATGAGTTTAAAGGATTTTTTCCACCTTGAATAATTATGAGCATGATTTGCTGATGTGCAATCTATTATTATGTCTAGAAAATTCTTGGTTACATATTGAAATAACATAGCAATATTTTTAGAAGCTCAGTTTTGAGGACTTAGTTATAAACTAAGAAACTGAAAGTTATGCATGCTCAAAGCCAAAATCTGATATACACTGAGAGAAAGAGACACACAGAGAAGGAAAGAACTTATTTATGCATCACTGTGATTAGGCAAGAAAGCGTGCTTCAGACTCTGTCTTCATCAAACACCAGGTAAGTTGTATTTCAACCTTATTTAACCCTATCAACTTTCCTCTACACATGCAAAATGGATTATTAATGCTTAATTTGTAGAGTTGATGTGGTGAGTAAATGAAATAAGTGCAGAACCATGACAACGGTCTAAAAATAGAATGTCATTAAGTATCATTCCTGCCCTTACTCCTTTGGAGCACCTACATTTAATAACAGGATTTCTTCCATTTGGACCACTCACCAATAGTCCATTCTCCACTACTAAACAAAATTTATCTCTATGACACTCAAAGACTGTAACTTCGTCTCTGAGAAAAAAAAGCTCTTCTTTCTTTCTGTGTTTTATGTTATCAATGAAATAAGATTCTATTTTTTGGTGTTTCTACATTACACTCTGCAAAACAATATCAGCTTCAGTGATTAAGAATGACTAAGTACAGGTACTGAGCAGGAACCCACCAAAAGAGACACAGAGTGAAGAAAAATAAAAGAACTGTCTCAATTAGATGTACTCACAGTTTATTTACACATAGAAAATTCAAATAACTTACAAATATAAAATAAGTATTGTGAAATTATGATTTCATTTCACCAGTTCTACACCCACAAGATTGCTAATGCACAAACAATACCAACCCAATCCTGGCGCTGCAAATTGCACATATTCTGCCTTCCAAAACATTTGTGCTTCAGTCCCACGGAAGCATCTTGTTTGTCTACTTCTATTCACTTTTTCTATTCACATTTGCAACTAACCCAGAGTTATTACAACATTTTGGCCGTTCATTTTAATAAAACTTTTACTTTTTATCAGAAACTTTAGCCCCCTTGTCTTTCTGGGTAAACCTTGGTGTTCAAGATGATACTATTTATATCATACTTCAGTGGGTTTCATTTACTTCCTATGCAATATATAGCTGCTTTTGAAATAAATATTTATATAACATTTACAATAAGTAAAATTTATTATTGGATCTGAGACTACAAAGGTAAACAATATAGGTGGCTTTAGTACTTTCATTAAATTTACTATTTAACCTGTCCTAAATTCAATTTTCTCAATTTAAAAATGGGATTAATTGTGCTCACACTGCTTGATTTCCATGAATGTTAAATGAAGAAGTATATATAAAATACCTGACATCTGGGAATATCTGATATTTGTATTATTCCTATTATTAATTCCCATATTAATCTAGGTATTTCAATCACAGAGCTGAACATCCATCCTGAAATAGATGTGCTAATAAAAATACAGTAAGGGTATGGTTACTATAAATTTTAAATGCTTACTGCTCCCTGCTATGTCTGGTACTCCATTAGTAGATCATTACAGGTATGAATACATATGGTCTAGTAATCTAACACATGAACACTGTCATATCTTTTCCAGAAGAATTTAAGCAAGAGAATGTAAATTTTCAGGAATACTAATGTCTCAAGTTTTGGCATTTCTCCCAGAAGTGCTACAGATAAATACCTGAACTTTCTGTCTTTCAAAATCAGTAGGTTTAAATAAAATTTCTATTTCAGTTTTTGAATTATGGTATATATTAATCTCAATGAGAGTTTCTGCATCAAAGAAATGTTAGTAGTGGAATTTTAATAGAGTATTATCAGTGTAACTTGCCACTTTTCAGTAAATATAGTATAAATATGCTGACATTTGTGAGTACGAGACTTAAATGAATGAATTAAACAGACTATAGTTTGATTATATGAGACAAATCATTTTACATTAAGCAGTCAGTAAAACTAACATTATTTTTGTAATTTATACTCAGATTTAGAGAATAGCATATATAGAACATCAATATAATCAGTTAAATTATACTATCTTATAAGCAAAGCTCTTTATTTACAATTGACCAATTAATACAAATGAAATCATTTAAATTCAAATTAAAATTTCAGCTAATAATCAGTAGGCTAGTTTTCTGTAATGTTGCCAAGTGTTTCCAGTTTTGATATTTGTAAATTAAATTTTAGAAAATATAATGATATGGATATTTTGAGAATGATATGGGTATTTTTCCAGGAAAAGGTCATCTCTGAAAACTTCAAGATTTAATAGACATACCCATATTTTAGTGCACATAGCTGGATTCAACAAGAAAGCCTAAAAAATTGTTCATGTATCCTGGCGTTGGACATAGGTGGCTCATGTTCACAACTGAGTCCTCATAATAAGGTTCCTTTTTCATACAAGAAAAAGAGGGGAATAAGTTGGGAGAAATAGGGAGAAAGTAAGAAAGGGGACAAAGGAAGGAAAAAAGAAAATCTAAGCTGAGAGAAAGTCTGGTCAGCTATTTCTGGTGCATTTTCTTTCACTACTTACATTTTTCAACAAAGAAAATCACATAATCACAAACACTTACTTGATTGAAAATAACAAATACCTTCCAGCCTAAGGCACCATGGTTGGTGTTACGAAATTCCTGTTCAACAGCAGTCTGCTTGTATGACTTACAATGGAGGATGACTGCTTACTGAAAGTGCCTAGCCTCCACCCTCTCTGAGGATCCACAGGAGTGGGCATCCTGTGCTGTTTCGTAACAGAGATCGGCCACCATGAGATAGCCTCAAAATCACTATTGCAAATGCCCTGAATGCGCAACACCAAAAACCATTTGTGTAAGTTGTATGGAAAGTGTATTATCAAGATGGATTAATGTATAAAATGTATGCCAACCAAAGCAAGGTAAATGAAACTTATAACTCACTTGTCTCTCTTCTCAAAGTGAATTTTCTTTCAAGGAATGTCCCTGTAAGACAACAACCACTGCTGGTAACAATATGGGTAGTAAATAACTTACTTTTGAGCTTTTGCTACTTCTCAATTGAAATATTGAAATATCATTTAAATCAGATACTTTAGAAGGGAACAAGATTATTGCAGGGAAGGGGGAGGCCAGAAGACACTGTTTAAAAATTCTATTTAACCTCACAACAACCCTACACATTAGCTATGAATACCATCCCCACCTAATAAAAAAACCCTACACATTAGCTATGAATACCATTCCCACCAGCAAGACATAGAGCATTTTATCCTAATTATTATGGGACCATAATGAATATACTTTTGAAAAACTTTACTAGAAGCAGGATAAGATCTGCAATTTAATTGCATCCATATATTACTATTATTTATTATCATGACACAATTTTTGAAATTGTTATGAGATATAATGAAAAAAGAGATATAATAATAGACCCTTTACCTAGCTATATTTACAAAATTCTTCTCTCATGTCTCTTAGAAACAATCTTTGTAGTGACTGGCACTGTGGCACAATGGATTAAGTCAACACTTGAAACGCAAGCATCCAATATTGCAACACTAGTGCAAGTTCTGGCTGCTCCACTTCCCATCCAGCTCCCTGCTAATGTGCCTAAATAGGCAGCAGAAAATGGCCCAAGTATGTGGGCCCCTGCTAATCATATGAGAGACCCAGGTAGGGTTACTGGACTCTTGGTTTCTGCCCATCTGAGAGTGAACCAACAGGTGGAACCTTCCTCCACCCCCACCACCACCCCCCACCAATGCTTTACATCATAGCTCTGTCTTTGTTTTGTTTTCTGAGAGACAGAGATGGAGAAACATTGCCTGCGATGGTAAATCAACTATCCCATATGGATGGGAGGTGTCAATCAACTACTGGAATCATCACCATTGCTTTCCGTGGTCTACAGTAGCAAGAAGCTGGAATCCAGAACCAGGAATCTAGTGCAGGCGATCTGGTATGGGATGTGCGCGTCTTACCTAGTATCTTAACCAATAGGCCAAACACTTTCTCCTTATTTATTGATTTATTTATTTATCAGAGAGAGAGAGAGAGATCCCATTTGCTGGTTCACACTGAAAGTCTGTGCAATGACTGGAACTACCAAGCCCAAACCAGGATTTCAGAACTCAGTCTAGTTCTCTCATGTGTGTGGTGGTAACTCAATTACTTGAACCATCCATGTTCCCTCCTAAGGTCTGTATTAGTAGGAAGTGAGAGGATCTAGAGCTGGGAATCAAATCCAGGCATTCCAGCATGGCATATGGGCATCTTAACTGTTAAATTCAACATCTACTACACCAACTTCGGTTTTCTTTTCATCCTTACCAGTTATGAAATCAAGTTACCTCAATGTGACTATGGTGCAAGATAATTCCTTGAATGTCATTGGTTTAACACAATAGTTTTTTTTTTCTTTTTTCTTTTTTTGACAGGCAGAGTTAGACAGTGAGAGAGACAGAGATAGAGAGAAAGGTCTTCTTTCTGTTGGTTCACCCCAAAAATAGCTGCTACTGCCGGCGCGCTGCACCAAACCGAAGCCAGGACCAGGTGCTTCCTCCTGGTCTCCCATGCGGGTGCAGGGTCCAAGCACTTGGGCCATCCCCCACTGCCTTCCCGGGCCACAGTAGAGAGCTGGACTGGAGGAGGAGCAATGGGGACAGAATCCGGCACCCCGACCAGGACTCGAACCCGGCGTGCTGGAGCCACAGGCAGAGGATTAGTCCAGTGAGCCACGGCGCCAGCCTACAATAGTTTATTTCTAACAATTGCCCCTACTTAGAAAGATGCTCTCCTACACAAACAAATTCAAAGACTCGGGATCCTTAAATCATGTGCTTCTGCCATTCAAAATTCCCAAGATTACTATGCTTATTTGCATCCAGTCACTGTATAGCAAAGGAAAACATAAGTTTCATGAATCATCCTAGGATTTTCACAAATCATTTTTGCTCTCATTCAATTCCCTACAACATGGTCTTATCTTAAGTGCAATAGAATCCAGCAATGCAATCTGACCCAGGGAGAAAAAAAACAGATTTTGCTATAGTCTATCTGACAGACTACATTCTTAGGCACATTTCAAGTATTCTCTTTTCTTTAAAGCCTTCCCTATATCTTCTAAGCAGATGTCATGTCCTATATGCAAAATATAGATGAAAAATGTAGAAACAATGTATAAAGTTGTTATGTTAGTTATTACAGGATGCTGTTTTATGTTGAAAAATCATTAAAGTTTATTTAAAATATGGTAATATATCTTATTCACCAAAAGAGAATAGATTCTAACCTGTCTAGCACAGCATACTTATTTCAACCAGATGGCAAAAAGGATGAGTTAATTAATCTTTCAAGATCCCTTGTGACTTTCTAATTCTAATGAGTCAAATGCTTTTGAAAAGAGATTTCCCGATATCATTTTGTTTTCTATTGTGACAAAGCACAAAACTTGATTCTGGTTTTTAAGCTTCCTAAATGTCAATGCAAATGATATTTCCATTTAGAGGATTTTTAAAAACAATATTTATCTTACTTTACTCAATTAAAAGAAACCAAATAAAATTGAAGGGCATAGTATTCCTCTACCTTATTACGGAGAAATAAAACCCTATTGTAATTTAATAATCAATATCTTATTGCCCAGATTTTGAAATTATGGTTTCAAAGCCACTATATTGCAAACCAATCCAGAAAACAGACTATAATGGGCCTTTACCAGACAATGTGCTCAGTAGCTCCTCAGATAGCTTTCTCCAGATGTTGCCAGGCAACAAGAGCTCAAAGAAAAAGATTTCTTGTTCATAAACTAAACCTCGTTGGTAACACAATGAGACTCAAGATTTTTTACCACCTGTTCAGATACACTTACAAGTAAAATAACAAGTCATAATCTCAAAAAAAAGAAAAGCTGTTTATAAACTTTTATTGAAATATTACAGTAAACTTAGAAGAGATATCTGCATTTGGAATGATAGCTATCCCATTGATCATATAAATATTGTTTGTTTCATAAGACAAATGAAAGACTTTAGGATGAATATTTTAAATTGTATAAGTAATAATTCTGTGATTTAGAAGTTAATAAGATAAAATAGATGTGATAGACTCCTAAAAAATTAGAATTACCATGACAACTCAAGAGTATTCTAAAGAATGCTTGATCTGGCAGAATTTTGGATCTGGAAATAGTACAGTTAAGTGAACACTGGATTATAAACAAATGCCATATAAAATGCAGAAAATATTTATTACTTTATATCTCACATAGCTATGAATATTTAGCAAGTATGATAGGGAATGTCTTTTTCCAAAATAGAATATAAGAAAATAATATAAAAATCTCTAGTAATAAAATATAAAGCCTTTCTATTATGTTTCATTTCTTTGCATATGTGTGCATGTGTCTTGTGTGCACGAAATTTTGTCAATAGGGAAATTTTAAATAGCTGGAGTTTTTTGCATACTTCTAGATACATAAAATTTTTACATGCCCTTTGTGGATAAATAACTGTAAAGGAAACAGTTTGTTGAGCAAAAATAATGAGGGCATTTTTAACATGAGTCAGGAAAATACAAGTATGATATGTTGAGAAGAACTCTAAGTAATAAGCAATCTTTAAAAGTCACCATGAATAAATCCTCTTATATAATCTAAAATTCCTGGCTTGTTTGAGCACTTTGAAATGTAATATTATTTATAGATCAGTTAGTTCATATCATGTTTTTCTTTTTTTTTTTTTTTTTTTTTTGACAGGCAGAGTTGGACAGTGAGAGAGAGGGAGAGAGAAAGGTTTTACTTTTTCCGTTGGTTCATCCCTCAAGTGGCCCCTACGGCTAGCGTGTTGCAGCCAGCACGCTGCGCCAATCCAAAGCCAGGAGCCAGGTGCTTCCTCCTGGTCTCCCATGTGGGTGCAGGGCCCAAGCACTTGGGCCATCCTCCACTGCCTTCCCAGGCCACAGCAGAGAGCTGGACTGGAAGAGGAGCAACCAGGACAGAATCCGGTGCCCCGACCAGGACTAGAACCGGGGGTGCCGGTGCCACCTAGTGAGCCACGGTGCCAGCCTCATATCATGTTTTTCATCTTTTCATATCACAATAATTTAAATTTCATCCTATGTCCAGTGATATTTATTTCTTTTTACAATTTCTGTTACTTAGCTTGTCAGGAAACGGTTATATTATCATTAATTAAATGTTCTTATTCTGATACTCATACCTGGATTACTACTTTTCCAAGTAGAGTAGTGGAAAAATTAACAGTGTTAACACAATAAAATGTCACTGGTTTAATATAACGGTTTATTTCTAACAAGTGCTCCTGTTTAGAAACTGCTCTCCTACACAAACAAATTCAAAGACCCAAGATCCTTCAATAATGTGCTTCTTCCATTCCTAACCCCCAAGACTACTATGCTCATCTGCATCCAGCCAGTGATTAGCACAGAAGGCAGAAGTTTCAAGAGTCATCCCAGGATTTGCACAAATCAATTTTGCTCTCATTCAGTTTTCTACAACTGCATTATAGTTTACTGAACTTAAGCATTTTGTTTGTTCCTTTTAATTTTTATTTTAAACATTTCAAAAATATAGAAAATATGATAACAGTGCCATGAGCACACACATATTTAATCATTCTTAAAATATTTCTATATTCAATTCATATGTAAATATTATTTACATAGACACATATGCTATCTTCTTAAAAAACAGAAATATTAATGTCACAGTGGAACTCATGATAAGTATGATAAAGTGAGGAAAGAATAGATTATTATATAAGGGATACAATACAGTTTAGATCACATTTATAAATATCTATATGGTAAATAATATGGTACCCATACAGTTTTATAATATATATATGAATGTTCATGTGTATATGATATATATGTTTATTAACTTCCACATTTTAGAGAAAACACGTGGAATTTGTTCTATGTCTAGCTTATTGGACTTAGCATGATGATCTTCAGTTCATCGTTTTGTTGCAAATTTGGGAATTCATTCTTTTTTATGACTAATATATTATTGCATACATATACCCCATTTTGTTCATCCGGTCAGCAGTCAATGGATATCTAGTTGACTACATAGCTTCCTCATTGTGAATTGGGTTGTAAATAAGTATGTTAGGACAGATATATCTTTCACATGCTAACTTTTGGGTGCATTCCCAGGAATAGAATAGCTGGGCTATATGGTAAATCTATTTTTAGTTTTTGAAGAGAGTCCATACTATTTTTCATAAATATTTTACTAATTTGCATTCCCAGCTACAGTATATTAGAGTGCCTTCTTCTCACCATCCTTGTCAGCATGTGTCACCCTTTGGCTTTTTGATACTAGCCATTCCAGATGAAGTGAGTACATATCCATGGTGGTTGTTATTTGCATTTCCCTGATGCATAGTGATACTGAGCGTTATTTCACATTTGTTGGCCATTTTTATTTCTTATTTTGAAAAGACATCTATTCATATCCATTGTTCATTTCTTAACTAGATTTATTTTGTTGAAACTAAATTTTTGAGCTCCTCTTATATTTTGAATATGAATAATTTTTCAGATGAATAGTTCTCAAATATTTTCTCCCATTCTTTCAGTTGATACTCCATTCTGTTAATTGTTTCTTCAGATATTCACAACTTTTTAGTTTGAGTTAATCCTTTTTTTTCTATTTTTGCTGTTAGTGTTTAATGCTTTGTGGTCTTACCCAAAAAACAATTGCCTATTCCACTGTCTTGGAGAATTTTCCCTATGTTTTCCTCTAATAGTTTTGCAATTTCCAGTGTTATACCTAGATCCTTAATCAATTCTTAGTTAATTTTTGAATAGGGTTTAAGGTGGCAGTCTTTTTTCAAACTTATGCTTGTGGAAAACCAGTTTTGCCAGTACCATTTATTGAAGACTCTGTTTTTCCTCCAGAGAATATTTCTAGCACATTTGTCAAAGATAAGTTGGTTTTGAATAAGCAGATTTTTCTTAATGTTTTATTGTGTTCCACTTGTCTACATGTCTATCAATCATCCTTTTTTTTTTTTTAAGTTAGAATAGAGTGGGAAAAATCACTGTCTGTATGAAAATATTTGGGAAGATCAGTAAGATTTCACCTTCATTATTATTTTGTTGTGTAAGACTTTAGATTATTCACAGACTCACTCCAGATACTTCCTTGTAGGCTGTTAGAAGTGGCCAGGTTGGGGCCGACGCCGTGGCTCACTTGGCTAATCCTTCGCCTGTGGAGCTGGCACCCCGGGTTCTAGTCCCATTTGGGGTGCCAGATTCTATTCCGGTTGCTCCTCTTCCAGACCAGCTTTCTGCTGTGGCCCTGGAAGGTAGTACACCCACATGGGAGACCATGAGGTAGCACCTGGCTCCTGCAACGGCCTTAGCGGCCATTTGGGGAGTGAACCAATGGAAGGAAGACCTCTCTCTCTCTCTCTCTCTCTCTCTCTCTCTTTCTAACTCTGCCTGTCCAAAGGAAAAAAAATTAAATTAAAAAAAAAAAGAAGTGGCCAGGTTGGAGCTGACACCATGGCGCAGTGGTTAATCCTCCATCTGCAGTACCTGTGTCCCACATGGGCACCAGTTCTAGTCCCTACTGCTCTTCTGATCCTATCATCTGCTATGGCCTGGGAAAGTAGTGGAAGACAGAAGTGCTTGGGCCCCTGCATCCATGTGGAAGACCAGGAGGAAGCTCCTGGCCCCTGGCTTCGGATTGCCTGAGCTCTAGCATTAGCAGACATTGTGGCCATTTGAGAGTGGGCTAGAGGATGGAAAACCTTTTGTTTTGTTTTCTCTCTGCCTGTAACTCTACCTCTCAAATAAGTAAATAAAATATTAAAAAACGAAAAGTGGTCATGTTGAAGTTCCTACCGTGGTAATTGACTGTAACCAACTTCTAGTAATCACAGGCTGACTCTGAGAGCTGGAAGAGTCCTCCAATCACCAGGCATCAGGAAACTGAACTATTAGTCATTCCCTTACTAGGAAATGAATTCTGTTTGCAACCTGAATGCGCTTCAATTGGATTATTCTTTAGAGAAGTTTTTAAATGGAAATACTACCTGGTGAGGCCCTAAACGGAGAAATAGCAAAACTCACTTAAATTATAAAATAATAAATGTATATTTTTAATAAATACAATATTACATATTCAGACAGAAATAAGTAGAAAATACAGAGAATGTCCATGTAATTCTTAGGGACCTTCACACTACCTTGCCAGTCTCTCCTATTTAAATGCACTGTATTTAGAGTGGTGCATTTATTATAATAAGTAACATGCCATTCATATATTATTCCTAGCTGACATACTTAGTTTTCATTAGGATTCACTCCTTGTGTTGATAACAGAATATTACATATAGTCTTTGACAATATGCACCACATGGACTAGTTCTACTGCTCTGATAATTTTCTGTGCTATACTTATTACTATCCCTAGCATTGGAAACCATCTTTGTGGTTTTTTTTTTTTAATTTTTTTGTTTTTGGTTTCTCCATAGCTTACTCTTTCCCAGAACAGCATATAATTTAAATTATACAGTATATAAGGGATTTCAGATGGAAATTTTCAATTAGCACTTGTGCATTTAGATTTTTTAATAATTATGGCTTGAAAACTCACTTATTTTTATTGTTGAATAATATTCTATTGTTTAGATATACTAGACTTTACTCCCTCACTACTAGAAGAGTACTTATGTTTTGGAAATTATAAATACAATTCTTAGAAACATTTATGTGCAGATGTTTGTGTTCTATAGTAAAAGTATGTTTAATTTCAAGAGAAATTATCAAGATGTCCTCTAGTGTGGCTGTACCACTTTGCATTGTTATCATCAATGAACAAAAGTTTCTGTTGCTTCACATTCTTTCCAACAATTGAAACTGCCGTGTTTTGGATTTGGGTCACTCAAATACATGTATGGTAGTATCTCATTGCTGCTTTAATGGAAAGGTGCCTAATGATGTATTGTGTGCTTTTTTTATGATTATTTTCCATCTCTTTATCTTCTTTGGTAATATATATCTTCATATTTTTACTATTTTTTAAGTGCATCATTTATTTTCTTATGTTAAATCAAGTATATTTTAAACTGTTAAACCAGTGGTAATTATTGCACAACTATGGAAATTTAATGCAAACATGCATGCTGAAATTATTATGGTCTCCTAGGATTGTTGAAACAAAATCAGATTTGACTGTAAAAGCAATGCACCTTAGGATAAAAAAAAAGGATGCTATTGCAAAAATTAAAAGAAAAATAAAGAAAAGAAGGAAGGATGACAGATTGAAGGAGGGAGTATGCATGATTATTTTCTTAGAATTGTTCCTTTGAGATCTGTTCTGTCTGTACAAATAGAAATTTCTAAAAAATAAAAAAGGATGACACATTTTTTTACTCCTAGAACGAAGAGCAAAACAGAAACAGAGCAATACCTTCCAGAATAGGATTGGGTGAATAATTATCTAATGATAATAAGAAAAGTAAATCCTTCTAGAAGATAGCATTCTAAGGAATCTCCTTAATTTAATATATATTATCCAATACGTAATCACTAAAGTTAGAAAAGTAAGTCATGTAACTTCATCAAAAAGGTATTCAAACTACAGGTAATTCAAATACTGATGATAATAGAATGGACTTATATATATATATTTATGATTAGAAGCAAGCATTTCCTCTGGCGTCTTAAACATTAGGATAGATGTACAGAATGCATCTATAGCAGAGTGCCAGGATTCATTACCCAGTTCTGCTCCTGTCTCCAACTTCCTATTAATGTATAATCTGGGAGGCAGTGGTGATGACCCAAGTGATCTGCTTCCTGTACTCAAATGGGTAATCTGGACTGAGTTCCTGGATCTAGCTTTGGCCCCAGCAGTGAGATCATTGCAAATATTCAGGTAGTCAACTGGTAGACTAGGACTCTCTGTGTCTTTGCCTCTCTCTTTCTCTCTCTCTCTCTTTCTCTGTCTCAAAAGTAAATTAATATTTAAAAATTATGATCAGCATCATTAAAAATCAGTGAAAGAGAGAGAGATAAAGAAAAAGAAAAAAGGAGTGAAATATATTTGTATCAAAAAAATTGGATCTGTGAACCACATTGAATCTGTTTTCTTTGTATGAATACCACAATAACATGAGATTTGATAAGAATTGTGTAATAGTAATTATGGTGGATTTGCTGTGACCCTGAGAATCTACGTATCAATGAATTTAAAAAAAAAGAAAAGAAAAAAGAACTGGAGGAGGGAGAAATAGTGAGGGCTTTTAGAGTAAAAGTAATGTTTATTTTTTATTTTTTTTCAAAACAAAGATTCATTTATTTGTTTGAAAGGCAGAGTTACAGAGAGAGGAGAGACAGAGACAGAGGCATCTAAAATCCACTGGTTTATTCCTCAATTGCCAGGGAGTAAACTGACATGGGTGCAGGGACTCAAGCATATGGGCCATCTTCCTCTGCTTTCCCAGGCACATCAGTAGAGAGCCAGCTTGTATGTGGAGCAGCCAGGGCTTGAATCGGTGCCCATATGGGATGCCGGCATGGTAAAAAGCAACCCAACCAACTTCGCTGCAATGTGGCAGAATGTAATGTTTTTTTTTTTTTTTTTTGACAGGCAGAGTGGAAAGTGAGAGACAGAAAGGTCTTCCTTTTCGCCATTAGTTCACCCTCCAATGGCCACTGAGACCAGCGCGTTTTGGCTGGTGCATTGCACTGATCTGAAGGCAGGCAGGAGCCAGGTGCTTCTCCTGGTCTCCCATGAGGTGCAGGGCCCAAGCACTTGGGTCATCCTCCACTGCACTCCCTGGCCACAGCAGAGAGCTGGCCTGGAAGAGGGGCAACTGGGACAGTATCCAGTGCCCAACCTGGACTAGAATCTGGTGTGCTGGTGCCGCAGGCGGAGGGTTAGCCTATTGAGCTGCGGCGCCGGCCCCAATGTGATGTTGTTAATATGGGTGCTGATTGTGAGTGTGATCAGAAGACAAAAACCTCATTTATTTGCACACTTATGTTCATTTATTGTTACATGTTCTGTATTTCAATAAAATATTTTTTAAAATCATCAAAAAGCTTGGAAATCTTTATGGAATCACCTAGAATCAAATGAAAATTATAGGATATACCACAGAGTAAATTAAATAAGCTTAAATAAGCGATTAGACAGAAGTGAGAAATATTCAGTTAAAAAATGTCCAGATTGCAGCATTTAGGAAAAAAATGAAAAGATAGAGAAAAAGCATGAAAGACATTAACTATGGTGAAGAGTTCTAATATCAGTATTAAAGGAGAGACTTAAAGGAGCCCAAGAGAGAGAAAAACTGGGTCAGAAGGAAAATAAAATAACTTTAATGTAAGAAGCTGTATTTGAAAAGCCTGACAAAATTTCAAACAATATGAGATGTGAACATACACAATCAGAATAATGATGCTAAAAAGCTTAATGATGCCATGCAATTAAAATGATTTAAAATAAGTAAATTGTTATAATTTCTTCTGTAAGATAATTTGGTACAATCACCTCTGAAAAGCAGGAAATGCTTGCTGTGAGTTGAATGTATATTTGGTAGAAGGACTAAGGGTCCTACAATGACCACATGCTGTTCCCTGGAATCTATGCATATGTTACTTACATATCAGAAGAACAATTGCAGCTGTAACAATCTGAATCTTAAGATGAGGAGGTTATCCTGGACCATTGCATGGCTCCTGTCTAATCACAAGTGTAGTGAAAGAATGTAGGAAGCAGGAGAGTCATGAAGGCACTGTGGCAGTGACAGAGGTGACACTGGAGAGGCTGCTTATTTTTCTTCTTTGGATAAAATGTGGTCAGGGAAGGGGACCACCTCTGGGAGACTGAAAAAGGCAGCCAAATTGTTCCCTAGGAACACCAGAAGAAACATGTCCAAAGCACCTTGATTTTGGTTCAGTTATCATTTACTTTAGGCTCCCAACATCATCAGTTGTAAGATGACAAATCTGCAGTTTTTTATTTCTCTGTAAGCATTTGTTTATTTATTTGAATGGCAGAGCTACAGAGACAGAAGGAGAGACAGAGAAAGAGAAAGCTTCCATTCACTGCCTCACTCCCCAGATCACTGCAAGGCAGGAGCTGGACCCCAACTGAAGCCAGAAGCCTGGAGATTCATCCTGGTCTCCCACTTGGGTGCAGGGGCCAAACAACTTGGGCTATCTTCTACTGCATTCCCAAGTGCATTAGCAGGGAGCTGGATTGGAAGTGGAGCAACCAAGACCCAAACTGGTTTCCTTAAGAATGCCAGAATCACAGGTGGTAACTTAACCAATTACGCTACAATGCCAACCACAAATCTTGTTTTTTAAACAATGAAATTTGCAGTAAATAGTTATAGTAGAAATAAGGTACTAATGCTATATAGTAATAAATATATAATAATGTCAATTAGCTATATGTAAATGTATATGCATATGCATAAGTGAGCACACACATATACATTTTTGATATATTGTTCCTATTTTACTGTGACACTTATATGTATATTAAATATGCACACATACATGCATGCATGCTAGAATCAAGATATTTCTTTTTTTTTTTTTGACAGGCAGAGTGAACAGTGAGAGAGAGAGACAGAGAGAAAGGTCTTCCTTTTGCCATTGGTTCACCCTCCAGTGGCCGCCGCGGCCAGCATGCTGTGGCTGGCGCACCGCACTGATCCGAAGGCAGGAGCCAGGTGCTTCTCCTGGTCTCCCATAGGGTACAGGGCCCAAGCACTTGGGCCATCCTCCACTGCACTCCCGGTCCACAGCAGAGAGCTGGCCTGGAAGAGGAGCAATCGGATAGAATCCGGTGCCCAGACTGGGACTAGAACCCGGTGTGCCAGAGCTGCAAGGCGGAGGGTTAGCCTATTGAGCCGTGGCGCCGGCCAAGATATTTTACTCCCAGCCATGAACTACAACAAAGTCCAGCATGTTCCAAGAGACATGCAGAAGATGGTAATTCACAAGGGTATTTATTTATAATAACTGGAAGTCATCATAATTTGTATCAATGATAGAAATGGTAAACACTCTCAAATTGTGAGTACAGTACAGCATGAAAGGATAATGATCTACAACTAAACACAACACATAATGATTCTCATGCATGATATAATAAACATCAAAATTTGTTACATGTTTTGAGTGTTTTCACTGAGAGAGATACATAAGAGAGCTTTTCTGGAGTTGCTGGCATTTCTACTTATTGAGTGGTGCTGACAGAAATGTATCTGCTTTGTAAAATTCCATCAAGTGGTACACTGACAAGAGGTAATATAGTGTACATTCACAATATAGGAAATGACAACAAATAATAAATTTTAGTAGTTGTTACAAAAGTCTAATAAATTAAAAATAGCAAAAAATGTTTTATAGTTTTGTTTAAAGTAATATTTCTGTCTTAGCTGACTATTCTCACTCTGTGTAAATATAATAAGGCATTTGTTTCAAGTGTTTGTTCATCATAAAATGATTTTCCATATGTTCAATCTTTAAAAGTTTCCGGGAGGGGCTGGCATAGTGACACAGGGGTTACAGTTCTGGCCTTCAGTGCAGGAATCCCATAAGGACACCGCTTCAAGTCCCAGCAGCTACACTTCCAAGTTAGTCCTTTGATAATGAACCTGGGAGTACAGTGGCAGATACCCCATGTTCTTGGGAGACCTGGAAGAAGCTCCTGGCTCCTGGCTTCAGATCAGCCCCGCTCCTGCTGTTGTGCCCATTTGGAGAGTGAACCAGTAGATGGAAGACTTCTCTCTCTCCCTCTCTCTACCTCTCTCTACCTAACTCTGTCATTTAAACAACAACAAAAAGAGTTTCAGAGAAATTAAACAAAACTAAACTAAACAAAAACAAATTCTCACAAAGATAAATTAAAAGCCACATGGGAAACCATTTTGTAACTTCAATATTTTTAGGAAAGTATTTACTATAACAGCAATTATTCAAATAAAAGTATGTGAAGCAATAAAAGATGATATATTAACTTGTTTTCTTTCCTAATGGGAAACTGTGAAGAATGATAAAAGATCAAAGGAAAATCCTAGGGCATTTTTGCTTTGTTGTAAATTGCAGGCTTAATTAATATTGGCTTTGTTATTGTCCCTGAAACTAAATAATAATCTTTGGGTAATAGATTAGAGATTATTTGATTAGACTCCTTATACTTTTTTTAGAAAATAGATTGAAAATTATTCCAAACTAATCTGTATTCACACTTCAGCAGGTGTCTTTCCACAATTTGTATGCAATTTATATTTACAAACAATTTGGTTTTCTATATTTTAAGCACACATAATTTTTAACTTTTAAAAGTTTTATACCTGATATGTATCAACTTTTGGGTAAAAGTGTTCTTCAAAAATTCATGGAAATTGGAATTATAATTTATATCTATTTTTGTGGGAAAATGTTAAATTCCATTTGTATTTTTCACAATGTGTGCTTTCATTAAACATATTTAATAATTAGTGTGATTGGACAGCAACAAATTAAGATGGATGCTAGCCTCAGGGAACTGATATGGCTGACTGGTGAATGTAATTGAATACTAATTTTAATTCTATCATCCTGTTAATAGTTGCCTAATATTTCACAAAATGTCACGTATTTTGTACATAATTTTTCTATAGGATGGTGCGTTCATATTATCTGTGAGCCACAGTAAGAGATACTGTCTTTATTATGGAAATTTAAAAGTTAAACTTTCAAATATATTTCAAATAAGACAGAAAGAAACCATGGTTTAAGTTTTACAGTTTTCTTTAAGGATTGGCAATTATCCATGTGGCTATCTTTTCCAAAACTCACACAGAAGGAAAACAGAATTAACAATTATTGACACAAATGCCATGTACTATTGAAACAATATGAATAAAGCAATTCAAAACAAATATTTGTTTCTATCTTCATCTTTCAAGAAAGAAACACATTTAATCCAATAAAATGTACAATGTGAAGCATTGCTTGTTCACAGAGTAATTTAGGGTGAAGAAATGGAAAATTCATTTTATCTGCAAAACAATACCAAAAATAATTATCTTATGTCAATTTCACCAGTAAGAACACTTCACATTTTTAGACAAATTTTCAATTCACCACAATTATTAATTCAAGAGATAAGATTTTAACTCAACTCTTTCAGATTCTAAAAGCTATGTTCAATGATTCATTAAAAAATTATGAAGTCCTGATTTCCTATAAAATCTCACCTTTGTCTAAAAAAGGTAAAAATTACACCACAAAGAGACTGCAAGATCTTTTATGATCAATCCTCAAAAATCTCAGGAAGTTACTGGTGAAGTATCTGTTGGTTACTCAAGCCACTATCATCACCACCAATTCAAAAGAACAGGAATAGATTACCCCTCTTACTATGAGAATTAGAACAGATGGACAGATGGACATTCGTCTTAAAAACAGATTGCCAAATTCTTTGTCTTTCAACTGTGTCAATGGAAAGTAAAGTTTAGGGACTTGAGGAGAGAACAAATACTGATAGTTATTCACCTCTCATTCTGATTTTGATCTTGGATTGCCAGTGTCTTTCTTCTGCTTTCATTACTAATGAATGTAACAACCCTGTTAAATAACCCCTCTACTTTCGCTGCACATCTTGAGTTCTAGTAACCTTTCTCTATCCTCAATCTTCCATTTGTAATTGGTGCTGTAAGACTTCAACTAATGTTAAACCCTGGGAGTGGGCTTGGGGAATGACAACCAATGTTGCTTTTCCTCAACCAATCCCATACATTTGTAGAAAAAACACTTTATATATTTTCAAATTTTTTATATTTATTTATTAGAGTGATATAGAGGCATACAGAGAGAGAGAGAGCTCCTATTCACTGATTTACTCCCCAAATGACCTCAACAGCCAGGGCAGGGCTAAGCCTCATGCTGGAAGCCAGGAAGTCAGTCTGTTTCCCATGTGGATGGCAGGAGCCCATTACTTGTTCCATCACTGCTGCCTCCTTGGGTATATATTACTGAGAAGCTGGAGTCAAGAGCCAAAATGGTCAATCAAAATCAGGAGCTACCATATGGGATGAGGGCATATTAACCAGTGTCTTAATCAATAGGCTAAATGCTAACCCTGATATCCCATTTTTTAATGTTCTCTAATAATACTTGTGTTTACTATAAACCACAAGCAATACACCAAAAACTTAAACAAAAATTAAGTTCAGGAGAACAACAAAATAAAACATGTGTATTCAAAATTATTGTAGTTTGTCCTGGAGCTTATATTCTTTTTATTGGTATATAATTTATATAAAATGAAAAGCATAAACCTTAAATGTACAGTTGAAAAATTTTCAAATTGTTAACAACTGTGGAACTACCACCCTAGTCAAGATATGGGGCTTATATGTCACTTCAAATCTTCCTTTGGCCTGTTTTCTGTCAAGGCTACCTAACATTACACTTTGCTAATAAGTATTTATGGTCATAACAATATGATATTTTAAATATCCACAAAGGAACAACTTATGGGCAGCTGTGGAGAGAGGCTATTAAAGGGTGAAATTGTACTTCCATTGGCATAGCAGGAAATTCTAATGATGTAGAGAAAATTATGATTCACCGTGGAAGAGCTGTGTGTAGAGAATGAAGGACATTTTTCATCTGATTGAATGCACCTGTAAAGTAACTCGTCATGAAAAAGAATGCTCCTTTGATGTAGTCAATCTAATTAGGCATTCAGCATGATAATTGAGAATTTTTATCAAAAGTGGAAAAATGGAATCTTTAAATTTTATTATTTAATAGGGTTTTCTATTTTTCTATTGAATGCATTTGAACTAGTGTAGAGTACAGATCAGATGGCGCAAAAGTAACTAGAATAACTTGAGTTACAGAAAAATTGTACCCACGGACATAAAAGATGTGAGAACACTTGTTTTGTTTACAAAGACTTACCTCAGAATGTAGCAGCTGAAAGCAACTGTTTTGTTCACTATTTTGTGTGCAAAGCATCCTGTGATGGCTTGGCTGTTTGGGTCTTGCTTAGACTTTCAAGCATCAGATATTAGATGGGGCTGCAGTCATCTGAAAGCTCAAGTGGGCTGGCCTCCAAGATGGCTCACTCAGGTGGCTGGCAGCTGAGTCCAGGTGGCAGGTGGGAGCTCAGCTGGAGCTATTTAACAGATCAACTGCATATGTCCTCTCCAGTATGGTGATCTCAGTGTAGTTGGCATTCTTACATGGTTGATGGCTTTTCCTAGAGGTAGGAGAATCAGGTAGAAACTATACGTCCTTTTAACCTTGGGCTTGAAGGACACAAACTCTCAATTCTACTACCTTGGTTGAAATTCTCACAAAGTCACCCAGAAGCAATGGAAGGGAACACAAGGTAACATAGATACCACACTCATAAGGAGTATCAAACATAGTACTGGTGGAAGTTAAAGGTGAAAGGCCAAAAATCATACGTATTCATATCATTCTCTGTGTAAATGCATTCCTCAATACATCGCACAGGAAGTCACAGCCATTGGAGACTGGATCTGTAAGGAATTGGTTGACAGAAAGTCACTGAAGAAGGGCAGATTGCAATTGTAAAATGGTGTTAAGCTACCGAATTTTAACAATCACCTTCTTTGTATAAAAGTAAAATGGATTTCCTGTTTTGTCCTGATTTACATATTGATTACTACTGCAGATTAATCAATCGCTTAGTATTTAGAGGTTTAAAACCATCATGTTTCTCATCACACAGTTACCTTGGCCAGAAATCTGGGGGCAGTTTAGTGGAGGCTTATGTTTCAGCATCTCCCACAAGGTACCAGCCTGGGCTGAGGCAATGTCAAGGACCACAGGGGAGGATATATTTCCAAGGACACCCCTGTTGCTGTCAGCAGGATTCAATCCATTCCAGCCTTTGGGTGGAGGATCTCAGTTCCTTACTAGCTTTTTGGCTGAAGACTATCTTCAATACCTTACTACGTGAGTATCTCCATAGAGCAGCTCATAACATGACAACTTACTTCATTAGTGTTTGCAAGGGAGAAGAGCCAGGGAGAGAGCGAGAGAGAAAGAGAAGAGAGTGCCAGTAAGGCAGATGTCATCATATATTAGAACCTGCTTTGGAAAAGACTTCCCGTTACTTTTGCCATAATTTTTCCCCCTACTGGAAGTGAGTCACTAGATCTGCACATACTCCATAGGAAGGAATCGCACAAAGGCATGAATACCAGGGAACACAGATCACTGGAGTCAGCTAGGAAGCTGAAACTAGAATTTGTATTTGATTTTATTTGAGCTATATTTTCAAAGCTTGTTCGTGTGCTGTTAGGATTTATTTTAATTGCATTCTGGATCTTAATTGTTTTCATCTTGTTTCATTTCTCTTACAGGATACTTTGCTTTAGGTTTTGTATTTCATGTTTAATTGCCAGTAATTTTTAAATGCTGTATTTATAATAGTATTTAGTTAATTTTCACTACTTTTTGATATATTTTATTGACAATTGGTTATTTTTCTCCTAGTATTTCATTCAGTAGTTTTTGAAAAGCAGGCAAGATGTTGCAGCCACTTCAGAAGACAGTGAGGGATTTCCTTACACAACTAAATATCCTTTTTTCATACCATTCTGCGATCATGCCCCTTGATATTGATGCCCAAAGGAAACCTGCACATGACTATTTCAGGAGCTTTGTTCAGAATTGCCAAAGTTTAGAAATAACCAAGAAGTCCTTCAATATGTGAAAGAAGCAATGAACTATCAAACTGCCCACAAAAAAGACATGAAGGAAACTCAAATGCATATTACTAAAATATATCAATCTGAAAATACTTAACACTGCATGATTCCAACAACATAGCATTGTAGGAAAGTAAAACTATGGTAATAGCAAAAAGGTCAGTGGATGTCAGGTATGAAGAAGGATTGAACGAATAGACAGAGAACGAAAGGGTTTTGAGAGCCGTGAAGAAACTCGGTATTACACTACAGTAGTGGCTACACGCCATAACAATCTATCCAAACACACAGAATGTACAACAGCAGAGACTGAGACCTAGTGCATGCTGTGAACGTTGACAATGCATTAATCTCTGCCCAACACAGATACACAGGTACCATATAGATGGAGGATGTTAATATTGGGGGAAGCTAGGCCTGTGTAAGAGAAGGTGAGAAATCAGAAATCCCTGTACCTTCAGCTCAATTTTCATGTGAACGCATAACTGCTCTAAAAGTAAAATTTGTTAAAAAAAAAAAAACATAAAAGGTGCTCTATGTGCAGAGTAGAATGATGCACATTTGAGAACAGTCTACCAAGCTAAAAAAAGATGGGGGATATGAGAGAATTTTGAAAATTCTGTGAGTTCTTCCTGATATTCTTACCTTAATCTCTTCCACATCTTCCAAATACATTTACCAGTATTTTATGTGTTGAATAATTTTACTAAGATTTTTATGAACATCTTCTAAATTATACAAAATGATTTTTTCTTAAATTAATATTTTCTGTGTGATTAATTTTTATAAATGTCTATTTTACTATGTAGTGTATAATTCCATTGTTGCATGGGAATTTAAGTGTCAGGAATTCTTGGGATTTCCCTTATAGAATTACTGAATATTGGGCAATACATCTACTCTAATTGTTCCAAATCAGAAGAGGTTATAACATTGTTTGATTTCGGTAAAGACCTTATTCACAATTTTCAATGTTTTCCTTAATAAATATAATAATTTCACATTTGAATTAGGATAACCTTATCCAAACTTTTCTTCTAAACTTGTCTGTCTACACTAACTCCAGTTCTCTTTTCAAAATGCAAATTTTGCCATGTCAACTATTTGTACCATTACATCTTTATATATACATATAAAGGCTGAGACACAGAAACAGATACAGATCTTCCATCCACTGTTTCACATCTCTATTGCTCAAAACAGCTGATCCTGGGTCCATTCCATACTGGGAGCTCAGAACTCTATCCATGTCTCCCACAGAGTTACATGCATCTAAGTACTTGAATCACCATTTTTGTTCTCAGGGTGCACATTAACAGGAAGCAGGAAACAAAATGGTGCCAGGATTTCAGCCCAGATACTCTGATAAGTGATACAGACATACCACAAATAGCATATTAATTGCTGCACCAAATGTCCACTGCCTACGCTTAAACTTTGCATCATTTCTTATTGTTTTTAAGAAAATGGTCATATCCTCCGACATTCTTTAAAATGCAGTTTCCTTTAATCAATTGCACCTTCACCCCAGGAAATCACTCCATTGATGTCTCAAGTATTTAATTTTTTATAGATATAGCACACATTTTATGCATCTTTTAAAATGCTTAGCAAGTTGTATAATATTCACCTCTCAATAAACTTTAAACTCTCTGAGGGAGTAAAGTAACTATCTGTTCAGTGCATTACTATGCAATAGTGTAGGGAATACTGCTTTAGATGTAGGAAACATTCAGTAAATATCTGTTAAATTATGTAAAAAATAAAGGATCTGGGAGAAGATGTAGTATGAAATATTTTTCTTTTCTAACAAATAAAAAATTGGATAATTTAGCTAACTGACACAGAGACCGTGTCTAAACCAAAATTCTAGGAAACAAAACAATTGATTTTTCATAAATATTGATCAACAAATGATAAAATACAGCATCTAATTAGAAATAAAATAGGGTGGAGCACTGGTGATATTGAAGAGTTAAGGGCAGAAAAATTTCCAAATGTAATAAAAGAAACTACAGATTTCAATAAGATAAAAAAATAAGCAGGATATAAAAAGTATTTGCATAAGTAGATATATCCTAATTACTTTGCTAATCACTCAAATACAAAATTTTCAAAGTAACTGAGGATGAGAGGTGGTTACTTTTCAAGTAAGCAGAAGGACTGAATGGTGACTATAAGACAGCAAAAACAGAACACAGAAAACAGTGGAATCAAATTGAACATACTAACAGAAATACATGGCAACAAAAAATAGCTTTTATGGGTGAAAGAGAAATAAAGACTTTTTCAGAAAAGCAAAATATCAGAGTTTGAAGTAAGCTGTCACTAAATGAATTTCTAAATGATGTATTATAGCCAGAAGGAAAGTGATTTCAAGTCAGAAGACTGAAATGTAAGAAAATAAAGGTAAAATGAGAGTAAATGTGTGATAAAATCTAATAAAGGGATGGGTATTTGCTGCAGTGCTCAACACTCTGCTTGGGTTATCCATATCCCTTATTTGTGTTCCTCGGTTCAAGTCTGGGCTCTGCTTCCCTCCTCATGCAAACCCTGGGAGCTAGCCTAAATGACTGCAGTAATACCATCACGCATGTGGGACACCTGGATTGGCTTCCAAGACTTGGCTTCAGCCTCGCCCAGCTCTGAATCTGTGGCATTTTAGGAGTGAATCAGTGGATGAGAGCATTCTTGTTCTCTTGGCTTTTATTTAACCTCTGTCTTCTCATTGTCTTTCAAATAAACAGAATAAATGAACAAAAATATTTATTCTAAATAAGAGTAAAATTGTGATAACTTTCCTGCAATTGAAGTAAAACAAACAAACAAAAAAACCACAGTATATGACAAAATAAGAAATTAGTGGCTTAAACAGTTCAAGAAATTTGAGTTTTCAAAATAATTTCAGAACAGAAAAGTTGCAGATAGTACTTAGTATATCACCTGCCATTTCCCTTATTGTTACCGTCATACACTAGTGTCATGTTAATTTCAATTAATAAACACTGATTTATTGTTATTAAAGTTCACACTGTATTCTGATTTCCTAACTTTTTAACCCAGTGTTTTTTTCTTTTTCTTTTCATGCCAAGTTTGCTTCCAATCTTCCCCATTATGTTCAGTCATCACGTCTCCTTAGGATCTTTTTGGGTATGAGTATTTATTGCTTTGTTTTTGATGACCTTTACTTTTTTTTATTTTTTTTATTTTGAGATGACCTTTACTTTAAAGTTAATTTTTTCTGAGATGTGAAGAGACAGAAACAGAGACAAAAGCACAAAAAGATAAAGAACTTCCACCTGCTGGCTCACTTCCGAAATGCTCATAATGGCCAAGGCTGGGCCATTCTGATGCCTGGAGATGGGAACCCAATTCAGGTCCCTGACAAGAGTTTCAGGGACCTAATTACCCAAGGCATCATCTACAGCTTCCCAAAATGCACATTAGAAAGAAACTAGAGGTGCCGATGCTGTGGCGCAGCGGGTTAATGCCCTGTCCTGAAACGCCGTTATCCCCTGTGGGTGCCAGTTCTAGTCTGGGCTGCTCCACTTCTGATCCAGCTCTCTGTTGTGGCCTGGTGTCAGCTCCTTCGGCCGCAAAAGGAACGACGCTGCTCGCAGTTAATCGGTCTTCAGTAGACTTTTACTTAGAAAGAGTGGGGAAAACAGTGGGGGGACCAGGAGAAGGGGGAGAGATGGTGCGCACGTTCCTTAAGGGGGAAAGCTGGCGTCCCCCGCTCCTTGTCCCACGGTCCGCTTATATACAGAATTCAACCAATCACAATCAATCACAGTCCATGCACAGAGCTCTCCAATCCAGCACTTGATCACACTCAGCTGTGGAGTCACGCAGCAGGCAGGGCATCAGTGCCATCTTGTTGTTTTCCACGATCCTCAGCTAGATGGAAAGTTCAACCAGCTGCTACATCCGCATTACTGCTATAAGCCAAGTCCAGCATGAGGGGTCCCATGGCAGGCTTATCCATGGGTCGCCACAGCCTGGGCTAGCAGGAGAAGATGGCCCAAGTCGTTGGACCCCTGCACCCACATGGGAGACCTGGAAGAGACTCCTGGCTCCTGGCTTCAGACCCGTGCAGCTCCGGCTGTTGCGGCCATCTGGGGAGTGAACCAGTGGATGGAAGACCTCTCTCTCTGTTTCTATCTCTCTCTGTAACTCTCTCTTTCAAGTAAATAAAAATAATAAATCTTAAAAAAGAGAGAGAGAGAGAGAGAGAGAGAGAGAGAGAGAGAAGCTGGAATCAGGAGTGGAGGAACGAGAACTCAAACCCAGGCACTGTGATATTGGGCACAAACACTGTAATTACTAAGCCAAGTGCCTGCCCTTGAAATTTTGTTGAGGAGAATTATTCAGGTACTTTGTTGAGTATCCCTCCATGAGATCTGTATGGAGCTTCATTCATGACTAGAGTGAAGATGGAGGTGAAGTACCATTTCCTTTATATCATGTCCAGGATATGTTGAGGTAAATATCATGATCGCTGCTGACATCGACATTGAGCCCCTGATTGCACTAGGGCTTGTCTGTTTCCACACAGTAAAGTTAGTGTTTTTACATACTTTCATTGTTGCAGCTTTTTGAAAGCTATCACATTTAATGATGGACAAATTTTTACACCACTTCCTTGCCTATAGGTGTCTATATAACCACTGAAAGCTTGTATATTTCTCTTCTATTTTTATTCATTCAATAATGTATATACATTTATATATAGAGAGATACACACATACACACATATATATAGCAAGAAAGTCATATATTATAGCTTATGTTATAATCAAACATTACCTTATTTTGTTGTACAAATTATTACAGATTTGATCATCATGAGTTTTCATTTTCCTCCCTTTGACATACCCCCATAACTGTATTTGTTTTGCCATGTGTTTTTGAGTATTTCTTTTCTGGTACCTCCAGATAATATCAAGTATGTTTCCTGACTTAGTCCTAAAATGAGGTATTTTTCTAAAAGCTATATTCCTTTTATTATAAATAGCACTGTACTTGAGGGTCAAATGTCATCATCTCTTTTTTTTCAATGAACTACTTTATTTATTTAGTTAGTTATTTGAAAGTCAGAGTTACACAGAGAGAAAAGGAGAGAAAGACAGATTGAGAGAGAGAGGGGGAGGGAGGTGAGAGAGAGAGAGAGAGAGAGAGAGAGAGAGAGAGGGAGGTAAGAGAGAGAGAGAGAGAGGGAGGTCTTCCATCTGCTGGTTCACTTCCCAATTGGCCGCAGTGACCAGGGCTGCGCTGATCCAAAGCCAGGAGCTTCTTCAGGGTCTTCCACACAGGTGTGGGAGCCCAAGTACTTGGGCCATCCTCTACTGCTGTCCCAGGCCATAACAGAGAGCTGGATCGGAAGTGGAGCAGCCAGGACTCAAACCGACACCCATATGGGATGCCGGCACTGCAGGTGGCAGCTTTACTTGCTACGCCACAGAACTGGCCCCAGATGTTCTCATTTCTATGGGACTTCGGACCATATTAGCTAACTAAATAATTAAATACATGAATGCATACTAGCCTTTATATAGACACATATATGAACAATTCTACATATGAGTTATATGTATAAAAATGTGTTCATAGCAACTTCTCTAATTATAATCCATTATCCCATGTATCATTTTAACCTTGTGTACCTGCTTATGTATGATTCCCACTGAAAAAGAGAGACTTGATTCCACAATCTGCTGTCCATTTACTAAATTGTTCATTTACCACATAAAGATATATCATGATTAAAATTACCACTTAATATACGTTGCTATGAACATTTCCCTCAGTCTTCAGTTTTGCAAGCTTCACTCTTTTCCAAAGTTACTTAAGTCAGCAACCACACCACGATCTTCTCAGTGATGTTGCTTCATAAATTTCTAATACAGTCAGATTATTACGTCATAGTTTATGTTTCATTATTGGACTTTCTAACTTTCAAAATTTTTTAAATATAGAATTTCACTATGTTTTGTCTCTGTTGTGGTATTTTGTAGAAATCTTTAAATTGAAGATTTTGTTCTTCTTGTTGAGTTTTAAGAATTCTTTTTTATATTTTGCATGCGAATCCCATCAGAAAAAAAATGTTTTAAACATTTTTCTGCCTCTCTGGACTTGTCTTTTCATTCTCTAGTCAGTATCTTTCAGAGAGCAGTTTTTAATTTTAATAACATCCAACTTCTCAAATTTTTGGCCTTTCTAGGACTTTTTTTTCTTTTTGAAAGGCAGAGAGAGAGAGAGAGAGAGAGAGCAAAAGAGAGAGAGAGAGAGACATTGGTTCACTCTCCAAATGGCTGCAATGGTGGGAGCTGGGCCAAACGGAAGCCAGGAGCTAGGCGCTTCTTCTGGGTCTCCCATGTGGGTGCAAAGGCATAAGGACATGGGCCATCTTCCACTGCTTTCCCAGGTGCATCATCAGGGAGCTGGATGGGAAGAAGGGCAGCCAGGACTTGAATTGTTGCCCATACGGGATGCCTGTACAGCAGGCAGTGTCTTCACTTGCTACACCACAGTGCTGGCCCCCTTCCTAAAACTCTTGCCTTTCAGTTTAAACTTCAGAAATATTCTGCTGATATCTACAAAACAGTTCACTAGGATTTTTGCCAGAGCTGTAGATCAGTTTTGGAAGAATTGACAGTTTAACAATTTTGTGTATTTTATTCCATAAATGTGGAATGCCTGTATTTATTTAGACTTTCATTTTATCAGAAATTTCAAGTACATATAAACGCCATACATTTTTGTTAGATTTCATTTTTTATGTGCATTGCTTTTTAAATGTCAAAATCCTGCTGTGATTGTAAATAAAATTGAAAATATGTCACTGTAAAAATTGAAAGAAAAATAGGAAAAGGAGGAGGCAGGTGGGAGTGAGGAAGGAAGAGGAAGCATGTTGGAAAGTATCATTGTGCTCTTAAAACTGTATTTATGAGATACAAAAAGCGTTACTACAAAATTCTAAGGCAAAAAAAAAAAGAAGGGAAATAAGGAAGGTGGTTTGAAGGAGGGAGCATGGGTTGCAAGCATGGTTATCTTCTTAGAATTGCATCTATGAAATGCATGAAATGTGTTATCTTTCTATTAATATCGTTTTAAATAATCTAATTATTTATGGCTTGCTTATGTCCTTTTTCATTAAGTTTAGAGCCAGCAAGATCTCCAAACTTCTCCCCCTCTCTCTAAGTCCTGTTGTCTTCACATCTCTTCTTTGAATCACCTGCCTCCTGCTGAGGACGTTTAGGATTGCATTGGCCCCACTCAGATAATCCAGGGTAGACTTTCCGATTCGGAAAATCATTAGATTAATTATACCTTCAATGTCTTTTTTGTCATGTCAGTTATCGTGGAAGGTTCTGGGAATTAGGATATGGACATCTGTGGACAGCCATTATTCATGCTATCAAATCTTGCACCCCATGACCTTGCTGTATTCCTTCTTTATTGTTGCAGGAGATTTTTGAGATAAGCATTTGGGATGATATGCATCTACATAATGCTATCTGTAAAAAAATGCAGTTAATTTTCTCCTCAATCCAATTATCTTTTTTGTGTTACTACAGTAGCTAAAAACAACAACACGATGCTGATTAAAGTGGTGAGAGTGTACATCCTTACTTTGTTTCAATATAAGCTATAAAATATCCAGTTTCTCATCAAAAAGTGTGATATCAGCTACAGATTTTTGTAGATATTCTTTATCAAGTTCAAGGACTTCACCTGAATTATGAGTTTGCGAGGAGCAGAAAGCTAAACTATCATGCTTTCTTTGCAGATGAAGAAAGTGGCCCTGAGCGAAAGAACAGAGTCCACTTTAGGCAGCTGGAAAAGGCAGGGAAATAGAAACTCCTAGAATCTTCCCTCTGCACTACAGAGGAAGGCAGGACTGAGGGATTATTTCAAGTCCTGACAATCAGGATTGTGAAAGAGTATGTTGGTATGTTGCTTCATACAACGACATTTGTGGTAATTTGTTAACACAGTAAAAGGACTATAATAGCTTTACTCATTTTCTCTTTGTAATGAGTACAGGATACTAAAATATCTTCTTTTTATATGAGTTTGATACTTTCTATCTATAAAGGATTTTTTTGTAACTTCACCTAAGTTGTAAGTTTGGGGAGGAACAAGCTATTATTTTATTACTATATTATCATTTCAGTGCTTGTGGAATGCATACTCATGATGCTTTAATTTCTGATATTGGTTAATTTGTGTCTACTCTTTTTTTCTTAGCTAATTTTACTCAAGGTTTATCAATTTTATTTATAATTCAAAAAAAGCATTCTATAATTCTTATTTCCTTCTTTTCAGTTTCACTGATTTCCATCTCATTTTTCACTTATGTTCTCCTTGCTTTATGCTTAATTGGTTTGTTTTCTAATTTCCTAAGATAGAGTCTTATGATATTAAACCATGCAAAATATCTGATTGCTTTTGATAAAGATTTCCCACAGGCCACAATTTTTACTGTTTCCACAAATTTGCGATTGTTGCATTTTACGTTTAATTTTGATTTTTTTTACTCTCTCTTCAGATGTTTCCTTCATTCATATGCTATTTATAAGTATTTTGGGATATCCTATCTGTCTTTCTGTTACTTATTTCTACTTTAATTCCACTGTAGTCTGAGAACACGCTTTGAATTACATATGCTATTTAAAATTTGTTAAAGTGTGTGTTCACAGCCCAGAATGTGGTTAATCTTGAAAATATTCCCCTACAGTTTAAGAAGAATTTTTATTCAGCTATTGTTTGAATTATTCTGTAATACTCAATTAAATGAGGGCCAGCGCTGTGGCCCAGCAGGTTAACGCTATATGGGCGCCACTTCAAGACCTGGCTGCTCCTCTTCCAACCCAGCTCTCTGCTATGGCCTGGGGAAACAGTAGAAGATGGTCCAACTCCTTAGGCTCCTACACGCGTGTGGGAGTCCTGGAAGAAGCTCCTGGCTCTTGGCTCCTAGCTTCAGATCGGCGCAGCTTTGGCCATTGCAGCCAATTGGGGAGTGAACCGTCGGATAAATGACCTCTCTCTCTCTCTCTCTCTGACTCTCTTATCTCTGTGTAACTCTGACTTTCAAATAAATAATTAAGTGTTTTTAAAAAAAAAGCTCAATTAGATCAAGCTCGGTAACAATGAGCTATATGTTCTTATGAATCTTATGTCTTCTTGATCTGTTATTTTTTAAAGGTTTATTTATTTGTTTGAGAGGCAAAGTTACAGACAGAGAGGGAGAGACAGAGAGGTCTTCCATCCTCTGATTCACTCCCAAAAATGACCACAAAGTTAGGAGCTGGGCTGATGCGAATCCAGGAGCCAGGAGCTTCTTCTGGGTCTCCTACATTGCAGGGGCCCAAGCAGTTGGGCCATCATCCACCAATTTCCTAGGCCATTAGCAGGGAGCCAGGGAGCTGAGTTGGAAGTGGAGCAGCCATAAGGGATGCTGGCTTAACCAACTATACCACAGTGCTGGCCCCAATCTATCAGTTATTAAAAGGGAGTTTTGAAGGCCCCATCTACAATGGGGTTATCCATTTCTTCTTGTGTACTTTTATCATTTTTAGCTCATATTTTTGACAAACTGTTACATGAGAAAATACATTAAAGAATGCTAACATCATTTTTGCAATGCCCCATTTTTTACTGCACTTTTTCTAAAAAAAGGTTATTAATAACTTTACATATGTGGAGGCTACTTTGTGACATTTCAAAATATGTATACAGTGTGCTACTGATTAAATTGATGATCAACATTTCTCCTTCTTTGGCATCACCTTATGATTGGAGTCTTGGAGCTTCTTTCTTCTATTTGTTCTTACAGTATAAATTAGGTTATATTAGCTGCCATCACCTTACATGCTGTGTAATGCTAGGAACTTAGTCCTTTGATCTAAATGATTTGGTACAGCTTTTCCAAACTCGCTTTGTCTCCCCAACCCCAGTCTCCAATCAACATGTTCTGTGTTAATATTGAGGATACTCCACATATGAGGGAAATATATGGTATTTGCCTTTCTGCGTCATGCTTATTTTTCTTAACATGTTGCCCTCTTGTTTGATCAATTTTGCTGTGAAAAACAAAATTTCATTGCTTTTTTATAGTCAATAACTTTCCATTGTATATGTATGTATATCACATTGTCTTTGTCCTTTAATCTGATGATGGATGCCTTGGTTGATTATATATCTTAGATATTGTTAATAGTGTTACAATAAATATGGTAGAGAAAGTATCTCTCTGATACAATGATCTCATGTCTTTTGGGTGTATATCTGTTAAGGTAGCTAAATGCACACGAGACAGTATGTGTGCAAGGGGTTGAAGAAGAAACATGGGAATTTCTCTGCAGTGAATTCAGCAAGAATTGTATTAACAACCAACATTTCATATCTAAAATCTTTCCCTTGATCAATGGCCTGGTTGGGTGAGTTCCACCCCTCTCGCTGTGGGTAGGTGGGGTGTCTCACATCTGCCCTTAATAAAGGGAACAACTTCTGGGAGGTATCCCACTCCTCAAAAACTCTCTACCCACCAATATCACAGATAGCATAGTGGAAAGAGAAAGGAAGGACCCATTCTCAAATCCATAAAACCTCAGTCTGAGTGTTTACTGGGTTCTCAGCCTGATTGATCTCCATTAAATTTTGCAAGCATGCTTATTGCCACTCTCTGTCTCATGTCTGCCTTCCTTCTTGGGTGAAGACAAGGAAGCCTAAGCAGCCAATCGCAAGTAACATGTTCAGTAGTGATATTGATGGACCATATGGAAGTTCTGTTTCTAATTTGTTAAGGATTCTCCACATTGTATTCCATAGTGACTATATGAATTTATCTTCCTACCAACAGTGTATAAGAATTCTCCTTTCTCCATGTCCACATGTTTTTAGCCTATTTATTTATTTGAAAGGCAGAGTTACAGATAGGCAGGGGCAGAGAGAGAGTGACAAATAGAGAGATTGATCTTCCATCCAACAATTCACTCCCCCAGAAGACCACAAAGGCCAGAGTTGCACCGATTGGAAGCCAGGAACCAGGAGCTTCTTCCAAGTCTCCCACTCAGATGCAGGGGCCGAAGGACTGGAGGCATTTTCGACTGTTTTACTAGGCCATAGCAGAGAGCTGTATCATAAGTGGAACAGCCGGGACATGAACAGTGCCCATATCGGATGCTGTCACTGCAGGCACCGGCTTTACCCACTATGTCAGTTAAAAAATATATATATGGCAGTAGGCATTCTAAAAAGGCTAGGGGATATCTATTTGTGGTTTTTATTTGAATTTCCCTGGTGGAAAATCCCCAACTTATTCATGATCATTTTCTTTGTTCTGAATTCTGCTTTGTTGGAAAGTCAAATATCTGCTCTAGCTTGTTCTGGTTGCTATATTTAGATCTTTCACATTTAAAGTAGTTACAAGCATAGGTGGATAATATTCATGGCATGAGTAGCTTTTATTTCTTGGCTTTTCTCTCCTTTAATTGTCCCCTTCTTTTTCTGTTCTCTCTTGATTTGATTGAACAGTGCGTATGATTCCATTTCATCCCCTCTTTTGTCATGTAAGTTACACATGTTTTAACAATGTTCTACTGATTGTGCTAGAGGTTGCAACACACATATTTAACTAATATGAATCTTCCTTCAAATAGCAACCTGCCGTTTCATGGTGACAATACCTACTACCATAGCATTCCAAATCCCCGTGCGTCACTTAGGATATCACTACTCTTCTTTTCACATATTATTTGGAACAGTTCCCTTTAGAAGTAAGAAAAAGGAAAATGGAATTTTCCATTAATATTTTCACTTAATATCTTCCTGTCTTTATTTAGATCTATGCTTCTCACTTATTTCATTTTCATTCTCAAAGGGGAGCTTTAAACATTTCTTGGACAACAAGCCTAATGGCAATGGGTTATCTAAATTCTTGTTTACCTAAGAATATCTTTGTCTTTCATTTTGAAGACTGACTTCATTGAATTTAAATTGCAGATGTTGTTACTATTTTTTCTTTCAATTCTTTAAATATGTTATTCCATTTTCTTCTTAAATACAAGATTTCTATTGGAAAATCTGCTGTAACTCTTAGAACATCTTATTAGGTATGGGATCCCTCAACACCCAACCTTGAATTTTTTAGATTTTTTTTGTTTTTGATTTTTTTTCTACATGTTGAATATGGAATAGTGCTAGGGAATAAATTATATTCTCAAAAATTCTAATGTTGAAGCCCTAACTCCAATGATATAATATTTAAAGTTGTATCAGAGGGAGATAATTAAATATAGATGAGGTTGGGGGAGGACCCTTAGATGAGACTAATTCCCTTGTTAAAATAAGTTCCTGCAAGCTTTCTTCCTTTTACCCTGCCTTTTGGAGTCCCATAAAGCAGACATCTACAAGTGATGAAGAAAGCTCCAGCTTCAATCTGGTCTTTCTGGCATCCTGAAGGAGGACTTCCAGATCCCAAATGTGAACAATGTTTTATTGCTATTTAAGCCATTGCTGGTTCTATGATTGTTATGATATCCTGAAGAAATAAAGATATATGAATAGATTTTCAAAACATGCTTCCTACATGAATTTTTATTATTCTCTGCTCTGTGGAAATTTTGGAAACTCTTCTCCAGTTTTACTTAATATATTAGTTCTACTTTTTCATCTCTTTCTTCTTTGGCTATTACAATTATATATATATATATATATATATATATATATATATATATTAAACCTCTTTGAAATACTCCAAAACTTACTGTATGCTCTATTTTTTATAATTTTTCTCTTATCATTCTTGTTTGACAAATTTATATTTAACTATTATCAAGTTCGCTTTATCTTTGCTGCTAATATTTCCAGTTAAACAACGGCCCATCAATATTGTTCTCAATGTTAAATGTCTTCCTTGCTTTATAATTTAGTTTATTTCTTTTTCAAAGTTTTTAAAAAGATTTATTTATTTATTTGAAAGTTAAAGACAGGGAGACACACACACACACACACACACACACACACACACACACGGTGAGAGAGAGAGAGAGAGAAATCTTGCATCTATTGGTTTACTCCCAAATGACTGCAATGGCCAGGGCTGGATCAAGCTGAAGCCAGGACCCAGGAACTTCTTCCAGATGTCCCACATGGATGGCAGTGGTTCAAGTATTCAGCCATCTCCTGCTGCTTTGCTCAAGCCTTTAGTAGGGAGCTAGATCAGACTTTAACCAGTACCCATGTAGAATACCAGGGTTAGAGGCAGTTTAACTGGCTGTATCACAATGCTGACCCTGAGTTTTTAATTTCTAATATTTCTTTCTGAATCTCTCTTGGAGCTCTAATGTGTCAGTTTACTCACCTCTTATTGCATTTTGTATTCTCATTCCATTGTAACTCTTAGATTATATAGATTATTTTAAATTCCTATCTGGTTATCTATGATATCTATATCATATCTGATTCAAGATCTAATTATAACATTTGCATTTCAGGCTACTTTAGGCATGTCTTTTAACTGTTTCTTGAAAAACTTGGGTATTCTTCCTTATCTAATATCTACTGTTAATTTGGCTAGGACATAGGTTGTATTTTTTGTTTGCTTAGCAGCAAATATCAGAGGCTACAAATTCTCCTATGTTCCTGCTTTTTTGTGTCTCCTGTTTTCTTTGAGCTTTTCCAGTAACTCCTACTTGGATACAGTCTGCTTCCAGTAGCTCTTTCACTGCCATTCTACTGCAATTATAATGGAGCACTGTTGATGAAGTGGTAAGATGTAAGGGAGGGAAAATGCCTATAATGGAATCTCAGTCTTTAGCTGGGCTTGTGCCTTTGGGTCATGACCTTTTCAATTGTATCTTACCTTTCACCACCCTTATGTCAGTTCATAAGGCCAGAGAATTTGGACAGAATGGGAAGAAATGCATGCATTATTAAGCTACCTATTGATTGATATAAAGAAATGTAAGGAAAGTAGGGAGCTTTTCAATAATGGTGTTGTGAAATTTCATATCTTTATCTTCTTAGACATGCAAAAACAAATTGTCACACATTTGGTGGCTTAAAATAACAAAAATTTATTACCTAACAATTCTGCAAGCCAGAAGCTGTTGGCAAGGCCAGAGTCCATAGACTCTAGGGAAGTATCCTTTCTTGAATATACCATATTTGGGTAGCCCCATGTGTTGTGTAACTAGGGCAATATGACCAATTGCTCACATGACCTTCCCCCTTTGTGGGTCTTCTCCTCGTTTATCCTACAAATGCGTGTGTCATTACTTTATCCTTTTTTAAAATTTTTTGAACATCTATTTTTTTGAATGGCTGAATGATCAAAGAGTGGGAGGGACAGGGAGAGGAAAAGAGAAAGGAAGAGTAAAAGGGAGCATGACTGCAACAGCCAGGACTGGGCAGGCTATAAATAAGAGCAGAAAAATCCATCCTGTTTTCCACATATGTGGCAGGAGCCAAAAAGTCAAGCGACCTTTCACTGCCTTTCAGTTACATTAGCAGACCGCTGGATTGGAAGCAGAGTGGCCTGTACTCAGATTGGCACTTCACTATGGATGGTGGTGTCGCAGGCAGCAGTTTAGTGAAATGCACGCAACACCACCCCTGTATCACTTATGCAATCCTTTTATATCCAACAAAAGTTGAAGTTCTCAGGAAAACAATTCTATAGGATTTTTTACTGTCAAACTAGTATTCAAAGAGTATTTTATACTTTGTGTATCTGTGTGGGTGCAAACTGCTGAAATCTTTACTTTGTATATACCAAGTTGATCTGTATATAAAGATAGTTAAAAATGAATCTTAATGAGGGGTGGAATGGGAGAGGGAGTGGGAGATGGGATGGTTACAGGTGGGAGGGAAATTATGGTGGGAAAAACCACTACAATCCAAAAGTTCTACTTTTGCAATTTATATTTATTAAATATAAGGTTTTTTTTAAAAAGCAATTCTCAAAATATTTCTATAACTCCATTAATTTATTGACCTTTAAGATTCAGGAAATAATTCTTCAGTCATCATCTCATATATGATATAATAGGGGCAAAAAGTAAAATTGACTCCAAAAGAATCTAAAGCAATATTTAATTCCATAAAACAGTGGACGAATCTATGAAGTTCGGAGGGAAATCCTGAATCTGGTATCCCACAACTATCTAAGGCTGTTGACAAAAGTAAAACCAGGGGCCGGCGCTGTGGCACAGCGGTTAATGCACTGGCCTGAAACGTTGGCATCTGATATGGGTGCCGGTTCTAATCCCAGCTGCTCCTCTTCCTATCTAGCTCTCTATTACGCCCTGGGAAAGCAGTAGAAGATGGCCCAAGTCCCTGGGCCCCTGCACCCGGGTGAGAGACTCAGAAGAAGTTTCTGAAAACAGAGGATATTCAAAAATATATTAAGGGGCAGCACTGTGGCATAGCAAGTAAAGCCACCACCTGAAGTCCTGGCATTCCATATGGGTGTCAGTTCAAGTCTCCGCTGCTCCACTTCTGATCCAGCTCTCTCTATGGCCTGGGAAAGCAGTAGAACATGACGGCCCAAGTCCTTGGGCCCCTGCACCCACGTGGGAGACCTAGAGAAAGCTCCTGGCTCCTGGCTTTGGATAAACATAGCTCTGGCCATCGCAGCCAACTGGAGAGTGAACCAGAAGATGAAAGACCTCTCTCTCTCTCTCTCTCTCTCTCTCTCTCTGCCTCTCCTCTCTGTGTAACTTTGACTTTCAAATAAATAAATAAATATTAAATATATACATATTTTGTAAATTTCTGAGCTTGTTTATTGTAGATGAATGATTATTTCTTTTTGTTTTAATTATATATTTATTCTAATAATAAAATATTTTGAGAGAAAAACTGAAAAGTAAGATTTTTACTCTTCTGTCAATACTTATCCTTTGCAAATCTGAAGCATTTCATTATTAAAATTTACCATCAGTTTCCCTAGTAGAATACTCACATTTTAAGAAGAATTGGGGGCCGGCGCCACGGCACACTAGGCTAATCCTCCGCCTAGCGGTGCCGGCACTCCAGGTTCTAGTCCCGGTCGGGGCACCGGATTCTATCCGGTTGCCCCTCTTCCAGGCCAGCTCTCTGTTGTGGTCCGGGAGTGCAGTGGAGGATGGCCCAAGTGCTTGGGCCCTGCACCCCATGGGAGACCAGGATGAGCACCTGGCTCCTTCCTTCGGATCAGCTAGGTGCGCCATCCATGGCAGCCATTGGAGGGTGAACCAATGGCAAAGGAAGACCTTTCTCTCTGTCTCTCTCTCACTGTCCACTCTGCCTGTCCAAAAAAAAGAAGAAGAAGAAGAAGAAGAAGAAGAAGAAGAAGAAGAAGAAGAAGAATTAGGAAATGACTTTATTTAATTATAATTTGCCAGTCCAGTGAGACTGTAGCCTGGGAATTGCCATATCTTTTTGTAACCCTATTTCAGATGACCTAGGCAAGTATTCTATCTCAACTAAAAGATGAGTTTTATCAATTATATGGATTATGCAGTGCCATATTTTAATAAAAAGAAAAGCAATTTCTATTGTGTACACTGATCTATTTTCTCTCTTTATGGTTTTCCCAGGAGTTAGTTTTATTTAGATTTTGTATATTAAAATAAATATTATTCACATAAGAATTATTTTCCATATGTATATCACATTGCTTAAAACAACTAAATCAATATAGCAGAGAAAGGCTCATAGCATCCTATTTTATCAATTAATTAGGGGTTTGCTGCATAGTCACAACCCAGGGAATAAAACATCAATAATGGTATTTCCTCATGTCCAATATGAAATTATCTATGAATTGAAACTTTAGAAAGACTTTAAATGTATTTTAAATAGTGAACACTGACATTCGGAGCTATCTCATTCTTTTTTAATCCAATTCTTAACAGCCTGTAACAGCATTTCAGAAGCACTACAATTCCTGTCAATAACCTTTCTTCAAAAAATAATTTCACTCAGCATTGTCACTCAATGTAACCAACAGAAATCAGAAATCCACTTCAAGCGTCCTTCAAATAGCGAGAAGATGAATTCAAGGGGATATAAAATATAAAACTTGGAAGATAAGAACTGACTTTGATCCTTGGTCTGATAGAGTAATTTTGCCTCTATATAGATCTCACCGTATAAGAAAGAGGAGGGGTAAGGAAGCTGTAATGTGTCACCTTATCTAAATAAGATACCTGTCACTTCTGGAATTCTGTTTTAAACTATGATAGATGCTCTTATTCAACAAAAGAATCTCTTTTCTACCTAGAAAACAGGTCTGTTGAGAAAGAAAGTAGCACAAGCAAACTATATTTTCTTGGTGCAGATGGTATGTCAATGGAAACGCAAGTTTTGATTAAAGACACCACAGAATTCAGAGGGTAGAGGTCAGGAATATGCACAGTAGTCTGACTAAAAGCAGCACATTGCCTTATCATTATGTTTTCAACACCTAATGTGTTGCTATTAATTTTATTCATCATATGTTTGTGTGCATTTCTCACTTTCTCTAACTTTATGGTAGAATTCGGGGCTCCCATTTTCTCAGAAAAAAATTATAAATAAGTTATAAATGTGTAGCATTTTCACCTTGATATAGTGGAAGGATGCTGTTAAACAACCAATGAATGATAATAGGTAATAAGCTTTGTTTTATTTTATTTTCTTCTCCAAATACTTCTATTGTTTCTGGTGACAGCACCCTAATCAACATGTGAATTATTTAGAGCTCATTTTCCTATCCCCACTTCTTTTTCTTGTGAAGATCAATGGACAAGTGACCCACAATTTGCCAACCTTAAATTCCCCATCTTGGGTCAGTGCTGTGGCATAGCAGGTTAAGCCGCTGCCTGCACTGTTGGCATCCTGTATGGGCACTGGTTTGAGTCCAACTGCTCCACTTCTGTTTTAGCTCCCTGCTGATGTGACAGGGAGAGCAGTGAAAGATGGCCCAAATCCTTGGGCCCCTGAACCCATGTGGGAGACTCGGAAGAAGCTCCTGGCTTTGGACTGTGCCAGCTCCAGCCATTGCAGCCATTCGGGGAGTGAATCAGCAGATGGAAAATCTCTATTTCTCTCTCTCTCTCACTCTCTTCCTCTCTCTCTGTAAATCCACCTTTCAAGAAAATAAACAATAAATCTTTAAAATAAAATCCTCATCTTGTTGCCTCTGTCACAGCTGAAGATACACTATAAAAGCAAACTATATTTTCTATATTAGAAGATACAATATAAAAGCCAAGTCAGATAGTTACTTCCCTTAATATTCATATGTAGAACACAGATCAAGATCAGATAAAACAGAAAAGAATATGTGAGCCCATTGTTGTTTGTGACAATTTTATTAGAATCTCCACTTTGCTTAAGCAAGTTTAAGATAAATTTCTGTCACTTGTGGTTAGATGTGTCAATATTTAATTGCACTTTATCTAAAACTTTTAAACGGTATGTAACACTTGATATGACAGAAAAAAACCTATATGTAAAAATACCATTTCCATTAAGCATCACAATTTTATGCCATTACATGTTATTAGAATGATTCCCACCCTGTAATTAGATAGGTTACATCTAACATACTGTGTCCTCAGTGTCTCAGGGAGATGCAAAAATACAATCTCAGTTGTGGATCTGTTACAACTAGCAGACTTACATTACTTTTTCATTCCTCTCTTCTTTTATCTCTTCTCTTTTCTTTAGACTTACGTTGTTTTCTCCCCATCTTTTTCATTTTCTTTGCTTCTAATTCCTCCCCCTCCTCCTCTTTTTCCGTCCTTTGCCTCCTCCCCTTCCCTGCTGCCTCCTGCAATTCTCATACCGTAACTTACAGTCACTTAGGCACAGGATAATGATACCTGCTAAAGTAAGAAAGGACAAATAAACAAAAATCTACTAGGTACATGTAACACATCCATCATATCTGGGGTTTTGAGCAGACATTTTCTTTTCCTATATTCTCTCTCTCCTTCTCTTTAACACACACTGCATTTCATCAGAATTCTATGTTTATTATGTACCATGTAAAGCTACATACCTAAATAATAAGATGTAAAAAAACTGACTTGATCCTATGATTGAAATTCTGCAATAAATATATTAGTATTTATGAAGAAAACATTCAATGAGATATATTCATGAGGTTATTGAATTCAAAGATTAAAGAGAAAACTAATTAAGAAATAAAGAAATCTTGCAAATTATACATCCCAAATCCATAAATGGAAAAATTCATGGGCTGAGTTAATCTTTGGGCAAATAAACATTATGAACTGAACAAAAAATAACACAAAATTATTATTTAATCATTCTTTCCTTCTTCTAATAAGGTAAAATCCCAAATGTCTATCATACAAGAAAATGTCATTCATTCTAAAATCAGGGAACTATAGCACATAGTGAAGTGAAGAATTAACCAAAAGAAACAGACAAATAACAAAGAACTAATAAATAGTTACAGCATATGTTTTCATGTTTGAAATAAATTTATAGTGGATGGAAATAACAATTATTAAGTCACAGAAAAAATATTATGACCTTGAAAATATAATAATGGAAGCTATTAAAATGAAACAGAAAAGAAAAAATACACAAAAAGTAAGAATTATATGTAGAAACTACTGGGGAATTTGTGCACAATTCATTCTCTGATGGGAGAATGAAGGGAGGGACATAAAAATATTTGAGTAAATAATGCTCCAGTTAAAAGTGAAAATTGTTAACTCACATTTCCAGGAGAATCAATAGGTGCCAAACACAAGAAATATAAAGTAAAGTGAATTAGAATGCACTATAATACTATAATCAATTGTTCATGTCAAGTTGAAGAAAAGAAAATCTTAAAAGCAACCATAGGAAATGTACTCATTTACAGAAAAGGATTTCAGACATATATTACTGAGAGACCTGGATAACAAGAAGTGTAAAAAGAAATTCTTCAGGTGTAAAGAAATGATATCAAACAAAAATACTTCCACTTTGACTATGACCTTGTCTAAATAAGATCGAAGTTGGCAAACTCAAAAGGCTTCCATAGCCTTGGCAACTCATGACTAGAGCCTAGGGAGATTACTGACGCCATAAACAAGAGTGTCAAATTGTTAAGTCAACCACAGGAGTCACTGTGTACTTACTTCTCATGTGGGATCTGTCCTTAATGTGTTGCCCAATGTGAAGTAATGCTATAACTAGTACTGAAACAGTATTTGTGTTTCTGTGTGGGTGCAAACTGATGAAATCTTTATTTAATATATACCAAATCAATCTTCTGTATATAAAGATAATTGAAAAATGAATCTTGTAGTGAATGGAATGGGAGAGGGAGCGGGAGATGGGAGGGGTGTGAGTGGGATGAAATTATTGGGGGGGGGAGCCGTTGTAATCCATAAGCTGTACTTTGGAAATTTATATTTACTAAATAAAAAAAAATTAAAATAAAGCTAAAAAAAGAATGGATAATGTAACATCAATGCAGATTCCACATATATTAAAAGAATATAAACGGAATATTTTGAAAATGTTTTGTTAATTGGCTTGCCAATTCAAATGAAAGTACACAGTTACAGAAGTTCATATAAAATAAGTAGATAACATGAAAAACTCAAATTGTTATTTTTTTAAGTAGCAATTTTTTTTCTACAAAGGAAACAATTCAATGGCTGCACTGCTAAATTTCTCCAAATATATACACGTGACACCATATTAATGTTATGGAAAGAATTACTTCATAATTTTGTATTTACGTGTTGTTTCTAAAATATTTTTATTTTGATACATGATTGAGAATGAGATACCTTCTTCTTGTTTCTTATCACCATATTGGCCAGGAGTAGTCTACATTAATTTATTTTTGAAAGATTTATTTATTTATTTATTATTTGAATTGCAGTGTCAGAAAGGCATGGGAGAGATACAGAGACAGAGAGAGATAAAAGAGAGATACTGAGAGATATTCTACCTAATAGTTCACTCTCCAGAGGCTGCAACTGTCAGGTCTGGGTCTTGGCAAAGACAGGAGCTGTGAAGTCCATTCTGACCTCCACATGGTTGACAGGAACCTAAGCGCTTGGACCGTCATCTGATGCCTTCCCAGGTGCATTAGCAGTAAGCTGGATCAAAAGTGGAACAGCTGGAACTTGACCTGGAACTCCAGTATAAGATTCCATAAACAGTAGCTCAACTGGCTGCAATGCTGACCATTCTAAAAAAAAGTATGTATATAGATGAATTCTATGTATTCATTCTAAATGGAAACCACACACTCACTCATCATGTTGGAATAATTATATATTGAGACATGGAACATACTAATTTTTAAGAGCCTTGTATCTCAATTTAGATTTCCTGGATCTATATGCCACCTCCAGAGTTCACCTGCTGATACAATTATACCTCAGTTTCCTTTCTATAAAATCAAAATGAATAATATCATCTAACTCATCAGTAATAGCATAATTTAAACAAATTAACACATATATGTGCCACACATTTAATACTTGCCTAGTAGCTAGCTAATATTAGTATTAGTTATTATTATATTAAATTATGAATAAAAGTATTTTTCTCCTGAAAAAGGACCCAAATAATAACCTATAAAAGTCAAAATACCTAATTAAAATGTGTTCTTTCAAAATATATGTCTGATGAAAAGAAAATTTAGACAGTGTATCACATAACTTTTATATATCCTCAGATTTGCCAAATTTTTCTAATAATTCCAAGCATAATCTGCCTATATTTTTCATATTTTTCTCTTTTCTTAATTCTTTATTGTTTGCTGAAGAACAATGAAAATGATTGCATTAATACTCTGTTATTCAGCTCTAAGTACAGATAATTCTAACACAACAAATTCCTCAGGGTGTTCAAAAAACAATTTGATCAAATTCTCTTTGGACTGTTTGGCTCCAGGAAAGAAAGATACCATGAATTCAATAGATGGTTCATTGAGTCACTTTCTGTTCTAGATGATAACACAGCTCATGTTTGTATATAGTAAACGGCCTTTCTTATTTTAACACTCAGGTTTATGCATATTTTAAAATACATTTAAATCTTGGTTGCACTATGAAATAGAAGTGATATATGGGAATGAGGGGAAATTTTCCTTTTTTTCTGTTGACAATTTAAATGTTAAGAGTTTGGTGGCTTTTAGAATGTGATATTTTGATGTTCACTTAGCTATTTGAAATGGCAATTAGGAAATTGGAAGTTGTACCAAATCATGTTATTTAACTTTAATTATAATCCTCACTGTCTCAGCTGATAAGTTATTATACTGAAATATTTCTTAAAATATAAAATGGAAAATAATTATTATTCTAATCTGCTCTTCATGTATCTAATGTTTCTATCTTGGGGAGGTGGAAATATTTGTAAGAATGTCAACTGTGTTGAATAAAAAGACTAGGAAAATTAAATTTGGGATATGTGACAGTTAAAATGAGCAGTCCTAGAAAAGTGTGATCCAAATATTACCTCTTACAATGTAATTGTGTAAGAAAAACATTAAAAATGGATGAAACTGGAAATAAACCAGTCCCCAAAAAATATCTGCCATATATCTTTCCCTGATCTGTGATAACTAAGAGAGAACCTAAAATGTAATGTATAAGAGTGTAATTCACATTTTGAGATTTGATGATTATTTACATCCTTGTCTTAACTGTTGAGGAACAGTGCGTTTTTTCTTCATACTAGTTGAGCTCTTTACTTAGTGTAGGGTTAATCTTATGAGTATAAAGTAAACTGAAAATAGATCTTTGTAAAAGCACGAGTGGAGGGAGGGTAGGGTGGGGAGAATCACCATGTTCCTAAATCTGTGTATATAGGAAATACATGAAATTGTGTACCTTAAATAAAATTAAAAAAAAAAGAAAAACTCAACCCAACAAAAATGCTAATTCTGTATCTAATTATAATCTAGATTCATTTTAAAATATAAAGTAATTACCATCAATCAGGGTGAAGATTAGAGATAATAAAATATAACTACAGATAGTGAAATAGTTACACAGAAATGAATTATGCATTTAAAAGTGACTTAATTTCTGCAAAAAGTGAAAAAAAATCAAAGATTATTCTGCTATTTTAACGTTAAGTAATATATTCCCTAAATTTCAGATTGTTATTTGAGATATTGAAAACCATCTTCTTAAATAATAATTGGGGGCCGGCGCTCTGGCGCAGTGAGTTAAAACCCCAGCCTGCAGCACGACATCTCATATGGGCACTGGTTCGTGTCCCGGCTGCTTCTCTTCTTATCCAGCTCAATTCTATAGCCTGGGAAAGCAGCAGAAGATGGCCCAAGTCCTTGAGCCCCTGCACCCACGTGGGAGACCTGCAAGATGCTCTTGGATCCTGGCTTTGGAACAGCTCAGCTCTAGCCATTGCAGTCATTTGGGGAGTGAAACAGTGGAACGGAAGATCTCTCTAGCTCTACCAATCTCTGTACCTCTGTCTTTAAAATAAATAAAATAATTCTTAAAAAAATAATGAATATTGGATTGGTAAATGGAATTTCATTGTTGGGAAATAATTCATTTCATAATGAGCAAAATCTGATTAGATTCTTTAATTTAGTCTTTAGAAGAAGTATCACAAATTTTTAATTGTATTTTTAAAACAACTAGTTAACATGTTGGAATCTAAAATATTATCAACTACTTATTTAAATTTTCAAAACTTAATGCCAATAAATTGAAAGAAAAATAAACAAGAAAACAGCTGATTAAAGAAATGGAAAGACCAACGAAATCATACATACATTTATGTATCCATACAATTTTATATAAAAAGTAGTATTTTAGGGGCAAAATAGTGTCCTAGTGGGTAAAGCTGCCACTGTGGGTGTCCACGTTGTATATCAGAGTGTCTGGCTGGAACCCTGGCTACTCCACAACTCTGATCCAGCTTTCTACAAGGAACATGGGAGACAGCTGATGGTGGCTCAACTGTTTGTTTTCTCGCCACGCACATGCAAGACCTGGAAGGAGTTTCCTTCTCCTTGCTTCATCTTTCATCCTAGCCTACTCCTCTGACTGTTGTGGGTATTTGAGGAGTGAACCAGCAGATGAAAAATCTCTCTCTCTCTGCATGTCAAATAAATAAATGACTAATACATTATTTTCTTTAAAAAAACAGTTTTAATCCCTTCAAAAGTTGTGTAAGCATTTTGAGTATCTCCCCATAAAAACTTTATTTTATGTACCTAAGATTTTGCATAACATTTCTCGGTATTACCAGTCCATTCATGGAGTTTATATTAAAAATCCTTATTATGTTCAGATAAGATGAAGATGTGTTTATAAGTCCATAGGCAAGACAAATAAATGTAAGTCTTTGTAGAAAAAAAGCTACATTCCTTGAAATTTGTACTTTTTGATATTTAAATAAAATATAATATAATGGAGCAAAAAATATGTGAAACCATCTAAATCCTTTAATGAGGGAGAAATATTTGAACTGATCACAAAACTGAAATTTCTAATATTTCCTAAGATCTGCTTTAATTTTGTAGAATTCAAGACAAAGGAGCAATGTGACAAAGTTTTAATGGGCCAGTTTCTTCCAGGCTGACACGCACCTTGTTTTACACAAATTCACTTGCAAAAAGTTATCTGACTTATCATGGTGAAGGTAGTGCTGTGACTATGATAAGATCTGCTTCCCAGAAAATTTGTAAATTTTAATAGAGTATGGTGTAGTGCCTTTTCCCCACATTAAAGTACAATGAGGTAATCTGATTACGTGAATAAATAGATAGCAATATATTTGCCTGGGTCTTCTCTATTCAGCAATGTCATGTTATAATAAGAAGTGAAGTTTTAAAATTGGTTATGAGGGCAGGTGTTGATGGGCAGGTGACGATGGCACAAGTACTTGGCTTCCTGTCATCCATATGGGAGACCTGGATAGTCCAGGTTCCTGGCATCGGCCTGGAAAATTAGTCTTTTACTGTTGTAGGCATTTGGGAGATCAACCAACAGACAGGAGATCTGTTTCTGCCTTTCAAGCAAATTAACACACACAAGTAAATTATTAAAAACAAATTTGTTAAAAAGCAAAATGAATTGTGATCCTTTTGACCATAGCTTGGTTCACACCATCAGTTGAGGATTTCTTCCTCTGGACTCCGGGTTCCAGTCACGTAATACTCTTTATTATATACCCTGTGGTCAAAATTTGATCCTGATAAAATCACAGTGATTACACTTGTGACATCTATAATACTGAAATGGAGCTAAAGGGTGTAATTTTTAAAATGTACCTTTGGCACCCTCTGGCTTTGCCAAACATGCCATGAAGAATCTTTTCATCTTTGCATTTCTTGGCCCCGTGTCTTTTTCATTCGTGTTTCCTACTTTCTTTTCTGAGTAACACAGAAGGTCTCTACTACTGTATGACTGACTGGCTGCTGTTAGGGCCCTTCTTAGAGTCCCTCTTTGGTTCATGTTTTTTGAGGTCTATTCTAGAGATAGGTCCAGGTCAATAAATGATGAAATATTCATAAAATACCTAATCAAATATATCATTTTGGAAGGTTTTCTCAAACTCAGAAGCTCAGATTATTATTTTGACTTATTAATTGGCAATATTCAAAAACACATCTTTTGAGAAATGGCAGATATCATAATTGGCAAAAATTTCAACGTGTGAAAAACACATGAAAATGGAGCACATTTACCAAATTGCATCAAGTTTGTAGAAAAAAAATACTTGCCAAAAAGGAAAGGTAACCGAACATAAAAATATTAATATGTACGCTCCTTTATAAATTTCATATTCTGGTAACTATAGCCAGCTATTATGCTCAAGACTATCTCTGGATAACTACTGGTTTTGATAATCAAAATTCTGATTTTTTATCTTAAAAATGGTTGTTTTTCTAGAAAACACACACATATGTACAAGTAACCTATGGAAAGTGCTTGTGGAATCAGCATCTGTAAGCAACATATTAAAGAATAATTATTATATGAAAGGATATCATCAAAACATGAAAATATAAAGTATAAACTATGAAGTGTAAAACTTCAATTAGGTGACTGAGTGTTTTGTATCTGTTACAATATTAACTCTTGCAACTGTTTGCTATAGATGGCATTATTTATTTCAGATTTTACTACATTGAAGATCATCATATAAAAACATTAAAGAAAGCTATATAGAAACAGAAAATATGTATAATACATAGCTATGTTTACTTGTGAAATCTTATTTCTAACACCTTTTCAGTGACTCTAACTGTGAAATAGCAAAGGCAACAGCTCATGGGGCACAATTTTCAATCATCTTGAAGTGCCCTTTACCCTGGTAATTTACTTTCTAGCTCTGCATGCATTTTAAATGACTACTTTGCTAAAACATGAAAGATGTTAAAAAGTAAAATGAACATATCATGCACTAAAGAAGAATGTGGAGGGAAATTGAGGTCATTCAACTTATGGGTAAGAGGCTTATATTTCATAGTGATGATCATGACAATGAAACGATGGAAAGGAAACTGGCAAGAAAACGTAGGCAAGTTCATTATATAAGAATGATGTCATTGCTTTGATTGGGCAGCACAGACCTGTGGAAGCACTTGTCATTGATGTAAATGATATTTCCTAATGTCAAGTCAGAATATAAACTGATCATTAATCATCAGAGCAACAAGTGGACAGTAATAACAAATTGAAAAATTGTTCCAGACTTTTAAAAAAATAACACTTGCTGAATTAAAGTATAGAAGTAACATTTTCAGAGTATTCTAATCATCTAAAATATTGTTATTGTTCTTATCTAGATGAAATCTAACTTATCATGAAGACATCTTATATTATAGTGAGATTTCTATCCCAATCTCCAAATTCTGCTATTTTTGTCTTTCATCCAAAAGAGTTACCACAGACCATTGTTGATCACAACAGTGTTTGAGTCTGTAAGTTTTCTCTGCTACTCTTGTGGGAAAAAAGATTTTAAAAAGTTTGCAGAGTGCTGGCGCTGTGGTGCAGCTGGTTAAAGCCCCAGTCTGCAGCGCTGGCATCCCATATGGGTGCCTGTTCGAGTCCTGGTTGCTCCTCTTTCGATACAGCTCTCTGCTATGGCCTGGGAGAACAGTAGAAGAGGGCCAAGTCCTTGGGCCCTTGCATCCATGTGCATGACCAGAAAGAAGCTTCTGGCTCCTTCCTTCTGATCAGCTCAGCTCCAGTCGTTGTGGCCAATTGGAGAATGAACCAGAGGATGGGAGACCTCTCTCTCTCTCTGCCTCTCCTTTTCTCTCTGTGTAGCTCTAATTTTCAAATAAATATATAAATCTTTAAAAAAATGTTTGCAGGATAGATTGCAAATAAGAGTATTTTATTAACCTGAGTTAGAACAGTTCTCACTACAGTAAAACCCATGGTATCAAAGAACTACCCCTGAACATCTACTTGAGATAGAATAACTTCAACAGTTGGTAAAAATTGAGACAAGGAATATTAAGTGTTTTAACAAGATGTTTAAACAAAGTATCAATAAACAAGAAACAGAATTGTAGAGGAAGCATAAGGAAATTTCTGATTTTTCTGACATCATTATTTATTTGTTAATTCGAATGAACAGGCTTCTGTCAGCCTACTACAAAATAATATGAACAGGCTTTTCTGAAGTTTTGTTTCTTGTATCAGAAAGTTAAGAGATAAATGTAATGCTTAATCAGCAGTTATGTTAATTTAAATGTTCGGTGCTTCATGTTTTGGTATTGTATTTCTAATTCATTTGGCTCAATTTATATATGTGCTGTAGAATGTAATCTCAAATTTGTAGGGGAGTAAGTCAAAGCTAAATTTAAAAAAAAAAGGTAGTATTTATTTGTTAGTGCTATAATCAAAAATAGTAAGCAGTTGTTATCATTACAAATTATCCCAAGGTTAGAATTCTAGATATAAAACCTTCCTGTCCATTTTAAAGAAGTAATTATCATATCTCATAAAATTCTATTTTATGTTCAAAGCACTTTCATAGATTGGCAAAAATCACTTAACTTTTAATATAATGTAATATTAAGTTTTCAGAGTTCTGAATGATGAAATATAAAAAATGTTCTTATTGTATAGGCTTGGAGATATCTGTCCTATTCACAATCACTTACCTTTAGCAAAACTCTCTGCATTTATATCTTTTAACCTTTTTATAGATTCATATTTTAGGTTGCTAATCATGTTTGACAGTCTTTTCAAAACTCCCTTTAATTTTTTTTTTCTGAATCATTATTTGAAATCCAAATCAAGTGGAAAAATTCCTCGTATCACAAACTCAAAGCAAGTTTTTCATTTGTTGGGTTACTGATTTTTATTTCATTAATAGGTTTGTCCAACAGACTGGAGTTATCGAGGTCTCTCCCAACATTTTTACTTACCAAGTGTTTCCATTTCTCATCTCTTCTTCCAAAATGAAAATTCCCATTTCATTCCTTTTTCCTAAGTCTAGTAATTTTAAATACACTTATATAAACAATAAACATTCCTTAGGTCTTGATCCTGTCAGTTGGAAATATGTCCTGGGCTCTGCTGCACCACCTCGTGCTGCTCTCGCCTCGTCTCACTCATGAGAATACAGGCTGCATAGAGCCTCTTTGATAAGCTGGTGGTTGGCTGGGACATTTGGGCACTCGAGACACATGCATCCAACATCTATCACGAAAGCGAAGAGTCTTGCAGAAGGAAACGTTATTCCACAGGCAACATGAAAGAGCATTCACTGATGAGTGAGAATTTCCAAAGCCTTTGCTGTGTCATATTTATAAATATCTTACAAGACAAAATGAGTTTCATGATCAAGCCTGGATCCCAGGCATGTAGAGAAAGACTCTACCTCTTGCAAGCAAGAGTGACCAAGTCACATCGCAAACATAAACAATATAATTAAGTCATAAATAATTATCTATTAAAATCCTTGTCCTTAACTTCCTCTTTTCCACTCTCCCATGTTAACTGCCATCTACATAGAAGGCATTTCTTTCATGATTCTGTGGGATTCTGTCTTAAATATTTTCTAAATGCATCAGAAACTAGAATAATTCCTCCACTGAAAAGACATCAATGATAAAAATTCTTAACATATAAGAAAAGTGCTCAGTATACAAAGATCACTTCGAATTGTGGTACTGAAAATGTTTTAAACATTTAATTTATGTTAGCCCCAAACCATCACTCTATCAAGCAGTGTTTTTCCATTTTCATCACAAAAAGAAAAAAAGTAGTGTTACTTTTTATCATTAAAATGTTTATTGACATATACAGTTCTATGTACAGTTACTATGACTCAAAACTTCTAATTTTACTAATTTCTACTTGTTTTTATTAATTTTGTAAGTTACTTCCTTGAAAATCATCATTAAAATCATAATCCAACTACCTACACCTTCCATGCACATACACAAAGGCGGAGAAGCCAATCCAAAGGCGACCCCTACTGCATGCACTAACCAAAGGGCCAGTACCTACATCACAGGTAAGGGCGGGGAAGGGAAGACAAATAAAGTAGAGGACACCAGCCCTCCCGGGCGTTGAAATTCCAGCTCTGGGGCCCCTCCTCCGGTGCAGAACTTTTGTCGTTTATCGCAAATATACTCACTTTGTTTTTTGCACTCTGTTTTGGATTTTTCTCTTTTTTTCTGTTTTGAGCAACAAGTTCTCAGACCAGGGGACGCTGCTCTCCCTACCCCATCAAAGATGCAATAATATTAAGTGGAATAACCTGGGGACAGAAAGTCAAAACACATGTTCTCCATTCTATGTAGAGGCTAAAGAAACAAACCAAAAATTTCAGTCTGAACACAGAGTGGTGACTTCCAGAGACTGGGAGGGTAGTAAGGAATGGAGTTTGGATAATGATGACCAGCATTAAATTGCAGGACCAAGTTCCTAGTGCTTCACAGCATAGAGGGGCGACTACAGGTCATGACAATCAGTGCATTCCTGAGAACAAACACAAGGCAAAAGCCCTGAAGCGCCTATCGTAAAGTAGTGCCCTGCTTTTTGATCCGTACACATTGTATACAGGTATTGAAAGACAGCCCACAGGCCGGCGCCTTGGCTCAATAGGCTAATCCTCCACCTGCAGCGCCGGCACCCGGGGTTCTAATTCGGGTCAGGGAGCCGGAATCTGTCCCGGTTGCCCCTCTTCCAGACCAGCTCTCTGCTGTGGCCATGGAGTGCAGTGGAGGATGGCCCAAGTACTTGGGCCCTGCACCCGCATGGGAGACCAGGAGAAGCACCTGGCTCCTGCTTCAGATCAGCAACAGCAAAGGAAGACCTTTCTCTCTGTCTCTCTCACTGTCCACTCTGCCTGTCAAAAAAATAACAAAAAAAAAAGAAAAGAAAAGAAATACAGCCCACAGATATGCACAGTGTTGCAAAAAATCTGAAAATCAATTCAAGGTGAAAAAGTCAGTAAAATAAGTTTATGTATTCAATGTTCAAAATCACAATGTATGCTTTATGATCCACTTCAATTATAGAATTGGTGATTTAGAATTGGAAATGATTGTTTTATTGTAATATCATTCATTACACATGAGGTTTATGTGTTTTATTTTGAATTTTCCTAAAATTTAAAATTTGACAGATGTTAATTATAAAAATTAATTATTAATAAATATTTAAAGACTATATATAATAGTTATAAAGGTTTGATAGATATAATAACTTCAATGTTAATAAGATGTAATTTTTTGAATGACTCAATCCATAGCTGTGGAAGGAACTTGACCATATATCAATTTACTCTGAATGTGAACAAGTTATTATTTATTGATTTACGGTAAACCAGAATTAATCAAATTGGTTTACCCTGGTTCAGTTCATTTATTTTGAGAAAACTCTGTACATTTAACATTAAAAAAATCATAAATAAGTACTGAAAAATAATGAGTAAGCAAAATGCATAAAAGATCCAATGGAGTTAATATGAGGGCAGTTGTTTTTGTTATTTTTATATAAACATATGCCATCTTTCAGAGATCAAATGCAGATGAAGCTAGAATTTGCCAGGGCAATGCCAAGCTGAAGTCAGTAGCCAAGAGCTTCATCTGGGTCTCCCATGTGGGTGGCAAGGGCCCAACCACTTGGGTCATTTTCCAGTGCTTTTCCAGGCCATTTATATGGAGCTGGATTGGAAGTGGAGCAGCTGGGACATGAACCAGTATCCATATGGGATGCTTGTGTCACAGGCTGTGGCTTAACCCACTCTTCCACAATGCTGCCCCACGTATTTTTGTTTTAAACATTTGAATGAACTTGTTTGAGGAAAGAAGCCCTAAAGTGAAATAAATGGTGAAAGCATTATTATTGGACTGAGACTGTGGCAATTTTATTTTCTAGTAAAAAGTAGAAATTATCTCATTATCATTTTACAATAAATATGCAGTAGGTTTTTTGAAGTTGTTTGCCATGACAACTGAACTGCACGTGATAGACAAGGATGATGACTATGGGGATGATCTTTTGAAATGTTCTTCATATTTTTTCATCATCTCGAGTTGAATTGTTTAGCATTTATCTTTTTTTTTTTTTTTTTTGACAGGCAGAGTGGACAGTGAGAGAGAGAGACAGAGAGAAAGGTCTTCCTTTAACGTTGATTCACCCTCCAATGGCTGCTGCGGCCGAAGGCAGGAGCCAGGTGCTTCTCCTGGTCTTACATGGGGTGCAGGGCCCAAGAACTTGGGCCATCCTCCACTGCACTCCCAGGCCACAGCAGAGAGCTGGCCTGGCCGCGGCTCAATAGACTAAACAGGTGGAGACCCTGTGGCATTGACACACTGGGTTCTAGTCCCGGTCAGGGCACTGGATTCTGTCCCGGTTGCTCCTCTTCCAGGCCAGCATTTATCTTTAATTTAGGAAACAGAAAGAAGGTTCTTCCAACTTTACATCTTGACACTATTTACCTGACTTTCTCAAAATTATCTTGGGTGTAATCTGAGGTGTGGGACCTGCTATGCAATTATTCAGTTGTTAATATGTTTTCCAGTTGTGTGTTAATGTAGTTTCTAGAAGACTCTTTCCAATAGTATATAATAGAAAACTTTTCCCAAAATAATTGATATTATTATAATACAGGTATAAATGTTATAGTATGTTTTGTTATTTGTCCTATGATATAAAACATTTTATGTTATTATTGATGTGAAATGGCTTAAGAGAAAATTTTCTAAATGATTTCATATATTTTTGTCTCTATAATTTATTGACCATACTATTCTAATATCTTTCTGAAAGATACAATCCGATACACGTGTTTTCTGGATGTTTTAGAATACATCTCTTCCATTCCCAAATTTTTTAACAATATTTTTATGGTTCAGAGCACCAATAGTTTAATCAGAGTAATATTATAGTGTTCTTACTCACTGTAGAAATACAAAATTATTTTCTTCCTAACATATATTAACATAAACACTTCTTATATGTGGAGAAAAATCTCATCTGTGTATAAACAGCCTTACATATAATTTATATACAAAATGATACACACATGTTGAAATATCCCATGGTACCCCATAAAGATGTACTATTTTTCTGTCAGTTAAAATTTATTAAAATTTTTCTATACACAATAGTAAAAATAAAGCACAATGAATTCATTTATCTTTCTCTTACAAAATAGTAATTCCCTACTCCAGAAAACCCTAGACGATAGTAAAGTATAAGCTTCCTATCAGAAATGAATAATCAGATAACTCTGATGTGATATGTACTTTAACAGGGATTCAGAATGATGTTTACCAAGGAGTCGTTATATCTTTAAATACTTTCATCTCTCTATGCTGCTCATTAAAAATGTATTTCATATGACCAGAAGCAATTTTAAATAACCTCTCTAGACGAAGGTCGTGTAGTTCAGTGGTATGATTTTAATTGCCTTAATTCAGAGATAAGTTCTATTTCCCAGAAGGGTTCTTATTTCTATTAGTTGATAAAAATGATAAATCTATTAATTTGTATCTTTGCAAACAGCAACTTTATCACAAAATGTATCAACATGCTATATGCTGTGCAGCAAAATCCTGAAGGCAAAACAGAGTGAGAACCTTTATTTATTAAATTTCATTCTTGCACTGATTTTTACATTAACATGCATCTTAAATAATCTTTTCCATCAACAAAACCCTTTGGCTCTAAACTAAATCTCAATATCTTCACTAAGAATGCTTTCTATTTATCAAAAGTAAAGAAAAAATGAAATCAGGAAAATATATTTGAAATATGTAACTCTTAGAATGAAATTAGATACGTGGAAAAAATTCTGATATTGTTAAATCTACATGTGAAATCATGTCATTGGAAGGAATCTAATTGTTTGCATCTTGTTGGCAGCATAAAAATGTAAGTTCAAATAAAATGATAAGAATACAAGCAAATATAGGAAGTTTTAGGAAGAGAATTGCCTAAAAATAAAGCAATGTTGGGATATGGGAAAATTCAAATATGAATACAATATCTAATGTCCTTGGTCTCATCTTATCACCATCCAAGAAAAATTGTCACAGCTCAAATGCCTAAAGGACCCTAGAAAGGACATAAATGAATGAAACTAGACAGACATAATATAGAACAATGGCAACCGGCTCTTGGTCTCAGAATCAATAACTACTTCTGGGGAAAAGTTGGAAAAATAAATACCCTTCTGAGATGAATCAGTTGTTGCACTGCTAAACTGTATCCATTTTTGGTCAGATTTCTGATTTGTCAGGAGAATTTTGAAAATAGATTTTAATGTTAAATATCCTACTTTTTAAATGTGAGAAAAATTTTGTGTATCAATATAAAACATACCTTAGACTGAACAGTTCTAGCTCCCATTCTACACATGAAAAGTGTAGTGGGAAGGATTATATGGGACACTAGAGGACTTAAAAATATATTCTGGTTGATATTCATAGATAAGTATTTGAAAATTGCTAATCTCTTTTGGCTATGAGATGTTATACTACAGTTAAGTGAAATCTTGGATCCTTTGGAGTTTCCAAAAGTAATTTAGCTGGTGAATGCACATACACACTGTGTGTGTGCATGTCTGTAGGGAAGAAACAAAAGTCAGTTCTGAGATGATAATATATGTTTTATAAAATTTACCTGGTGAATTTCCAGTGATATACTTAAGATTTCACTTATTCTATAAGATAGGCCAAAGTAAAAGGAAATAGTAACTTGGGGCCAATATTGTGGCACAGCAGGTTAAGCTGTCACCTACAATACCTGTATCCATATGAGTCCCAAGCTGAAGTCCCAGTTGTCTACTTCCTATCCAGTTCCCTGCTGATGTGTCTGGGAAAGCAGTGGAAGATGATCCAAGTGCTTGGGACACCCACATGGGAGATTCCTGCCTTTGGCCTTTCTCAGCCCTGGCTGTTGTGGCCATTTGGGGAGTGAGCCAGCAGATGGTAGATTTCTCTCTCTCTCTCTATCTCTGCTTCTCTCTCTCTCGCTCTCGCTCTTGCTCTCTCACTCTTTCTCCCCCAGCAACTCTGTATTTCAAATAAATAAATCTTCAAAGAAAAAAAAGGCATAGCAATTCCTAGGAAATAACAAGAAACAATGGAGTATTACCTCTTCTCATGGGAAGTATAGAATTTATAACAGGTGACTTTAGACAAATTTGTGATCCTATATTGCTCTTTTTTAAACTTTTATTTAGTAAATATAAATTTCCAAAGTACAGCTTTTGGATTACAGTGGCTTTCCCCCCTCCCATAACTTCCCTCCCACCCACAACCCTCCCATTTCCTGCTCCCTCTCCCATTCCATTCACATCAAGATTCATTTTCAATTATCTTTATATACAGAAGATCAATTTAGTATATATTAAGTAAAGATTTCATCAGTTTGCACCCACACAGAACATAAAGTGTGAAATACTGTATAGCATTAATTCACACTGAACAACACATTAAGGACAGAGATCCTACATGAGGAGTAAGTGCACAGTGACTCCTGTTATTGACTTAACAATTTGACACTCTAGTTTATGGCGTCAGTAATCTCCCTAGGCTCTAGTCATGAGTTGCCAGGGCTATGGAAGCCTTTTGAGTTTGCCGACTTCGATCGAATTCCGACAGGGTCATAGTCAACGTGGAAGTTCTCTCCTCCCTTCAGAGAAAGGTACCTCCTTCTTTGAAGGCCTGTTTTTTCTACTGGGATCTCACTCGCAGAGATCTTTCATTTAGTTTTTTGTTTGTTTGTTTGTTTGCCAGAGTGACGTGGCTTTCCATGCCTAAAATACACTCATGGGCTCTTCAGTCAGATTCGAATGCCTTAATGGCTGATTCTGAGGCCAAAATGCTGTTTAGGACATCTGCCATTCTATGCGTCTGCTGTGTATCCCGCTTCCCATGTTGGATCCTTCTCTCCCTTTTTGATTCTCTCAGTTAGTATTAGCAGACACTAGTTTTGTTTATGTGATCCCTTTGATTTCAAGGACCTCAATAGACATCTTTCAAAAGAAGAAATCCAAGTGGCCAACAGAAACATGAAAAAATGTTCAAGATCACTAGCAATCAGGGGAATGCAAATCAGAACCACAATGAGGGTTCACCTCACCCCAGTTAGAATGGCTTACATTCAGAAATCTACCAACAATAGATGCTGGAGAGGATGTGCAGAAAAAAGGGACACTAACCCACTGTTGGTGGGAATGCAAACTGGTTAAGCCACTATGGAAGTCAGTCTGGAGATTCCTCAGAAACCTGAATATAACCCTACCATACATGCCAGCCATCCCACTCCTTGGAATTTACCCAAAGGAAATTAAATTGGCAAACAAAAAGCTGTCTGCATCTTAATGTTTATTGCAGCTCAATTCACAATAGCTAGGACCTGGAATCAACCTAAATGCCCATCAATAGTAGACTGGATAAAGAAATTATGTGACATGTACTCTATAGAATACTATACAGCAGTAACAAACAATGAAATCCAGTCATTTGCAACAAAATGGAGGAATCTGGAAAACATCATGCTGAGTGAATTAAGCCGATCCCAAAGGGACAAATATCATATGTTCTCCCTGATCAGTGACAACTAACCGAGTACCAAAAGGAAACCTGTTGAAGTGAAAGGGACACTATGAGAAACAGTGACTTGATCAGCCCTTGTCCTGACCGTTGATGTACAATTTAATACTTTATCCCTTTTATTATTTTTTTGTTCTGCTTAATACTATTGGTTGAACTCTGTGGTTAACACACAATTATTCTTAGGTGTTTAAATTTAACTTAAAAGTGATTCCCTGCTCAATATAAGAGTGGGAATAAGAGAGGGAGGAGATGTACAATTTGGGACATGCTCAAGCTGACTTGCCCCAAATGGTGGAGCTGGAAATGTGCCAGGGGATTCCAATATAACCCCATCAAGGTGGCATGTACCAATGCCATCTCACTAGTCCAAGTGATCAATTTCAGTTCACGATTGATCATACTGATAGGTCTATATTTCTCTTTTTAAGGTTCATATTCTAAAACCATTACTCTATTTTAAACAACAAAATAACATTTCCTCAAGAGAAGGGCACTGTATTCTTTATAATGTATGATACATTGAAAGAGTTGCAGTCACATTGTGAGATATTATTTAGAGGTTTTTCCTATGTCAGGTTAATCTTCAAATGAGGACATTTGCACAAATGGTGGGTCTGTGCATTCGATGTTATTCACCAAAATGAAACCTCCATTGAAACAGAATATTTTTTTTCCTGTGGAGCCGCTGACAATGTTCCTATGCCCTGAAAAAATTATGGGATCCATTTATAGCTGTCTTATAATGACACCTCAGTGATACTTCTTTAGTTGAAATAAAATTGACATTTATAGAGGGCCTTAAATGGCACTAACTAGGAAGATTAGGAGTTAAAGGGAAAAAAGTTAATGTCTTAAAGTGTCTTTAATACTAGAGGATAGCAAGCTCTTGGTAATAGGATAGGGTTTATGTTTTATTCATATTTTCTTCTAGCCGTGTCTACACAGTGTAGTGGTTGCAAGGTTGTGTGCCTTCAGTTATATGCAAATGGAACAAGGACTCCACTGAAGGAGTAAGTCAGCAACAGGATATACCAGTGCTCAGTATGTTCAAATCATTTCAGACACTGCTATCCCTTACCAAGCTCTAAGATATTATAGTCTGATACTGTTTAGATATTCTGCAGGAAAAAAACTTGTTTAGTATATAATGTTCAGAACGTTTTTCATATATGTCTGTCACAGCAGTTCCCATTTCCCTTTAGAAGGTTTGCTGTTTGTTTTCATTTGTATTTTCCTTCTGTTATCTGTCAGGAAAACAGAAATCGACTTGTTATCCTAGAGTCCATGATAGAAGGATAACTATGAGTAGTGAAGCATTTGGCCAGAGATAATAGACAATAATTATTCCACTATCATTGAAATTACTACGTGATGCCCACTTGACCATTTTGAAGCAAAATAGCAAAACAACAAAACCACAAAAACAGAATTAAAAAGTAGCGAAAACAAAATCTTTTTCTTTGAATAAAGGTTGTATTCTCACATAATATCACACAACTTATAACTATTATTATTATCATTTTGTTATTTGTGTTGCATTTACTAAGCTGGATCTCCTTATTTAAAACTTTGCAGAGTGATAAGCTCATTATATTAGTTCCTAATAATATTTAGAATGTTTCCATATAATAAAAAACTAGGAAAATTTGTGAGATTTCATAGTAATTGATGCACTGTCATCAGCCATCAAATCAATTGCTAAAAAACACGTGTAGAAAATTGATTCTGGTGACAGTTCCATATCCTTATCACATTAGTAGCTGGTTGATGCAAATGGTATCTCAACACAGCAAACTATAACTTTATATGTCTTAAAGTAGAAAAAATTTACCTTTAACTTGGGAATCAATCATTCTACAGAGATTTATGATGAATAGAACAAAAGTGAGTGTCACATACCTTTGGGAATATTAGATTAATATTAAAAAAACAATTTATCAAATGAATTGTAGGTATCTACAGAACTCTGAATCTCTCTCTCAAAACTTAGGAAAATATAACAATAATTCTTTTTTTAAAGAAATCTAAAAGTTCAATCTCATCCCTTTGAAACTTAATGATGAAAAACTCAAAAAGTACTCACTGAAGAACCCCAGTAAACTGAATGATGTTGCTTGAAAAAGATTTGGTCTTTGCAAACACTGCTCTTCCAGCCTACTCCAATGGAGCAATATGTACAAGACAAACTGATGTCAGAGTCTTTGAATTCAAAAGAGCCAAGCTCGCCACCTACATTCTTGATACTTGAGTATTTCCATAATTTTACTTTTATTTCAGGACAAAGCCGTAATAGGTTCATTTTGAATTATTTGTTCTCAATTTTCTATCTAAACATATAGTATCACAATTTTCAACTAAAGAAAATCATGATAAATATGCACCCACTAGATTTCCCAAGGCCTACTGTTAACTACTGAATGAAAGATAAAGTAATCTGAAAACTTCATGAGTTATTTGTTATTATCAGCCTATTATAATCAGAACTCTCTTTGAAAAACAAAACACATAATATTATCATACTGCTTTTTACTTAGGAAATACATTAAAAATAACTATATAAATTATGTTTCTTATCTTCTAATGTCCCATATATAAAGATCAATCAAACAAATTTTGTATACTTTACATTATAAAAAATTGCATTTTCTTGGTCCAGTTCTACAAATTAATAATGAGATTGACATAGCAGACAATATTTACTTATGTGCCTTGATTTTCATGAGGATCTAAGACTTGATTTATATTCAGATCAGTAGTTAATCTTAACTTGCTTTTCTGATTTATTACTAGGTTCTTCTTATTTCTTCTTTTAATGACATATAATATATTTGTGACTTTTTGATAAGTTTTTTTCAACTGTCCTGGGAATAATAAATAAATAAACAAAGAAAGCAAAGAATAGACAAATTAAATCTGCTCTAAAATGGCCATGCCTTTAAGATAAATGTGAACACTGATGTGTGTGTATTGATGCACGATAAATTACATTTCAAAATATTTTCTAAACAATATTTATGAGTTTTGGATTATTCAAAAAGTAAAAGTATTTAAATTCAGCAATAATATATTGAATACTCATTATGTGCAAATTACAGTGTAAGAAAATTTCATGAAAAATTCAAAATTGAAATTCAGGAAAGGTGGTTTCTGTTTTCTAAACCCACTTTTTTTTTGATTCTTGAGAAACAGCTGAATTTCATGAGTCCAAAGCTAGTCAGGATATTGATATAGGGCCAGAACTCCACACCAGTTAAAAAAATTATATTTGATTAGTTCATTTTATTTTAACTGATGGAACAATGTACATATTTATCTGGTGTACAAGTTATGTCACTTTTCAATACATGTATAAATAATGTAATGTTTAAGTAAGGATAGACATTTCTACATTCCCAAACGTTTAGCATTTCTTTATGGAGAAAACATTCAAAATCCTCTTTTAGCTTCTTTTTACAAAGATGTAAAATACCTTATCAAAGTCTATGGTCACTCTACTATGCAATAGCACACTGGAACTACCTTCTCCTCTATAACTATAACCTAGTACTCATTAAGAAAAGTTCCCCAAACCTTTTTCCTCACAAATCTCCCTAGCTTCTAAAATCCACCACTCCACAATCCATTTTTATTAGATTAGCTTTTTAAAAATTTTCCATGTATAGGTGAGGTCATGTGGTACATGTCTTTCTATACCTAGAGTATTTAATTTAACATAATGACCTCCTGATCCATCAGTATTGTTCGGAGTAATAAGATCATATCCTTTTTCTGGCTAAATAGTATCCCATTGGATATATGTACTATATTTCCTTTTACCACTTATAATTTTCACATCATTTTTTCCTATTTGTGAGCTGATAACATGCTTAAATATATTTGTTGATGATTACTACATAAAAAAATCAAAATTTTTTAATTCCAAATATTAAAAAATTAAAGATTTTGACACACAGACCACATTGCCTATTAATTTTTACTCAAGAAATCCTTGAGTGAGGGATTTGTTTTCACTTGCAAACATGGCTATAATTCATTGAGAGAATATGCAGAGAAGGGCATTCACTAAGAAGAAATAATATGAGTACAATTACTTGGCATATTGACAAGACTATAATAGGAAATTCAGTTTCTTAAGTATTGAGTATTAACCTGCCTCCGATTAAACAACATGAAATAATAAAATAAGTCTAAAGCTGTACAGAATTTTCTGTAATAAATCTAATGCCTCTTTGCACTCATAAATTATCAGCCTCTAAGGTGGTGCTCTAAACACATGTTTAGTTTTATTATGTGATGATTCAGAATTGCATATTTGTGATCCAATAACCACAGAGCTAAAGGTTATGAATTAATATTTTAAAATATACTCTATGGATTTTTCATAAATAAGATCCCACTTATCATTTTTTTAAAAAAGAGAACCAGGACTCCGGGGAAAGAGATTTTCCCAGAATTAGAACTGAGTGTCCAATTACATCAGTGTAATTTACTGCCAGAAACAATTGATTTATATTTCAAAGTTAGGAAAGATTAAAATGATCATGCTCTGTATTCACACAACAAAACTTTGCACATTGGAGTGTGGAAATGCACAATTTTATTTAAAGGGGAAAACTAGGTCATGCAGCTCGTATTTTTCTACAAGTCCACGTGTGGTTGCTTATTTGAAGGATATTCTTCACAAACAATATGCACTTAAAAATGAATGATAAGAAAACCTTTATTCCTTATTTACATGGAGGTTCTGCATTTATTCGCTAATAGCTTCGGTGAGCATTTATTTACTTTTTGAAGAATTTTTTTAAATTTATTTTCATTTTATTTTAAAAGAAGAGGGAGAGAGATAAACAAAGATATCTTCTGTCTGCTGATTGACTCCCCGAATGCCTGCAACAGCTAAGATTGGGCCAGGTCCTAGCCAGAAGCTCAGAACTCTGTGCAGGTCTTCCTTTTGGGTGGTGGAGATCCTAGTACATGAGGCATCACTGCTGCCTCCCAGCACACATACTGTAGGAAGGTGGATCTGAAACAGACCCTACCCGGACACCTCAATGTGTGATGCTGGGGCCCCAAGCAGTGCCCTAACTGCTGTGCCAACACCTGCCCAATTTATTTCTTTAAGTGGAAATTATAACTGAATATATTTATGAGGTACAATGTGGTGTTTTGAACTGTATACATAGTAGAAAATTCCAGTCACATTCACTAATATATGCATCACCCCATTGATTTATAATCATTTTGTGGTGAGAATGTTAAAATCTGTTCTTTCAGCATTGTTGACATATATAGTAGAATATTATTTATAATAGTCTAGCACTGTAAGTCTCTATCAATGGATGAATGGATAACCTACGATATAAGATATATAGGCATGATACATTATATTATATTTATAATATCTATATTCAGCCTTAAAAATGGACATACTGCCATTTGTAGGAATATTAATGTAAGTGGAGGACATTATGTTAAATGAGATAATGCAAGAAAACAAAGACAGATACTGTCTTAGCTCATTTATATGTGAAATCTAAAATAATCAAGCTAATAGAAACAGAGTGGAAAGGTGGTTACCAGGGCCTGAGTGCTTTATTTAATGGTTAAGATGCTGTTTTTGATACCAAAATCCCATTTCAAAATGCCTGGATTCAAGTCTGGCAAATTTTTTTTATTCCATCTTCCTGTTAATGCCTATCTTGAGAGACAACAAATGATGGCTCAAGATCTTGAGTCTCATGTGGGAGACACAGATTGGATTCCGGTTTCCAGGTTTCTAGCTTCAGTTTGGTCCAACATCAGCTATTGTGGGCAGTTTGAAAATTAACCACCAGAAGGAAGGTCTCTCTTCATTTGTCTACCTAGCTCTATCTTGTCTTTGTCTCTCTGCCTCTCAAATAAAAATAAACTGAAAATTAGAAAGAGGTTGAGATGAGAGGCAAAGGATAGGAAGACAAGATACTTATGAATGGGTAAGTGGTCTCAGAAGAGCAGAGCTTATCCCAGGAACTGGGAAATGACAAGTTTAGCTGGGGTAAGGAATGTAAGGAACAGAAAGAAGCAGAGGAAATATCAAGTCTGGCTTTTTCACTGTGATAACTCAAGTTATCATTTACACTGAATATCAGAATGTTTGCAGTTCCCTGGATATAATAAATGAAATCTCCTGCATAGCTACAACTCAAAGAATACACCCCTTCCTGACCTGTCTCTGTGTTTTGTTGTTTAGTTTTGTCTACCCTTTCCCCATCGCCCCCATCCCCATCTTCATCACATACACACACACACACACACGCACACACAGAGTTCTATTCCAGGGCAATGGGTTTGCAAATGAGACAAAAAATTCAAGAAATTCAAGATATCAAGAAGTTTTTGGTTCAAATATTGTAATATTATTGTTCTATTACTGTGATATTATTTTTTTGACACTGAAAGTTTGCACTAGAATATATCGGTTGTATTAAACTCAAACTACCAATGCCTTTTCTTTGTGTTTGGATCTTACCAGCTCCTTTCTACCAGTTCTTTACATAGGATATGCATCATCATGAGCCACAGTATCCCCACTGTGAAGGAAATGGAAAGGCTGGTTGCCTGTCATAGTAAATTTAAATAGTGTATGTGGGTTAAAAATTCACAATATACCTCATAAAAGTGTTCAATTTTACTGAAGGATCAACAGTGTGAGATAAAAAGCAGATATATGAAACATTTTCATCTGCTAACATTTTCGGTAAAATTGGAAAAGCTATGTTCATTCCATAAATACAATCTCCAGCTACAGAAAACTTAATTCAAGATTATGGCAGGATGAACTAAGCCATCTCAGAGCAGAAGGAATACGTAATTTCTAATTACCTTCTCTAATTCTTTATCAGTCAACATTTATTGCATTTTAAAATTGCTTCAGGAGTTGGCATTTGGTGCAGCAGTTAAAACATCAACTGAGATGGCTGAATCTCCTATCAGAATTCCTGTTTCAGGTCTGGTATCCTCCAGTTCTGATTCAACTTCCTGCTGAGGCACAACCTTGCTGGTTCAAGTGTTGGCTCTATGCCAGTCATGTAGGAGATGCAAACTCAATTTCCAACTGCCTACTTCAGCTCAGTCCAGTTCTCACTGTTGCAGGCATTTGAAAGCAAGCCAGCAAATGGAAGCTTGTTTTGCGTCTCTCTGTCTCCCTCTCTTTGTGTCTTGCCTTTCAAATAAAATGAAATAAAATGAAAATAAATATTTATTTAAAAATTATTCCAGGGCACAGCCTTTCTGCATCACTGGCATTCCATATGGGAGCCAATTCGAGTCCCAGCTGCTCAACTTCGGATCCAGCTCTCTGCTATGGCCTGGGAAAGCAGTGGAAGATGGATCAAGTCCTTGGGCCCTGCTCCCACGTGAGAGACCCTGGGAGAAGCTCCTGGCTCCTGGCTTCAGATCAGCTCAGCTCTGGCCATTGCAGTCATTTGGGGAGTGAACCAGTGGATGGAAGTCCTCTCTCTCTGGCTATGCCTCTCTCAGTAATTCTGTCTTTAAAATAAATAAAATAAATCTTTAAAAAAATTATTCCAAAATCCAGTGACTTAAAAATCCAATCATTCATTAACCCATGAAGCTCTGGGTCAACTGCACAGCTCTTCTCTTGTCCAGACACAGGTGGTTTCAACTGGACTCTTTCATGAATTTGCTATCAACAGTAAATCAGGAAAAATGTTTGCTGATGTTTGCTAGACTCTTTCATGTCCCAGAGGCTTGGGCAGCACAAAAATGCTGACTTTTCTGTCCTTTTGCAATGTGTCTCAACATACAAGAAACTAACCTGGTCTTAATGATTACATGGAGATGAGCAGACTTGCAAGAAAACAGGCTGCTCACCTGCACAGCCAAATTTCCAGGGCTAAATAGACATCACCTCTTGATGGCAGGACCAGCAAGTCCCACTGCAAAATGTGTGGACATGGCTTGGCTTGCTTGCTCTCTGCCCAGAACAGTGACTATGTTAGTATTTCACCTAAGCATTCCTGCCAATCCTTAAAAATGATATTTTTAATACCCTCTTAATTTAATGATTATGAGGACATATAGAAGACATCCTTTTTAATGAGGACAATATAATTAATCACCTGCTTCATTTATTATCCTTATGAAAGAGTTTTAGACTAGTGTTCACCTTCAGCAGCTTATATTATGTAGCTCTTTTGTACACCGCACTAGGGAAGATTACAAATGTAACTAAAATATTGTTTTTATTTTTCAGGGTCAGTTTCAGAGATACTATATTTTTAAGTTTCTTTTTTAATCTTATTTAAGGTATGCAAGTTTCATGTATTTCACATATACAGATTTGGGAACATATTGATACTTCCCCCCTTACCCTCCATAATGCCCATGTGTCCACCTTTCTTTTTCCTCTCTCTCCTATTTACACTCTTAATTTTCACAAAAATCTATTTTCAGTTTACTTTATACCTACTCTTTGTCTCTACTGAAGAGGAACATTGTTTTTTCTTCATACTATTTGTTGAACTCTTTACCTAGTGTAGGGTCATCTTAAGAAACATTATCTATGTGGAAGTTATGTAAGTACCATGTTATCAAAGAATCCAGAGTTGTATACACAAACATTGATTATTCTGGTTAATTCCATGAATAACAAAGTGTCTGAAGATGTTCTTTTAATGCCCCCCCCCCATTTTCCCTCATAATTATTTCTTATTTGATGCAGGACTACTACTTTTTCTGCAACTTCTTTGTTTATTGGATTATACTTTTTAAAATATTTATTTATCTATTTATGCATTTGTTTGAAAGGCATAGTGACAGAGAGAGTGGAAGAGAGAGAGAGAGATTTTCTATCCATTGAGGAGAGACAACGATAGAGCAAGAGAGCAAGAGAGAGGGAGATAGAGAAAGAGAGAGAAAGACAGAGGGAGTGAGAGGGAGAGATTTTCCATCCACTGGTTTACTAACTAGTTAGGCCAAAACCAGGAGCCAGGAAACCCATCCAGGTCTTCCACATGGGTGGTATGAACCCAAGCATTTGCATCATAATGTGCCTCCTAGGCACATTAGCAGGAAGCTGTATCAGAAGCACAGGAGCACTCTACCAGTATGGGATACCAGCATCCTAAGCAGTGACTTAACTTACCATAACATCCACCCAATATCCTGCAGCTCTTTCATTTGATGCTATTTTCCCTTATTTAGTTCCTTGTTTTTTCTGTATATATATATCATTGCACTGAGTTATGGTCAATAATTTTACAAGTAAAAAATGAAGCATTTTAAGACAACAACAACAAAAAGATTGAGGTTTAGTAATTAACGTGTACATGTGGGGCTGCCATTGTGGCATAACATGTAAAGCCACTGCCTGAGATGTGAGCATGCCTTATGAGAGCTGCTTTTTGTGCTGGCTGCTCCACTTTTAATCCAGCTCCCTGGCAGTGACCTGGAAAAGCTACAGAAGATGGCCCGTCTGGGCTCCTGCCACCCACATGGGAGCCCTGGATGAAATGAGAGCTGATGAAGCTTCTGGCTCCTGCTCTAGGCTGTTGTGTCCATTTGTGGGTTGAACCAATAGACGAAAGATCTCTCTTTCTCTTCTTCTCCCTCTTTCTGTAACCCTGACTTTCAAATAAATAAATCTTTATAAAAAACTGATCATTCTGGAAATAGATGTCCTTAATTTCTTAAGCAATGTCAAATATCCATATGCACAAGTTACAGAAAATGTGCAATGAACTCTCCATTTCCTTGTGATAAAGCCTGCCTTTCCTCTGGCAGAGAATCTGGCCAATTAACATTTATAATTCAATTTCTCTTAAATGCATAATAGTCTTACAGTGTATTATCCCATTTTATAGGGATTAAATATGAATTTCAGAAAGCTAGGGTGAACAATTATTTATAACACTGTTTCTGAAATCTTAATATATTAACATTTAAAATCACTGTATCTACAGCTGAACACTTAATCTACAACTGGGTTTTTAATTTGGGGGCTTACAATAGCAAATACATTTTTCATTCTAAGTATTATTAAGTTTTCCTTGGTATTACAATCTAGTGCATTCAAAGGTTAAATAATCACTGGCAAGGGACGTTGGACAAATGAGATGGTGAAAACCTTTTTTTCCTGACATTTAGACATAACAAGCAAAACTCAGTTTCAGTAATCATGATCCATTTAATGCCACAGAAGATTGATACGCTATGGTTTGTCAACTGGCATTTGCAAACAGACCAAAAGTTTTCATTCTCTTTTGTTAATACAACTCAAGAAAATCAAATTTAGTCAAGATAAAGACGCAAGAACATAAAATATAATTTTCTTATAACTAAGGAAAATATATGTGTCTATGAAATAAGCTGGATTTTTATGAACAGCTAAAATTTTAAATATAATTCATGGAAATTATTACTGAAAATTTTATTATGACTATATGCTTGCAATTATTAAGATATTCTTGAAAATTTTTCAGACAAAATATTACAGTAGTTTTTTTGTAAAATTTATTTTGTTGTTGGCATTCAGTTATGCTGAATAAAGCAAACTAAAATAATACTAAAAATATACATACTAACTCTAATTCCAACATCTGATACCTTTGTCCTTTTGTCCTTTTATATCAGATTTTAGGAAATTTCTTATTACAAGGCTGCTCTGAATATTGTGAGAAAAATCTCTACTGTGGATGATAAAATGGCCATATAAGAAGCAAACTGTTTAGATTAAAATTTTAGTGTTATTGTATTCAGTTTTCAACTGTGCTGTGACTTTAAGCACCTTTTAAACATCTAGTCAATTGCTTCATCTATGTGTTACAGATAATCACATGGACAAAACCAGAAGTGATGATTTTAAGGAAATCCATCAACAATTTAGGAGAAAAGGAAAGGGAAACACAAAGCTATTATGCAGTGATAAATTGATGTCTCTGTACTACATATGCTTTTTTTTTCCTAGAAATGAGCAAAATAGTCATTGCAATTATAAATTCTAGCAATATATCTTATCACTATGTGGACTTATATCCCTATGCTGTATGTAAGTGTTTCTAGGCAGTAAGAAGTTTGACAGTTGAAGAAAATATTCATGAGTATTGTTATCTTTTATACTTAAATTCAAAAATATTTACTCAAAATGGTGGAAATGGCTCATATACTTTCTAATATTTCTCCCCAGTTTTTCACTTCTCAACCTCTTGATTTCTCACTGTGACAAAGACTAAGTATTATAGATTATTAGTCTCTACTGAATAGAGATGAATTGAAACTCTTAGAAATACAACATATATTTTGGTCTTCAACTGGGGATGTGCATTTTGAGAGAGAAGTGAAATTCTATTTATGAATTCATAATGGCTGATAAGAACAAAAAAGACCTCAAAAATCATCATCCCTATCATTCTGTCTGGTAGTCACTGAGGGCAAAAAATATGAAATATTCACCATCTGATAAATTCATCGTTGCCATTAAGATTGGGAATCAAGACAATATAAAGCTGCAAACCAAATAACTTGTGCTTTGTAATTAATAAATTTTCATTTATTTGTATTATCAAATTATATTTAATCACCGCTATTGAGATTTTAGAGAGACGTAAGCATGAAATAATAAACACAGAGGTTCTGGTTAAATAATCTCTCTACAGTAGGAAAGACCTCTTTATGTATTTAATTCAAATTACTTCAAATATGTATGTTTATTATAGTCAGTACTATTTGGGAAATACTAGTTTTAAACACTAATTTAGGAATTAATAGTAAAAAATAATTTTGTTACTACATTTAAAACTTTCCCATTACTTCAGGAGACTCAGGTTCAAAAGCAATGATGACAACATAATATGAGGAATCAAGAGCGATCCAAGGTGGCTGAACAGTGGGAAGCTGCTCTGATCTCAGATGCAGAAAGTTAACAGAAAAACATGGGAAGGACCACATTCTGAAAGCACTGACTGACAGAAATTCCCAGTGAAGTGACAGAACAGAACAGAGACTCCATGGGACACTGAGTAAAGAGGGCAGATATGCCACTGTGGCCAGTCACACCACCAACCAACCCTACATCTATGCACTTGACTGCCAACTGGAAATCATCATCTTCTCAAACAAGGTAGGAAGCAGTCACTGTATACTCTGCACCTGGCAGCTTTATTTTTGGGAGAATTCCACAGTCTCCCTTTGACTTCAAGTCCAGCCTGGGGAGCTTTCCGGGGTCTGAGCGAATATTTTGCTCTGAAACGGGAAGTCACATTCCCCTTGCCCATGGCCACAAAATGCCAAAACAACCTGTGTAGAGATGTAGAGTCACCGCTAATCTCTGTCCCAAATCAGCTTACAGCAAGCAGTTTCACTGCTGCCAGAAACAACCAGTGTCAGAGTTAGCGCAGTTTTCAGGATGAAGAGCAGAACCTCTGATCTTGCTACTATGGGACTTCTAGGCATAGATCCCAGAGCTGCACCTAGTTACTCTAAGTGATATAGGCAAAATCCTGTCAAATTTTTTGGGCAAGCACCAGCAGCAACCCATAAAAAATCTGGATCCGTCCGGCGCCGTGGCTCAACAGGCTAATCCTCCGCCTTGCGGTGCCGGCACACCAGGTTCTAGTCCCGGTTGGGGCGCCGGATTCTGTCCCGGTTGCCCCTCTTCCAGGCCAGCTCTCTGCTGTGGCCCGGGAGTGCAGTGGAGGATGGCCCATGTGCTTGGGCCCTGCACCCCATGGGAGACTAGGAAAAGCACCTAGCACCTGGTTCCTGCCATCGGATGAGCGCAGTGCGCCGGCCACAGTGCGCCGACCGCGGCGGCCATTGGAGGGTGAACCAACGGCAAAGGAAGACCTTTCTCTCTGTCTCTCTCTCTCACTGTCTACTCTGCCTGTCAAAAATAAAAAAAAAATCTGGATCCTATCTAATGAAGATCCCTCTCCTCCTAGCTTATGGTGCTGGGAGCCCCAGACACAAATCACAGCATCACACTTGCCTGTTATATGAGAATGTGAGCATTCCCATCTCACTTGTGGTATCTGTAGTACTCAATCTACATTTCTCTACTTTAGGAAGGTAGTTACCACAATCCCCAAAATGTGTCTCCCACACTGGCAGATCTGAGTAATGAACCCATAGCGTCCTGCGACACCAGGATGACACATCTGATGATCAGTAATAATTTCCTCAGACCCACTGGAATTTATCTGGTGGCACCTACAGAAGAACCTGCATGGGTTCTACCTCATTGGTAGATTCATACCTACCAATGCAAAATTACCTGGATATCTTGTAGCCAACCTGCACAATTGGAGCAGAGTCTCCTCCACATCTCCCAACCCTGGGACTAGGAAATTTGATGTTATAAGCCCAGCATCAGTTGCACTCCTCTAGCAGGGAATGAGAAATGACACATTCACATCACTCAGTCCTAGAGACCTAGCTATTGGTACCAAAATCCTAGAGTAACTGACACTCAACACTCCAGGGACTGAAGATGCAAACCCTAGGAAACCCACATTCACCTCGAAGTCACATTTCTACTCTTATGAACTTCTGTACACTAGACCATTTTGTCATTTATAGACATAGCTGACATTAATTAAAACAAAAGAAATAACTCAGAGGTTACACTTATGGGCTCACCTAGAACCACAGCCAAAGTAACAAGTCAAGTGATTCTCTGTGCTCCATCTAAACCATAAACTCTTTTTGCAATAAAACCTGCCTCATAAAGAAGAAAGGACTATTACACCAGATGTGTAGATGTCAGTGTAGGGACCCAGGAAACATTAAGAAGCAAGGTAGCATGGCATCTCCAAGAGAATACAACAGTTCTTCAGAAATCTCAAGTAAATCTATGAAATGTCAGGAACAGAATTTGAAACTATGATTTTAAGAAAACTCAAGGTGATTCAAAAACAATATAGATAGCTTAGAGAAATGAAGAAAATAATAGGCAACATGAAAAAAGAATTCACTAAGGAGACAAAGATCATTAAAAAGAACTTAACAGAAATTTTAGAGAGAAAACTTCAATCAGTGAGATTAAAAAATATTGTTTAGAGCATCAACATTGTACCAGTACAAATGGAAGAAAGAATTTATATATGGAAGATAAGAATTAAAATCACTCAATCCATCAAAAATAAAGATAAAAAAATGAAGAAATCCTATGTGAAATATGGAATATCAATAAGCAAACAAATATTGCATTATCAGGATTCCTGAAGGAAAAGAGAAAGAAAAAGTTGCCAAGAAATATTAAGTGCAATAGTTGAAACAATCACAAGTTTTGAAAGAGACATGGACAACCATTTACAGGAACCTCAAAGAACCCAAAGCAGGCTGAATCAAAACAGATCTCCAAGGCATACTGTCAAAAGTTAAGGACAAGGAGAGAAAACTAACAACAATAAGAGAAAAAATTCATGTTACATATAAAGAAAAACCAATTAGACTGACAGCAGATTTCTCAGCAAAAACCCTACTGGCAAGAAGACAGTGGGATGATAAATTCAGTATTGAAAGTTTAAAAACAAAACAAATAAAAACAAACAACAAAATGAAACGTGTTGGTTCTTATCTCTCAATATTAACCTTGAATGTAAATAGATTAAATTCTCCAGCCAAAAAACTTAGGTAGGCTAAATGATTAAAAAAAAAAAAAAGGCCAAGACTCCACTATTTGATGCCTAAAGAAACTCATTTCACAAACAAATACACAAAGACTGAAAATGAAGGGCTGGAAAAAGATATACCAGAAAAATGGAAATCAAAACACAAACAGGAGTAGCCATATCAGATAAACCAGACTTTAAATCAAAAAGTGCAAAAAATATAATCACATACATATTAGTAAAAGGATCAATTCAGCAAAAAAAAAAAATGCCAATCATAAATGCGTATGGCTCAACACAAGAACACCAGATATACACAGCAATTTCTGTTAGACCAAAATGGAAAGACTCCACTACAGTAATAGCGGGGGACTTCAACAAAACACTATCAAAAATAGACAAATCATTAAGACCAAAATTTAACAAAGATACGTTGGAGTTGAATTACACTATGGAGCAAATGGACCTAAAGAAACTTACAGAACATTCACAAAATAGATGCAAATACAGAATATACATTTTTCTAATCAATCCCTAGGATAGACCATATATTATACCACAAATCAAGCCTCAGTAAATTTTAAAAGATTGAAATAATTCCATGTATATTCTCAGACCACAAAGTAATAAAACTAGAAACCAAAAAGCAGAAAAACAATAGACTAGTCATAGATTTATGGAAATTCAGCAACATGCTCCTGAAGGAACAACAGTTCATTAAAGAAACTAAAATTTCTGAAAATATATGAAAATGAAAATACAACATATCAAAACCTGTGGGATTCAGCAAAAGCAGTATTGAGAGGTAAGTTTAGGGGCTGGCACTGTGGTGTAGCAGGTAAAACTGCCACCTGCACTGCCTGCATCCCATATGAGCACTGGTTCGAGTCCTGGCTGCCCCAATTCTGATCCATCTCTCTGTTACGGCCTGGGAAAGCAGTATAAGATTGCCTAAGTCCCTGGACCTCTGAACCCACATGGGAGACCTGGAAGAAGCTCCTGGCTCCTGGCTTTGGATCAGTGCAGCTGCAGCCATTGCAACCAATTGGAGAGTGAATTAACAGATGGAAGATCTTTACCTCTCTCTCTCTCTCTCTCTCTCTCTCTCTCTCTCTCTCTCTCTCTCTCCCCCCACCTCTCCTTCTCTCTATGTGTAACTATAACTTTCAAATAAATAATTTTTTAAAAAGAGGTAAATTTATATTATTAAATGCTTACATTAACAAAACAGAAAGGTCTCAAATAAGTGACCTAATGATCCATCTCAAGGACTTAGAAAAACAGTAACAAATTAAAATGGAAATTAGAAGTAGGCAAGAAATAATATAAGGGTCATAGCAGAAATAAATAAAATGATACTAAAAAATCAACAAAACAAAAAGTTGGTTTTTTTGAGGAGATAAAATAGGCTAACAGAAAATAAAAGAGAAGAACTCAAATGAAATTAGAAATTAAAAAGAAAACATTATAACTGATGGCAATGAAATATATGAGTTATAAGAAACCATTTTTATGCTAACAAACTGAAAACCTTGAAGAAATAGATAAATACCTACCATGATTAAATCAGGAACATATGAAAATATGAGCTGACATATAATAAGCAATGATATTGAGGCAGTAATTAAAAGTCTCCCATCAAGGAAAGTTCCAGAACCTGACGACTTTACTACTGAATTCTACAGAGCAGTTAAAGAATTACCTCCAATACTTTTCATACTATTACATAATATTGAACAGGATGGAACTATGTCAAACCTTTTTTTACAAGGCCAGCCTCATTCTGATACCAGAACCAAAGATACAACGTGTAAAGAAAACTACACACCTGTATCTTTTATGAATATAGATTGAAAAATTCTCAACAAAATGCTAGCAAACTGAATCCAACACCACAGGAAAAGGTCATACATCAAGATCAAGTCATGTTTATTCCAGATATGAGGAATGGCTCAACATTAGAGTATCAAAGTCATAAATCACATCAACAGAATGAAGAACAGAAGCATATGGTCACCTTAATAGATGCGGAGAAGCCTTTGATAAGATAGTAAGATTCAACATCCCTTCATGATATTAAAAAAAAAATCTCCACAAATTAGATATAGAAGGAATATATCTCCAAATAATAAAGGATATATATGAGAAACCAACAACCAATATTGAATGAACAGGGAAATGTTGAAAGCATTTCCTCTCATTTCTGGAACAAGACAAGGATGCCCACTTCAGCTCCTCATTCATTATCCATTTTAAGTATTAGGGGAGCAATTAGTTAGGAAAAAGAAATGAAGGCCATCAAAATTAAAAGAAGGAAGTCAAAATATCCATGTTTGCTGATAACATGATGTTTTACATGGAAACACTTAAAACTCCACCAAGAAGCTCTTAGAGAGGAGCATTGTGGTGAAACAGGTGAAGTCATGACCTAAGACACCAGATTCCATATTGCACTGGTTCCTGTTGTGGCTGCTTCACTTCTGGTCCAGCTCACTGAAAATGGAATGGAGAAAGCAGGGAAAATGGTCCAAGTGTTTGGGCCCCAGCCACCCACATGGGAACCCAGAAGAAGCTCGTGGCTCCAGGCTTCAGCCTTACCCAGCCCTGGCTGTTGTGGCCATCTGTGGAACAAACCAGCGGATAGAAAATATCCCTTTATCTATTCTATAACACTGATTTGTAAATAAACAAATCTAAAAAGAAAGGAAAAAAGGAAGCAAGAAAGGAAGGAAAGAAGAAAGGAAGAGGAAGGAAGGAAAGGAGGAAGGAAGGGAGGGAGGGAGGGAGGAAGAAATGAAGGAAGGAAGAAATGAAGGAAGGAAGGAAGGAAGGAAGGAAGGGAGGGAGAGAGTAGAAGCAAAAAAAAAATTTCCAAGGAGAAAAAAAATACTGTTCGACCCTGTATTCCAATTTAGTAAAGTTGCACTTTACAAAAATAAACATACAAAAAGCAGTAGCTTTCTTATATGCTAATGATGAACTCCCTGAAAGAGAAATCAAAAAAGAAATCTCATTTATAATGAAAATCAAATACTTAAGAACATCAGATCAACAAAAATTAGATACTTAGGAACAAATTTAATGAAAGAAGTGAAAGATCTCTGTAATTAAAACCATAAAACAACAATGAAATAAATCAGCAAGGACACTAAAAATGGAAAGACATTACTTGTTTATGGATTAGAAGAATTGGTATCATTAAAATGTCTATACCTCCTAAAGCAATTTAAATTCAATGCAATCTCTATCAAAGTACCATTGAAATCCTTCACAGATTTAGGAAAAATAGTCTTAAAATTCATATAGAATCATAAAACACGCAGAACAGCTAAAGTGATCCTGATCAAAAGAAAACAAACAGGATGCATCACAATACTGGACTTCAAAATATACTACAAAACTATAGTAATTAAAACTGGCAAAAAAAAAAAACCAACATACAGATCAATGGAACTGAATAGAGAGCCCAGAAATTAATTCACATGCAATCAACTGATTTTTGCAGAAGTGGCCAGACCATACATCCCAACAAGGATAATTTCTTCAGTAAATAGTGTTGGCAAAACTGTTTGGAAGAGTGAAATTAGATTCTTACCTCTTACCAAATATAGAAGTCAACTCAGGATAGATTGAATACCTAAATTTAAGACTTGAGACTGTGAAGGAAGTTGCCAGAAGAAAATTTTTAGAAAACATTTCAAGGCATTGGTGTACGTGTTGTCTTCTTGAATAGGACCCTCAAAGCACAAGCAACAAAATTAAAACTAGACAAATGGGATTATATCAAACTCAACATCTTCTGCACTACAAAGGAAACAACAAATAGAGTTAAAAGAAAGCTGAAAGAACTGGAAAAAATATTTGTAAGCTAATTATCTGACAAAGGAATATACTCCAGAATATATAAGCAAAATAAAAACTCAACAACAAAAAAATCCATGAAGAAATGGGCAAAGAACCTCAACAGACAGTTTCTAGAAGAAGAAATACAAAGGTCTAAGAAGTATATGGAAAAATGCTCAACATCACAAGCCATCAGGGAAATGCAAGTTAAAACTACAATGAAATAATTCATCTTTTTCAGAATGGGCATTTTCCAATAGACAGAGTGAAAAATGCTGGACATGAAGGGAAGATGGAGAACTCTTCTACACTGTTGGTTAGAATGTAAATTAGTGCAGTCATTGTGAAAAGCAGTATGAAGATTTCCTAAAAAATTAGGAATAGACTTACCATATGATCCATCAATCCCACTATTAGGCATATACCCAAAAGGCATGAACACATCGTATCAAAGATATACCTGCACCAGCATGTTTATAGCAGCAGTTTTCATAATAGCAAAAATATAGATTTAATCCAGGTGGATTGAATGGATAAAGAAAATGGGATCTATATAATATGCATACATAAACACAATGAAAATTACTGTTATAAAAAAGGGTGAAACTCAATCATTTGCATCAAGATGGTGACAACTGGAGGGCATCCTGTTGCGTGAAATAAGACAGACACAGAAAGGCAAATACACATGTTCTCTCTTATATGTGTGAATCAAATTTCTTTTAAAAAAATCAAAAACCCAAGAAAAAAGTGCCCATGTATATCAGTATCACTGCCAAGGTAGTCATGTCAAACTTCATTTTATATCTTTTACATCAATTGTTATCGATTTTATCAGTTGGTATCTATTATATCAATTGTTAATGATATACTACTAGAGTTTTAATGATATGGGATTGTTTTAAAATTTATTGTATATGAGTGACATTGACATTTTACCAATTGACTATTTGTTATAGTCCGTGCCCATATTCCTGTTCAAGTAGGTTCTTTTCAAGTTTTAGGTTTGAATTCTTTATTCAGATTAGATTAAGCCTTTGACTATAATATAAACTTAAAATATATTATCTCAAAAGTAGAAAATTAAAGTTGAATGAAAGTCACCTTCGAATTAGAGTAGTGTATATATCACAATAAATGTTTTAGATGGACAGAACAGCATAAACATATATACTGGGATGTGAGTTTCCATCACACGCTGGAAAAACAGTACACATGCCAAATTGTTGTAGACAATTGGTAGGTGATAAGCTGTCCAAAATATATGTTGTTTACCTACCCTTGTTCACACAGAAGGTAAAATATCTTTTAAATTAGTCAGTTAAATGCACCACCAATATGACTGTTAAAGTGGAAATATTGCACAAAGTAACTTGAGGAAGTTTGTAGTTGGGTGTTCAGTAAGCAAGAAATATAGATTGAAAGAAAACAGCAATGGAAGGAAATTGTCACAATTTCATGTAACAGTTTCAATGCAGGAACAACTGGAAAGAGAAGTGAAGAGGTGGTGCCAGGAGAAGGTGGCCTCTCCTGCAAAGTGTCAGCAAAGAGCATGTGAGATTTAAAGCCAAATGTGTTTCTTCTTTGGGACAGGCTTCTGAGAATCCAGGCAGCAAGGTAGAAAACCACTGCTTCTTTATGTACTTAAATGTACGTAAGAAAACCTGGAGTAAAAGCATAATCCCAAATGGCTATGCTTTTCGTGTTGTCCTTTCAATTGCTATCTTGTGTAAGAAATAACTTACACTTCAGCTAGAAGATTAGGCATAACAAGGATGATGAATATAATGGTATTACACAAATTTCTTGTAGTAATATGTGAGGTTATGTTTATGTGCATACACATTCTCGTGTTTCTGTTTTTATACATATGTACAAAAAAATGAAAGGAATAAACAGCATTAATATTATAGTTTAACTTCAGCTGTGTTAGCCAGCAATAAAATATTGCAGTTTGATATGTCCCTTTAAATTCAGATAAAATTATTAAGAATTGACTAATAATCATTCAATTCCACCATGTCTAATCAGTAGTCAATTACACATAAGTTTAGAAATGGAATAATATAAAGAAAGGAATTCTTTTAAATTTTTATTACACATGACTAGCTGTTCTTCTTTTCCTTTCTTCTTTTCCCCTCCCTCCCTGCTTCCCTCTCTCCCTCCCTCCCTCCTTTCTTCTGCCTGCCTGCCTTCCTTCCTTCCTTCCTTCCTTCCCCTCTTTCTTCCTTTTGTCCTTTCATTCTCTAAAATCTTCTTGATTTCTTTCTTTCCATCTTTTTGGTAAAATGATCAGTAATAAAACCATGAAGTGGTGAAGCATTATAGGAATTTTAAAAAAAATCAATTATGGGCTAAGATCCATGGAAAGTAATCAAGAAAGTCTCAAGTTTGTGTTCTCAGACTTGCTGGGTTAAGCTAAAGCAACTTTAGTTTGTTTTCTGAAACAGTGTGATTGCTCTCAGTAGAGTTATAAATACCATTAATTTAACATACGGGAAACTTATTTACAAACTAGAATTAAAGCTTTCCTAATATCATGAGTATCGAAAGCATACATACTCAGCTACATGACAAGATTTCTACCTCTCTGCTTGTTAGTGTCTAATAAGCTATTGTGATGTGGAAATGTTTATTGTAGCATTTTAAAGGTCATGTGCATGCAATAAGCCCGAATTTGCTAACCCTGGTCATCTAGGCCAGGAACAGCTTCGGCACATTTTCAAATCTTTGTATCACCTATTCAAGATTGACTTTTATGTTAACATTATGATATATTTGCAAAGAGAAGAGAACAAAACAGTATTTCTGAAGCACTTAGCTGTTTCACAGAGAATCTTAAGTCTCTAAAATATACGTAGAAAAAAATTCTTTGCTATTCATGATTTTATCAGGAAAAATATACATTTTCTGTTATTGTTTTCATCTTCTTTTTAGAAAGATAGTAAATATGTTTTAAAACCTTCTTATTTGTGTAATTTGGAATATGTTACATAACCATCAACACATTTGAGATGTATGAAATTTCTACCAATAGTTCCACTGCCTGATCAAAAAAAGCATAGATAAAAAAGCAAGTATAAGAGAAGGGGGGGGGGACTTCTTTTAAGTACAAGAAGGCAAAAAATATTGCTCAAGGCTTTCCTCACTGCTTCTTCCCCATCTCCTTTCTTGTCCTTTATTCCTGCTAAATGGCTAGAGCCTTGTCTGCAGGGCATGAGGAGATGAGATCAGTTGAGCGTATTAGTTTAAGACTGGCTGTCAATCACCTAAGAAGGCCAGAGATAACTGACAAAGTGAATGGATCCTAGACAGGCAGTAGGCAGCATCATGAGCAATGACAGGACCAGCAGCAGAAGGCAGATAATGCTAAGGGAAGTCTTCCAGTTCTTTCCAATTGCTACCATGTATCCTGAGTCTCTCCCCAGTCACAGCTGCTTCTTGCAACTGAAATTTGAATGTCTGCCAAGGATGCTAAGTACCTGGTACAGCCTTCTTCAGGCAAGGCTGCTATTTCTCAAAACCTCTTGATATGTCAGGACTGAATAATGAGTTGATCTGTTGCCTACGTATTTACCTATGCAACTTATATTCCAAAGCTCTCTCATTTAAAAAAAATAAAGTGGAATATGGTTTTCCTTTAAGGATTACGAATCCAACCTCCAACCCCATTATTCTTTCCAACTCCATGTTCTTATCTATTACCAAGCTGTGGATATACCCTGAATTTATTAATAAATGTAACAAACGGATTTTTTGCTCCATCCTACCATAACTGCTGTACATTGCCCTTATCTGCCCAGGTGTGATCCATCTATGTATCTGATCAATTCCATGGACATTTCATTTTCAATACTTATTGAAGCCACTCTACAACCATGCTCAGAATTTGACACTAGTGGAAACTGCACCATCTATGAGATAACAATTTCAAATATCCATCTGATAAACATTGGCTTAGCTTCTAGGGCTTTGATTCAATTAACTTTAGTGAATTTCTTCTTTCACTGAAGTCCTTGACATTTCAAATTTATATACCATTTCTTCAGATTTACTGTCTTTTTGTTTTTTAAAGTGATTTATCTATTTATTTATTTATTTGAAAAAGTGCCTGAGGGAGAAACAAAGAGATCTTTCTTCCACTGGCCTGCAACACTTACATCTGGGCCAGGCTGAAGCCAAGAGACAAGAACAGCATCCTGATCTCCAAGACAGATGGCAGGGGCCCAAGTATTTGCGCCACCTTCCATTGCCTTCCCGGGTATATAAGCAGGAAGCTGGATTGGAAGCCAAGTAATTAGAACATGAATCACCCATTCAGTATGGGATGACAGCATTGCAGGCCAGACCCTTATTAACTTTCCTTTAAGAAGATTTATTTTCTAACTTTGTGGAAGGCAGTGTTACACAGAGAGAGGAAGAGAGAGAGAAAGGGAGACAGAGAGAGAGAGACAGAGACAGAGACAGAGACAGAGACAGAGAGAGAATCTTCCTTCTGCTACTTCACTTCTCAAATGGCCATAACAGCTAAATCTGTGCCAGGCCGAAGCCAGGATTTCAGAAATTCATCCTAATCTCCCTCATAGGTGGCAGGGGACCAAGTAATTGGACATCTTCCACTGCCTTCTAAGATGCATTCTCAGGAAACTGAAGAGGAAACTGAACAGCCAAAACTTACACCAGCTCTCTGATATGGGGTCTCAGTGTCATAAACATTGGTTTAGCCCTCTGTACTACAATGCTGACCTTTACTGTCTCTTTTGATTAGTGATTTTGTGGTATATCATAGACAGTTCAAATTCCTTCAGCTCTCTCTCCTTTCATTTTACTGGTACTAAATGTAAACCTATTATATTATTCAATATTTATAAAAACAATTGAAATGTTCTGTAGAGAATCATAGAACTAATAAATTTACTTCATTTTAGTGTAGCTTTATTGAGGTACAATTTACTTAAAATATAATTAATTTGAGTAGTATTAATGATTTTCTCATGTGCATACTCATGGGATAACCACTGTTACAATCAAAATATAAAAAATTCTCTCCCACTCCTTTGTAGTCAATTGTGTGCCCCCATGTCAATTTCCTGGCAAGAACTTGAGATACTAAATACATTAATGGATACTAATGAAACCATTAAAAATGCAGCTCTGATCCAACCACAAACTCTGCATCAATTGGTCCAATTCATTATAAGTGTCTACCACCTTCCCTTCTTTTGAATCTGATTTCAACTTAAGGCCAATAAGATATATCAAATATATCCTCTCAACCAATCACATGGGGTGCCCACTTTTAGTTAGCCAACCTCCAATTTCTGCATACCTTGTCAAGGTTTACCAGAAGCCTTTTCTTTGTTCCACAACAAACTGGTCCCCATCCTGATCTACATTTTAGTCTCTGCCAAAAGGAAGTTACAAAGGAAGACTACCTTACAATTGAAAATGTGAATAAATATGCCTTTTTTGTTTTCATTTGGATCATTGTTGTTTACCCTAGGCTTTTCTTTGAGGTCCCATGGAGACACCAGGGTTTCAGGCTCCAGCTTTTAACCAGGGGTTGTGCCCTTCCAGGCCCCTTGCTCCTTTTCTACTGGAGGGTTTCGGGTCTGCACTGACAATTCATAGCAGCACTGGGACAGAACTCTGCAATCTTTGCATTGCATTCCTTGGCTACTTAGTTTCAGTTTGGTACTTGGTATTGTTATTGTATTCCATTTGTTTAACATCCAGGGAGGAATCAGACCATTCCCTCACATCTGTTTATATTTTCAGTGTTACTGATTTGTGTTATGTTACATAACATGTCTGTCATAAGAATGAAAATTGTAGGTGCAATACAGGCATAATGTTATTTTTCAGTCTAACCTCACAGATTGATGACTTTGGAGTGGTGTTCATTTGGACAAACTTTTCTTTGAGCCATAAATAAAGCCATATGTGATTCCCTCTCATAGGCACTTGTATACCAAGAGCTCAGCTTTCGTCCACATAGGAGTGTCTCTGATTTTCTATCTGTAAGGTGGACAGGAAAGGTTGCATCTGTATTCAGAGGTTAATTCTCAGGCTGGTGGCTGAAACACAGCATGGACCAGCATCGCCTTCCTACTGACCATATCCAGCTCCCATGGAAATTGTTAAAGTCTAAAACTCCCCTCTTCCAGAAACAATGCCTGACCTTAAATGGATTCTCATGACAGTCCCAATTTTCTTGTCTCTCTTTCTAAATGCCACGAGTGCACCAAGGATAATTTAGGTTTTCATTGGAAACTCTGGGAAATATTTGATTTGAAAAAAATATAATATTGTTCATTTCCAAAGAGCTTTAGAAAAAAGAAAGTGAACTATTTATCAAGACCCGTGGGCACCATTTAAAAAAATCAACATGCCGAAGCCTCCAAATTAAATTCTTGATTAAAAAGACAGCTGCTTCTGCTGAACTATTCTAAGCTCCACTCTTGACTTCATGATCTCCGTTATGGTAGAGGTGTTACTAACACCTGAGGATACACAAGACTTTTCACATAGGTTGGCCACCCTCTTAGCAGATTCTGTTGTTCTCTCCTTTTTACAATGCTGTTTGTTGCTGTAGCACCTGAATCCTGCCATTCTCTTGCTCCTACCATGGAGAAGTATAATCATCTTATCTCAGTCATCCAACTGTGTACCTCAGATTGATTAAAGGCCCTTAGTAAGAATTCTGGCCTAATATGATCTGTTGATGGACCATACCTAAAACCAAACATGAACTCTATCAAGCAGAGCTTCTTCCAGGTCTCCCACATGGGTGCAGTGGCCCAACTATTGAGTCATCCTCTGCTGCTTTCCAAGGCACATTTTCAAGGAGCCGAATTGGAAGAGGAGCAGCCAATATTAGAACCAGCACCCACAGGGGAAGCTGGTGCTACAGGTGGCAGCTTACAGCTTACCTCATAATGCCACAATGCTGGCCAATCTACCATTTTTTTTTTTTTTTTTTTTTACAGGCAGAGTGGACAGTGAGAGAGAGAGAGACAGAGAGAAAGGTCTTCCTTTGCCGTTGGTTCACCCTCCAATGGCCGCCACAGCCGGCGCGCTGCGGCCGGCGCACCGCGCTCGTCCGATGGCAGGAGCCAGGTGACAGGTGCTTTTCCTGGTCTCCCATGGGGTGCAGGGCCCAAGCACCTGGGCCATCCTCCACTGCACTCCCGGGCCACAGCAGAGGGCTGGCCTGGAAGAGGGGCAACCGCGACAGAATCCGGCGCCCCGACCGGGACTAGAACCCGGTGTGCCGGCGCCACAAGGCGGAGGAGTAGCCTGTTGAGCCACGGCGCCGGCCCAATCTACCATCTTCTTTTATATAGTTTAGAAATTGGCTGTATTAGACCACAGAGTGTATTTGTCTCTGAGCACTGTTGCTTAATTATTGCCTGACATTGAACATGGTCTTTGAGATTTGTTGGGATAAAATGGATTTGTATCTCCTACAATGATTTTTTTCCTTTTTGTGTAATTAACTATATCATCATTTTAAAAAAAAAGTCCTGTCTAGCAATGATAAATTCTTTTATACTTTATTGCTTTTATTTTTTCTGCTTTTTTAAAATTATTTTATTTTCCTGTATCTCTCCTTCCATCAGTATTCCTATTAATGATTGTTTTGTGCCATCACTGATTATTTTCCATTCTGAATTGGCATGATTTTGGACTTTGTTATATTTCAATAGATTTAGATTCTAAATCCTTCATTGCATCATTTTGAGTTATTTGATTGGATCCATGTTATTAATTGTTTGTTAACATTAAATATTTTTGAAGATATTCTTCTTCAGTTATATTTCCAAATTGTATAAAAATGCTCTCTTTGTTTCAGATTTGTATATAATGAGATAAAGTTTTCATAGACCTGGTACATCTGTTAACATCTTTAGTAAAGACCGTGTCCAGATTTCCCTCTGAGAAAGGATTTTCTGCCCAGCTGTGGGGAGTTCACCAGAAGGCATCCACCTGTCAACAGTGGCCTCGGAATGTGAATAAGCTTTACCTTAACAGAAAAGACACCCTTCCCTTGGAGGCCACAAACAGTGTACCAGGACACTGGGAAAGGACAGGGTGGCCTTTGTATCAAGCATGGGACAACGCCGGTGGGTAGTTCACGTGTCAGACATCCCCGCTGGGTGGAATGAGGCTTTCCGGCACTGAGTGTGGTTTCACCCCTGCTCTTTTCCTAGTGTTTGTCCTTCCACTCACATCCCTCACCTCGAATACATCTTCAGGTTTGGTTCCTTTTTCAGATTTTCTCCCCACTTACTTATCAAAATAGTTAAATAGTGTTTGAGTTACTCAAATGTTTACTTCTTACATAACATTTATTATGAAAATAAATACGCAAACTAGGAACAATGTTACTATGTTACATACTTTTGCCTAACGTGTATGCCATTCTTGTATTAGTTGAGGTCTTTCAAGGAAGCATAACCAGTAAGACATGTTCATATGTGTGTGTGTTCTCCTATTATAAATTATCTGAAGCATAATAAGACAGAAAGATGAGATAAGACGAATTCTTTGGGGAAAGTAGAGAGTAGAAAATGTGGAGATCAAATAAAAGCACCATCTTTTGAAATCTAGAAATGGATATGAATCTTCAATTTGGAAATGATAGTGATGGTATTAAATGTGATGACAATGAAGGCAGAAGATGCAAATCCTTGGTGCATACATGAGGAAGTCTGCTTCATGGAACAGAGTAGTCTGGAAATGATATATTATATTGTCTTAATTTTTGGACAAAAACACAAAGAAAAAAGAGAATGCCTCCATATTAATTATCTTTGTGATATATTAAATATACATTTTCTGCTTTCTTGACTCATTATCATTGAATCATTGATCTTTATTATTTTTCTCTTTTGTTCTGCTAGGTAAATGGAGGGTGTGTGTGTGTGTATGTGTGTGTGTGTAAGAGAGAGAGAGAGACGGGGGAGATATATAGGTACAGCGTCCCTTCTGTTGTAATATTGATAGTGCCTCATATTTGCTTCAGTAAATTAACATCTCTACCTCTAACTACGTACATGACAGGAAATACAAATATATTAGTAATTTGAAAAGAGAAGATGGAAGTGCATATAAGCTAACAAGAAGAGCAAGGTAGACAAATTTATAATCCACTAAGTTACAAATGCACACTTTCTCCTACTCTATTCGATATGCTATGCCACCTGCTTGAACTGTGCAATTTACAAGATTCCAAAAATACATTTCACAAAAGCTGTGTAACATTTTCCTATCCTTCTTGTAATAATGAATTAGAGATTAAAATATGTTATTTTTATTTTCCATATAGTTAGTAGACTTGTTAATTGGTGAATCTGAAGGTTTTCTTCTAAATTCCGGAAGAGTAAGATAAATTACAGATTTCAGAGAACTCATAATTACTGCTGTAGTCAGACACAAAATAAATACGTGTCATGTGTTTAGGCTCCGGAATGAAAATAGGACACAGAGAGATGGTCTGAGGCTAATAGAACTAGGAATTCAGTTAAGAAAGTATTAAAGGATTAGGTCAGGTTTCTTAAAAGGAGAAATTCAACTTCTGGGAACAATATCATGTTAAAAATTTTACATTTCCCTCAGCTACTGGAGTTCATTCCCAAACTATTCAGAATTTCTTTATGCAAATATACAACATAACTCAACTTCAAGTTAGGTACAAATGAAGCTATTAATCCTACATAATTGAGGATTTGGAATTTATATTCTGTTTTCCACATTCAAGGGAGAAAGGAAATGCTTCTATTGACCAAAAGCTCAAATCACTACTCTGTAAGGCTGTATTGACTGAGAAGGCCAATTGCTCTTCTAAGCACCTTTCAAAGATACAGCTTGATGATTTTCTAATGAGATGTATATAGGATAAGAATGATCATTATCAAAAGAGTTTACACATCTATTTCGAATTCTTAAGAACATCAGAATAAAGAAATATGCATTATTTTTTCTCCGACATGGAACATTAGTTTTAATCTTGAATGAGTCCAAACATTTTTTTTTTCAGTTTTGCAACAACATTTTAAATAAGATTTTCAGATTTGAGGCCAGTATTTGGTGCAGCAGGTAAGGTGCTGTTTGGCAGAGCTGCATCCTGGATCAAAATGCCTGGGTTCAAGTCCCAGCTCTGCTTCCAAGTGCAGCTTTCAGGTAATGCATTCCCTTCGAGGCAACAGCTGTTAGCTCAAGTACTTAGATTCCTGACACTCACATGGAAGACCCCAATTAGGATCCAGGACCCTGGCTTCAGCCTGGTACAATCATGGCTATCGCAGGCATTTGGGGAGTGAATCAGCAGATGGAAAGATAGATGATCTCTCTCTCTCGCTCTCGCTCTCGTTCTGCACTTTCTCACTCTCCCTTTCAAATAAACATTTTTTTTTAATTTTAAAATTTGAAAGAAAAAAATCTGGGGATAACATAGTCAACTGTGTCGTTGAAGTACATTTCCCACTTTTGGGCATGAACAAGTCAATTTGTATTTTTACAAATATGAGCTATTTTCAAATCCCTTGAATCACATCAAACAGTGTAACATGGAAGATACTTAGTGTTAGTAAAATGGCAAAGCCTTATCTATGGTACGATCTATACCCTGGCACCTTCCTAGGCTCTAGCCCCTGCCGCCATTGCTGGAAGCCAGGTGGCCACAATGGCCCAACCACTGGTGTCCTTTCTACCCCCATCCTAATGGAATTCGTGCTCCTGCTTCCCTGCCTGCCCCCCAGCAAAGTTTTAAGAGATCCTGTTCCTGAACACATGGCTCTCTTTCTCTCCATCTCATGATCTCTCTCTCTCTCTGTCTGTCTCTTGATCTTTCTCTCTCATCCTCTCTCTTACGCTCTCCTCTCTCTTTTCCTTCTTTGCCCCTCCCCTCTGGTCTGTCAGGTTTCTCCCAATAAACCCTTTCCCTTACTCCAGTGTTGGTGTGTTTTAGGTGGCCTTACACTTAGAGACTGAAGACTTTCTGACAAATTTAATGGAAAACATCAGCTGAATTATTTTGTTTTAAATATGTTGAGTGATAATAGGACTTAGGAACTTTCCCTACATTAGTGAGTAAAACTAATTCCAAAGAAAATGTGTATTCTCACTCAATAGTCTGCAATTTGATGACATTGCTTGTATTCTTTCTTCATCTAAAACTCATAGAAACGTAGTTTACAAATGTCAGAGTGGTGTTTATTAAAATATATTTAATTTTAAGTAATCTTAATAATTATTCAGAGATAATTATAAAATTACGTTTTTAAGCAGACAACTTGACATTCTCATTTCCTTTAAGTGATATAAAAATGTGAGGGGGGCAGATTTAGCCAAGGCTTGAATAAACGATGAAACAGGAAAAGAGTTTAAATGTTTTAATTCTCTTTGTCCTGGTAAGTTCAGGCTACTATAAAAAAATACCATAAATTGTGAGGTTTGCAACCAAAACAGTAATTTTTCACTCTTCTGAAAGCTGGGAAGGCAAAAATCAAAGCCCAGACAGACTCAACATATAGAGAGGACCTGTTCCTGTGTTCACAGTTGTCATCATCTCATTGTCTCCCGCATATTGCAGAGGGGCCAGGTCTCTTATAAAAGTATCAATCCCTTTCATGACCCCAGAGTCCTTATAATATAAATAACTCCTAAGATCCCACACTAGCACCGTCCCCCAGGGATAATGTTTCAATGTACTGCTTTTTTAAAAAAGCTTTATTTATTTATTTTAGAGACAGAGTTACAGACAGAGAGACAGAGAGAAAAGTTTTTCATCCACTAGTTCACTCCCCAAATGACTGCAATGGCCAGAGCTGGACTTATCTAAAGCCAGGAGCCAGGGGCTTCTTCCTGGTCTCCCATGTGGGTACAGGGGCCCAAGCAACTTGGACCATCTTCAACTGCTTTCCCACACCATAAACAAAAAGCCGGATCAGAAGATGAGCAGCCAGATATGAACTGGTGCCATGTAGGGTGCCAGTGCCATAGGTGGAGGCTTTACTATACCAGCGTGCTGATATAAACATACTGATATAAACATTCAGTCTCTACCACTCTGTGAAGTAAAAGAAAAGAAAAAATATGTTTAAGGAAGTGAAAACAGATAGTGTACATGAAAAAACTATGGTAAGGCTTTGAATGTCCAATATTTTAAAAGGCTGAAATGAGTAAAAACAAAAGAATAGTGTTTACAAAAAATCTGAGTTTTGGAATTGATTCCTATGTACTAAGGGATCGGTACAGTCGCTACTAGGGACCAAGGCCTGGGAGACCTTTCCCTGCAGGGCCCTTCCTGAGCAGGAGAGTGTCTCTGAAGCTTTATCTTCCATTTAAACTCTGTAACACTTTATTCAAGGAGAAGATAAGGAAGCACTTATTTTTTTTAATAGATAAGAAGGTGAGTTCCTATGCTAAGCAATCTAAAGCCAAGATTACCCAACGTTGTTCTTTTTCTCCTGTTTTTGTTCCTACTGCTCATTGGAAGCTTCCTATAAAAATGTGAGGAACAGCAAAGATTTTGAATATTAGACAGCATGATTCTTTTTGAGTTATACTTTCATTTACACCTTAACTGAAGCCAACTGTATACTAGACTGCATGTATAATAATAATAATAGAGATGGGGTTAACATAGTGATCATATGTAAGAACTTCCTAATCTCCAACTTCAATTTCTACTTTTTTCCAGTCATTCATTTTAATATTGCTTCACTTTTCTTATTATTAAATTGTGCTCAAGTGATACATTTAGAGAATTTCTTCAAATATTAACTATCTATTTCAGTGTAACGGAAATTTCCTCATTTACATCACGAAGGGGAAGAGGACTAATCTTTAAAGAGAATGATGTGATTGAAGCGTATCAAGGTTATGAATGTAAGCGGGTAAGGTGATGAATATTTCAGTGGCTTAACTGAATCTTTCTACAATATATACAAAGATCAGGACATCACATTGTACCCCATAGTTACAAAAGTACTTCAAAAGCATGAGGTTATTTTGGTCCAAAATAATTTTTGAAATCCATGCATTTTTTCATAATATACGTTTTTCTAATGTGCAATGGATGAAAAAGTTGAACTGAGTAAAAACACTTTGTGAAAAATCTCAGTTTTCGGCGCCGTGGCTCAACAGGCTAATCCTCCGCCTTGCGGCGCCGGCACACCGGGTTCTAGTCCCGGTTGGGGCATCGGATTCCCAGTTGCCCCTCTTCCAGGCCAGCTCTCTGCTGTGGCCCGGGAGTGCAGTGGAGGATGGCCCATGTGCTTGGGCCCTGCACCCCATGGGAGACCAGGAAAAGACCTGGCACCTGGCTCCTGCCATTGGATGAGCGCGGTGCGCCAGCCGCGGCGGCCATTGGAGGGTGAACCAATGGCAAAGGAAGACCTTTCTCTCTGTCTCTCTCTCTCACTGTCCACTCTGCCTGTCAAAAAAAAAAAAAATCTCAGTTTTATTGGGTATTATAAAAATTTTCTCCATATTATTAAAAAATATGCTCATACTAAAAAATTTGCACCAAAATGTTTTCCACCAAAATATCTCATATATTTAATTCCCTTTACCATGAATTTTTGAAGTACCTCCTAATGCACAATTATCATTTGTCAATTAAAATAAATAATTAGCAAAATGAAGTTATCTATGATCATAACATAGTTTAATTAGCTTTGAAAACATAAAATGTGAATATGGAAAAAAATAGAGAAGCAATTATTATGGTACTTTACTAAAATAGAATGGAGTATGTTTAACAAGAAAGCCACTAACACTGTTCTTGTAGGTATGTCAATTCTTTTGAAGTAAAAACACCTATTATTGAAAGTGTGCCTACAGTGTGTGCCTCCATTCTTCATTAAGACCATTTTTAATTATCTTTACATACAGAAGATCAACTTAGTAGACATGAAGTAAAGATTTCAACAGTTTGCACCCACACGGATATACAAAGTATAAAGTACTGTTTGAATATTAGTTTTACCATTAATTTGCATAGTACAACACATTAAGGACAGAGATCCTATATGACAATTAAGTGCACAGCGACTCCTGATGTTGATTTACCAATTAACACTCTTATTTATGAAGTCAGTAATCACCCAAGGCTCTTGTCATGAGCTGAGAAGCCTTTGGAAGCCTCTTGAATTCACAAACTCCGACCTTATTTAGACAAGGCCATAATCAAAGTGGAAGTTCTCTCCTCCCTTCAGAGAAAGGTACCTCCTTCTTTGATGGCCTGTTCTTTCCACTGGGATCTCATTGACAGAAATCTTTCACTTAGGTCATTTTTTGACACACTGTCTTGGCTTTCCATGCCTGAGAAACTCTCATGGGCTTTTTAGCCAGATCTGAATGCCTTAAGGGCTGATTCTGAAGCCAGGGTACTGTTTAGGGTATCTGCCATTCTATGAGCCCAGAAGTTATTTCAAAAAATCATCTTTACAATTCCTTTTCCTTCCACTATTTTCTTCTAGAAAACCCATAATGCGAATGTTCACTCACTTAATGGTGCCCTATATGTTTTGAAATCTTTCTTGATTCTTTACAATTTTCTTTCCTTTTATTTATTTATTTATTTTTGGTATAGGTGAGCAGGTTATTTCAAAATACCTGATTCAAGATTAGAAATTCTTTGCCCTGCTCAATTCCACTTCTGAGTCTTTCCACTGTACTTTTAATTTCATTTATTGAGTTATTTAGCTCAAAGACTTCTGATTGGTTCTTTCTATGATTGCTATCTCTTTGTTAAGTTCCTCATTCATATTGTGAATTGCCTTCCACTATCACTGAATAATCTGGTTGCATTTGTATCTCAATAAATTTATTGTGTTTCTTAAAATCATTATTTTGAGTTCTTTTCAAGGTAATTAATTTATTTCATTCCTCTGTGGTGTGTTGACAGAAAGTTATTATACTTCTTTGAAGGCATCACATTAGCTTGTTTTTTTCATACTTCTCATGCCCCTGTGTCAGGTTTTGTGTGTCTAGTGGGTCAGCAGCTTCAATCAATTCTTATAGGGTGACTTTTGTAGTAAAGAACTTTTTTTAAAGATTTATTTTATTTATTTAAAAGCAGAATTACAGAGAGAGGTAGAGACAGAGAGGTCTTTCATCCACTGGTTCACTCCCCAGATGGCTGCAACGGCCAGAGCTGAGCTGATCCAAAGCCAGGATATTCTTCCAGTTCTCCCACGCGGGTGCAGGGGCCCATGGACTTGGGCCATCTTCTACTGCTTTCCCAGGCCACAGCAGAGAGCTAGATTGGAAGAGTGGAGCAACTTGTACTAGAACTGGCACCCATATGGGATGTCGGTGCTTCAGGCCAGGGCCTTAACCTGCTGTGACACAGCGCTGGCCCTGTAAAGAACTCTGTTGGAAAGTGTTCTAGCATGTTGACTGGATATGCTTTATTGACTTTGGTTCCAGATGGATAATTTAGAATATTTTACCTGTAACTTTTTTAGCTGTATTAACATTGCTATGTCAGCAGTTCTCTCAGTGGCCTAGGCTTCAGGGATTATGGGACTGTACTGCCAGTTAGGATGCCACTCCCTTAGGCAGAGCAGATTTGCTGACAACCCTGGGCATAGGATGTCCAGCTGCAGATGTGGCTTGCCTGTATATTTCTAAAGATCATGTGAGTTCAAAGCCATCCCTGTGGGCCCAGGTGAGTGTGGTACAATGTGACTGGTAGGAAAGTAGTATGCCTCTCAGTGTGTGAAAACCACATAGGGGCCAGGTGACACCAGTGGGCCCAGATGGGGTATCTCTCAGGGTGTGATGGCTGTGTTGATCACTTCACAGGGCTTATTGCAGCTGACTTTCTCAGAAACATCTGCTTGTTTGCTTCTGTGCATTAAGGATAGGTGAATGAGTGGCAGAAAATGTTTACTTTTTTAAGGCTCAATGGGCTGAGATCCTGAGATTGGACTACTCAACTGCTATTTGGGCCTGGAGAAGTGTGGGTGAAGCCACACTTGCTGCCTAGTGACTGTGTGGGCTTAGTCAGTGAGGAAAGCTACTGTGATCATGAGTGGGTGGGCCTGCTGGGGACACTCATCTGCTTTCCTGGACTTCTGCAGGCTAAGCCCTGCAGGGATTGTTTTTATTTCTCAGGGAATAGACTTCATGAGCAGAAGCACCTAGCTGGTTTAGGTCAGTGCAAGTGTGGATAGGGCCATTCAACGATTTTATGTGGCTTCTCAGCCACTGAATGTGTTGCCCAGGTTCTTCCTAGGACTCCAAATGTGCAGATGGAGTCTTCTGGCTGTTTCACAAGACTGGGTCTGTGGAACCGTTGAGAGTAGTTGTTTCAAAGAATGTTGGTTAGAGGGGGGATTATAAGACATCTCTGTGCAGCAAGAAACTGGGTGGTAGAGAATGCATCATAGTTTGCACTTTTTCTTGGGTAAGATCCTGGGCTCAGCGTCTGTAAGGGCTGCAGGACTCTGCAGTAATATATGTTTCCAGTGTCTTTAGCATGAGTGGGAACTTCCAGTAATTTCCTGCTTACCCATCTGCCAACCAAGGTCCTTTTGGGTTCCGTGTTGATCTTGGAAGACAGAAAGGCGGATGTTAGATGTTGCTTATCTTATCTACGAGGTCTATGAGGCCATTGTGTATCTCCATGCTCTGCAACATCTGTTCCTGTACTCACATTTCTGCTCCACTACGCACTGGGTGGGGTCTTGTCCCATGCTACACTGTTTAAGGTTAGAGAAGGGGGTGATAGAGGCGGTCCCTTAGACACCTTGCTAACATGGTTCCAGAGGTCCAGTATGTAGTACTATCCTGTGATCTGCCCAGCAATGGGTTTTCCCACAGTGAACCTGGTACTGAGCCTGATACTAATGGAAGGACTTAATTTTTTTAAAAGATTTATTTGTTTACTTGAAAGTCAGAGTTAACCAGAGAAAGAAGAAGAGGCAGAAAGAGAGAGGTCTTCCATCTGCTGGTTCACTCCGCAGTTGGCCACAACGGCTGGAGCTGCACCAATCTGAAGCCAGGAGCCAGGAGCCAGGAGCTTCTTCCAGATCTCCCACACAGGTGCAGAAGCCCAAGAACATGGGACATCTGATACTGTTTTCCCAGGCCATAGCAGAGAGCTGGAATGGAAGTGGAGCAGCCAGAACATTAACCAGCATCCATATGAGATGCCGGCATTGAAGGTGGCAGTTTTACCCACTATACCACAGCGCTGGCCCCTGGACTTAATTCTTCTGCTTCCCCCGGTAGGACGCAAAAGGTGTGCTGTTTGGAGTTGAGGTAGGTGTGATGTTCTAACTCCTTCCTGTCTTCTTCAGTAAATCTTTCTCATTATAAAACACAGCGTTATGATCTCAGTCAATTTCTCCAACTTAAGGAAAAATAGATTCTATGCCATAGACTTTTTAGTGCTTTTCTGACTAGTTATGTTTCCTTAGTTCACTTATCACTTTTTCCTCTGATGAACACCACTTGAGTACTGTATCTGTTTTTTAAAAAAATATTTATTTGATTACTTAAAAGGCAGAGTTATGGGGGTGGAGAGAGAACAGCCATCTTTGATCTACTAGTTCATTCCCCAAATGGGTTGGGTTTTTCCAGGCCAAATCCAGGAGCTCCATCCAGGTTTCCCATAAGGGTGCAGGGGCACAAGTAGCTGGGCCAACCTCTACTGCCTTCCCAGGTAATTAACAAGGAGCTGAGCCAGAGCAGAGCAGTCAGGACTTGAACCAATGTTGGGATGCTGGCTTGCAGAAGGCAGCTTAATTCATAGCACCCCCATGCCAGCTCATACTGTATTCATTTTAGGGTATATTTTATCCAATTAAAATTTCTGTATACAGTCTCTTATTAACTATTCTATATTAAGATACTTTCTAACTAGTCATAATAAAGATGGAATGCTTTAATTACATTCTGACATATTTTCTGTAATTATTTCTAACATCCAAACTTGTGAGTTATTAGTTTGTAAACTTAAAAAGTGAATCTCAGAGCATCAAAAAATACAATGGAGGATAAAACTATCAACCCACCGGTAATCTATTGTCTAATATGGGAATATTAGACAAATATACACTAATTAAAATAGATATTTATAGATTAAATCAAAATACTTTAATATTATTCAGGAACTACTCAAAACCACAAATGTCTTCAGGCAGAAGAGAATCAAGTTAAGATTCAGGGAAAAAGACTGCATTTTAAACTTAATAACAGGTTAGGAAGAGTGGACAAATGGAACACGATGAGGGAATACAACGAGTTATTTCATTGAAGTAATAGACAAAGGGCAGCAAGGAATTACGAGAACATGTAGTTTGTCATTGTTCTCAATGGCCTGGATTATAGATCTAAAACATGCTAAGTGAGCAAAAAATCAAAGTCAGATTGAGGATATATGTACTAGACAAATATGGAGGGAAAGAAAAACTATACTTATGTTCTCGGAATTGTATTGATGAGTTACATGAACTCTGTTCTCTTTATATTAATAAAAAATTGTTGAACTTACAAAACATGGAAAAATGAGCCAAGGCAGAGAAAATACAAAAATCTTCATGAACAGGTATTTAGCCACAGTGTTAAGATGTTCACATCTCACTTCAAAATGCCTGTGTTTGATGTCCACCTCTGGTTCCTGACTATATGGACTATGGGAAGTAGTCTTGATAACCAGAGTTACTGGATTTTTTTTCACCCACGTGGGAGAACAATTAAAATGTATACACCTCTTCATCTTGTGTAACATACAGTACAAAATAGTCCCACAGTGCTCAGTCTAAATCTAACAAACATTTTATATATAACTTTAAATTTAAAGGGAACTCAGTGGATATAGAAACTAGTTAAAAAACATCATAAGGAAACAAGCATATAAGTTCAGTATGTTACATCTATTTTAATCTTCTCAAAATGTTAGTGAAAGAACTCAAACTGGCAGGACATTTCATGATCAAGAAACCATAATCGCATCTTGGTTTGAAACTATGAGTTTCATTTCTCTGAATGGTTCAGAGCATTTTAGGAATGAAAGTTTGGATCACTTTGCCAGGTAAAGAATTATAAATAGCTGTGGTGCTTGATGTAGGCAAAATGAATGGGGGTTAGGTTGTACAGGTTATAGGAGAATGTGAGAACATGACCAGTTACAGGGGAAGGGCCATTATTTTCTCCCTACTTTGATAAGAATGTCTGTATGTATAAATATATATATATAAAACAAATATATTTGTATTTTCTCATTTTCTATATTATAAAATGTATTGACTTATATAAGTATTACATATTCTTAATTTTACATTATAATATTTGTTATGGGATATCAGCAGAAGCACAAACATTACTCAAAGAAATTTGTGTGATTTTTTTCCTTATGGTGTTATTTAACTTATTCTATTTGAAAAAGGATTACTGTATTTTTGGTAGTAACAGGACAGCTGTATCATGCTAGGCAAGTTTATCCTCTTATCATTGTCTGTATTTGGTTAGAAGTTTATGTGTGGTTTAAGGAGATGAATATAGATGACAAAGAATGAATTTCTGATGTTCGATTATGAGTGTTAACTTGAATGAATTAAGGAATACCTAGATAGCTGGCAAAGCATTAATTACTCTAGTTATTTCAGTAGTCACTGAGCCAGTTCTTATGCTGAAAGTGAAATTTAGGTTTTCTGGCATTTAATCAGAATGATTAAACTGCCTCAGATGAGGCAACAATTGTGGTGAGATAAGATTGGTATGCACATCAATGGACCAAAGGGAGAAAATCAACCTAAAATGTGGGTGGACACCCACCAATGCATTGGGGACCCCCTGGAATGAATTAGGCAGAGGAAGCTCTTTCAGAGCTGTGAAGACCTTCTTCTTCCATTGGATGTCAAAACTCCAGATTCTTCAGCCTTTGGACACCAGGAGCTCATCAGCATTCCCTTGAACTCTAGATTTTTGTCCTGGAAAAGGTTTACAATTGACTTACTTGGTTCTAAAGTCTTCAGGCTTAGACTGAGCCAGGCTAAATTCTCTGGATTTCTAGCTTGTGGAAGACATATTTTGGGACTTTTCATCCTCCTTAATAGACTGAGGTAATTCCCATAATAAATCCCTTTCACCTCCTAAATTGACTGAGGCAAATCCCCTAATAAATACTTCATTTCCCTCCCCTCCCCTCCCCACTCCTCCCCTCCCCTCCCATACCCTCCTCTCCTCTCCTCTCCCCTCCCCTTCCCTTCCTCTCTCTCCTCTTTCTCCCCCGCTCAAAAGCATCAATTCTTGGTATGGGTTTTTATTTCTATTATTCTTATATGGAATATCCTAGCTATGCCTCTTCTTCAGCCAGGCCTTCTATGAAGATTCATTAATATATATAAATACTTCTTGCCTTAAAAGATTATCTTTTTATATAGCTGCAGGTAAGAAAATCATCTCTATTAACGTTTTACAATTGCCAAACATTACACTGTAAAGTTTAGAAAGGTACTGCTTTCCCTACCATGGTGATCTTTGTTGCACGCAATTCAGCCCAGTTTGGAAGAGATTGGATGATTTCATGTGAACACTGCTTTAGTGGCTACTCTCCAGGCCTTCATAATTGGTTTCTGTTTGATGATCAGCATTGCTAAAAGGTGACACTAATTCACAGATATCCTACTAGTAGCTGAAAGCAGATTTTCTATTGAATCATTTTGTGCAGTAGCTTGCCAAAGTTACACACATGGAGACTCTTCATAAATGCTTTTGATGATGAAAGGATTTAAACTTTGTTTCAGGCAATGCCAAATGTGTGTGCCATTTTCACAATAAGCTTGCCTTCAGCATTTTAAATAAAGTTAAACCAAAGGAATTTTCATATTTTATAGTACTTTTTAAATGGTCTTGTCTTCCTGGAAATAAACTGCAATTGATAACAGTGTGTATTTATCATAAATTTTCAAACAACCCAATAACTTAAAGATTAGACCTATAACATGATTATATTCCATAAAGGAAATTAGCATGATTTGTTCTATACACAAAAAAGTAGAATAGAAATGTTTCCAATACAGAGATTGTTCTTAATCGTATCAATTGTTTAAAATCTGAACCCCATTAGCAGAGAGTGCTTGCATTATCTTGCAGGTACCTTCTATTTTGACCTCCTTAGATGTCAACATCTGTTTATTGGGAAATGAATATCAGTAAATCTTTCCGTTATTATAGTAATATCAGCTCAAGTTTAATTCCCTACTGAGATGGAAAAATATGATGTAGATGATGAAAAACATATGTTTGGGAGAGACATTTTGCCTTCAAACTACATCAACAATTTAAATGATTAAAATGTTTCTATAAACATCCTTTTCTTTGTCAGTAATGGATGAAACACACTTACTCCCCATTGTTTTATTTATTTTTTGAACAGCTGTTAATGTCACAAGCAAAACTTATTTTTATAATATTATAATTAAAATCATATATTATTACCTGTGACATATATGAAAGGAAATTCAATTATTTTGATAGCTAAGGTTACAAATGAGACGTTTTCTAAGTAGATAAGTATAACAGACTCTCCACTAGTGTTTGGATACCTGCATACTTAATTATCCTGACAGAATGGTTTAAAAAATCCTTAATTTTTCACCTTGGTGTAAGAAAATAATTCAAAATATTTTCTGCCTGGAATGTACATTATAAAATTAAAATGTAATTAGATTCTTAAGACCTATGTTAATCTGTTAATGATGCCATCCATATTCTTGAAGTAGAATGATGTTCAAATTGAATACAACATCTTAGAAATTTCACATCTCAATCAATAGCTTGAGCCTGATATTTTCTTTGTACTGCTCTTGCAGAATGAATTTCTGGTAGCTTAAATGAACATTTTTATATGTTCTTCTCTGACATAACACAGAAAACCACCGAAAAATAAAACAGTGATATTTGTAATTGGGTCTTTGGGAAGGAAGTTTTACTGAAAAGGAGTTTTTTGAAAGATAGAAAAGATGTAGGAGAAACAAGGTTTATCATATTTTAGGCTATTTGAGTACCTTCCATGATCTAGAAGGTGTCATAAAGTTTTGTTAAAAAACTATACTTTCCCATAATGACAATGGTTCATTTTTTCGGTCAGAAAGAGCAGAAGGATTATAATTCTACTATACTCCAATAAGAAATATCATGAAGCAAGAAAATAAATGTCTATATATATGAAATATTAAAAAATAGTCCTTGTTAATCATTGTTTTTTGATTTTGGTATTTTTTATTTTTTATATCTCCATCTAGAGAAAAACAACTAAAATTTTTATTTGATTTAGAATTCTACTTTCCTATTTAAAATACCTAGATTTTAGAAGGCTTCTCTTCCCAGATTCAGGCTGAGCAGTCATCTTGTGAGAACTTATTTACAAAGGCTTAATTAAAGTCATTGGAAAAAAATGTAAGTTAGATCAAGGTTAACACTGAAGCATGACATTTGCATTGTGAGAAAATGGATTTAATCAAGGGAACAAGCATGGTTAACTATACATAAAACACCTTCAGAGATTAATATTGAGACTATAGTCATAAAAATGCAGTAGCTTATGATATCGGTAACCAAATATAATGATCCATTTGTTCTGCTTGTTTACTTTTCCATTTACAATGAAATAAATTTGATCTCCATTATGATCCATTAATGATAAAAAAGCCAGATATTGATTAATATTTCTCATCACATCAAGAACATTGAATTGCTTATAGTTCCAACATTACACTAAAGTCAAATATTGGTTATTTGTCTTGCTGCTGCTAAAATCTTTCAAAATAATATTTCTAGAAATTTAGAATGTGTAAATCTATATCCTTTAAAGAAACACTAATGAATAGTGGAAAATAACAGATATATTCATACACTATCTCTATGACATTCAGTCTTGAGTAAGCAGTACAGCTATATTATAAAATTTTTGTTTGCCCATTTAATTTCCTTTGGGTAAATTCCAAGGAGTGGGATGGCTGGGTTGAATGGTAGGGTTATATTCAGGTTTCTGAGGAATCTCCAGACTGACTTCCATAGTGGCTTCACCAGTTTGCGTTCCCACCAACAGTGGATTAGTGTCCCTTTTTCCCCACATCCTCTCCAGCACCTATTGTTGGTGGATTTTTGAATGTGAGCCATTCTAACCGGGGTGAGGTGAAACCTCATTGTGGTTTTGATTTGCATTTCCCTGATTGCTAGGGATCTTGAACATTTTTTCATGTGTCTGTTGGCCATTGAGGACCTTGGCCCATCTCTTAAGTGGGTTGTTTGTTTTGATGTTGTGGAGTTTCTTAATTTCTTTGTAGATTCTGGTTATCAACCCTTTATCTGTTGCATAGTTTGCAAATATATTTTCCCATTCTGTCGGTTTCCTATTCACTTTCCTGACTGTTTCTTTTGCAGTACAGAAACTTCTCAATTTGATGCAATCCCAGTAGTTAATTTTGACTGCCTGTGCTTCTGGGGTATTTTCCAAGAAACCTTTCTCTGAAGGGAGGAGAGAACTTCCACTTTGACTATGACCCTGTCAGAATAAGATTGAAGTCGGCGAACCCTAAAGGCTTCCATAGCCTCGGCAACTCATGACTAGAGCCTAGGGAGATTACTGACGCCAGAAACAAGAGTGTCAAGTTGTTAAATCAACTTCAGGAGTCACTGTGTACTTACGTCTCATGAGGGTTCTGTCCTTAATGTGTTGTCCAATGTGAAGTAATGCTATTATTAGTACTGAAACAGTATTTTTACACTTTGTGTTTCTGTGTGGGTGCAAACTGATGAAATCTTTACATAGTATATACTGAATCGACCTTCTGTATATAAAGATAATTGCAAATGATTAAAAAATCTTGGTGTTAAATTGGAAATTGCATAGATAATTAATCAGTTCTTAAAAAAAAATCATGTAGGATCTCTCCTTAATGTGCTGTACATTGTGAATTAATACTATAACTAGTACTCCAACAGTATTTTCACTTTGTGTCTCTATGTGAGGGCAAACTGTTGAAATCTTTACGTAATATGTACTAAACTGATCTTCTGTGTATAAAGAGAATTGAAAACGAATCTTGATGTGAATGCAAGGGGAGAGGGAGCGGGAAAGGGGAGGGTAGCAGGTGGGAGAGAAGTTGTGAGGGGGAGCCATTGTAATCCATAAGCTGTGCTTTGGAAATTCATATTCTTTAAATAAAAGCTTTATATAAAAAAAAAATTTTTAACAGGGTCCTACAACAAATTTAAAAATCTCCAATATTATTTCTGTTAAAACTAGCATTTTATAAACAATACATATTCTCATTATCAAGCTAAATCTTGGGTGAATCACAAAAAGTCTAGAGGATTGCCAATTTATCTCAAAGAAAATTTTCAGTATGAGTCAGTAAAGAGGGATTGACTATATTCTATATATATACAATTCTTGTATTCTATGATGCTAGTTTAGACAATTACTGAAATGTGCTACATATCCTTAAGTAATCAGTGGGCTAGAATGAGCTTTGTGACTACCTTCCTAGAATCCATTCCAACTGATAAAGTAAGTTTTGTCTTCCACTTTTGGTAAAAAAAAAAAAAAATTAAGATCCCAATCGCTGAAATTCTTTAGTCTTAGGACAACACTCTATTCATAGTCTCTGCTTTCTTGAATGATGATTAACCTTAAACACACACACATACACACACACAAACACAAGTTGGACAGCAATCCCATACTAGTACCAGTACCCTTTCATTGTGTCAGCTCATTGTTCTTCATGGTAAGTAAGTTCTTCATACCACAGCAAGAAATATGGTGCATAGTTTTGATAACAGCTGTCTGGCGATGTAAAGGATATCAATACTTCTTTTGCTATTTGTGCAGTAGCTGAACAGGTGGTGTGGGTTTTCTCATATTAAAACAAAGAAATAAGAGTTTTGTTTTTAGTATTTAAAAATCTATGATTTACTGGGGGGAGGAGATAATGAGAGACAGAGAGAAAGAGAGACAGCATGTACTCCCATCCGTTGCTGGTGACCACAGAGTCCAGGTCAAAGAATGGACCCAGAAACACATCCAGCTTTCCTACCTGAGTGATAGGGACCATTGAATTGAAATAGCAACACTGCCTCCTAGAATTGGCATTATCAGGAAACTAGAATCAGGAATACCTGATTCTCAAGGTAGAGAATCCAGGAATACCTATGTAAGATCAGATTTTTTTTAAATAATGCTTTTATTTAAAGAATATGAATTTCCAAAATACAGTTTATAGATTACAATGGCTTCCCCCCCATAACTTCCCTCCCACCCGCAACCCTCCCCTCTCCCACTCCCTCTCCCCTTGCTTCACATCAAGATTCATTTTCAATTCTCTTTATATCCAGAAGATCAGTTTACTATATATTAAGTAAAGATTTCAACAGTTTGCCCTCACATAGCAACACAAAGTGAAAAATACTGTTGGAATACTAGTTATAGTATTAATTCACAATGTAAAGCACATTAAGGACAGAGATCCTACATGATATATTTTAATTGATTAATTATCTATGCAATTTCCAATTTAACACCAAGATTTTTTTTTCATTTTTAATTATCTTTATATACAGAAGATTGATTCAGTATGTACTAAGTAAAGATTTCATCAGTTTGTACCCACACAGAAACACAAAGTGTAAAATACTGTTTCAGTACTAGTTATAGCATTACTTTTAGCAAAAGCCCACTACAAGAATGGACGCCTTGTCAATGATAGGCCAAGCATTGGTAGCATCAAAGTTGCATGAGACAAATAAAAAATATGTTTCTCAGCTGATTAATGCATGCCATTTTTGTCACTGCAGTGACTTATTCAAAGATGGGAGTATGACTTAAACTGTTCTAGTCAAATCGAACAATACATTGATATAAACCCTATGACAACTTGAGAACTCTCACCTTTTGAGAGTGAGATTTCTGCAAATGACACTGGAATTTCTACAGCCATTTTCCAGCCATGAGAGAAAGTTAGCTTGAGAAAAAAGAAAAAGATCAAAAGCAAAGAATAAAACAAAAAGACAGAAAATGAATACTTACAACAGGAGGAAAACCAGGAAAATCAAATTGAGATGGAACAGGAACATTGATCAAACTACCTCATGAAACTTGATCATCCCTTTCTCTGTAAACTGGATGCACAGAAGCCAACAACAAATCATCTAGATTAATAGTCCAGTTTGGGCTGCTTTTTAGTTGCATTAAGATTGTTCTATCTGGAACACACTTCTTATAATCTGCAGATAATCCACAGGCACTATGAATGTAGAATTCATTGGATTTAGTCCTTAATTTGCAGTGTATGCATGGTCACTGAATGATGACTGTGACTCAAGCATTTTTTTGTTTTTTTATAGTTTATTTGATAATTTTATTAGAATTTTAGAAATTACAGGAAATCTGTTCAATTTACAGACACCGTAGAAATAAAAAGAGTCATCAGAAATTACTACAAAGATGTATATGCCAGCAAAAAAGGAAATCTGTCAGAAATGGAGAGATTCCTGGACACATGCAACCTACTTAAATTGAACCATGAAGATATAGAAAACCTAAATAGACCCATACATGAGTAAGAAATAGAATCAGTAATAAAGGCCCTCCCAACAAAGAAAAGCCCAGAACCGGATGGATTCATTGCTGAATTCTACCAGACATTTAAAGAAGAACTAAGTGCAAGTCTTCTCAAACTATTCAGAACAATAGAAAGAGAGGGAATCCTCCCAAATTCTTTCTATGAAACCACCATTACCTTAATTCCTAAACCTTGAAAAGATCCAGCAGAAAAAGAGAATTACAGACCAATTTCCCTGATGAACATAGACACAAAAATCCTCAATAAAATTCTGGCCAATAGAATGCAACAACACATCAGAAAGATCATCCACCCAGATCAAGTGGGATTTATCCCAAGCATGCAGGGATGGTTCAACGTTCACAAATCAATCAATATGATATACCACAATAACAAACTGCAGAAGAAAAACCATATGGTTTTGTCAATAGACACGGAGAAAGCATTTGATAAAATACAACACCCTTTCATGATGAAAACTCTAAACAAATTGGGTATGGAAGGAACATTTCTCAATACAATCAAAGCAATTTATGAAAAACCATGGCCAGCATTCTATTGAATGGTGAAAAGTTGGAAGCATTTCCACTGAGATCTGGTATCAGACAGGGATGCCCACTCTCACCACTGCTATTGAATATAGTACTGGAAGTTTTAGCCAGAGCCATTAGGCAAGAGAAAGAAATTAAAGGGATACAAATTGGGAAGGAAGAAGTCAAACTATCCCTCTTTGCATATGATATGATTCTTTATTTAGGGGATCCAAAGAACTCTACTAAGAGACTATTGGAACTCATAGAAGAGTTTGGCAAAGTAGCAGGATATAAAATCAATGCACAAAAATCAACAGCCTTTGTATACACAGGCAATGCCACAGCTGAGAAAGAACTTCTAAGATCACTCCCATTCACAATAGCTACAAAAACAATCAAATACCTTGGAATAAACTTAACCAAGGACGTCAAAGATCTCTACAATGAGAATTACAAAATCTTAAAGAAAGAAATAAAAGAGGATACCAAAATGTGGAAAATTCTTATATTCTCATGGATTGGAAGAATTAACATCATCAAAATGTCCATTCTCCCAAAAGCAATTTATAGATTCAATGTGATACCTATCAAAATACCAAAGACATTCTTCTCAGATCTGGAAAAAATGATGCTCAAATTCACATGGAGGCACAGGAGTTCTCAAGAAGCTAAAGCAATCTTGTGCAACAAAAACAAAGCCGGAGGCATCACAATACTAGATTTCAAGACATACTACAGGGCAGTAGTTATCAAAACAGCATGGTATTGGTACAGAAACAGATGGATAGACCAATGGAACAGAATAGAAACACCAGAAATAAATCCAAATATCTACAGCCAACTTATATTTGATCAAGAATCTAAAACCAATTCCTGGAGCAAGGACAGTCTATTCAATAAATGGTGCTGGGAAAACTGGATTTCCACGTGCAGAAGCATGAAGCAAGACCCCTACCTTACACCTTACACAAAAATCCACACAACATGGATTAAAGATCTAAATATAAGACCCAACACCATCAAATTATTAGAGAACATCAGAGAAACCCTGCAAGATGTAGGCACAGGCAAAGACTTCTTGGAAAAACCCCAGAGGCACAGGCAGTCAAAGCCAAAATAAACAATTGGGATTACATCAAATTGAGAAGTTTCTGTACTCCACAACAACAAAACAAACAACCCACTTAAGAGATGGGCCAAGGTCCTCAATAGACATTTTTCAAAAGAGGAATTCCAAATGGCCAATAAACACATAAAAAATGCTCAAGATCACTAGCCATCAGGGAAATGCAAATCAAAACCACAGTGAGGTTTCACCTCAACCAGGTTAGAATGGCTCACATTCAGAAATCAACAAACAACAGATGCTGGGGAGGATGTGGGGAAAAATGGACACTAATCCGCTGTTGGTGGGAATGCAAACTGGTAAGGCCACTATGGAAGACAGTTTGGAGATTCCTCAGAAACCTGAATTTAGCACTACCACATGACCCAGCCATCCCACTCCTTGAAATTTACCCAAAGGGAATTAAATTGGCAAATAAAAGATCTGTCTGCACCTCAATGTTTATTGCACCTCAATTCAGAATAGCTAAGACATGGAACCAACCTAAATGCCCATCAACAGAAGACTGGATAAAGAAATTATGGGATATGACTATGGACTCAAGTATTTGAATCTGAATGATTAAGACGTCTGTGTTGTCTTTTATTTATAGTGAAATGCATCAGTTTTCTATGGTAATATAGAATAAAGAGAACAAAAGATGAACATTAAAGTTGAAAGATTACCAAATACTGTTCATTTCTTTAGCTCTTAAGTGTGAGAAATGCTACAAACATTTCTTAAAATGCATAGTTCTTGGACCCACACCAAAGACATCGTTTTAGTGTTTTGGAATTAAGTTCAGTGCAGCAACATTGATTTTAAATAAAAAAATAGAATATAGAAGATAACAATATGAGAAAAATGATAGTGATAAGGTTTGAGATCCATCAGAACAATGAAAAGTTGGGTTCTTTAAAGACAGAACATTTATTTGATTGTTATTATATTATATTCAAAGATTAGGCTAAGGCCCTCCAGCGTGTATTACTAATTTTAATACATCCTCTCAGATGCAATTAAAGGTATGCATGCTTTTCAAATGTACATTAAAATGCATTTTACACATTCTAATTTGTCATATGACTAATAATCTTATATATCCATAACTCACATTAGCATATTAGTGTATAATATGAGGTAACTTTAAAAAGTTCATGGAAAATAAATTTAAAATGTTCATATAATAGAAAAATGTTTATGATCCAATCATTTTTTCATAATCCACATATTGCATGAACTTCTTAAAGGCCCCTCATATGCATGAATTTCAAATCTTTTGCATCAAAGTAAACTTACCTTTTAATTAAATTCTTTATAAACTTTCTGAAGTGTTCTGATAGTGTTCAAGCAAATCTCCTTAAAAGAAACCATTTTCTCATATTAAGAACTTATTAAGACTAGGAAAATAAATGAGTATTTTGCTGTGGTCGTATTTCTTACATACACTATTTATGAACTTATCTTTCAGTAGAACAATAGAGTCTCACATTTCATTGTATCTGATAGAATATATATATATATATATATATATACACACACAAATCAGAAAAATGCATTGTTGATTTTTTTTAATAGTTCTGCACTCCCTTCAAATTTTTCCTGACAACTTTGAGCTGTCCCTGGAAGGAAACCTCTGCTGATATTTGTGTTCTTCCCTGACAGGGGCGAATGAGCTGGGATAGCAAATCACGTCCCAGATGTAACAGGACTGTTTATATCCTTCAAGAGCAAAGACGGTGGGAGGGCAGGGGTTTGAAGCATGTGGCCATACCAGCGGCCAGCTGTTCCCCTTTCTTGCCTCCTGGTGTTTAATACAGTTCGGCTGGAAGCCCAGTCCTCGTGTTGGCCTGGTAGCTTTTTGTGATGCCAACATTCCTGCATGAATCCCCCCTTAGCATGTTCCAAGCACTGTGAAGAATGATCTGGGGGAACTTGACTGCTCTTTTGGGGAATTTGCAAAATTTAGATCTTAAGGAAAGCAGTCTCTCTAAGCAGGTGTGACACCACTTCTAAGACTGGTTTGCTTTAGTTGAGATCTGTTCACGTTCAACTCATCAGTCCACTAGCCAAGTCAGATGTTTCCAGCAGCCTCAAATTTGAAAAGATAATTATATCAGTTTTTCCTTTTTTCTACCAATAGCTCATCTCATTTTGTGGATACAATATATATTTATTAATTTGTTTCCTGCAAGTATGTTTTAAACCTTTTTTAAATTGCAACCTTTCTATTTCAGAAAATCCTTAGGACTCTAAGGACCTAAACCCATCTTCATGTTTTCTAGAGCCTTTTGGGCTCCCTGTGCTGTGGGACAGATTTTGGGTTGTTTGTTCCTAGTCAACCTTTTCCTAACAATTTTCTTGATAAATTTTGGTTGATTAACTTCTGACATCAAATCTTCTAATTACCCTTCAGATAGTACATACTGGAACAACAATGAAAAACTTTTTTTTGTATATTAGTATGCCTGAGAACATAGCTACATGGAAAGGACAATGTAAAGGAATAAGAGATAGAGATGCATAGATTCTTCTGCATATGCAACAAAGGGATTTGAAGAAGAGATGAGAGAAAGAGTTAGTGGCACTGAAATAAACACCACCAAACACACTGAAGAGATAAAGTAGTGACAAAAGGATGAAAATTTTTGTTCCTATCTTCCCTCTTCTTAAATAGCCTTGGGAAATATTATTCCGTATTGTAATGTCAGCGTCCTTTGGAATGCTGCTTTAGCTGCTCAAAGTCATTCACCCAATCAACAAATATCTGTTGTTTACTGAAATACAAGATTTTTTAAATTTACACCCTTGGTGAACTTACTCAAAGGCCTTAGATTCTTCTACCTTGTAGTTTCCCTTCTTATAAATTCCAAAAATAGCTTTACATTTTTTCCGTTATATTGATTCATTTAACTCACTTAGAAATATATTCAAATCTCTGTTTTTTTGGTTTTTTGGACAGGCAGAGTGGACAGTGAGAGAGAGAGACAGAGAGAAAGGTCTTCCTTTTTTTGCTGTAATTTCACCCTCCAATGGCTGCCGCGGCCTGCGCGCTGTGGCCGGCGCACCGCACTGATCCCAAGGCAGGAGCCAGGTGCTTCTCCTGGTCTCCCTTAGGGTGCAGGGCCCAAGCACTTGGGCCATCCTCCACTGCACTCCCTGGCCACAGCAGAGAGCTGGCCTGAAAGAGGGGCAACTGGGACAGAATCCAGCGCCCGAACTGGGATTAGAGCCCGGTGTGCCGGTGCCGTAGGTGGAGGAGTAGCCTATTAAGCTGAGACGCTGGCCTCAAATCTCTGTTCTTTTAAATTAAAACCAAACAAGGTAAACAGAAAAAGGAGGGCATAGAGAATAGAAAACAAAATAACAAAGGAAAATTCCTTTGTTCCTTACCTAGAGACTTCTTGGAATAGTTTATGCAAACTTATTTTTTTAACAATTATATGTAACAAATGAATTTATCAAAGCAAACATCATATCTTTTTTTACTGTACCTTTTTATTTCAAGAACTTATAGTTTTGAAAACTTAAATTTAATGTCTAAAATAATATTCATAAAATATATATATATATATAAAACACAAGATATGTATACCCATCTCATCATTTTAAGCCCATGTATCCTCATAGTGACTAATATTTTCTCTCTATTACCATCCTGATATTTGTATTTGTAATTTCCTTTCTTTCTTTTTAATATTTATTTATTTATTTATTTTAAAGTAAACAAATTTCATGTATTCCATATATACAGATTTAGTAGCATAAAAATACTACCCACCCTATCCTCCCTCCAGCCCATGCTACCACCCTTTCTCTTCCTTCTTTTATTCTTTCTCTTAATTTGCCCAATGATCTACTTTTAGTTTATTTTCTACTCATAAGATGAACTCTACGTTAAGTAAAAAGTTCAACAAATAGTAAGAAAAAAAAAATACGGTTCCTGAACAATAGAGACAAGGGCAATAAATAATTATCAAATCTCAAAAAGTCAATTTCAGTTCTATACATTATATTTGTGGTACTCTATTGGTTACAATAGATCAGGGAAACATATAGTAGTTGTCTTAGTGAGACTGGTATATCTCACCAAGTATAATTGTTCCCAGTTGCATTCATTTTGTTGCAAAACACAGGATTTCAATATTTTTTATGGCTGAGTAGTATTCCATTCTCTCTCTCTCTCTCTCTCTCTCTCTCTCTCTCTCTTTCTCTGTTACTATATATATAGTTATTGTGAAATGAGCTGCAATAAGCATGGAGGTACAGATCACTCTTTCATATGCTGATTTCATTTCCCTTGGGTAAATTCCCCAGGAATAGGATTGCTGGGTCAAATGGTACATCTGTTTTCAACTTTCTGAGGTGTACCCATACTGTCTTCCACAGTGGCTGTACATTCCCACCAGCAGTGGATTAGGGAATCTTTTTTTAGCCATATCTTCACCAGTATTTATTGTTTGTTGATTTCCTTATGAGAGTCTTTCTAACTGGAGTGAGGGGAAACCTCATTGTGGTTTTCATTTGCATTTCCCTGATGGCTAGTGATCCTGAGCATTTTTTGTGTGCCTGTTGGCCATTTGAATCTCCTCTTTTGAAAAATACCTCTTCAAGTCCTTTGCCCACTTCTTAACTAAATTTTTTTGTTGTCACTGAGTTTCTTGAGCTCTTGATAAATCTGGATATTAATCCTTTTTCAGTTTCATAGTTTGTAAATATTTTCTCCTGGGGCCAGCGCTGTGGCCTAGTAACTTTAGCACTCACCTGCAGTGCCTGCAACCCACATGGCTGCCAGTTCATATCCAGCTGCACCTCTTCTGATCCAGCTCTCTGCTATAGCCTAGGAAAGCAGTAGAAGACGGCCCAAGTGCTTGGGTCCCTGCAACCCTGTGGGAGACCTGGAAGGTGCTCCTGGCTCCTAGCTTTAGATCAGCCCAACTCTGACAGTTGTAAACATTTGGGGAGTCCAACTAGCTGATGGAAGACTTTTCTCTGTCTCTCCCTCTCTGTATTTGTAACTGTACCTCTCAAGGAAAAATAAATTTTTTTTTAAATATTTTCTCCAACTCATAGGTTGCCTATTCACTTGGCTGAGTGTTTCCCTTGTAGTACAAAACTTCTTAGCTTGATGTAAGCCCATTTGTCTATTTTGGATTTCATTGCCTGTGCTTCTGGGTTCTTTTCCAAGAAACGTTTGCCTATGCCAATATCTTGCAGAGATTCCCCAATGTTGTCTATATATACATATGTTTAGTAACCTGAAAGCTATAGTTAAGTTTCACATAGTTAACCACTTCTATGTTAAAAAGTAAGACTTGCTTAGGTATTTATGTATGGATGTATTTAGCTTTGACTTTTTTTATTTGAAAGCAGAGAGACAAAGAGATCTCCCATCTGCTAGTGTAATACCCAAATACCCACAACATCCAGGGCTGAGTCAGTCTAAAGCCAAGAGCCCTAAACTCAACAAACTCCCCCAGATGAACGTTAGAGGATTGAGTACTTGGATCTTCATCTGCTGCCTCCCAGGGAATTAGCAGGAAAATTAGCCAGAAGTGGAAAAGCCAAGTATCAAACCAGGCACTCTGATACAGGATGCAGCTGCCCCAGGTGACAGCTTCACTGTTGAACACAGCATCTGCCTGTAGAGCCATTCTTTCGCAAAGTTTCTAGTGTACAATAGAACAGTAACTAAAGCTCTACAAGAACCATACAATAGTGTACAATAGAGCATTCGTAACTATAGTCCCCATGCTGCACTTGTGATTTCTAGAACTCATTCATCCAACTTAAAAAAAGTTTTCTACTCTTTAAGGAACATCTCTTCATTTCTCCATCCCCTGATTCTGGTAACCAATATTTTACACTGTGCGTCTATGTTTTTAATTTTTTAGATTCCACATACAATTGAGATCATAAAGTATTTTTCTTTCTGTATTTTGCTTAGATTTCTTGACATAATGTCCTCCATATTTATATATGTTGTCACTTATGGCAGGATTTCCTTATTTATAAACTTGAACACTATTCCACTCTCTCTATGTAACACTAACTTTCAAATAAATAAATATTTAAAAGGACAAAGAGAAATATAATTTAAAATCAGGAAAGGAGATAACTCCAACTGTGTTGTTCTTTCTCAAGATTGCCTTGGTCATTTGGGTTTTTGTGCTTCCATACATACCGATTTTTTTTTCTATTTCTATGAAAAAGACAATTAGAATAGTAATAGAGATTTACTTGACCCTGTAGGTGATAATTTAATTTAAAAAAAATATTATTGAAAGAACAAAGGCAAAGCTTTTTTTCTGTTAGGAAACGAAATGAAAGTCTTGATTAGTTATCTTCAGAAGAGAAGATGATGCATGTATGTCTGTTCATGTGTCGTGTATGTGTTGTGAAGAGACAATGGGAGAATCATAAAACTGAGCACTTAATGGTCCAAAAAAGGGGCATTGGTGAGAGAGAGCAATGTCTGGGCATCAGCTCATAGGGTGCTGCACCCTGAGCAGTTCTTACTGAGAAACGTTGTTTCAGGGAAACTACCTTTTATCTTTCGTTATCTTAGACTTGCATGTTAAAACTCAGCTCTGATTTTAAATCAATAAGCACTGCTCAGTTATTCTATTCACAATTCCAAAGTAGTGATTTATGAAGCTGGAAACAGCTTGCATGAGTTTCCTTAATAGCCTAACTCACGTTTAATTTATAATTTACTAGGATTTTATGTTTATTGCAATTTCCAATTCAAAGCACAGTTACACAGATGACAATATAATGCGTTTATTCCTTTCCAAACCAAGGTGCCCTGTTGCTGATGTTTTCTTTCTCACAAATTTTATATAATCACTTGCTTCAATGGCTGCATATAAAGTTATGTTCAACATTTCTTTTTATATATTTATTTATTTTCATCTACTTGAAAGGCAGAGAGAGAAAGAGAAAGTGACAGAGAGACACAGAGAGATGTTCCATCTGCTGATTCACTCCTCAAAATCCAAAATGCAAAATACTCACAACAGTCAGGGCTGGTCTAGGCCAAATCCAGGAGCCAGGAACTCCGTCCAGGCCTGTCAGCCACATCATTTGCTGCTTGCCAGGTGCGTTAGCAGGAATCTAGATCAGAAGCAGGACATCTAGGACTTAAGCTGGCAATTGAATTTTGGATGTGAGCATGCCAAGTGGCAGCTTCACCCTCTATGCCACAATGTCTGCCCCATATTGTTTTAAAATATCAAGTGTTACATATATTTTTGTCATTATGTCAATATATACTTGTCCAAAACTATTCTGCATGAAGACAGCTTTCCACTTAACTCCCTCTCCCTGCTCTCCTGCTTTTCTCGCCTCCCTTTTGCTTGTCCTATCACCCATGAGAATGGTAACTTTTTTAATATGAATTTTGGTTTCCTTTGTCACTGTCATACTACAAGCGCTACAGAGAGAATCTGTCAAATACTAGGACATCAAGAAATATTTTTTGAGTGAACGAATACTTTAGCAGTTAAAACTTTTAACAGAATAAACTGGTAAGTGAAAGAGCTATGCAAGTGCAAAGTACAATGTTACTAATAATGCTGAAATAGCCAAGCTCAACATTTTACCAGAATTCAGCACATAACTTCATTCATGCATCAGATAATGTATCCAAACATCTTCTATAATATATATTCTCAAGTGCTGAAACACATTTTATATTTTTGAAAAAAGAAAATTTAAGAACATCCAAGGAAAATCATTTCTAGTATTTTGTCTCAGTTGATTCAACTAACACATTTAATTAACATGAGTAGACAAAAGTTAATTTTATGAAGGTCCCTTTGCATTGAGGTGAAAAATTTCTCCTGCTCTCTTGTGTACCTTTTTTCTCACACCTACCACAATCAGGACAGGAATAATTAAGCAGTAAGTGTAGAAAAGTTTTCCCAAGAGATTTCAGTAATAAGCTGTGGCTTATTGACCAAAGACCTTGTACATATGAAATCAAAGTTAAGGGGAGAAAAGAGAATAATATTATTCTACATACAATGAAGTGAGTGCTTGTTAGAATTAATCATTCTAATAGCTTGTTGTTAAAATAGTGGGTTATATGTACAATTCTTTACCTGTTACAAGTAGCAGAAAAGGGACTCTTAAGCCAAATAACATTTTTTTGTCTCTCATAAGCACATTTAATTTTGAAATCTCTCTCCATGCTGCTATTTGAGAAGAACAAAATTTCTCCTTTGTCTAATATCTTTCTAAGAAACATGCAGGATGTCTGGAGTACTGACCAAAGCCATTCATTCATAATTACATTGGATAAGACCTTGTTATAACGCACACATGTTTCTTGAAAGTATTAACCTATCATGAATGTTATTACTAATGGCAATTTAAAGTTAAACATGTTTCAAATGTCTGGTATATGAAAACTACCTGGATAAGCTCTGTATGTTACTGTAAAACTGAGCCAGTCGTTACACATGATTTTATTTATTTGGGGAACAAAACTGAATTTGAACAAGGTTGCAAATGTGCCAAAAAAAAAGAATTATAATGCTTTACTTATCATACAGCAAGACCACCTCTTAGTTTAAACACTGGTATTAGAATAAGTCTTCCCTTAAAACTTGATCTAGTAGTTGCAGACTCTGTGGAGCAAATGGAGAATTTTGTTTGTTTGTTCGTTTGCTTGCTTTCATGCTAACATTCTATATATATTAGCTTCCATAAATAGGTCTTCAAATAGACATTGACATGTCAATAAGAATATGATAGGAATGGCAGTGGAAAAGCTTATACTATATGACAAAATAAATGTCTTTTTTTAGTTCTTTCTATTATTTGAACTTATTTGGACGGGAGAGAGAGATGGATACAGAGAGAGGAAGAGAGATATCTTTTCTCCTCTGCTTCACTTCTCAAATGCTCACAAAATCTGGAATTGGGCTTCCTGAAGCCAAGAGCCTGGAACTGCTTCCAGGTCTCCTACATGGGTGGCAGGGGTCCAAGTAGTTGAGCTATTATTTTCTGTCTCTCAGGGAGTGCAGCAGTAGGGAGCTGAATTTGAAGCAGAGGCAAAACTCAAGCAAACCCAGGCACCCCAATATAAAAAGTAGTGGTTTACCTGCTCTACTGTGCCATAACTCTCACCCAAGGAAGGTCTTTTTCACCCAGGAAACAACTTGAATTTGCCATTAGCTAGACACAAGGGTTATGGTAAGAATAAACCCTAAAGATAAATGAAAAGGGAGAAGTTAGAACTACAGTTAATTTCATTTCTCATACGAGTTAGGTACAGTCTTGAAGAATTATATCCAGTTTTCCAAAGAATTGAAACCCATTAAGTATTTTCTTTTGTAGGATGACCACAAATTCATTTTCATTTTGGCATTTATTCCAATCAGCTGAAATGCAATAATGGCAATGTGCTTGAAATCCATAACACAAGAATCCTGAAACATATTCTGAATCAACTAAGAGTGTCAACCTTGGTTCTTGACATCAAATCCTTTGGGAAATAGGAGAGGGAAGAAAAATACTTTGAAGATGGACACACACACACATATCTAATACTTGGCAGCCAAGGGGGATTAGAAGTTAAGTAAACAAAATTTTCTAAAATGATCTTATGGTTTTTGTATTCTGCATTTATAATTATTTTCTTTATTTATATAAATAATCTTGCCTGAGTTTTTCTCAATATTCTATTAATAAAATGTATACTTAGCCAGAAAGACTTATTGTACTTTAGAAATGTACATTAACCAACTCAAAATTTTCAAATTGATAACTAGTGTCATAATCTTATAAAACTCCCACAGGCTCTTAAGCAACATTTTAAAACTACTAAACTAGAACAATTCTCCCAAACCACATCCATTTCTGTTGTATCTTTAAGAAATCAGACATCTGGATTCCTTGGGTGAAAAGGGAAATGGAGGAGAGAGACCGAAGTGGAAACTGAAGAACAAAGCTAAGGATGCTGACTACAAAGCATTATGGGAATTCACATCCTTGGATTGTTTCTTCCTGAGTGTCAATTCATAGAGCCTCAGACCCCAGCAGTGAACAAGTGAAAACGGTAGCACTGGACAGTCAGCAGGGGTGAAACAAAGGAGCAAGGGGGCAAAGAAAAGGAAGAGAGAACTGTCACAGATGAGATCTTCCAGTTAGAGAGATATAGAAACTGACAAAGACAGTTAGCCTAGTAAAAGAAAGCTGTTGTACTCTGATTTAGCAACGCACCAAAGTTTATTTTAAGCTATAAGGGTGCATTTCTGTAAGCAGGAAGTTAGGAGGTGCCATCACATCAAAATTATCAACATGTGATTTCCAAGTTGTCGTACACACGCATATGTAGAAGCTGCCACACAATGTATATTATGCAGACTAGAAAGTCTCTGAATTGTGGTCTTCTAGTTCAACAGGCAGTCATTTGGTGAAGAAGCAAATGGTGAACATCAATGAACGTTTCAGTCTCTCGGGGTGCTCCAGGCCTTAGTATATATTGGCCAGAACCCAAACGTAGGGTCTAGGATAGCTAGAAGAAGTAAACATCTCTAATTATCTCTAAAGGGAAACTCAGTGTGAGAATCTTAATCATACATGGCTAGTCCAGTGGTTGGGCAAGGAAGCCTACGCTGTATATTCACATTAAGAATGCGTTCTGACAACTGTGATATCCCCAATGGAAACAAGTTAGTATAGTAAGCTTGAAGCATTGTCATTTTGTTTTGTTTTTGCTATATTTTTCAAACAGATCTTTTCTCCAAGAGACTCTGCACATCTGGTCTGTGATACAGTTCAGTTGGTTGAAGTTAAGGTCATCAGACATCCTTTGTTTTAATAAGATCTCAAACTTCAAAAGAATAGTCTCAAGAGAAGAACATTCCAGAATCAAAATCTCAGATAATATTAGATAACCAGAATCTGCTCAGGTGGAAAGAATGTCCCAAAAGAGAAAAAGAAGGCTTAAGTTAATTGTCACTCTGTCATAAAACATTTTTCTTTGGCTTGGGAAAGAGCAATGCGTCCTACAGGGATTTCTCTGTTAGGCTCCTGGTCGCTGTGGGCTGCCAATACTGGCTTAAGTTCTAAAGATTAACTATGCACACTCTGCTTGACCCCCACCCAATGGTGAAAAGGAGAAACTTTGATGCCAGAATAGAATTTAACTGTAGTAGGAAGGAAGCTTATTGCACTTAATGAAAAGGCACAGGCATTTTATTTGCTGGAAGGAAATTGCAGCAACCTGAAGACATAAACACAATTTGTTTAAACTACAGAAAGAGTTAACCTAATTAGTTTGGAAACAGGAAATTTTGATGATTCTAATAAAATGTAATCTTTCCTGTTCTATAGTACATAATTCAGTCTGCAACGATTTCCCTTATTACACATATCAGCTGCACTCCTCTTATGAAGCCGACCCTCATTAATTAATAATTGTATGTCATGAGTAAGAGGAGCCTTTTTGTCGGGCAGATTTAAGATCCATTAAGGTATATTTAACCCTGAGTGGGGAAGAGAAATAATTAGGATCGATGAGCTAGAAATCAAGCACCTTGGAGAACGCAAGGCTGCAGTTGTCTGGGAAAAGCCAGCTGGGCTGCATTTGAGATGTGCTCATATCCTTTCTTGTTGGGGGTGGGGTGAGGGAGGTCAACCTTTGTATATCCCAAGGACACCAATTTTTAATAGCAATTTATATTCCATATTTTTACTGCATATTGAATGTAACTACATCAATCTTTTAACAAAGATGTAGCCTGGAAAATAAAACTGCATATTCAATTATGTATAACTCAGTTTCTTTTGTGTTGGCTTTTTGTAAACCCACTTGTTAGTAAATGATATATTTTTAATTATCTTTGTGTGCTTGACACTCAGAAGGTTGACTTGGGCTCTCTCTGGAGTCCTGTTGGCCAAATGACCTCTTTAGAGTCATCTACATTTTCCTTCCTTTGGCAAGACAAGTGAATTGTATTTTATTGAAACACTGGTCTTCAAGGATATGCACCAGGTTTTTATTATCATCCCCTCCACCCAGCCTTTCCTCACCACTTCCATTACCTTTATTCTCACTGTTCTCTTTAAACTCATTGACCTGCGCGTTTCCGTACATTCTGTGCCCTGTCTCTTCACTTGGTTTCCTACCAAGCTACCTGGCAAGTCAAATATCTCTTCCAACCTTGTCTTCAAAATCTTTTCATATTTAAGGACTACAGGCACCATAAAGACATTTTACTAATCATTTAAATTTCTTTTTATTTCACATCAGCATTGGTAATGTTTTATTATTTTTATTTTGTAAGTATTGGCTACAATTACTAGTAACTGAGAACTTACTAGTATAATAAGAAATCAGACATAAGTTATAAATATTTTTAAAGAAATACCATTAAGTGACTATTTTGAAAAAAAATATTCTAAGGGTATGTTTCATAACACTGACCTTTCTATTTTTTGCTTGTTGAACATTATGGTTAGTGGTACATTTAAGCCTGTGATTAGAAAGTAAGTTGAGATTATGTTATCGATAATATTAAGGGGAAAAAAAAGGAAGGAAGGAGGGGGTTTTGAGGGAGGAAGGAAGGAGAGAGGGGGAAATTATTTTCTTAGAACTATATTTATGAAATATATGAAGTCTGTTCTCTTTATATTAATAAAATTTTTTAAAAAGAAAAGAATGTACATGCTAGTAATCAAATAAAAAACACAAAGTGGTAAAAAAAAAAAAAGAATTGCACCATTTGAGAGCTAAAATACCTTGAAATACATTTAAACATCTTTGGAGCAGGTTTTGTGGCTCAACAGGTCAAGCCTTTATTACTACATCCTAGATAAGTGCTGGTTCAAGTCCCAGCTGCTCCACTCCTTATCCAGTTCCCCACTAATGTGCCTGGGAAGGTAATGGAAGATGACCCAAGTACTTGAGCCCCTGCCACCCACATGGGAGACACAGGTGGAGTTTCAGGTTCTGGCTTCAGTCTAGCTCTGCTCCAACCCTTGTAGTCATTTGAGCAGTGAACCAGTAGATAAAAGATTCTCTGTCTTTCCTTCTCTCTCTATAACTCTTCCTTTCAAACAAGTAATAGTTTTTTAAAATATTTTTGCCTTTAAATCATATTTAAATTTGTCTTCTATTTTGGAGTTGGAAAGAATATATTTTATTTTGCAGTTTTCATATTTTTTAAAATATTTAAAATCAAGAACAAAAGTATAAAAAGTTCAATGAGTACACATGGATTTAACATATTTTAACATTTTGCCATATTTACTTCATATGTAAATATATATGCATATATATACCATTGTTCTTGAAAGCAGTGATATGTATATTATTATCACATAATAATGGATTCATGGCAAATATTCAAAAGTGAGGAAAGAAAGATATATTATTATGTAAGGAGTATAACTCAGTGGATGCATTATAACCAAAATAAAATCAATTTTGGTGTAGTATGTGAGGGCACTTCAATAAGTTTGTGGGAAACAGATTGAAAAGACATGTTTAGGGGCCGGTGTTTGGTGCAGCAGCTTAAGTCACTGCTTAGGATGCCTACATCCCACGCTGGAGTGCCTGGTTTTTTCCAGACTCCTCTGCTTCTGATCCAACTTCCTTCTGATGTGCATCCTAGGAGGCAGTCATTGATGGCTCAAATAATTGGGTCTCTATCACCCAGATGGGAGACCCAAACTGAGTTCCCGGCTACTAGTTTTGGCCTGGCACTGCCCTCACCATTGTGGGCATATGTAGAGTGAATCAACACATCTCTTTTTGTCTTTGTCTTTTTCCATCTTTCCCTTTACAAACAAAATAAGTTTATTTTAGTGCCAAAATACTTTGAAATCCAGACCAGGAAGAGCACCTGGCTCCTGGCTTCGGATCGGCGCAGCTCCAGCCGTGGCGGCCATTAGGGGAGTGAACCAATGGAAGGAAGACCTTCCTCTCTCTCTCACACTGTCTATAACTCTCTCTGTCTCTCTCTCTCTCACCAACTCTGCCTGTCAAAAAATTAAAATATAATAATAATAGATACATAACAAAAAATAGAGAAGAAAAAATGAATCATAATAAAAATAACATAAACCAGATGATCATGAAATTTTTCTATTTTTTCACCAAATTTTGATAATAAATACAGTATTTATAGAAGAAATGGAGTAAAAATTTAACTAAGAACATATAACAGTTATAATGAATAATTTTATTAGTGATATTCATAAGTAATAAATTTAAAAGATGCATTTATAATAAAAGCAGGTGTTCATTAAATTTCATTTTAAAGTTTTATTCATTTATTTGAAAGTCAGAATTATAGATAGGAAGAGACAAAGAGAAAGAGATAGAGAGAGAGATCTTCCATTGGGTTCATTTTCAAATGGCCCCAACAGCAGGGGCTGGGCCTGGCTGAAGCCAGGAGTCAGGTGCTTCTTCCAGGTTTCCCATGAGGGTACAGGAGCCCAAGCACCTGCTACTTTCCCAGGTGCATTAGCAGTGAGATGGATCAAAAGTAGAATAGCCAGGACTCAAACTGTGCTGGCCCCCTGCATTCAGACCGTTTTAACCAAAACCTATACATAATTCACCTAGATATACATATAAAGAGAGGAAACCCAGCAAGTGTCCTGCTGTCATGGTACCTATATTCCACTGGGTTGAACAGAAATCAGCAAGTAAAAATCAAATACTGTCTTTCAAAAAGTGATTAAATAATATGAAGTACATAACGTGAAAATCTCTGGATGGAACTGAAATTTTAGATGGGGAGTACATTTGATCTGTGGGAGGCAGCATTGCGAAAATCTGGTGATGCTGTGTTCTGGACAAAAGGGCAGAAGTGTTGTGAAGGCAAGAACATGGCAAAGCACAGTCCAGGGAAGCAAAGAGACTCTTGTGCTCAACTTTGTGCTGGACGTGAGGAGAGTGCATGGGAAAAGGACAGAAAAGGTCCAGTTACAACCCAGAGGGCCTTGCAGTCACCATGAGACATTTGGATTTTATCCCAAGTTTAACAAGAAGCCCTTGGGGACATTTGCACAGTTTATATACAGTTTATACACCATGAAGTTTCCTGGCTTCCACCGTAAATTTACATGCAACAAAAGAGTAAGAGTGATAACAATGAACTTAAAATAAAATCATTTTTATTAAATGGTTGATCTACTTGGCTTTTTTTTTTTCTTTTTGAGTTCTGTGTAGTTTTGTTTTCTGAGTGAGAAAAGCAACGACGAGAAGTTTGGAGAAAGGCATTCTTTGGAGGGATGGGAAAATTGGAATAAAATTATTGGCTTTGGGGTAAATGTTTTGATTTGGTTTTCTTCCCTTGTTCTTTTCTCTTCCAATGGGGAAAATCGAAGAGTGAGCTCATCTGTAGAAAAGCCAAGTTCTATTTGTTTTTCCTGTATATCCCACATAGCTACAATCAGGACTCATGTCATTCTTGCACATTTTATCTCTCTGTCTAAAGAGAGAGAGAATGAACTTTAGTACAAAAAGCCACTTTTAGTTAGAAAACAAAAAAGGAGCACCAGAAAGGAAATTAGAAAAAAAAAAGGGTTCCATCTCATTTAAGATGTTTCAATGACAGAAACCTCAGATAGAGTGTAATACAATAAGCTAACTCTGAGCAATAATTGGGAAATCGATTTACAATTTTGGTGTAAAAATATTAATCTTTTTCTACAAATAAGTAAATAAATACATAAATATATCAATATGTAGAAAGAGAGCATAACAAAAGCAGTAAAAACAAATTTTTGGAAAAGGCAATAAGCTTGATTCATGGAAGATAAACTGCATGTAGCTATTGTTGCAAAATATTTAACAATATAGGTAAAATGTTGAGAAATGAGAGTGAATTCTGTAGCTAAATCTCAGGAATTTTAAATCCACATGTATAACTTAGTATCCTAATTTTAATATAATGTATTTTCAGAGTTTTATTAAATATATATACATAGATATATATATTTCCCATAGTATTACCTTTTTTTTTTCATCCTAGAGAGGTAAGAATGCAGTACATGCTACTGAACTAGCCATGACACAATTTTATTGTATTATCAATTCTACTCCATTTGTGTAGTGACCTTAAAGTTACATAATTCAGCTATATAATTTATGATGTTCTTGTCACCTCAAAAATCTATGACATATTGAATAAAATAATAAACTAGGGTTGACTGAATGACGTGACTAAAACAACTATTCACGTATTTCATAAAAATAAGTCTCATAGATGAAGTGGTTGTTACATTAGTCATAAGCCTAAAATTTATAGTTTTCTACCCTTTGTGATTTATGTTATTTTCTCAGGAAGAGTCTTTTTTTGTAATGTTGCCGTGATTTTAAGTTGTTTATTTGAGCTGGTCTTGTAAATATTTTGATAAAGAGTGATTCTTAGTACAAAAGGATGGGCCGGTGCCGCGGCTCAATAGGCTAATCCTCCACTTAGCGGTGCTGGCACACCGGGTTCTAGTCCCAGTTCACAAAAATTCAACAGTTTCTCTAAAGTTTCACAATTAGGTAGGGACATAAACATCATTCTAACAGTAGTTTGCATGACTAGTTTTGCTACCTAGAACTCTAAGCTTAGAAGGGACTGGAAGTCATGCAGTCAAACCCAGAGCTCAGTGCTTGATTGCCCGTTATGGCACCATCACTGATGGTCACACAGCTTTACTAGCAAACCTCAACCCCAAGAAAATAAACCACATTCTTCTCCCATCTTGATGTTTTCAAAAATACCCGTGATTGAGATCCATGCAAAGAATCTTCATAGATTGGAAAAACGCAGTGTCTTATGTGATTCATCACCTCCATAAATTTATAATTTTTGTGGAATTCTAACAAAAGTCCTAAGTTTTTTCATAGAACTTGACTGTCAAATTCATAGTCCAAAAGAAAGAGCTTACATTTCCACTCCACTGAAACAAAAATTATGACTAGCACAACCAAGAACTGAGAAAATAAAAATCTGGGATAACTCTAAGGGTTGTAAAGGCTGCATTAGTGGAACCTAAACACATTTACAGTGGTGTGGTTTCAGCTGTCAATAAAATAAAATAATGATCCTATTCATGATACTCAGGTACATTGTAAATAGTGGTATAAAAGATGGCTTTACACATTGTGAGAGAATGTGGCTTAATCAATGAACATACTGGGAAAATTACTCATATGAAAAAAATAAAATTAGATCTCTGCATACAATCATAAACAAACATCGTTTCCAGCTGCAATAACACTAAGGTAAACTGTTTCTTGAAACCTGAAAAACAATGGTAAGAGAAAATAGGGAAATATCTTTATGACTTTACAGTAGGGGATATTTATTTGAAAAGATAAAAGAAGTGAAAACCATCCAGAAAAAGAATAACCAGAACTTTATTCAAATGTGAAGCTTGAAAATTATTTTAAATATAAAAAAGATAACATAGTGGATGAAATTTGCAAACCCTATAAATCATAAAATATTAATATATTCACACATATGAGTGGGTTTATTTATTAATTTGGATTGATAATTAGATAGATAGATAGATATGGTTTAATATAGCCATGTTAAATTATAATTCAAATGAACACACGACATATATATCAACACATCAGAATTCCAAAAAAAATGTTGACTAAAGCAAGTTGGTTTATAACGGATTAGCAAAATTTAATACTTTATTTAATCTTTCAGACACAATACATTGAAGATTCAAGTACGATAGCAAAAATTCAAAAATTATGAAATTATTGCATAATAATGCAGTGGATCTCTTAGGATTATTTTTCAAAGGCAAAAATAAATCACACACTGGAGGGAAAGCAGAAGAGCAGGAAAAGAAGACCTGAAGAGGCTGGCGCTGTGGTTTGGTGGGGTAAAGCCACCACCTGCAGTGCCGGTGTCCCATACGTGTGCCAGTTCGAGTCCCGGCTGCTCCACTTCCCATCCAGCTCTCTGCTATGGCCTGGGAAAGCAGTAGAGTATGGCCCAATCCCTTGGGCCCCTGCACGCATGTCGGAGACCTGCAAGAGACTCCTGGCTCCTAGCTTGGGATCAACTCAGCTCTGGCCATTGCAGTCATCTGGGGAATGAACCAGCAGATGGAAGACTTTCTCTTTCTGTCTCTCTCTCTCTCTCTCTCTCTCTCTCTCTCTCTGCCTCTGCTTCTGCCTCTCAGTAAATTTCTGCCTTTTAAATAAATAAATAAATCTGAAAAAAAGAAGACGACGACGTGAAGGAGAGAGAGAAAGTCAGGAGGGGGAAGAATTTTAAATGAGCACAAATCTCAAAGAGCTTGCTTGCTTCTATTTGTCTAGCCAGTGAACGCTGGAGAACTCTGTCACCTCTCCTCCAGCTTCTCCCTGTTCCTGAAGTCAGAGCTGTGAGTACACTATTATTATTACTGGCAAAGAAGACCAAGAGTTATAAAATCATTTAAAAACAAACAAAAAGCCCTGGTCCTTCATAACTGACGGTTCTCTTCTGTGCTGCGGCTGATAGTCTAATACAGTGATGCTACCTGGTGGAGTTCTGAGGACCAAGACTCCACTATTCAGGTTGCATCTCTTATTCTAGTGCTGCCATCACCCCTGGGACAGGTTCCTTAATAGGGATCATAGCAGCTTTTCTTGAGCAAGGAATGATTTCTTTCTCATATGGTTATTTATAAAATTGATTTCAGCATTACAGTGCAGTAATTCCCAAAAGGCATAAGTCTGCAAAGTCAGGAAGCTGGAGTCAGGAAGAGTCTGGGTCTCAGGGGTACTGTAGTCTCAGAAATACACTTCCCTCCCCTACCTGCCTCAGTCCTCAGCAGAAAAATATTTCTTTCCACTCTTTTGCTGAATTTTATTTCAGCAGTTTCATGATCTTTTCTTGGCATGTGGCCCTGATGGAGGCCACTCTAGCCATCCAACATGCTATAATAACTTTGAAACTCTCTTACAACTGGCCAGCATCTCCATCAATTTCCCCCCAAGAGAATGTTTTCCTCGTGTGTATCATATGTACATTAGCCAACTCTTTCCTAATAATGTGTCAATCTCATAATATTTCAATATGTGTGTTAGGGAAATGAGATCATTCCCTGTGGATTCTGATTCCGTTAAAATCTCCCTTCCCATAAACAAAAAGTACAGTGAATGGCAAGTATATTGGCTAAGTCCAACATAAACCAAGTCAGAAGACAATGCTCATTGTCCTTAGAAATACAGATTCTTTAAATTAGTATTTTTGTATGAGAAAGATTAATTTAAATTGAGAATGTGGCTTCACATGGAAGGTTATTGAGTGCTGACAAATGATTATTGGGTGTAAAAATATAAATTTCAAATCCTCTAATGACAAGAACAAAACAACGAAGGAGACAGAAATTGCAGAATATGAAGAAGGCAGAAAGAAGCATCTAGAATTAACTGAGGTGAGTCAGTACAATAAATTAAGAAGACACAATAGTATTTGTCTAATATTCTCATGGTCATAAAAGAAAAATTCATGTTTTATGAAAATATGGCAATAAAAGGTGTTAGTAGATGTGAAATGTGATTACAAGGGCTATTAATGCTCAGAGTTAACTTTTTAAAAATTAGTAGTTTCAAAAATAATCAAAACAACAATGAATGAATTATTTTATAAATACCCCTTTTTCACATTATAATAATAATAATAATAAATTTACAATATGTAGTTCTGGTCAATGAGAAAACTTAGGTTACAAAGTATGCTTTAAAGAATTTTTTTATTTAGTAACTAATAAAAATCCTTTATGAATTATAATGTGAGCTGGCTCTATGATCTGGATTTTATTAAATGTATCTTAAACAGGCTATTTCAACTGAACAGTTTTTGTTGAAATTAGGTTACTTTCAAGTTCACCCAGCAAATTTGTGTCTAATCAATTTGCACACTTCAGACCTTTTAGCTAAGCCTACCTCGGTATTAGGTGTATGGATACGTTGAGCTCTGTGAGCTGCCATAGTTTCCTATGAGTGCTTTGTTTTTACAGAAATGATAAGCCCTTTGCCAGGTCTGGTTGAAATTAGCCTCTGGGATCAGAAGTTATTAGTGGGAAAGGATAGAGCAGACTGACATACTGATTTTATAATTCTATTGTCCCAGGAAAGTAGGCTAATGAGGGTTGACTGGTGCAAATAAAAATGATCATGAAATGCTCCAGGCACCACACCTCTATAAATAGTGAAGAGAAACAGCCTATAAAACCTGTCCTGCTGCCACTGATGCTGGGTTGATAAGGTGAGCCCAGCCCAGTTAGAACAGAGAATGAGATAATCCTCTCCCCCGTTATTTGTCCTCTTAATCCCTTTGACACTGAGATGATCTTCATCACATTTTTGGGACAAAAGATATTGATACATGACTAAATCATTTCCCATCCTGTTATTCTCTTGTATCATTCAGTGTATTCACTTTCGATATTGTAAAGCAGCTCAGAAATTAATTTGTTTCGGAATTCTCATCTAGTGCAGGCAATGCTTAAAAGGTCTTTAAGGTAAATAGCATATTCTATGACAACCATTAATTTTAAGTTTAGATAAATGATATCATGTTCAGAAGGTGTTAATATCTTGCCCTAATGTGTAGCATACAAACACTCAGAAATGTGTTTAATAAAGTACCCTGCACACCTTGAATTTTATTAGTAAATGGCATATATTTTGTGGAAATACATTTGAATCACACCATATCAGATCCTGGGAAGGACAAACATGTGGAATACCAATAAAAAAAAAAAGCAAAAAGTTCAGAATAAATTAAGAACTCATTGAAATATAGTTTAAATGTAGTTTCATTTGTGGAAACTACATACATATTAGAAGAGACAGTACATCAATGGAAATAATGGATTGTTTAGTGGATCATATCATGGAAACTTTCACTATTTAGGAAATTTAAAAGTAGATTCTCATCTAATATTATCAATCATGTTAGATTCTACATGGATTACAGATTTAAATGTTATATGCAAAATGATATAGTTAAGAAACAGAAATGCAGGGGCCAGCTTCGTGGCTCACTTGACTAATTCTCCGTCTGTGGTGCTGGCATCACATATGGGCATCGGGTTCTAGTCCTGGCTGATCCTCTTCCAGTCCAGCTCTCTGCTGTGACCTGGGAAGGCAGTGGATGATGGCCCAAGTGCTTGGACCCTGCAACCGCAAGGAAGACCAGGAGGAAGCACCTGGCTCCTGGCTTCCATCAGCACAGTGCCAGCCATAGCGGCCATTTGGGGGGTGATCCAAAAGAAGGAAGACTTTTCTCTCTGTCTCTCTCTCTCACTGTCTAACTCTATCTGTCAAATAAATAAATTAAAAACAGAAGAAAGAAAAAGATACAGAAATGTAGAAGAATACCTTTGGAAATTAAGAGAACTGAAATACACTAACCAACAACTTGAAGGATATCATGTTATCACCAAATTAAAGGTTTTTGTTCAAAGTCTTAGTGGGAGTCTCAAATCTAAAAAAATAAAAAAGGTCATCAGTACATGTTGTTCACATGTGAACATCCTTCTTCTTTCTAAAAATGTAGTCCTTATATATTAACAGATCTATTAGGGAACTGTATAGAGTAACTGGAGCAAATTCAAAGACAATGACATCTTGGAAGAAGATACTTGTTACTCCTAAATCCAGCAAAGGGTTTATGTCTTGAAAAGGCACAGTGCACCTGCAAATTGATATTAATAAAAGGAACAGAAAATTATGTGAACAAGTTAAGATGTCGAGGCAGGGGGCCTGCGCCCTTGCTCACTAGGTTAATCCTCCACCTACGGTGCCGGCATCCTATATGGGCGCTGGTTCTAGTCCTGGCTGCTCCTTTTCCAATCCAACTCTCTGCTGTGGCCTGGGAAAGCAGTGGAATATGGCCCAAGTGCTTGGACCCCTGCACCCGCATGGAAGACCAGGAAGAGGCATCTGGCTCCTGGATTTGGATCAGCGTACCTCTGGCCGTTGTGGCCATTTGTGGAATGAACCAGCAGAGGAAAGACCTTCCTCTCTGTCTCTCTATCTCTTACTGCCTGTAACTCTACCTGCAAGTAAATAAATAAAATCTTAAAAAAAATTTAAGGCAGGGTCTTTGTCTGAGACAATGACAATAATGTATCATAATGTGAGAATTGGAATTAACTTAGTCAGGTACCTCCAGGACCCAACTACCAAAATCAAAACAAAGAAGTATTGTTTCCATTCTCTTGACTATTGTCTGGAATATCTGACTTTCAGAATTTTTCATAGATTTGGTAAAGAAGTGGTTTCCCATTGGAAGAGACAAAAAGCAGTGATTCTGTGCTTTTATCCATATAAATTGTGAAGCTATCAGGTTCCAATTAGTTTTCTAATTATTGTTCATTCTTCTATGAAGTGTACTTTCCTAACTTATTTACATATATACCTGAAGTCTCTTCCCTAATCCTTGCCCCAAATATACCCCCAATCCCTAATCTTGGTCCCCTAAATTACATACGAGATAAAAAAGTTAGGCAAGTTGTTTGTCATGGGCACAAAACTCTTTGCTACTAGTACAGGCAAATACTGAATCCATTAGAGTCTCAGTTCCAGGGCATACTGGCAAGAGAAGGCACAATCCAGTTCACACATATCATAGCCAACTACTTACAATGTAGTAAGCACTTCAAAGTTTCTTTGAACATGTAAATTAATCTTCCCCAGACTGTAACTTCTTAACTTTAACCTTGTTTTTATTTGGAATCAGAAAAAAATCAGGTATTACTCAACATTCAAAATATACTATGACAATTTTATATACACTTCAGAGCTTTGTTTTGCTTCATTTAAATGCATATTTTATAATGCTCTGAATGTCTGCAGAATGGCATTTGAATAGTGTGTCCCAGAGATTCTTGAATTCAACTGAATATGATGAACACTGTTATATAGTCTATAGCTAATCCTTTCTTACATGGGTTGATTAATTTTATGTAATAACAGACAGAAAAAATACATATTAACTGCTATGTAAGGGAGTTTTGGAAAACACCATATCCAACTTTCTCAGTACTTGAACAATCAGGACACCAGGGTTCAGTGAATTCCAATGTCTTGCTCAGAGCTCACAGGGAAACAGTGCTGGGGATAGAACTAGAAGCCAAGACTTCTTCCAGGTGAATGCTTTACTTCTAAGATTGACTCTGTTTATGTGATTGGTAAACTGTGTTGTCTGAGCTTGGAGGCTTGGAAAAATTCTTCCCCACACATGAAAATCCCAAAATTAGAATAATCAACTTAGTGTAAGAAATTTAGAGTACTGTTTAGATAAGAACCTTTAAAATGCATATTAACACCATGGACTCTAGTTCATCAATTTATCAAAATAAATACTTCTGGGCATAACAGAGATTAGTTAGGCAGATGTATGCCTGTGATGGGCAGCACGAAATAAACAGTGCTGAAAAGGAACATTTGGTGAGATAAGAAGGTCTGACATGAATCACCTGGTCATAAAGACAGGTTTAGAGCAAGGGGACAGAAGAAAGAACTGTTACTGAAACAGAGGAATGACAAAGAAAAGATTCCCAAATTCCCATTTCCGTTAATAGTCAGGAATACACCTGAGCTTTCATTGCTTCAGGTTGTTGCGCATAAATTCAGCATAATAATTAACTTATTAAAAACCTTGGATACATTTAACCAAGGAGGTGAAAGATCTCCACAATGAAAATTACACAACATTGAAGAAACTGATAGAAGAAGCCACAACAAAATAGTAAATATTTCATGTTCATGGATTGGAGGAATTAATATCATCAAAATTTCCATAGTACCAAAAACAATTTATAGATTCAATGAGATCCCAATCAAAATATCAACATGCTTCTCAGATCTAGGAAAAAATGCTAAAATTCACATGGAAACACAAGAGACCATGAATAGCTAAAGCAATCTTATTAAAAAAAAAAAACTGGAGGCATGAGGCATCACAATACCAGATATTAAGACATACTAGAAGGCAGTTATAATCAAAACAGCCTGGTACTGGCACAAAAATAGACATGTAGATCAATGGAACAGAATAGAAACTCCATAAATCAATCCATACAACTACAACTAACTAATCTTTGACAAAGGAGCTAAAATCAATCCCTGGAGAAAGGACAGCCTTTTCAACAAATGGTGCTGGGAAAATTGAATCTCCTTGTGCAGAAGTATGAGGCAGGACCCCTATCTTACATTTATGCAAAAATCAGCTCAACTTGGACCAAGTGTCTGAATCTATAAGCAGATATCACCAAATTACTAGGGGAAAACATCAGGGAAACTCTGCAGGATATTGGTATAGGCAAAGACTTCTCGTTAAAGACAAGAAAATAAAACATAGACAAATGAGATTACACAAGACTGAGAGGTTTCTGCAAGGCAAAGGAAATATAGCGAAGTGAAGAGGCATCCAACAGAATAGGAGAAAATATTTATAAATTATGTAACTGATAAAGGATTAATATCCAGAATCTATAAAGAGCTCAAGAAACTCAATAACAATACAATAAGCAATCCAGTTACAAAAATGGGCAAAGGACTTGAGCAGGCATTTTTTAAAAGAGGAAATTTAACTGTACAACAGAAATGAAAATATGCTCAAGATCACTAGCCTTCCGGAAAATGCAAATCAAAACCACAATGAGGCTTCACTTCATCCCAGCTAGACTGGCTCTCATATAGAAATTAACAGACAACAAATGCTGGCAAGGATGTGGGCAAAAAGGTACCCTAATCCACTGTTGGGTTGAATGTGGACTGGTACAGCCATTGTGGAAGACAGAATGGAGATATCTCAGAAACGTGATAGTTGATATACCATTGGACGCAGCATTCCCACTCCTGGGATTTGCCCAAGTGAAATGAAATCAGCATACGAAAGAGTCATCTGTACCCCTGTGTTCACTGCAGTTCAATTCACAGTAGCTAAGCAATTGAATCAACCCAGATGTCCATCAACTCATGGTTGGATAAAGAAATTGTAGTCTATATGCACTATGGAAAACTACTCAGCCATAAAAGAGAATGGAATTCTGTCTTTTACAATAAAGTGGATAGAACTATAAGCCATTATACTTAATGAAATAAACCATTCCAAATGACAAATACCATATGTTTTCCCTGATTTGTGGTAATTAATAGAGTATCCAAAAGGTAATGTATAGAATGAAATTAACATTTTGAGATTTATGATTGTTTACAGCCCTTGTTTCTACTGTTGAGGGATAGTGGGTTTTTTTTTTTTTCTTCATACTATTTGTTGAACTCTTAATCTTCTGAGTATATACTCAGAAGTCTTAATCTTCTGAGTATAAAGCGAAGTAAAATTAGATCATTGTAAAAATTAAGAGTAGGGATAGGAGAGGAAGGAGGAGAAAGAGTGAGAGTGTGGGTAGGAGGGGCAGGAGGGCAGGAATGCATCACTATATTCCTGAATCTGTATATAAGAGATACATGAAATTTATATACCTTTACTAATTTTTTAAAAAATAATTTAAATTAGTCATTTTGTGCAAAAACGAAAATATATAATACATTTTTACAACTGTGTAGTAATTTACTCAGTCAAAATGGCATATTCAATAGGAAAAATGCAACCTTGTGCTACTCAATGCACTTACATCTACTGACTGTAGACCGTAGAAATTAGAATCACTAAAATGCATCCTATAAATAACCTCTGATTGTCAACTCACACTGAAATAGTCTTCTTAGTCAATAAAAACACAACTTTTTGTGAAATGGGTGTAGTATTTTACATTAGTTCTTAATATCTATTATTAAAAATAAACTAAAAGTCTTAAGGTTTTAATTTATTTTAGATGACATTTACTAGCTTTATCAAGCAAATAAACCAATATCAGAATTTGTGATAGTTTATATATTTGTGTTATTGCTATTACAGAACAAGTTTGAATTTTTAACATTAGCTTTATATTTGTATTATTCATATAATGTAAGCAAGCCTACTTCCATGTCATTTTTAGTATAGCAGCAAAAAATGCTATAAAACTCATGAGCATTGTAAGCTAAAAAATGCTCAACTACTCACTGTTTTTAGACCAAAAATAAAACATTACTAACTAATCGTTATTTTGTCTCATTGTCTTGTCTCATCTTATATTCTTTATTTGAAAGGCAAGGAAACAGAAAGTTGGGACATAAAGAGATCCTCTGTCTGTGAGTTCACTCCACAAATGCCCACAATGGTAGCCTGAAGACAAGAATCCCACCTGATGCTCCCACATGGATGACAGGGACCCAGTTACTTGAGCCATCAACTGCTGCCTCTCAAAATGTGCATTAGCAGGAATCTCAATAAGAAGCAGAGGAACCAGGACCCGAAAAGTCATTCTGATCAGATATGCAGGATCAAGGGGCATCTTAACCAATGTGCCAAATACCTACCTACCAACAATTTACTAAGTTTTAGTAAGGTACAAGTAAAAATGAGGTTTTAAAAAGCAAATCCTATAGAAAGTTAACAGTCTATTCTATGTTGAAATTTAATTTAGAATAGCCTAATGAGGAAACCAAGCTGACACTAAAAGAATATTAACTCATTTTTAATTTGTTTCCTCAGAGTCAAGATGTCCAGGGATATTCAGACCAAACAGAAGCTATTTTTCAGAACCTCTCAATTTCTCCTTAAAGCACATCCCTGGGATTCTACCAAGGTCTCTGGTAGATTTTCTGCACATTTGGGCAAGCATCTACTCAGCTCACCTGGAATCATTTGTTCACCAGGACTCTTGATTTGATAGACACATGTAGATCAGATTTAATGTGCCAGTTATCCATTTTATGGAATATCCTTGTGGAGGAGAAAACAAGTACAGTTGTAAATGAATTTTTGCTTTAAAAGGTTTACTGGAATAATCAAAAGCTGCAAATTTTCCATCTTATCATTCTCAGTCAGCCAAAGGAAACTAGTCATGCAAGTTCTTTCCAGATAATACTTTGGTTGGAAAGTTTTTCTTTCTCATATTCATAATTTCTTCCTATTTCATGTTCACAGAAAAAAAGATGGAGAGTGGGAGCAATCATTGGCTCTCAACTGTGGGTTATCTCTTCAGTGAGGGTGTAAAATCCAGTGCACATCTGTGTATTTATAATAAATTAATTACATGGCGCTACCTTGATTCATTAAACTTCTCTACCCTACTAGATTGATAGTTTTCTTCATATAACATTTGCTAGTATCATGTAAAAGCTTTTATAAATTTAACCAGCTTAAAGCTCTCCTATTTTTTTCTGAGCCTATACAAAAGGGTATTTCATTTTGTTTATTTCTCCCAAAACTAATAAGCAAACAAAAAAATAAAGCTCACAAATATATTTTTAAAGCTCTTTTAAAAGAATATCAAGGAATAACAGTTTCACAAACAGGGGCATTGACCAAAAGGAACATTCAGATACTACAATATAATGAAGCATTTTTTTAAGATTTATTTATTTATTTGAAGGTCAGAGTTACACAGAGAGAGAAGGAAAGGCAGAGAGAGAGAGAGAGAGAGAGAGAGAGAGAGAGAGCGAGCTTCTGGCTCCTGGCTTCAGCCTGACTCAGTGCTGCCTTTTGCAGCCATCTGAGGAGTGAACTAAAGGATAGAAAATGTCTCTATCTCTCCCTCTTGCTCTGTAGTCTGGCTTTCAAAATAAATAAATAAATCTGTAAATGTATATGTAAGCTTGAATTTTTCTGTAGTATTTTCTGCTGGAGATTCTGATGATATAGCAACAGAGAGCTAGAGCAACTAGTTTTTAGTAATTTGCTGAGTAATTAAGACATAGATTCACATTAAGAATGGAATTTAATTCAACAATTAGAAATTATTTTCTAATTTTAAAGAGATCTACAGTAAAATTTCATGCATTTCTTAAATCAACAGTGCAACTAAACATCTTGTTTCTACTTCTCAGTAGATAATGCATTTAAGTTACTCAGAACACAGCCAAATGTAGACAGCAATTCACTGTTTCTGTGTATTGGTTTGGCTGGCTTCTGTAATCAAATGAGGCAATCAAATGAAGCGTATTTCTGTACAATATACATTTTTTTTTGACAGGCAGAGTGGACGTTGAGAGAGAGAGAGAGACAGAGAGAAAGGTCTTCCTTTTTCATTGGTTCACCCTCTAATGGCCGCTGCGGCCAGCTCACCATGCCAATCCGAAGCCAGGAGCCAGGTGCTTCTCCTGGTCTCCCATGGGGTGCAGGGTCTAAGCACTTGGGCCATCCTCCACTGCACTCCCAGGCCACAGCAGAGAGCTGGCCTGGAAGAGGAGCAACCGGGACAGAATCCGGCGCCCTGAGTGGGACTAGAACCCGGTGTGCCAGCGCCACAGGCGGAGGATTAGCCTATTCAGCCGCAGCGCTGGCCTGTGCAATATACATTGATACTAAATACTTCCAGTCACCTGTTTTTGTTCTGAAACCCCATGAGCCCTAGGATATGATTTAAAAGTAAATTGTTATTTTCCAGCAAGTTATTGATGATCTACAAGTTCTCTTTCCTATAAGCACCCCTGAACGAATACATGACATTCTAATAGAGTTGAGACAATATTCCTGCCACATGCGTAAACTTGCATCATGGAAGTCCATCAACCAAGCCATAGCTGTCTTCTCAAATCTGTGGCACAATGACTTCTCTTCTCTTAACAGCCATCTACACCTGGAGTTGCCCGACTGTAGCATTTTCTACATACTGCAGCTGGAGTAAAGTTAGAAATGGCACAAAGATGATCTGAAGAGATATGTAAATGTTAGGATATATGGGACCTGGAAATTGATGACTGTGAGGAAGCCTATTTGAAATGCTGCTGATCAAAATGCTTTTTAAATTGTTCAAAGAGGGAATAAATGGTACACCGTGATGAGGAATGCCATTACATAAAATGTATGCACAGTGCCAGAAAAATAGATACACTGTCCATTAGGAACTGGTTTATTTACATAAGGCCACCCCTTAGGGAAAATTCTGGGCATAGATCTGACTAAGTAGCTGGAAGAAGAAAGAATAGAACGAAAAAGCTGAAGAAGACTCTAAAGTCTTGAACACATGTATTAATGAACAAATGGCTGACGATGCTTCTAAGATAGGAAAAACTGGAAAAGGTCAGGTCCAGATTTCATCCAACAGGAATAAATGTGTCAAATGGAATTTTTAAAAAGTTAGAAAAAAATAACTCTTATATCTGTGGTATGACCATGTGCCAAAGAGTCTATTTAACACACTAATTCATGAGGAGACAGTTATGATGTTATAAGTGGTTCAAAGGAGCACATATAGAGACAATTGGTATTGCTTAAATGAGCTAGCTTAGTAGATACAAAGCATACATCTTTCACAGGACAGAAAGGAAATCAATTGCACTTGATGAGACAAAGTTCATTTCCATGTCAGGACAAGAAAAATTTGCATTTCTATCATTCATCTCATCTTACAAAGTGGTAGAGCTCAGAGATAAAGAAGAGTATAGACACCAAAAACCAGAGGGTGTATGAGACAACATCTGGTTTTCCATTGGGTAGGTTCAATAATCTTTTTGATCCATTTAAAAAGTTTTACAATGGAGATGAGTTAAAGACAACCATGAGGAAATAGCAGTGGTCTAGGTACAAACCCATGTTCTTCTTACTATACTGAGAATCAGTCAAAGTCATTTTGAAAAAGCAAAACACAAAAAGGGAAAGTTTTTTTTTTTGCCTTTTTTTTTAACTAATGTTGAACAAAGAGTGGACCACTTACTTCCTTTAGAATTCCTTCCAAAGGTTCATGAAAAATGTATATTATGAAAAACATATACACAGACTTTGAAACTTTTTTTGTTTCTGATTTTTTTTAGATTTTAATTTTAATTAGTTTTTAACAAATCCAATGTGATTTGTAGCTAAATTATAAGAACATGATGCTATTCCCTTCCTCTGTCCCTCCTGCTTCCCTCCTCCTTCCTCCCACCTACCCTCCTCCTCTTCTCTTTTTTCTTTTTTAATCTTTTGAGATAACATATTTTAAATTCACATTACAGTTAAAAAGCTTAATACCTCACCGAATAAGAAGTTTAATAAGTAAGAACAACAACAACAAAAAAACCCTAGTTTAGTGGGAAAATAGACAATGGCTATAAATAATAATTGAATTAAAATGATTATTCACCAATATAGAGTAAATTTTAAGTAAACTCAGATCATTAAAACTAAACTAGCATAGCACTCATAACCATTGGTTTGACAAAGGTATAAAATAGCAAGAAAATAAAATAATCTTTAAATTACATTTCCAAGATATCCTTGAAATATTCTTGTATTTCTGCCAAAAAGGGAAACACTTAAATGGTCTTCCTCCTTTTGAATGAATAAATTAATCTTGAGAAAACAAAGAAACAGGAAAAAATCATAACATCTTTCTGCCTTTCTAGGCCAGACTGAAGCTTGTATCTGGACCAAATATATTTCACATAATGGTACATATAGCTATCTGAATAGTTTACTCTAAAATGAAACAAAATGAAAAACAATATTGTGAGAAATATTTATCAATTGGAAAGGAACTGATTTTCAGAAGGGCAGCACTGGATGAGGAATTAGGGTTGATTTGTAATATTTGATTTATGTTGGAAGGAGTTCACAATTAGATGGCCTCAAATGCTCAACAGTGTGTATTTGGTCTGTCTTTATTTTAAATGCTATATTTTCCCTCTCCTGTGGTAGAAGAGATTTTATCAAATACTCTAAGCCTGAGGCTATGGAGTGCTATCTTTCTAACACAAAGATTTTCTTGGAATAAAAGCAGTGTTGGAAACTATTCAGAAGGGTCAATAACACCTACATACACACCATGTATAAGAAGCTGTTTCTAAAAATCAAGTGATAAACAGTCTTAAGAAAATATATTTCTCTTGCTTTTAATATCCACAAAGATTAACTAAGATTTTTATACTTTAAGCTGATAACAGACATTCAGATTTTTATTTTTGTGGTAGTTTTCTCAGAAAACACAACTCCCCAAGAGCAAGGCATTTCTTTTTTTCTTTTTTTCTTTTTTTTTTTTTTTGTACCAGCATTTTGTATTTGCTTTATAAACATAGTCCCAATACTTAGAGAAAACATGCCTACCTCACGTTAACACATGTTTTATCATTTCAAGCAAGTCACCATTTGTACTACATTGGGATGGACTCTGAATGAATTAAATATAGGCTTTATACACAGGCTAGCACAGATCAGTTATCCTGAAGCAACTGAGGGCCTTTGGTCTGTGGTAGTATTGATGTTTTGCTTTCTTCAACTTCTTTTCACTCATTCGTTTGATAGATAGGTAGATAGATAGATAGATAGATAGATAGACAGGTAATTTGTCTAAACTAGACTTAGCCTTGGAGTCTACAGGTGAGCTTTACAGATATTTTAATCTATTGAAAATAACTGAGGATCCATCTATATTTTGTGGGTATAAATTTCCATGTCTCAGTTTAATTGATAGTAATTTCTTCCGCACAACGTGACTTGTGCCTCAGTGGACATCCTAATTAGTGTGACTACAACATTCTCCTGCCTAAATTAGAAGCTATTCATTTCAAAGACATGTCTCCATAGTTCTAAGCTGATGCTATATTTTCAAATATCCTATCATAAATTCCCAAAAGACTTGATTCTTTATGGCATGCAGGTATTCCTCTGTAAATCAGCATTTCCATGTAAACTAGATATGAATGGTACATCGTATTACCATGAACTCTGATGTTCATTTGAGGGAAAATTCTCTCTAACTAGTTACCCTGTTAACTAGCTACTCTTACTAGTTATCCTTCCCATAAGCAGCCAAAATCTCCCTTCCCTTCCTTACATTAAAGGACAGATTATAGATACTGAGGACACCCCTATAACTGGAAGTGAAATAGTTCTAAGTATTCCGAAGAGAACAGACATAGCTTTGTTCGGCTAAAAAAGTACCTGATGTTAGACCAGTGCTAGTCTCATTGCGTGCTATTGTGGTCTACCCGGCAGGGGTGGGGAGGAGCCCTTCCTCACCAAAAGGGTTCGGATACGGAGGCTGATGATGTCACACATGCACGAGGTAGAAAGAGGCTTACTACCGACCCTGATGAGGCTTTCTGGGGAGACAAGGACAAGCTCCCATGAAGGTCAGAAACTGGCTTTAAGAAGTCAGGAGTCAAATGACTTATTTACAGTGGCTATTATGTGATTTTGAGGTGTGAATTAGCATGAGTGGATTGGGGCTTCTGGAGTTTGGATTTCCCACCCGGAACAAAAGAGGAAGCTCCTGCACTTTCTCATTAGCTAACCCAGACACAAAGAGGGGACAAGGCAGAAGTGAGGATTTAAAGATAGCAACACTCAAGTGCCTTGGTGTTAAACACTTTATTGTGTATGCTTTTTTCTCATAATAGCAACCAAATATGTGATGTCTTATTTCTAAATCTAGTGCTCATGTACAATAAAAGAAACAAACACAATATGCTAATCATTTAATTCAAATGGAAATATTGGATTATTCTCAAAATTCTAGAAAAAAAATGTTTAATTTTACCAGTCCTTGTTCTTAGGATAAATATGCTTCTGGAATTAAGATAGAAATGATAACTTAAGGAAAACATTAAAAGGGTATTAAAGGATGCTAATAAACATAATGCACCTTCAAACAATGCAGCAACTTTGATTTGATGATATCTGTTCAGCTCTATCTTCTCATATATAAATATCAGAATGGTGTAGCAGACACAACTTTGCACTTAAAATTAGGAGACTCAATTTTAAGATTTTGCTTCATTCTTAACAATTAAGTAAAGTTGAACAGCACTGCTCTATCCCACTGACTGTGAAATAAGTTATAATAAACCCTGTTTTTAAGAGGACTTGCATATAACCTAGAAATCACCACAGGATAAAAATTCACTGAAACATCACAAGATTTATGGAGGAAATGGGGTTAGGGATACACCACTCATAAATTTTATCAGCAATACATACATAATAAGGACAAGGAAAGAAAATCATAAAAAAGTGTTGCACAACTTTACACTTTGTTAATAAATACATATGTCATCCCAGATACTGAACTGTACCTTGGAAAAGAATTGAAATTTTTTTGTGGTAGTTGTCATGGGATGAGCTGCAGCATTTAAGTTATTGTAAAATGAAGGAGAGTTCTATGATAATAGGCAAAAAAAAAGTGCTAATATCAGAGGTAGCTGATAGAAGTTTGAGCTTGAGTATCATATGTAACGTATATGTGTGCCTATGTAACTTGGTTCAGATGGGCTCTATTCTGTGTTGATATTTGGTTGCTCTGTGGAAACTAGCCATAAACAAACTGAAATTTACATTACATCACACTATTCCTGTATGTATCAATTGCATTAGAACAAATTGAGATTTTGAAAATAAGGTTTATTACAAAACAGCATACAATCTGACCTGTTTTTCTCATAGTAGAAGAAAAACCAGGTCTTACAGCCAGAAAGCCTAGATTCTAACCCCCTTGGCTACCTCTTTTCTGTGTGATACTGAGCATTTTATTATGTAGGAACCAAGTTTCAGGCTCTTCATCTCCATAATGGAGCTGACAACTCTTTCCAACTAACAGATTTTTTGTGGGAATTAAATGCTCGTTGTAGGGAGAAGATTTTGCTCTGATTAGAGTTCAAAAACTCACTCATGAATAGTACCACTAATAAATGAATAGATGTCCTTTTGAAAATATTTTATAAGGTGGAAAGCAGTGTGCAATTGGCAGAACTTTTGTATTAAGTTAAACTATATATCAGTTGCAGATTTTTATTGTTTTTTTGTCATACAAGGCAATTTCATAATTCATGGTGCTACTTTTTTAATACAATATTTGATTTCTTGTGTATTTTAACACAATACTTATATATTAATATTAGTGGCATAATTATGTAATAAATAGCATGAAATTTCAAGATGAAAGAGAGATTTAATATTATGTATAAATTTAGCCAGTATCATTGATTCATGAGTCAGTAAATTAAACGAATTTAAAGTGAAAGTTACTGTCAAAAAATTTTAAATACTTTAAGCAACCAGTATTGATTAGGCTAAATTGGGAGAGGAAATCAAAAGAGAATTGCCCAGGGAGGGCGCTGTGGCATAGCGGGTAAAGCCACCACTTGCAGTGTTGACATCCCATGTGGGCACCGGTTCAAGTCCCAGCTGCTCCTCTTCCAATTAGCTCTCTGCTGATGATCTGGGAGAGCGGTAGAGGATGGCCCAAGTACTTGGACACCTGCACCCACATGGGAGACCCAGAAGAGGCTCTGCTTCTGCCTCTCTGTAACTCTTTCAAACAAATATATGAATCTTTTTCAAAACATGAAGGAGACAAGAATTGCCTAAGATTTGGAGGAACTTGAGGATGCTCTCTGTGACAGCTAATTTAGGAAGACAGAGATTACCACAGCTCTTATCTCCTAGGAAAGTGAAAAATGGAATTATCTTACTGCCACTTAGCAGGCTGCCCAAGAGGAGCTTGTAGGCTCACATATCTGATTGCAGAGTGTTCCCCAAAAGGGAGTTCCACATTCCCTCCCATTGTGTCAAACAGATTCTGGAGCCTTTGGATATTGTTCAGAATAAGAAATGCTTCCTTGGAATTTCGACAAGAGACAAAGAACTATTTCTACTTCTGTTCTGAAATGATATATTTCCTGGTGGACCCTGGGACAGTATATTTCATAATATCTGACATTATTTATACTTCATTGCATACTTAATAAATGGGATTAAAGCCATACAAATCTAATTTTAATTAAATTATTGACTTATGTACTTTTTTAAACACTCAACAGAAAGTGAAAATGAAAAACGACAGTGTTTCTTAGTGAAAAAAGATATTGTCATTTAAAATTTACAAGTAATAAACACTATTATTCCCACTGTACAGAAGAGAAAAATAAAGCTCAATTGTATTTGTTTTATTGTACTTACTTATTTTTCTCAGCCACTCTTCATAAGCAAAATAATTTGTTCAGGCAAATAAACACCATCTGAGAGCACTATATTGTAAAGGATCTCAGCAAACTGTGCATTACTCTTCATCCATGAACTTGAAGTAACTATTAAGCATTTCAAACCCCACATCATAAAAAAAGTGAAGGTTAAAACAGTATGACACTAATGCATTAATTTGATAGGTTTAATTTTTCCATAAATTTCCATCTTTATTAACATTGCTTCAATATACTACTACTACTTACTAAAACAAAAAATGCAAAACCTTTAAAAATTAAATGTTTTTCTTGCAAACAGATATTATATTAGATATGCAAGCAATACTTTTTCACAATATTACGTAAATAAATATATACAAACATGAGAATTTAAAATGTTTGTAAATCCAGACAGCAGAGTATCTATAATTTTTAAGAGCAGAGAATTACTATTTGACCTCGGTATTTCCAATAACTTTCTAAGTCTAATTAGTAAATCTAACTGATTTAAGTGCATGCTCAATAAAATGGGAATAATCTGCTTTTGATCCTTAAGCAAATCACACATTAGGCTGTCTTGAAAATATACTTACTGCTGGTGCCGCGGCTCACTAGGCTTAATCCTCTGCCTGTGGCGCTGGCACACAGGGTTCTATCCCTCTTGGGGCGCCGGATTCTGTCCCGGTTGCTCCTCTTCCAGTCCATCTCTCTGCTGTGGCCCGGGAAGGCAGTGGAGGATGGCCCCGGTCCTTGGGCCCTGCACCGCATGGGAGACCAGGAGGAAGCACCTGGCTCCGGGCTTCAGATTGGCGCAGTGCACCGGCCGCAACGCACTGGCCATAGGGGCCACTTGGGGGTGAACCAATGGAAAAAGGAAGACCTTTCTCTCTGTCTCTCTCTCTCACTGTCTAAGTCTGCCTGTCAAAAAAATAATAATAAATGCTCGAAATCTCTACGAAAAAAAAAGAAAGTATATTTACTAATACAAAATAAATTTATACACATCCTGAAAAGATAAAACCTCTGGGGAAACCAAGAACAGTTTCTTTACTAAGATTCTGTTTGATTGATTATACAACAAAGTAGTATTAGTAGAAATTAAGGGAATAGAGTTCATGCCCAACATCTGGATTTAAAATCATGTGTCTGTGTTTGTATATGTGATTTGTCAGTGTTAAGCAAACCATGTCAAATACTTGACCAAACTAAAATAACTTAGAGAGAAAAATAGAAAAGAAAAAAAAAAAAAAGAAAGAAATGACACAGATTTAAAAGATGTTGACAATGGGTAAGTTGATCAGCCTAAGTTAGAAGAATGCTACATTGTTGACTATCTTCATGATTACTGTGTTGTTGATGTGATAAAATTATGACTCAGTATAGCATTTTTGTTTCTTCAAAGGGCCATTCAGATATATCTTCTACTGTAAGCTGGATGATCTTACACAAGAATGTGGTGGTGACATTTGTTCCCTACACATGATTATTTTCTCCTCATAACAAATGCTGGAATAGAAAATGGTAGTAATTGAATAGCAAACTTCACATTTGTCCCCAGAGAATTGGAAAACTGATGCAATAGTCGTAAGCATGCACACCTTTGACCTTTTTCAATAATGTATGAAGAAATAGAAGTCAGAAAAATCAAACCTCTCCTACTCTATGAATCAATAATCCTGTGTGTTCAGCTCACCAACCTGATTATCCACCCAGCATAAAACCTGCTTTCACACTGAAACGGGTTGTTATTTTCTTGTGTATCCTTGCCTCATTCATCACCTCCACCTCACCTATATAACCCTCCAGTCACAAGTCTAAGATGCTGTGCAGAAACCTAAATTCATCCTATGTCAACTGAAGAAATCTTTAGCTGAACTATGCTTCCAAGTAATGGAAAACTCAAGCAATTCACTCAAATAATTTGCAACCTATTTTCTCCTTCCATTTTTTTCTTTTCCTCATTTCCCTTAAAATCATCTGATGTGACTACAATATTTTTTTAAAAATACATATTTATTTACCTGAAATACAAAGTTACAGAGGGAGAAACAGAGAGAAAGGGAGGGAAATTCTCCATCTGTTGGTTCGCTCCCCAAATGGCTGCAATGCACAGGGTTGGGCCAGGACTAAAGTTGGAACCTAGAGCTTCCTCCAGGTCTCCTACATAGGTGCAGGAGCCTAAGAAGTTGGACTATCCTTCAATGCCTTCCCAGGTACATTAGCAGGGAGCTGGATTGAAAATAGAGCATCCGAGACTCCAACTATTGCCCATATGGGATACTAGTGTCACAGACGGCTTTATCAGGTACACCACAGTGCCAGCCCCTACCACAATCTTTTATAAAAGAAAGTTTAACTTCAAAGTCTCTTCAGTTAGGGAAGATAAGAAAAGCAAGATAAAATATAGCTATTTAAAACACACTTAGCATTATACCCCTACTACCCTGTTTCTATTCTTCATTACAGAGCTGATAAATTTGCGTTTTGTGAGATAATAGGCACAAATTGAATCTAAGCATAAGTTATTTCATTTTACTATTAAACAAGCCTTCCATATACACACAGTCTATATTCTAGGGATAAGTCTTATTCTTCATGATCCTTACTTTCTTGATGGCCAAGTAAACTATCATGTACTTAAATTATACACAAAGATTCTGTGGATTTCCACAGTAGGGAGTATGAGTCTATATGGTTCTTCTCTTTTGAGCAGTTGCTACAGCCACCAGAGAGATTATTTGTGTCTTTAAAAACTTAGTCATTCTTAAACTGGTCAAACTTTTAAATATTTGAAAGCAGTATTTGGTAGCAATATAAGTGGTCATCAAATAAACTTCCTTAGGAATGAATTCAGCAGTGATGGATGAAATTGGTAAGTATTCTGTGCTGTAATATTGAGTTATCGTTCAGGATCTTTTTCTTCTCATGAGGAATCTTCATTATAAGCTCATTAACCAAGAAAACAAAGTAGGTTCATGGAGAGTGTGATTTGATTGTTTTTATATTATTCTAGATGACTATCCAATATAATACACTTAACAGCACTAATATCATGGGTAACATCCATTTTACAACATTCAGAATAAAAGTAGAGTTGGACTATGTTCTTCAGCTTTCATTATTTTGTCTATTCACATGGGTGGTTTTCAGGGCATCATAGTCTTATAAGGCACCTATTGTATGAATTCGGATTTTTCTTTTCCAGTAGGAACGGTAGGTTCAAGAATAAAGCAGGTGACATACACAAAAATGTATGAAAATACTGTATTGTTTTAGAGTTTCCAGAGAAATAAGACCAGCAAGATAGATAATAAATAAATAGACAGACAGACATTTTAGTGATTTGCTCTTGTGATTGTGGAGGATAACAAGTCTCACGATCTTGTATGTGCTTGTAAATTTTTCAGTACTTGCCATCATGATTTTACAATTGTAAAATGCTACTGATATCAAACTTTGACATTTCTTTTTGTTTGAAAACAGTAATTTACTATTTCTTATTTTTTATTGATGGTTCCAAACTTATGACAAAAAAAATAAAAACTATAATGTTTTTGGTCAGTTATTTGGCATAGTGGTTGGTTAAAATGTTGCTTGGGATCCTGCATCCCATTTCTGGATATTTGGGTTTCAATCCTTCCTTCTCCTTAGTTTCCAGCTTTCTGCTAATGTGCACCCTAGGAGTCAGCAGTGATGGCTCTAGTACATGAGTCCCTACCACACATGGGGAAGACAGGGATACAATTCCAGGCTCCTGCCTTTGACCTGGACCAGCCCTGGATATTTGGGCATTTGAGGAGTGAACCAGTGGACAGAAGAGTTTGTCTCTCTCCCCCGACTCACTCCTTATCTCTCTGCCTCTGCTTCTCTTCCACCCCCCCTCCATTTCAAATAAGTAAAAATGAATTGAAAGTTTTTTAAAGAATAGTAGGTATTTATTTATACTGCAATGAAGTCTTACCTAAAATAAAGTAAAATAAATAGTGATGGGTTTATGCTTAGGATTTATGCATGTTCAATTATGCATATATAAATTAGTTGCTTTCTTCCTGTTAATATTTGACCACAATGGCTACATAACAATCTCTAAAGTTACCTTTTACATAAAAGGATTCTAATTGATTTTTTAAACCAAAATAGATATTGTGTGTCAGAGCTACAGTGTATTAATTACTCCTTGGAAATATGCATCAGGAAGAAAATGACAATTGTTTAATGCATATTAGCACTGTGTTTCACTGAAAATGCTCATCCATGAGTTAGCATTAAAAATTAAATAAAATTGATGGAAGTTTCAGAAAAAATATATTGAAAATAAGTTGAAGTGAAATTACTGTACAACAATTGGAAGTTTGGTAAAGAGATAGGATTTTATTCCAGTTAGAAAGCAAGTAAAATCATCACAGAAAAAATTATTTTACATCAGGCAGTGGCTCAAGTATGAGAAAAGTGAGTCAAGAAGAAGACAAAAACCAGGACAATGAGTTACTATCAAACATAATGTATTCTAGGGACAGAAAATAATGTTCTAAATGTATGTCTTCAAATGAAAGAATTATAAGTACTAGTTAGGTAATTGTTTTATCTGCATACCTCATTTTTTTTTTATCTTGAACTTTCTCACCAAATTTATTCAGATCTACTTCAAATGTTCCTCCACTTCCTTTGGTCCAATGATACCTGACTTATGTCTTTCTGAAATAGATTTTGTGCATACCAAAGTACAATCGAAATAATGTAAGCCATGTCCAAAGCCTCCATGAGTGGCATTTTGTCAAAATCTGTGGTTTCAGTAAGTCACAAAGGTAAACCCAGAGTCATTACATTTTATCCAAGTGTAAAGACAGAAGAGATGGTACTTTGATAAACCACAAAAGAATTTATCACACCAGAAAATACTATTTCATTTTACAAATAATTTAACCAATATTTAAAGAGATCAAATAGTTAGCTTAATGTTTCACAATTAGCAAATAACAAAGATAGGATTCAAACACATTAGTATGTGATTTCAATGTATACAGTCTTAGATATTGTGTCATTTTGTCCCCCTGTTGCTCTTTTATTTGTGCATCACATCATCACAGGCATACACATATGCACACATATTCTCTATATTTTTATTTAATAGTATTTTCTGATTATTCCTGAGTCAGTGATGTTCCATGTTCTTTGCATGGCCTCTGAAGCATTGCCTATAGATTAAAAAATATCTCAACTATAACCAACACAGATTTACTGTTATGTATAGTTATGATTTTTCTAACTCTTAATGAGAAAATATTGTTCCAAACAGTGTTAGTCTGAAGTTTTCAGTAAGGTTCCCAATACACACATTTCTCTAGGAATCTGTCTTTCTGAACTTTGTATCCTGAGACCACACAAATTTAAATATTTATTGAAAGGGTATTGTAAGTTCATTAAAAAAAATTGGGAAAATGAATAAAAATAGTTGATTCACTAACTGTATAAAATAGGTAAAATTCATTATATAATTCATTATATAACAAAAACTAGCAATGGGTTTTAACAATAAATAAGAACCCACATGCTTAATATTGTTTTCAATGGTATATGGACAATTCAACAGTTTCATTGAAACAGTACTGAACTAGGACTTATTTCCCATTCTGTAACTAACATGTTAGGGTATCATGGAAGAAGCTAAAGGGCTTTTCTTGAACTGTAGTATTTTAATCAACATGTTAAATAAGTGAGTTTAGATTGTCTACAAAATCTCCTTTTTAAAAAATGATTTATTTATTTGAAAGTCAGAGTTGTAGAGAAAGAGGTAGAGACAGAGAGGTATTCCATCCACTGGTTCACTCCCATGTGGATGCAACAGCAAGGACTGAGATAGACAAAGTCAGGAGTCAAGGATTTCATCCATGTTTCCCATGTTGGTAGCAGAGGCCAAAGTTCTTGGGCCATCGTTCACTGCATTTTCCAGGCCATTTGCAGGGAGTTTGTTCAGAAGTAGAGCAGCCAGGACACAAAGTGGTGCCATGTGCAATGCTGGCATCAACTTTATCCACTATGCCATAATGCTGACCCCAGTAAAATTCTCTTTTCTTGTCAATTGTTTTTGCATAAACAAAGAGTTCATTAACAAAAATCTGAGACTACAGAGGAAAACTGTGAGATGCATATGTACAAAGCAGTCAGACATGTATATTTATATCAAGTAATGCTGTTGAGCACTGAAAATACTCATGTGATTAAGAATGGAAAATACAGAGTTAGAATCACAATTGGAATATCTCAGTGCTATTAAAATCCATCATAATCTCTTCAAGGATGTGAAAACATTATAAATGTGGGATAGTCCAATACAAAGAATAAAAATAAATCAAAAGACACTTGCAGTAGGATCAAGGCTATACTGTCAAGTTGGATTAAATGATTTGCCAAGAATTCCTTATACCATTCTTTCCCTGATTTCAAAAATCATATTGCAGGCTTTTTCTTATTCTTGTTTTTCTTTCTTTGTAAAGAAAGTCTCTTCTAAGCATAAGCATTTATTGAATTTCAAATGAAACCTTGGTCCACAGAAAAAAATATAAATCTTTCCCTGGTTGAGTATACTTCATTGTGCTCTAACACTTGTGGCAGACCAACAAATGTAATTTGGGTAAGAACTCATGTCAATATGCCAACAAGGAGTAGTGAATGAAAGGGATATTGAAATGGAGACAAAATCCATGGTTTAGATTTTAGTGAACTCCACTTTTTGGAAGAATAAAACAATTATCAGTTTGATAGGCCAATGCTTACCTAAAATTTTAGCAGGGTCCTTAATCAGCCTCCTTTACAGTTTTCAGAATATATATCATATGTACACAATAAATATACATACATACTTATGTAACACATTCACAAATACACACATGTATTCATAAAGGCAGACCTCACTCTATCCATAAAACCTTTCATTTACGCAGCTATAATGAAAGAAACTCCTTTGTCCACACTACGGTTTTAGAGTGATTTATGAAATGCCATGGAAGTAAAGTATTGCACTGAATAGTGCTGTTTGCCTAAGCACTTTACTTTAATTTTTTTTTTTTTTTTTTTTTTTTTTTTTTTTTTTTTTTTTACAGGCAGAGTGGACAGTGAGAGAGAGAGACAGAGAGAAAGGTCTTCCTTTGCCGTTGGTTCACCCTCCAATGGCCGCCGCGGACGGCGCGCTGCGGCCGGCGCACCACGCTCGTCCGATGGCAGGAGCCAGGAGCCAGGTGCTTTTCCTGGTCTCCCCATTTACTTTAATTTTTTAAAATATACACTTACTCTCTTACTTTTATTTAAAATGTGGAGACACAGAGAAATACAGAGTCAGATACACAGACACAGACACATAGTCTCTCATCTTCTGGTTCATTCCCAAATGCTCAAAACAGCTGGTACTGGGTCAAGCAGAAGCCAGGATCTGAGAATTCAACCCAGGTCTCTCTCATGAGTGATGGGGATTCAGCTATTTGAGCCATAACCACTACATCTCAGGGTGTGCACTAGAAGGAAATTGGACTCAGCAGTTGGAATGAAGACTTGAATCCAGAGCTTCAATATGAGATGCAGGTATCCCAAGACATCCATCAACTGTGAGGCCACACCAAGCAGTTTATAACATATACCAGGAGATATTAGAGAACATATCTTCTCTGTGTACAACTGTTCATATGAAACCAGCAGCCCATAAATGATTGTTCCTAAATCTCTATGTGTATTACTGCACTATATTTACATACCTTATTTTCTGCAACTTTTTTTCAGAAACTTGATTACCAATTTAGATTTTTCTAAAAATTTCTCATTAAGAACATGTGCTTCTCTCATCTACAAGTACACATTTCTGCCCATTCTTACTTCATAATTTTTAATTCAAGTTCATATAATTGTCAGTGCTTATAGATAGAAATTATACAATTATTTGAAAGTCAACAGTTCTAAGAGCCTGATTTTGATCCTATCTGCTATTACACATTATTGGAAGTAAGAGGAACTTTCCAAGGTACTGCAGAGTTTCATCCCATCTTGCTAGAAGACATCCAATGATAATGGCCTAAACATGATGGGAAATTAATTGAGAAAGCATTTCTGCCCTGCCATAATTTTACCATCCATTCTATTGCTGCTATTAGCAAGAATCCATAACCCCATGGGTGTTTCAAGTGAATCTCTTTTAGCAGAGCTAACAGTCTGGAGGTCATACAGTTAGATACTCCCATCAGCCGGGTGTCAAATCATTGTCAGAAAGAAATTACTGGTGTATTCATTTTTTTAGCTTCTAGCCTCGTGCTGTGGTGTATGAGATGATTTGTAGAGAGCCATTGGGGAAAAAGAGCACTGGTGGTCGGTGAAGGCTGCTTTCACATCAGCACTTAGTAGAATCGTTACAAATTAAGTCGGATGTGTGAGGCGCTGCCTGCAATTGAACTCACTTTGGAGACAGGGTTAGAAAATTCTATACTCTAATTTCTGTTTCACATAAATTTTTTCTTACTGAATGATAATACAAGGATAAAAGTGCCACTTGTGATATTAAACATGACTGCTAACATTGAATAAGGACTCTCTGCATCTTATTGAGAAACGTAAGATTGCATTGTTATATAAACAACAGTAAACAAAACTTTTTTTTATATAAAGAGTTGATGTTCCCTGTTTTGTTTGGCTCTGCATATACCAAATTGATTTCTATAGATATATGTTGAGTATTGTGTACCTAACTCATGTACATACACAGTAAAGGATAAATGGGTAAAAGTCAAAAGGAAAAGAGCTTGTCCTGTGTCAGGTCTATGAAACCTATTGTTTGTTTTCCACCTTCGCTTCCTCTTTATGTGGAACAAGTAAGTCATTAACCTGTAAAATTTTCTTACCCTGTTTTCACTGTAAAGCATTGAAGACTGCAGTGACGTTTCCATGTACTTTTATAAAATATGAATCAATGTTTCCATGCTCAAAGTTTCTGCAAAGTGGCTGTAGGCTGTGGTTTGTTAAAGGAGACTGAATGAAAAGGACCATCATCTATCTTGTATTCTATGATACTTAAATGGAAATGATTACTAAAATATGATATATTATGATGATATATCAGAGAATTTTATATTTTATGTGCATTTCAATCCGTTATATTTGCAAAATCAAAGTAACATTTTGACATATGCAGGTGTAGTGTGATAGTAACACTTTCTAAAATATTTCACAAATGTCTCAATGGCTTTAGTAAGTATATAGCAAAATGACTAGGCCAAGACAGGGTCCTTCAACTAGAACCTCTGAATCAATACGAATACTAAACTCTTCAAAATAGACATACTGTTTGGAAATGCCTTATAGAAGTACAAATGGAAAATAAAAACAATACGATTAAATAACAAGGAATATATATGTATATATCTCCGGTATACATATACATAACATGAGTAATCTGTTTAAGTTTTCCCTAATTGAGAAAATATTCTTTAGGATTTTAAATTAAACTTAAATAACCCCATTCACACACAGTGAAAAATGTTGTCTAGAAGAAGTCAATTGGTTTCTACAACATGATAATTACCTATTTATTTTACTTTTATATTGGAGAGAGAGAGAGAGAGAGAGCGCTTCTATCCATTGATTGACTCCCAATTTGCCACTGTGCCCACAACTGGGATCAAATCCAAGTCTCCCACTTGGGTGGCAGCACTCCATTATTTGAACCATCACTACTGCCTCTGCAGGTGTGTATTAACAGGAAGCTGGAGTGAGGACTACAGCTGATACTGGAAGCCAGGCAACTTGATATGAGACCTGAGCACCTTAAGTGGTGCCCAGATCACTAGGCGAACACCCACCCTGATACTTATCTCTTAATTACTCATTAAGTCTCTCCTTCAGGAATTTGTCAAAAATTCATTTGGGACATATCCAAGTTTTATGTGTATGCCCTTCATGATTATTAATCTGTATATTTTGTGTCAAACAAAAGATCACAAGAGAGAATTTAAAAGCAAAGACTGTATATCAGAATATGTTTAATGTTGGATAAAAAAGCAAAGTTAAACAGATTTCTGGTTTTCAAAAAAATGAATTATACAAACTATACTTCAAATATAATGCTTTATATTAAATAGACTTGATATTGGTTCATAGACTCTAGTTTTTCATGATAATTTTTTGCCAAAGCTAAATGAAATGGAAATCCTAAAAAACAAAACAAAACAAAACAAAACAAACAAACAAAAAACTCTCTTCTTAAAAGTGTTTTAAGGCCAGTGCCGTGCCTCAACAGGCTAATCCTCTGCCTTGCAGCACCGGCACACCAGGTTCTAGTCCCGTTTGGGGTGCCAAATTCTGTCCCAGTTGCCCCTTTTCCAGGCCAGCTCTCTGCTGTGGCCCAGGAGTGCAGTGGAGGAGGCCCAAGTGCTTGGGCCCTGCACCCCATGGGAGACCAGGAGAAGCACCTGGCTCCTGCCTTTGGATCAGCGCGGTGCGCCGGCTGCAGCGGCCATTGGAAGATGAACCAACAGCAAAGGAAAACCTTTCTCTCTGTCTCTCTCTCTCTCTCTCACTGCCCACTCTGCCTGTCAAAAATTTTAAAAAAATAAAAAATAAAAATAAAAAAGTGTTTTAAGTGAGTAAATTATGCACTTAGCTACCTTGTAATTTATTTATTGTTTAAATTCTTTACAATTATTGAGGTGTCTGAGTGCTTAAATATGTATGATTACTGGTAAGAATAAAGATTCACTATATATCTTAGTCGTTATTCCAGTGTTCAACATGTAAAAAATGAAAACCTTACCCAGAAAAGAGTAGAATGACAAAAATTTTTATTAAGTGGTTGAGTATCCTGCTGTTTGTTGTACTACTGACAATTATAATGAGCGTAAGTGTACACATCTTGCATAATTTCAGATATTTTAAATGATTATAAAAGATATTACAAAATTAGGAAATGTAGCAAATATATTTGAATTGAAGCTGTATCCATTTTTAAGTTACTTCTAAAATCTCAGAAACAGTGAATTTAGACTAAATAAATGTCTACATTAGTTACTGGTGATTTGTTTAAATAAGTAAACATCATAATAAAAATCTGGATCTAGGAAACTAATAAATTCCAAGTCATTAATTAATCCTAATTGGAAATGTGTGATTTGATCTCATCTACATTATAATTATAACTATACTTTGAAATATTGCCTTTCATGGATTACTCAAAACTCCTGGAAAATATTGACTCTGCAATTACATGAATACAATATATTCTATTTTGATCTTGTATAGCATCATAGATTGCTAATTTTCCCTACATATAAACAGGGTCATTTTTGTGAATTATTTCTGAGAATAAAATTAACACTTACCTTTAAATTAAGAAATTTCTTTTTGCTTTGATATGTAATGGATGGTAAATGCTATTTAAGAAATCTTGAAGTCTCGTTTAGATCAACGAATTAGTATTCTTTTAACTAGAATGAAACTAAATATTGGTTTGAGCACAAAATTACTTCAATATTTATCATTTTAGGCCGGTGCCGCGGCTCAGTAGGCTAATCCTCCGCCTGCAGCGCCGGCACCCCAGGTTTAGCCCGGGGTCAGGGCACCAGATTCTGTCCCAGTTATTCCTCTTCCAGTCCAGCTCTTTGCTGTGGCCCGGGAGTGCAGTGGAGGATGGCCCAGGTCCTTGGTCCCTGCACCCGCATGGGAGTCCAGGAGAAGCACCTGGCTTTGGGCTTTGGATCAGCGTGGTGCGCTGGCTGCAGTGCGCCAGCCGCAGCAACCATTGGGGGGTGAACCAACGGAAAAAGGAAGAACTTTCTCTCTGTTTCTCTTTCTCTCACTGTCCACTCTGCCTGTCAAAAAAGAAATATTTATCATTTTAAAAGATATTTTACTTACGTATCTATTGAAGAAGCAGAGAGACAGAAAAACAGAGAGAGTGCCCATTTGCTGGTTCAACTCTCCAATTCTCAGAAAAGGCAGGACTGGTTGGGTCTGAAACCTGGAGTGGGGAGCTCAATCCAGGTCTCCCATGTGGCTGGTAGGAGCCCAATTATGTGAGCAATCACGAAGGCCTCCTGTGATGCTATCTGCATTAGCAGGAAGGTGGGGTAATGAACAAGAGCCAGGCTTTGAAAGCTGGTACTCTGACCCAGGAAATGGGCATCTTAACCTGCATCTTAATTGCTAGGTCAAACACTGATGTGTTTTTAGCAGCCAAATAAACATATTATGTTTTCTCTTATACTAATGGAAAAAGGCTGTTAACAAGACAAATAAAACTTGAACTCAGGGCAAGAGATCTCTTAGGAGCCAGTCTTTTTCAAGATTAGTGCAAGATTAGTGCAACACTTTCTCTCCACAGAAGTTGAACATTTCCTTTGACTCACACACTATTAAATATACTGCTTAAAAATATTTGTATCCGATTTATTAAATTTTTAATGGATCCTTTCTGACACTGTTTTCTCTGCCTACTTGTAGAAGTTTTCCTTCAAGAAAAAATTGAGCTTCACAATCATGCTCGTGTATCACACTGTGAATACAACTTGCTGCTCTCCACCTGGAAGGTAGGAATATCTGTGAGCAGCACTGGGGTGTAACTGGCTTCATTCCTGGTGTTGTCCCCTAAAGTTTTGATTCCTATATCACCTGACTGGAGCATCAGGGACATATTTTAAATTCAGTCTAAACTGCTTTATTACAGCTTATTTTATAAACCTAAAGTATTGCGAAGGGGACAAAAACTGCTTGCTTTTCCAAATATCCTGTGTGTTTTGGTGAGATGTATAAGTGAAGGTAGTTATTTGAATTACAAAACACTGAGAGAACTGAGTACATTTGGCCAATGAATAACACCCTTTGGGTCTTGTGCCTGTTTATATCTAAATTGCACATGACTACAGCATTCATTATTAAAAGACAAACTGTTCTTTCTTCTCTATTAATTGAAACATTACTTATTGCTTATACTGTTAATAAACTGAACATGTGTTTGAATATGGTCCTTGGCCAAAATTTCATAGCCAGTGGTTTCGGAACACAGAAGACACACTCCCAATCTGATTAGTTGGTCCCCCCATGATAGTGGGGGAAAGGGCTGGTGGAAGCACCATGGGTAATTTCTCAGCTCATTAGGTGCATATTCATCTTAATGGGGCATCAAAGTTTAAAACTATAATGCATTCCCCTCATTTAATCCACCAGAGAATATGCATAGTAACCACATAAAAGCAGAAAGGATTTCAACACTTTGAAGCTGTACAAGCAGGTGTCAGCTTTCCCTTTAGGCAGAATGAAAACGGAAACTCGTTAGTCTAATTCTGCTTCAGAAACCCCCTGCGCTCCTCCCCATCAGGAGAGGACGTACAGGAGTGCATCACCTCTGAGGATGCTCAAAGGGAATTGCCCCTGGCTATGTTTTCAGAACAGGGGTGGCAGAGAAAGAAACATGACCCAATTTATATTCTCTCCAGACACATTCATTAGCACCCCTTTTTATACAAAACACTTCTGGATACTGAAGAGTAAAGAGTATCAAAACTGAGGGGAAAGAATGAATTCCTGCAACTATTTTGTGAATTCAGATGTACATAGTAGCATAAGTTTATTGATAAGAAATGATCAGTCTATTGAAGAACTCTGAAGTAAAACACTTTGTCTCAATGTTATCTATATTTGTTACTACTCTATTGGTTAATGACTTGAGGCTGGAGTCAATGCACATTGCCTGGCACACAGTAGCTGTCAGTAAGTACTGAAAAAACTGGGAAAAGACTATATGGCATATGCTTTACTAAACACCAATAATTATAAAATTTTCTTGGAGATGTTAATTTGTCAGACTTTTAAAAAATTGGAATCTTTTTTTTTTAATTTTTATTTATTTTTTTTATTTTTTTGACAGGCAGAGTGGACAGTGAGAGAGAGAGAGAGACAGAGAGAAAGGTCTTCCTTTGCCGTTGGTTCACCCTCCAATGGCCGCCGCGGCCGGTGCGCTGCAGCCGGCGCACCGCGCTCATCCAATGGCAGGAGCCAGGTGCCAGGTGCTTTTTCTGGTCTCCCAAGCAGTGCAGGGCCCAAGCACTTGGGCCACCCTCCACTGCATTCCTGGGACACAGCAGAGAGCTGGCCTGGAAGAGGGGCAACTGGGACAGAATCTGACGCCCCAACCGGGACTAGAACCCGGTGTGTTGGCGCTGCAAGGCAGAGGATTAGCCTGTAGAGCCATGGCGCCGGCCAAAAATTGGAATCTTTTAAATATTTAAATTTAAGTGTTTAAATTTAAGGTCAACAGCGGTATTTTTTTTAAAAAAAATATTTATTTGTTTGAAAGTCGGAGCTACAGATTGAGAGGAAGAGCCAGAGCAAGACATATGCACACGCGTAGGGAAAGAGAGAAAGAGAAAAAGAGAGAACTTCCAGCCACTGATTTACTCTCCGATGGCCGCAATGGCCAGAGCTGGACCAGACTGTAACCAGGAGCTTCATCAGTTCATGTCCTGACCTCTGGCTACAGTGGCCATTTGAGCGGATGAACCAGTGGATAGAAGCTCTCTTTCTCTGTCACTCTCTGTAACCATGCCTTCAACTAAATAAATAAATAAGTAAATCTTTTTCTAAAAATCTTCAATTGATAAAGTATGAAGTGATGCCTCTGCAAGGCACAAAATCTAGGCATTTTTTTTTAATTCAAAAAGTTAACGCTTCCTTCTCCTTTCTACCATTTATATCAAATAAACTTGGAAATGCACTACACAGAAGAAGCATAAGTTGTCATGGATCTCATCTCTTTCTCATTTTTCCAGGTGATTATATATGTTAGGGAACTTAGTAAATATAGTTAACTTTGAAGAAAGGAGAACCAATTGCAGAATGGTCCACTGATCGCTAACTATTGAAAAAGGGAATAAGGGCTGTTTCATCCTATATGCAGTGCGGGCATATGGTGAGCAGTATGGTAAGTAGTCTTTCTTCTATCTATCTATCTTTTTTTTCTTTATTTCAAAATATTTATGCATTTATTTGAAAGGTACAATTATATAGAGAGAAAAAGTGGAGAGAGAAAGAGAGAGATATCAAACTTCTATCTACTGGTTCTCTCCCCAAATGATTGCAGTGCCTAGGGCTCAGCCATGTCAAGGCCAGGAGTCTGGAGCTTTCCTGATCTGCCACTTAGCTGCATGGGCCCAAGCAATTGTGCCATCTTCAGCTGATTTCCTTTAGCTAGGAACTCTGTCAGAAAGGAGCAGGGAGCAGCGCCATGGCTTGTCTGGTAAAGCCACTGTCTGAAGTGTCGGCATCCCATATGGGTGCCAATTCGAGCGAGTCCTGGCTGCTGCACTTCTGATCCAACTCTCTGCTATGACCTGGGAAAGCAGTGGAAGATGGCCCAAGTCCTTGGACTCCTGCACCCACGTGGGAGACCCAGAAGAAGCTCCTGGCTCCTTGGTTCGGATAAGTGCAGCTCCATCCCTTGTGGCCAGTTGGAGAGTGAAACAGCCAGCAGATGGAAGACCTCTCTCTCTCTCTCTGCCTCTCCTTCTCTGTGTAAATCTGACTTTCAAATAAAAAAATAAATCTTAAAAAAAAAGGAGCAACTGGGACTGGAACCAGCACCCATATGGACTTCTCTGTTGCAAGCGGTAACTTAACCCACTGTGCCACAGTACCAGCTCAAGTAACTGGTATTTCTACCAGGCTCCATAGAAAAAATAGAATAATAGTGAAATGAACTGGCAAAGTTAATCAAATGGTAACCTTTTTCCATTTGAAAATACTTTTTTGCAAACAGCAAGTGCAAAGTCACTGATAAATTCTGTCATCTGTTGCTATCCATTTAACTTTTGTGTTACTAGCATAAAATAAAAGGCACGTTAACTTAGAAATTCATTTGATCTAAGAATAATCTTGGAAATTATATTTCAAAGTTATGTGATATGATTATCTCACTATCTGTGATGCACTGGTGTAAAATCTAAGCATCTATGATCATTCCTTTCTCCAACCATCCATTCACCTAAGCTCTGATCCTGAATATCCAGGAGCCTCATCATCATCTCAATCCCAACATAGTCAAACATTTTATTTCCCCAGGACCAAATCCTTTCCCTAAAACTGAAATACTTAAGATTTACCTACACATAGCCAGTGCTGCAGCTCACTAGGCTAATCCTCCACCTGCGGTGCCGTCACCCCGGGTTCTAGTCCCGGATGGGGCTCCGGATTCTGTCCCGGTTGCTTCTCTTCCAGTCCAGCTCTCTGCTGTGGCCCCGGGAAGGCAGTGGAGAATGGCCCAAGTGCTTGGGCCTTGCACCCACATGGGAGATCAGGAGGAAGCACCTGGCTCCTGGCTTTGGATATGCATGGCACGCTGGCTGTAGCGGCTATTTAGGGGGTGAACCAACAGAAGGAAGACCTTTCTCTCTATCTCTCTCTCACTGTCTAATTCTGCCTGTCAAAAAAAAAAAAATTACCTACACAGATTTTAGTCCATTCTTGGCCATTCATTAGCTATGTAGCCTTGGGAATATCACTCTGTTTTCACTGTATAAAGGGAGATATTGATAACTATTACATAGTGCTGCTTGATTAAATGAGTCAATATACCTAATGCACCTAGAATAATGACAGGCACAGAGAAAAGCTCTGTACAATTGTTATTTGCCAGTATTATCCAACCTAGAGAACTTATGTTTATCTTTGTCATTTTCCTCTTTTTTTATTTTAAGAAAAAAACCAATAACTTGGCACTCACGAATAAAGTCATGTTAAGATATCAGGTTCGTCTCCTATCCTCTTTCTAATAAAAGTTTTATTCTATTTATTCCTTTAATAATAGGTCATATTCTAACCACACTCCACCAACGTACCTAGGGAATATAAAATGGCCAATCCAGTGGTATTAATGACATCCTACAGCATCCCTTTTCAATTGAGAATGTCTGCTTGATTTCCATGGTGCCAGATATACATTTCTAGCTTGGAAATTCATCCTAATTTGGTCCTATGACAGATCATGGCTAATTTATTATTCCTCATCTTTTTGTATATAAATAGTAAGAAATACTACCTAGGCTGGCTTATAGATATTTAGTGTATAAGTTCACAAAGACTTATAATAGGATATCTTCTGAGTCATGAAATCCAAAAGCCTACAATGTGATAAAATGACTGAAGTTCTCATCATCTATGCTGCCTCTCCCCCAGACAAGTTTCTCATGAGAGAGTAAATTGGTTTCAGGCTCTGTGTTCACTTTTTTTTCCCAGAATCAATCAACATACCTACCGCTCAGTTCTCTGGCCAGGTGACTGTGTTGAGGTTACCTTGAACTGCCCATATTATCAGCTGGAGTTTAACTGATATTAGGACTCAAGTACAATAGTCCAATAATTTATTTTGGCTATTAAAATTAGTTGAAACTCACCAAATTTATGGTGAGTGATATATGATTAAAATCTCTTTGCCCTGAAAATTTATAAAGAGTAAAAACATCAACAAACAGTTATTGAGTTCTCTGGACTGGTGAAACATGTTTTGGGCACTTCATATGTTATATTAGATATTGAAAGATGGATAATTAATCTGGGAGATAGAGAGATGGAGCCTTCAGGGAAACAGGCTTTAGTCTCAGCTTTAAAATTCTCTACTGTAAAATTCCCTACTTTATAAAGTTGTGAACTTTATAAAGCTACCTACCCTCATGTTTCCTCAGTTATAAAATGAGAGTGAATATAGAACATGTATAATAAGATGGTTTTCATATTAAATGGATAATACATACAAAGTTCTCAGTCCAGTTTATGGTACATAATAATCTCATAATTCTTACTTTGAATTTTCAATACAATTAAGCCAATTAAGGCAATGTTCTAGAAATGTATTCTCATAAAATAGAAATATAAATGTTAAGTGTATTATTTAATTGATTCTGGATTATAAATGAATCAACTTAACAGTAGGTATCCAGGTGAAAAAAACTGAGAAACCCACTATAGTAAGTGTAAAGGAATTTGTAATGAGTAACTTTGTATCTGTTTGTTTAAAATTAATGATTCTTTTTTTTTATATAAAGCTTTTATTTAAAGAATATAAATTTCCAAAGAACAGCTCATGGACCACAATGGCTCCCCCCCACACACAACTTCCCTCCCTCCCCCCACCCTCCCCTTTCCCGCTCCCTCTCCCCTTCTGTTCACATCAAGATTCATTTTCAATTCTCTTTATACACAGAAGATCAATTTAGTACATATTACATAAAGATTTCAACGGTTTGCCCTCGCATAGAGACACAAAATGATAATACTGTTGGAGTACTAGTTATAGTATTAATTCACAATGTACAGCACATTAAGGACAGAGATCCTACATGATTTTTTTTTTAAATTGATTAATTGTCTATGCAATTTCCAGTTTAACACCAAGATTTTTTAATCATTTGCAATTATCTTAATATAAAGAAGATCGATTCAATATATACTATGTAAGGATTTCATCAGTTTGCACCCACTCAGAAACACAAAGTGTAAAAATACTGTTTCAGTACTAGTAATAGCATCACTTCACATTGGATAACACATTAAGGACAGATCCCTCATGAGACGTAAGTACACAGTGACTCCTGATGTAGGGAGATTACTGACGCCATAAACAAGAGTGTCAAAATTAATGATTCTATTAATGAAAGTTCACGTAGTCTCAGAAATTTAAGTATTTACCTAGCAATTGATTAAGCAGGGTGTTTTTGCACAGATAGCTCAAACGAAGACATCAGATCAGCCGTGTTTAAATTATTCATATGTTCTGTATTATGTGTCTAAATTCATGCAGCTCTAGTGTATCCACTTAGCCTACTGTTAGTATCAGGTCTTCAATTTAGACTTAGTCAACTTAAAGCAGTGATCATGGTTTCTCAGCAATCCACATCTAGGGAGCATTACTTGAAGCTGTGATTCTGCTCATCCTTAAAGCATTTCTTCCGTCCTCTCTGCTTGAACTTGTCCTCTTCAATTGCAATTCAAAAGCTCCTTGAGAATCCCGCTGCCATCTGCTCTTTATAAATCTCCAGCCCAGCAGTGTTTCATTAAACCTCACCTCAGTGCCAGTAAAGACAATGCGGATGGGAATCCCGTCCTCTGTTTACAGGTATTGGTTAAATCTCATAGGTGATACTGCTCAAGCAGATTGGTTCAAAGTCTGCAGCTATTTATTTCGTTTTTAAAGGCCTTGAGCAGGTCTGACGTTATGACCAGTTGGTAGACTGACATTAGTCCCCAGCTGGATGTCTCTTTAAAGTCACTCTTCTCCAAAGGAAAAGTGACCCTCTGTTTGCAACTCTGGCTGTGGATATAAAAGGTTCGATTATGTGTGTGACTTCTATAACACAAGGTAGTACATAACATCTGTATTTTGCTGTAGCATAGACAAGTAAATCTTCAGAATTTTCTCTTAATAGGCAAATCTATTAAGAGGATAGGATAGTAATCAACTTTAAAATATCTTCTATTATTGCCTTTTACATATTAATTAATCTTTTTATATTGTTAAATTCTTTCACTTTGGAATATAAAATACAACAGTTTTAACAAATTTTTATATTGGTGGGGTCATGAGAGATCATTCATTATAAATTTTTCCTTTTATAGATAGAAAAACTAGAGGTCACAACTGCCTGCCTAACATCATATTTAATATTAATATCACAGCTAGGACAATGTATTCCATCAGTAATCAAAGTAAGGAAAAGCTTTTGTATCAAAGTCTTCCAAAATATCATGATTTTAGAGACAGGGAATAATATAACATACTTTTATTTCACACTGGTGACAGAAAAAAAGGATAAATAAGATTCTTTTTTTCTTTTGGAAACTTGACAAAGACAGGAATGATAAAATTGCCAGTATCATCTAAGGGCATGAGAAAAGGTAAAACTAAAATTAAAATCACACATAAATGTTATTTCAACTAGGTAAATATATTCCAAAATTACTATAGCTACTTTTAGTTTCTAGGGCATCCAGTGTGTTGGGGGTGATGGAGAAAGGGTAGCAAAGTTGATGTCAGTAAGGAAGTAAATACTGTTGTATCCTCCATATAAATCTCCTGGTATTGTAGAGATAGGTGGGGGAAACAAAGGTACATAGTCTATCATTTGCCAAATGCATGGAGAGTTTGGAAACCTGAAGGAGAGCAAATAGCTGCCACTGTTCTGAGTAGCAGTGCACAGATACCTTTCTGGGGACTGTAAGAGAGAGCAAAGGGAAGAACCGGGCACACTGAGAAATGGGATGGGAGGCCAAAGTCTGAGCTTAATTTCAGATCGTCTGCATGTCTACCATAAGAACATCTGCTATGTTCCCAAGCATCAGGAAAGTTGGCTCCATACTCAAACCTATGTGTGAATCCAGGGTAAGTAAGTAACTGCCGTATCTCAGTAGCACAGCAAAAATAAATGAATTCCCAGAGAATTTGCAAATTAGCCCAAGGATAGCCCTGAAACTGCAAAGAAAAGGAAATTAGTGGGTCTTTGGGTTATGTTTCCTTAGTTTAGTTCTTTTTGGTCAGTTTCTAGTTTCCCTTTCTCAGGCCACTTTCTAACTCTCATATTTCAGTTTCACTATACTCATCGATGTATGCCAGTGCAGATTCTGTGGATCCATTTCATATGCCTTGCCCTCTTCAGAGTCCAGAGTGCTCACCATTACACCATGGAAACTTGTTGCCCTGACCTCTTTATACACAATTTCTTTCACCTTGGTTTTTGATTTATCATTGTTTTATTGTTGTTAATAGTATACAAATACATCATTTCACCCTATTTTCATATGCATGTTTCAAAGGTAAGTAAATTTTTTCTAAAATCATAATGTAATTTCCACACCAAAAAAATCAATGCATTTTGGTTAATAGTATATAAAATTCAGGCTAATTTAAATTTTACCAATTCTCTCAAAAACAGCCACTTGAATTCAGAATCCAAGCCAATACTGATCATTGCATTTGATTGTAATTTTTCTCACACCTTATTTAACGGGACATAATTTTACCAATCCTTGTTTCTTAATTTTTCTTTATATTTATCTGTGTCTTTGAATTGTGAATGAAATCTGGGTAATTGTCCTTTTTTTATTTTTTTAAAGATTTATTTATTTATTTATTTTACAGGTAGATTTACAGACAGTGAGAGAGAGAGAGTCAGAGAGAAAGGTCTTCCCTCTGCTGGTGTACTTTACAATAACCGCAATGGTGGGAGCTAAAATCCAGAGCCAGGAGCAAGGTGCCTCTTCCCAGTCTCCCATGCGGGTGCAGGGCCCCAAGCACTTGGGCTATCCTCCACTGCACTCCTGGGCCACAGCAGAGAGCTGGACTGGAAGAAGAGCCACTAGGACTAGAAACTGGCACCCATATGGGATGCTGGCACGGCAAGCAGAGGATTAACCTAGTGCGCCACAGCACTGGCCCCTGGTTAACTGTCCTTTTGAATGATATATGTTCTGAACATTTGTGATTGCTTTCTTTGGGTTGTCATTTAACCTGTTCCTTCAGCTCTGAATTTAGGTAAGTTGCAAGTTAGCCTAACTTTTCATTCATTAAGTTTAGATTCAAATTCTTGGCCAGAATACTTTACACAACATGACACATAATTATATATAGATGCTTCATCCCATATGCCATTAGGAGGTACCTACTGTTCAATGCATTCTGAAGACAGAATCAAAGGAATTTTTAAAAAATACAAACCTATCAGTTTTATTCTATTCCCTTCACCACCAATCTCCCTCACCTCATTTGGGAACTCTGGAGTATTATCTAAAAAGTAATGAAGGCAAAATTCACAGAAAATCAAAATTATAAAAATGGCCTGAATAGGGCCAGTGTTGTGACATTTTGGGTTGGGACACCACGTGAGACACCAATATACAGTATCAGTGCCAGTTCAAGTACCAGCTGCCCCATTACTGATCCAGCTTCCTACTAAATTTGCCTGGGAAAGCATCAGGAGATGGCCCAAGTACTTGGGTCTCTGGCACCCACGTGGGAAATCTGGTTCCTGTCTTCATACTGGTCCCGCCCTAGCCATTAGGGACATTTGTAGAGTTACCCAGTGGATAGAAGCATGCTCTCTCCTTCTCTCTTTCTGTTTGTTTCTGTGTGACTTTCTGTCACTCTACTGTCAAATAAATTATATCTTTTTCATTTTTTTAAAGATTTATTTTATTTACTTGAAATACAGAGTTACAGAGAGAGGTAGAGACAGAGAGAGGTATTCCATCCTCTGGTTCACTCCCCAGATGGCCGCAACTGCCGGAGCTGCACCAATCCAAGGTCAGGAGCCAGGAGCTTCTTCCAGGTCTCCCACGTGAGTGCAGGGGCCCAAGGACTTGGGCCATTTTCTACTGCTTTCCCAGACCACAGCAGAGAGATGGTTTGGAAGAGGAGCAGCCAGCACTAGAACTGGCATCCATATGAGATGCCAGCGCTTCAGGCCAAGGTTTTAACCCATTGTGCCACAGCGCCGGCCCCCAAATAAATTAAATCTTAAAAAAATCTGCTGAATATATTATAACTCTGAAGACATATGCAATTCAGTCCAGTCGAATCCTTGATTTTATTACCGTATGAAAGAACAATATAAATATATGTGAAAGAATAATATAGGCTTAATTATTTTTTAAAGATTTATTTATTTATTTGAAAGGAAAGTTACAGAGAGAGAGAGAGAGAGAGAGGAAAGAGAGAGAGAAGAGAGGTGGAGAGACAAAGGGACAGGGCTTCTATCCATTGGTTCAATCCCAAATGACCTCAACACTCAACGCTGGGCCAAACCAAAGCCAGGAGCCAGGAGCTTCCTCCAAGTCTCCCATGTGGGTGCAGGGACCAGGGGACTTGGGTCATTCTCCTCTGCTTTCTCTGGTTCATTAGCAGCATGTTGGAATGGAAATGGAGCAGCTAGGACTGGATCTGGAGCCCATACGGGATGCCAGCACTGCTTGAGGCAGCCTAACCCCTTGTCCCACAATGCTAGCCCATTCTGCTTACTTCTTAACTGCATATTTGAAGTTTCTGCTATTTGTAGATAATGAAATACTGATCCCCCCTCTTTTCACATCTCTCCCAACAAAATAAGTACAAGTAGGCACCAGCAAAGTCATCCTCATCAAGTGCAATCACTGTCTCTTCTGATTAATCACTTATCACACTTCACTGGTTGCTTCAGTATCAGGATTTCAAACACACATTAACTTGTAAAAAAAAGACTACTAACAATACTTACTTCATAGCATTTTTGAGAACTGCATAATATAATTCAAAGAATGCAAATAAACCATAGCATCTGGTATATAGTCAGTAGTCCAAAAGTAATAGCTATTACTCTTTTCCCATTATCCCTCCAGATCTTTAGAACTAGCCATCAGGGTAAGGTAGTAACTGATATTTATTATCACCCAGGAACCTCAGAATCATTTTCCTTGTCACTTATTACTGAGTAATCACCTGAGGTGCTCTCTTGTGAAGATATTATTACCTGAAATTTTATATAGGAACCATTTGTTCATGAAAAGCAAAGCCATTGTAATGCAGATCTGGAGAGTAAAGGAGTAATAAATTATGTGTTAATATCAAGACAGAAACTCCAGAAAGGGGCAAAGGGACTTATTACATGTAGTCAATAAAGATGTATCTCCTACAGCTCAGTCCATATTTGCCACTAGAACATTGTATATTAAAAACAAGGCCAAACTAAGCATGTGAGACAACCATGGCAGAGGTAAAGCAGCTGGCTGAGAATTATGAATTTATTAACATGATAAAAACACTTCAAGATAAAATGCTTTTCTGATAAACATCTTAAATGTACTAGACTGTTAAGTGTATAAACCAAGTTTGATTTACCTACAAATCTCTGGCTTAGCCAAGAATGAGCAAATATAGGTCAAATCCACATTGGAAATACAAACAATTTAGAGGACAGTAAAACATCCCTGCTGGTTCAGGGACTCTCAACAAAAGAGAAGTGTTCTGACCTTGGAGTTGCTTGAACACTTATCAATAAATTCAAACGACAATCACTTCGCAAATGAGATTGTCCTATAAATCATAAAGTATTAAAAAGTTATAATAGAGGTCTGACTTTCCGCATGATAGAGAGAAGAGGTCAACAAAAACACTTATCAAAAAACAACTATAAAGCAGGGGAAAAATGTTCACATCATCCATTTCTTTTTTTATTTTATTTTATTTTTTTGTGACAGGCAGAGCTAGTGAGAGAGAGAGAGAGAGATAAAGGTCTTCCTTTTTTTTTCCCATTGATTCACCCCCAAGGTGACCACTATGGCCAGCACATTGTGGCAGGTGGGCTGTGCCGATCCAAAGCCAGGAGCCAGGTGCTTCCCCTGGTCTCCCATGCAGGTGCAGGGCCCAAGAACCTGGGCCATCCTCCACTGCCTTTCCAGGCCACAGCAGAGAGCTGGACTGGAAAGGAGCAACCAGGACAGAATCTGGCGCCCTGACCGGGACTAGAACCCGGGGTACCAGCACCGCAGGAGGAGGATTAGCCTAGTGAGCCAGGGCGCCGGCCCACATCATCCATTTCAATACTCTACAACATGACCAGTGGCATAAAACAATGTGTTCATTCAAAGTCCAAATTAATGAACTTTGGGGAACAACAGTGCACGTTTGTGACATTCTTCACCAGGGCTACTCACAGCCTGTCTGTCACGATGACACTTCAAACAGGAAAGGAAGTGGACTAATTGGAAATTCAACAGGAAGTTCCAGGAAGCAAGACAGATATGGAGGGCTCAATGAGCTCAGCACCTTCTTGACCCAGTTGGCGCTATGCTCATTTGCAAAAATTATCAGAATAGACACACAATATCTACCCATATCTGGGGAATAGGAATGATGGAGTCAGGTGAACACTCAGAAGTCACAAGAACCTGGCGGATTTGAAAAGGACCTAAAATACACTGCAGCTATATATAAACAGGTCAGGAGAGCTGAAGTTTTACTGGCTTGAAATAAACAAACTTTGACTAATATGTGGGTTATCTGTAAACTACACCAACACAGAAATCATGGTGTACTTGTTGGACATTATGGTTAGTGGTACATTAAGTTTGTGATTATAAAGTAAATTGAAAGTATGTTATTGCAAAAATCAAAGGAAGGAAGGAAGGAAGAGAGAGAGAGAGAAAGAGAGAGAGAGAGAGAGAGGGAGGGAGGGAGGGAGGGAGGGAGGAAGGAAGGAAGGAATGAAGGAAGGAAGGAAGGAAGGAAGGAAGGAAGATTAAGATCCACATCTGTGCATTACCAGGGAGATGCTCTTCTCTTCACAGCTCCAGTCTCAATAAGTTTATAAACAAAAAATAACAATCTAGTTTGGAGGGAGGTCGGAGCCAAATCCAAAGTTGTTATTGTATCATCAACAAAATACAAGGGTAGGCACTTGGCCTTGCTGTTACGAAACCATCTGAGACACTCACATCCCATACTGGAGCATCGAGCTTCATGTCCTGACTTTACCTCCTGTACCACCTTCCTACTCTTGAACACCACTAATGACATAGCAGTGATGGCTCAAGCAGTTGTGTCACTGCCAACCACATGAGAGACCCATACTGAGTTCCCCAGCCAGATACGGGCTTCAGCCGACTCAGCACCAGCTACTGCAAATGTTTGGGCAGTAATCCACTACATGAGAGTTTTCTTTGCCTCTGCCAGTCTGTCTGTATCTCCATGTCTCTCTTCCTTTCAGACACATAAAATAAGTAAATTTGTAAATATTTTAATATACCCAGTATTCAACTAAAAAGCAAGAAACATTCAAAGAAATAAAGAATTCTTGCCCATTTCAGTGAGACAAAAAAGCAATTAACTGGTACTTTTATAAATGTATTGAGATAACAATAGAAACCAGATAATATGGCCACAATGATGTAACTAATATATGGTCTCAAGTGGGTAAACATGTTTTTTAAAAGGACAAATTAAAAATTTGGAACTCGAAAATACAATAAGTGAAATTCAAAACTCAACTCAGAAGCACAACATCATTGAGAAAGCAGAGAAATCAATTTATGAGCTTCAAAATGAAGCAATGGAAATTATGTGAGCTACAGAGCAAGAAGAAAAGGTAAACGAAGCCTCATAAGCCTGAGGGAAAATATTTGCCATGCTGTTAGAAGTAATAAGAGAGGCCATCATTGTGGCATAACAAGTTACTCTGTGGCCTGCAATGCCAGCTTCCCTTATGGGTGCTGGTTCAGTCCCAGCTGCTCCACTTCCAATTCAGCTAACTGGTAATGGACCTGGGAAAGCAGCAGCAAAGGGTGGCCAAGTGCTTGGGCCCCTGGACCCTTGTGGGAGACCTGGAGGAAACTCCTGGCTTCTGGCTTTGGCCTGGCCCAGCTCCAGCTGTTTTGGCAATTTAGGGAGTGAATCATCAAGTAGATCTCTCTCTCTCTCTCTCTCTCTCTCTCTCTCTCTCTCTCTCTCCCCCTTCATCTCTGTCTCTCTCTCTGTAACTCTGCCTTCTAAATAAATAAAACAAAATCTTGGGAAAAAAAAGCAATGAATTCTATAAGAAAAGGGAATAATGAAGATATAGAAAAAATTTAAGAAATAATAGCTGAAAATGTTTCAAATTTTATTCTAAAATAAACATCGGAGTGGCACTGTGGTATAACAGGTTATGCCACTGCCTGCTGAGCTGGTATCCCGCTAGGGCATCTGGCTGCTCCAATTCCAATCCAGCTCCTGGCTAAAGTGCCTGGGAAATCAGAGGAGGATGGCCCAAGGATGATCAGTGCAGATCCAGCCATTGCAGCCATTTGGGGAGTGAACCAGCAGATAGAAAACCTTTCTTTCTGTCTATCCCTCTCTCTGTCTGTAACTCTACCTCTCAAATAAATAAATAAAATCTTTAAAAAATATGCATTGTCTAACAATAGATACAAACATCTTAACAAACTTCTGGTTGAATAAACACAAACAGATTTATACCTGACAAGCAAACTGTTGGGAGACAATAGCCAAAAAAAAATTGTCAAAATAGCAAGACAAAAATGATTAGCATATACAGGACTACAATTCCACTGAAGGCTGACTTCCATCAGGAGACCAGAGGCAGCAGAAAGGCAACTTCAGGTACTGAGAAGCAGAAACCAAAGCAAAATCTGTCTACCAAGAATTCCGGCAAACACTCTAAATGCATTGTCAAATAGCAACATTGTTAAGTCTGTTTATTTTATTTTTATTTATTGTTTTGAGTTGCAGAGTTACAGGGACAGGGAGAGGGAAAGGGAAAGAGATAGACAGAAAGAGAGAAGGAGAGAGAGAATTTTCCATTCTCTGGTTCAGTCCCCAGTTCCTATCCACTGACTTCCCTTTGACTCTGCCCTGTTATGGCAGGCATCTGGGGACTGAACCATTGGACTTTGTCTATCTGTCTCTCCAAGTCTCTGTCTCTCTGCCTTTTTTATTATTAATTAATTTATTTTAAAGGAATACAAATTATATATGTACAACTTTAAGAATATAGTTATTCTGGCCGCATCGTGGCTCAATAGGCTAATCCTCCACCTTGTAGTGCCAGCACACCAGGTTCTAGTCCTGGTCAGGGCTCCGGATTCTGTCCCAGTTGCCCCTCTTCCAGGCCAGCTCTCTGCTGTGGCCAGGGAATGCAGTGTAGGATGGCCGAAGTGCTTGGGCCCTGCACCCCATGGGAGACCAGGAGAAGCACCGGGCTCCTGCCTTAGGACCAGCACGATGCACCGGCCTGCACCACGCTGGGCACGGCAGCCATTGGAGGGTGAACCAACAGCAAAAGAAGACCTTTCTCTCTGTCTCTCTCTCTCATCTCTGTCCACTCTGCCTTCAAAAAAAAAAAAAAAGAATATAGTTTTTCTTCCCACCATACCTGCCCTCCCACTTACACCCCACCCCTCCTCCTCCTCCCTTTCCCCTTCCCAGTCCCATTCGCCATTAAGATTCATTTTCAATTAACTGTACACAGAAGACCAACTCTATATTATGTAAATATTTCAATAACTTGTACACACACGCACACACACACACATACTAAAACTGAAAACAAGTATCACAGTCAATTCTCATAATACAACTCATTGAGGACAGAGTTCCTACATGAGGAGTTAGTACAAGTGACTCCTATTGTTAATTTAACAGTTAACAAGTTCTTGACATGAGCTGCCTAGGCTATGGAAGCCTTTTGAATTCATAATCTCTGTCAGTATTTAGACAAGGCCATAAGCAAAATAGAAGGTCTCTCCTCCATTTAAAGAAATGTACATCCTTCTTTGATGGCCACTTCTTTCCATTGGGATCTCACAGAGATCCTTCATATAGTATTTTTTTTGCCACATTGTCTTGGCTTTCCACACCTGAAATGCTCTCACGGGCTTTTCAGCCAGACCAGGAAGACTTAAGGGCTGACTCTGAGGTCAGAGTGTTACTTAAAGCAATTGTCATTCTATAAGCCTGCTCTGTGGACTGTTTCCCATGTTGGAACATTCTCTCCTTTTAAATTCTGTCTACTATAATTACCCTACACTTGATCCTATTTATAGGGTCATTTTAGCACTTGATGCGAGGCCGGTGCTGTGGAGGAGTGGGTTAAAGCCCTGGTCTGAAGCGTCAGCATCCCATATGGGTGCTGGTGCTAGTCCTGGCTGCTCCACTTTTGATCCAGCTCTCTGCTGTGGCCTGGGAAAGGAGTAGGAAATGGCCCAAGTCCTTGGGCCCTTGCACCCATGTGGGAGACCTGGAGGAAGCTCCAGGCTCCTGGCTTAGGATCAGTGCAACTCCAGCCATTGCACCAATCTGAGGAGTGAACCAGCAGATGGAAGACCTCTCTCTCTCTGTCTCTGCCTTTCTCTGTAACTCTGTCTTTCAAATAAAATAAAAAAATTAAAAGAAAAACACTTGATCCTGTCTATATATTCACTTTAACACTTAATATGATCCATTTAACACTGAAGATTACATTTTTATCACCCAGGTTAATATTTGGGGTCCCATGACAAGTTGTTAAACTGTACCCTTAGAAGTTAGTCCTTAGAAATGTATGCAGAACTATACAGCTTTACAGTTACAAACTTCCTCCTCCTTCTAATTCTCAATCTTATTTCTTACTGAGATCTATTTTCAGTTGACTTTATATACATGAGTAACTCTATGTTAAGTAAAGAATTCAACAAATAGTATAAAGACAGAAAAACAGAAAAACAAAAACAACAACAACAAAAAACCTGTTCCTCCATAGTCAAGACAAGGGCAGCTCAAGTCTTCCCTTCTCAAAGTGTCAGTTTCACTTCTGCAGATTTTGTTTTAGGTACTCTATTTGTTCTCACAGATAAGGGAGAACATGTTGTATTTTTCCCTTTGAGAGTGGCTTATTTCACTAAGTATTATGTTTTCCAGATTCATTTCATCCATCTTGTTGCAAATGACTGGATTTCTTTTTTTCTTGTTTATGGCTGTGTAGTATTACATATTTTACATATCCCATAATTTCTTTATCCAGTCTTCAGTTGATGGGCATTTGGGCTGGTTCCATGTCTTAGCTATAGTGAATGGAGGTACAATAAATATGGGGGTGCAGATAACTCAATCATTTACTGATTTCTTTTTGTTTTGGTAAATTCCCAGGAGTGGGATGGCTGGGTCGTATGGCAGGTCTGTATTTATTCAGATTTCTGAGGTTTCTCTATACTGTCCTCTATAGTGACTTTACCAATTTGCGTTCCCACCAACAGTGGATTAGGGTACCTTTTTCCCCACATCCTCACCAGCATTTGTTATTTGTTGATTTCTTTATAAAAGGCATTCTAACCAGGATCAGGTAAAACTCATTGTGGTTTTGATTTGCATTTCCCTGATGGCTAGATCCTGAATATTTTTTCATGTGTCTGTTGGCCATTTGGATTTCCTCTTTTGAAAAATGTCTATTGAGGTCCTTGGCCCATCTCTTAAGTGGGTCGTTTGTTTTGTTGTTGTGGAGCACAGAAACTTTTCAATTTGATGTAATCTCATTGTTAATTTTGGCTTTGACTGCCTGTGCCTCTGGGGTTTTTCCAAGAAGTCCTGTCCAAATAACAGCAGATATTTTATACAACTTGACAATTTTATCCAAAAGTTCACTGGAAGCATGAGACAGACATATGTAAAACAGCTTTGAAGCAGAAAAATAATAAATGAATGTGCAGGTAGATATTAATTTTATGGTAAAGCTTTAGTAATTCAGCAAATACTAAACTCACAGTGATATACAGAGACTCAAATAGAAGTTTTTAGAGTCCTACCCACACATGGTTTGTAATTCTATGCATGGAAATATCATATTACTGGCCAGTACAAATTAATGAATGTTTCTGTAAAATAGATGATAGATTAGCTTATTGTGGGGAAAACATAGGTTTCTTCTTCAAGTTTTATGTAAAGTAAAATGCAGAAAAACAAAACTGTAACTCATTTGCAAAAACAGGCGTAGAAAGTATATTTTTCTCTTTGAAAATGTGATTACTTTTCTAAAAGATTGTGACTATAAACAGGCACTACCAGACTTAGAGAAGATATTTACAACTGACAAAACAATACACAAAATAAACACAAGGTAATTATATATCGTTAATAAAAATCACTTGAATAGAAAATATGAATATAGCATAAAATAATTCAATTCACACATGAGAAAACCCAAATGGTCAGTAAAGATATTAATAAGTGTTTAAACTCATTAGTATCCATAGAAAAAAAGAAAATTTAACTAAAAGTGAATTGGTATTAAACAGACAAGGTCAACCAATGCAAAAATCCATTAAGATAGTGTAGAGAGAATGTGGCAATACAATGAGAAACTTTAGGTTCTGTTAACATGAAAATAAATCGACAAGTGTATATTGTCAAGATCTCTTTTTAATATTTTCATTTTAGTAACTTTATTATTGATATTATAATACACCTAAAGGTAGAGATAATGAAATTAATTTCTATATACACCTAACTCAACTTCAACAATCACCAAAATTTTGCCAGTTATATCATGTGCCCACACCCCCACACACGTACACACATATGTATTTCTCCCTATCTTGCCCTCCAGATTTTGTTTACTGTTTTATGTTAATTGTCCTCTACAATTTTGATTTTAAATATTTATTTATTTATTTGAAAGTCAGAGTTACAGAGACTCAGAAGCAGAGAGACACAGAGCGAGAGAAAGGTCTTCCACCTGCTGATTCACTTCCTAGATGGCTGCAACTGCCAGAGCTGCGCTGGTCTGAAACCAGGAACCAGGAACTTCTTCCAGGTCTTCCACGTGGGTGCAGGGGCCCAAGGTCTTGAGCCATCTTCTACTGCTTTCCCGGGCCATAGCAGAGAGCTGGATTGGAAGTGAAGCAGCCTGGACTCAAACTGGTGCCCATATGGAATACCAGTACTGCAAGTGGCAACTTTACCTGCTACACCACAGTGCCAGCCCCTCCCTTACAAGTTTTAATATTTTTTTCTGTAAATGCTATTCTATATATTCTTTACTGTTATGGGCATTTTACGTATATTTCTAATTTTACGATTCACTTAAAAATGAGCAGTTACTTCTCAATATCATATAATCCCAAACCACATTAAAATTGTTTTAACATGATCATATTGGTGATAGGTTTCTTTGAATCAAATCTGAAGTCCAACTATTGTATTCAATGTTTATGTTTCCTAGATCTCTTAAAAACCAATAAAATTTTCCTTTCCTTGATTTTTATTTTTTGTTATTTAGTACACTGGAAAATTGGCTCATTAGTCTCATAGAATTTTCCACACCCTGGGTATTTTTGTAAACTGACTACCAGTTAGATCTTTCAGTTTTTTGGAGTTAACATTCAACATTTTTGGTACAAATACTTTATAGGTGATATTGTTTGCTTCCTTTGCCTCACACCATGTGTAACATAGTATCTGTTGCCAATCACTTTTTACCAGTAGAGATAGTAATATTGTGTTATTTGATATAGCTGAGGATGTGCAAATTCTATTATGCAATAAGTTCATTTCTTCATATGTATTCTAAAGAAATTCTAAATAGCATCACAATGAAACACATGTAAGAATGTTCACAAAAGCACTGTGCTGGAACTGGATGTCCTACGACCCGTCAGTTCCACTAAACATCTTCAGCTCACCCTAGATAGCAAAACTGTGTGGATGGTATGGATGGGCTCCTGGTCCCCTATCTTCTAATCTAAAGAGGAGTACCTCTGAGACATCAGAGGAAGGTAACAGAGAAGGAACATAGTGTCTGGATCCATCCCTACCCCAACTACCCCATGTCTCTTTCTTGATAAATTGACCCTCCCTAAAGGGCACAATGAGACATTCCTGTCCATGAACTTATTCTACCCAGTTTCCAGTTAGTCTTCGCTCCTCTGTTTTCCTTCAGGAGTAAGTTTAAGAATTAATCTTGAACTTGTGAAGTAACCCTTGAGGTTTTCCTATACCCTGCTCATTTATTTTAAATAATTCCTTTATCAAACATTTCCTTAAATAATCCAGTTTGAACACATCATTTTTCTTCCTGCCAGAATTTATGTTATGATCCTCAATAATAAAATATTGGGTAAATGTGAATGTCTAAACATAGGGGCTGGCACTGTGAAAGTCAAAGCCCCGGCCTGAACTGCCAACATCCCATATGGGCGCCAGTTCTAGTCCTGGCTGCTCTTCTTCCAATCCAGCTCTCTGCTGTGGCCTGGGAAAGCAGTAGAAGATGGCCCAAGTCCTTGGGCCCCTGCAACCACGTGAGAGACCTGGAAGAAGCTCCTGGCTCCTGTGTTTGGATTGGCTCAGCTCTGGTCATTGGAGCCATCTGGGTAGTGAACCAGTGGATGGAAGTCCTCTCTCTGTGTGTGTCTCTACCTCTCTCTGTAACTCTTTCAAATAAATAAAAATGAATCTTTAAAAAAACAAAATAAATAAACTTTCATTCATGCATTTCTTTATTCATTGAATGAAATAATTACCCATTGTTAGGAATATTTCTTTGTTTGTTTGTTTTTTGACAGAGTGGACAGTGAGAGATAGAGACGGAGAGAAAGGTCTTCCTTTGCCGTTGGTTCACCCCTCAATGGCTGCTGCAGCCAGCATGCTGCGGCTGGCGCACCGCGCTGATCCGAAGCCAAGAGCCAGGTGCTTCTCCTGGTCTCCCATGGGGTGCAGGGCCCAAGCACTTGGGCCATCCTCCACTGCACTCCCGGGCCACAGCAGAGAGCTGGCCTGGAAGAGGAGCAACCGGGACAGAATCCAGGGGGCCCTGAATGGGACTAGCACCTGGGGTGCTGGCGCCACAGTAGGAGGATTAGCCTATTGAGCAGAGTCACTGGCCAGGAATATTTCTAAGCAAAGTCTATATAGTAAAGAACAAAATGCTGCTCTCAGGGAATGTATATTCTAGACAAAAACAAGTTTATATGCTGATGGATGCAAGTTCAATAGGAAAAATGGCTTTGGTATATTCACAGAACAGGATTTTGAACAGACAAAATTCGCATATATCAATGAAGTAATTCATGAAATAATTTCTGAACAATAAAAATAATGCTGAATGTAAAAGTTAAAAGCACAAAACTCAGTTACAAATTACACAGAAAAATACACAATAATAAAAACAGAGAATTAGTAACTCATGAATTTCATTTTTGTGATAACCTCTCTGAGATGGGAAAGATGATGAAAGTAGGTGAGGTATGCAAATATTTTCAGTTCTGTCTATAATGTTTTCTTTATTTAAAAATATAAAATATCTGAAGAAAAATAACAGCATTAATTTTTTAAAAAGTTGTTTTCATACATAAGTAAGTTAAATTTTCTTTAGAGTTTCTGATGTAACTGAACTTTTTTATAATTTAAAAAACAAAATAAAAGTAGAATCTAGAACTCTGATTCGGAGCTGCCTTTAAAAGAAAAAAATTGGAAATAATTCTAACCATTTTTGAAGCCTCTGGTCACCTGACTTATTCTTTCTGATTTATCTACATGTCTAACTATTCAAAGGATCTTGATCAATGTTCTACCTCATCAAAGCTTACTCTCTTGCTCTCTTTGGTTTATTTAAATGTTCCTCCTACTACACTTGTGTCCATTCAGTGTTGCCCAGATCTAGTTGTTGTGGTGATGGGTACTAGCCAAATATAGCCCTGTTCTTAGAGTTGTTTCACAGTCATTTTTACCGAAATATATTTCAAATAAATATGAAAAATGCAAAAGCCAAGGATCCATTTAACATTCAATATAACACTACTAGACAGATTTGGTGCATAAGACACAACACCCAAGCAGGTAAGACATTATTGAATTTTTTATGCATTGACTGGCGAAAACACACTAGATATGGCCACTCAGATATGATAATAAAATAATAACAATGGTCGGGGCCAGCACCGTGGCTCACTTGGTTAATCCTCCACCTGTGACACTGGCATCCCATATGGGCGCCGGCTTCTAGTCCCGGTTGCTCCTCTTTCAGTCCAGCTCTCTGCTTTGGCCCAGGAAGGCAGTGGAGGATGGCCCAAGTGCTTGGACACCTGCACCCATGTCGGAGACCAGGAAGAAGCACCTGGCTCCTGGCTTCGAATCAGCATAGCTCAGGCCGTGGAGGCCATTTGGGGGGTGAACCAATGGAAGGAAGGCCTTTCTCTCTGTCTTTCTCTCTCATGGTCTAACTCTATCTGTCAAATAAATTTAAAAAAATGGTCAATCACCCTAATAATCAGTATCAATTGCATGCTTGTTTATTCAATAGTTTTGAATTACATCATTCATTAGAAAACACTAATTTAATTGGTTTTATAATCTACGAGACCTAAGGAAAGGGGACAGTTGGGGAATAATCTCAAAAATTTGCCTTAATTCAGAGTGAACATGAGATCAACTCATTAAACAGATTAAATAGGAAATATTAGGGGTCTGGTGCTGTGGCATAGCAGGTAATACCACCACCACCTGCAATGTGCCATCCTATATGAGTGCCAGTTTGAATCCTGGCTGCTCCACTTCTGATGCAGCTCTCTGCTATGGTCTGGGAAAGCAGAGGCAGATGGCCCATGTCCTTGGGCCCCTGTACCCGAATGGGAGACCTGGAAGAAGCTCCTGGTTCCTGGCTTTGGATTGGCTCAGCTCTAGCCAATGCGGCCATCTGGGAAGTGAACCAGAAGATGGAAGACCTTTCTCTCTCTCTCTCTCTTTCTCTGCCTCTGCCTCTCTGTGCCTCTGCCTTTCAAATAAATAAATAAATCTTTAAAAGGAATAGGGAATATGCAGCAAGAAAATTCATTCTAATGAGTTATTTGGGGATGAATAAATAACAGACTGAGATTTGCTTCATAAAAACTAGAGAATTATTTACAGAAATGTTGAAAATGCTGAACTCTAAATAAGCTGAACAAAACAATCGAACACATGTCTTAGCCAGATGCCTGCCTTGATTGTTTTTATGAACAGCTCTTCTGCTGCCCAGTTTTTATGTGTAGTTTTATTTTACATATGTGCACAAAAAAGAAAGCGAAATGAGAGAAAGTTCAACATTAACCATATTTAGCATTACCTTAGGGCATAACATATTCACCAGTTCAGTCACAAATTGTTCCATAGAAACCTGGATGAAATCTTTGTAGCTGTCAAACTTGTCATTTTGTATTGAGAGCTAATATGAAAGATGATAAAGCCCATAAGGATATTAGCTCTAATTCCTACAAAAAAAAAAAAAAACCTTTAAAAAAAATCATGAGAAACAAAACAAAACCAAAATCATCGCCACCACCACCACCAAAGACAAAACATGAATTAGATCAGAAAGAGAAATATATCTCACTTAAAAATAAATATGCAGAATCTTTTCATTCTATGTCCAGGCTGAATTTAAACAGCTTTAAAAGAGTCACACACCTGCAGGCTCACAGAAGATGTACCCATATAAGCAGACAATATTATTTATCACAGTCTGTCTTCATAAACTATAAAATCCATGGGTCACACCAATCATGAAATTATTGAGCTGGCCACGTGTATTGATTATCAATAGGGTCAAGGACAGCTTTAATAATGTTCTCTGCTGTATCAGAATCTATTTGATTGGAAGCAGACCATATTTGCTAAACCAGATTTCCAAAAGTAGATTTCTTTACTAACAAGCAGGTGCCAAAACCATGCTGATGTGAAAATGACAAATGACCTTGCCAAATTCACCACAGACTTTACTGAGTTCTTGGCACCATCAAAACATCTCCTAAGGGATGACTTACAAGTTCTGTTAGATGGCAAAACTTATTTCTTCCATGAGATATTGTAACTAAGTCTACTTTTTATATATTGGTTGAATTAGAAATTTGATACTCAGGTGAGTATTGCCAAGTAAAGACTTGTCTCTGTATTAAGGAATATTGATGTGATTTTCTTTCCCAAAAATTTGCTTTTAAAGGATAACATATACAAAAACAAGTGCAGGCAGGTATTGTGCATCTTGTTCACTGAATTTTAACAAACTGAACACACCTTATAATCAGCACTTGGAACAAGAAATGAAAAAAGAACAAATTTTGAAGTATGCTCTTGTTCCTTTCCGGTCACCACCTACACAAGCCTGTATGCAACAACATGGACACGCTTTACCAGTATTTGTATGTAATACACATGGAATCGTCCAGTGTGAGCTGTCATGTGTCACTTCCTCTCTTCAATATTAATACATGTGTGTATTCTATAACTCTTGCGCATGAACATTTTAGGACATGTATTTTCCTTCCTGAATCTTATCAGTTATTTTCCAAACTCAAATCATGCTAACATGCAACTTCCAAAGTGAAATATACTCATGAGATGTTGGCCTCAAAAAAAATATCGTTTTTGAGGAATCCCTAAGCAAATGGACTCATGGAAATAGTTTAATTTTCTTGATTCTACTAAAAAGTCATCAGAATAAAGATTCAACAGTGTAGGAATTCTATTGGTAAAAATGTAGACAATTGAGCAAAAGATTCAATGTGTCACTAAAAAAGGGACTGAACAATATTAATAATAATGGGCAATTTTAAAGTTTATTATGCAGATCATTGAATTCTGAAATGGAACACTTTGTATGTACCAAGTATTTTGAAACACTCAAGGTGTTTGATTAATTTCAAATAAGTGAAAAATGTCTCATATTTTTGTATATGAATAGATCAATATTTAACTATCAAGAAGTTTTAACACCTCATATAATCACTGGGGAGAATAAGACTCAAACTTCTGATTTATCTATCTTCAAATATATGTTGTGAGAACAAACATTATTATTATTCAGTTCATTCAAACAGTGAGAAAAAGGAGAGAAAGAAAGGACGAGTTCAGAAAACTCAGCTCCAGATAAGGACAAGCAATAAAGACATTTGGTCAAGTTAAAGCTAGCACCAGTTAGTATTCTTTTTCTAGACACTGTGCCTCCTTTTTCAAATTTTAAATCTTCAAAAGTTTGCTGTCAAATTGATTAGTACTGGAAGTAAATAATCTGTCTTAAATCGTAGGATATCACCACATTTTAGACAATATTAATATTAGTGAATTGCCTTCATTAATTCTTTTAGTTTTCACAAAATATTTTTTGCTCAACTAATAGTTCTAAGTCTCTGTGGTAGACATGGTATGAAATAAAAAAATGACTCATGTTTTTAAGATGCTTCCTGATCAGTCTCTTTCCATTACTCCTTCCTTCCTATCACTTCCTTTCTTCTCCTTTTTTGTCCCTTCCTTTTCTTTCTTGAAAATACATTTCCTTTCTGAAAATGTCTCACACACAAAATGTTAATGGAGCTGAAGAACGTGGACATTAATTTGGAAAAGGAGGAGGGGTAGTGTAGCTGAGGGTGCTGCAGCCCAAGCCGAGCTGAAAATGGCATCTGCAGGGGAGGTGGGGACAGCACTAATAATGGAAAGTGAGTTACACACAGAGGGGACTCCTATAATACATAACTATATTAAAAGAAGTTTATCACTGCTCCAGATAGCAGGTCTGCATTCACAGAAAGGAGAAAGTGCAATAAATAATGTGATGATAGACTGTGTTTGAAAACACTGGTATAAACACATGATTTTCCAAGTGTACTTGAAGAGACTGAAATAAAATATAGAGATAGTTGTATACTGAGATGAAGTGTATACAATAACTCACCTCCCCAAAGCAATGCATAGAAGTGAAACACAGATTTGGCTTCCAAATATGTTCCTGATGGAAACAAGCCAAGGCTTCATGGAAAAATTGTTGATTATGAGGGCAGGGAATGGCCCAGGGACAGACAGAATAACTTTGAGCACATACTTATGCAAAAAAAGAAATGAGGCTGCCAAAAATCAATATAATATGTCAAAAGGACTCAGAAGCCTGTGTAAAGGAGTTTCTTACAGCCAAATCTGGGGCATTTACAACACCAAAAGAAATAATAGTTGCAATTAACAGATTGTAAGCCATTGAACAAAAAAATGAATAAATAAAAGAATAAATACTAACAGAAAAAAAATTTCCTTATAGTGGAATGCCAATATATGCAAGCAGGGTGAAAATTAAAGTTACAAAATCACCATTTGAAATCTCTTAATCATAATTATTTTAATCTATATATGTATCACTGAATGCTAAAACTATATAGCATCTAAATGTGTATATGTATACATATATATGTATATAGTCTCAAAGTAGTTCCCAGATAACATTTGCTAATTACAAAGTTTAAAATAAAGTACATGGGGGGCTGGAGCTGTGTTGCAGCGTGTTAAAATCCCGGCATGCAATGCTGGCATTCCACAAGGGCATTGGATCCTGACCTGGCTGCTCTACTTCCAATCCAGCTCCCTGCTAATGTGCCTGGGAGAGCAGTGGAGGATAACCCAAGTTTTAAGGCCCCTGTACCCACATGGGAGACCCAAGGTTCCTGACTTCAGATAGGCCCAGTTCCAGCCATTGAGGAAATTTGGGGAGTGAACCAGTGGATGGAGACCTCTCCCTCCCTCCCTCTCTCTCTCTTTCTACCTCTTTCTGTGACTGTGCCTTTCAAATAACTAAAATAAATAAATAAAAATAAAAAATAAAGTATACCATTAAAGTGGAGAATAATAGAAACACGCCTTATTTTATACCAGTAACAGGGTCATTCAAAGTCATATACCCTCTGACAGGATTAATTAAGAAGAACACTGCACCATTTCTAAGAGTCTCTTGCAGGGCATAACCTAATTCCAAATTGAGGGGAAAACAGACAAAACAAAACTTAACAGAAATTCTGCAAAACAGATGACTGCTAGTTTTTATAATAACCAAGACATAAAGGTTAAATAAATACTACAGAACTATTTCAAATTGGAAGAAATGAAGAAAAACGTGACAATTAAATGCAACATAAGATCTTCAGTGGATCTTATTATTAGAAGAAGAATTAGAGAAACTTGAACAGGGTCTGTGAATTTGATAGTGGTAATGTTGCAATGTTAATTTCCTGGCTTGGATGGATATACTATGGTCACACAGGTACATGTTTTTTACAAATTATTAGTTATACATTTTTACTTATTTGACATGCAAAAAGACAGATGGAGGGGGGGAGGGAAGGAGGGAGGGAGGGAGGGAGGGAGGGAGGGAGGGAGGGAGGGAGGGAGGGAGGGAGGGAGGGAGAGAGCACCCTCCCATTCACAGATTGACCACCCAAATGCCTTCAATGGCTAGCGTTAGTCCAGGCCTAAACCAGAAACCAGGAACTCAGTCTGGGTTTCCAACATGGGTGCCAGGGATCCAAGCACTTGAGCCATCCCTTGATGTCTCCCAGGGTGTGCAATAGCAAGAAGCTGGAATCTGGATCCCTGCTAGGTCCTAAACCCAGGCACTCCATTATGGGTGTCTCAAGCAGTGTCCTAACTGGTATGCCAAACACCTGTCTCAGGAAAATGTCCTTGTTTATGGGCAATATCCTGAAATTGACTTTTTTTTTTTGACAGGCAGAGTTAGACAGTGAGAAAGTTCTTCCTTCCGTTGGTTCACCCCACAAATGGCTGCTATGGCCAGCTCGCTGTGCTGATCTGAAGCCAGGAGCCAGGCACTTCCTCCTGGTCTCCCATGTGAGTACAGGTGCCCAAGCACTTGGGCCATCCTCCACTGCCTTCCCGGGGCCACAGCAGAGAGCTGAACTGGAAGAGAAGCAACTGGGACAGAACTGGCGCCCCAACTGGGACAAGAACCCGGAGTACCGGCTCCGCAGGCGGAGGATTAGCCTAGTAAGCAGTGGCGCCGACCTGCAATTGACTTTCAAACATTTGGGCTGTGGGGTGGGATTAGTACTATGCTTGAATTTGAAAGTATTTGAAATAAAATGACAGAAATAGGGAGTGGTAATTACTATTTTATGAGTACAGTGTTTTAGTTTTTACATGATGGAAGAATCTTAGACACCTGTTGCACAATGATGTAAATATACTTAATGTCTTATAACTCTATACCTAAAAGTGATTAAGACTGTAAATTAACTGTTGCATTATTTTAACAATAAAAATCTTGTAAAAATTAATCAAATAAAAAGGAAGAGTCTTGTACAACTGATGAGTTCTCAATCGTAATTTGTCTCTTAATTTTTTACAAGATTTGTTTTTCTTTCTTTCTTTCTTTCTTTCTTTCTTTCTTTCTTTCTTTCTTTCTTTCTTTGGCAGAATCACTCAGATCCACTATGAGAGAGAGAGAGAGAGAGAGAGACAGAGGGAAGAGAGAGAGATCTTCCATCTGCTTGTTCATTCTCCCAGAAGGATGCAACAACCAGGTCTGGGCTAATCTGAAGTCAGGAACTCCATCCTTATCTCACCCATGAGTGGCAGGGGCCCAAGCACTAGGGATATTGTATGCTGTCCTCCTAGGCTTATTAGCAGAGAGCTGGATTGGGAGCAAATCAGCCAGGACTCCAACTCACACTCTCATATGGCATACTGGCATCCCAGGCAGCAGCTCAACCTGCTGTGCCATAACACCATCCCCAAATCCTCAATCCTAAATGAGAATATATAAAGCACAAATTTTTCTCCAGAAAATGCAGGTCCTTAAATCCCAATATTATGGACTATGATTTAATAAATCTGGATTATAGGTTGAAGCTTTTTACATGTGGCTGGGATACAAAAGCACTGATCACACTCACCACTTCTATGTGAGAAACAATAGCTGTAACAGAGTAGAAAAATGCTTGATCCAGTGAACAGTGTTCCCCTTACTAGTTTTGTGACTTTGGACAAATCACATCAACACTCTCATCTTTAAAGCCCTCATCTCTAAAATGGAGATAATAATTCCTGACTCAGAGCATTGCTGAACTGCTCACAGTAGATAATGGAAATGAAAGCACTTAGAAATGAAAAGCAATATGACAATGGAAAGAAATTAATGAGTAAGTTTCTCTACTACAAAGACTCAAATAATCCATCATATCTCTCAAATGGTTTTCTGTAACTGGATTTAAGTGCAGCAACATGCTCCTGTGAGTTGTTCCACAATCTCACATGACATGCCTGAGCAATGCCTTTGTAACATATGCATTGAGAAACTAGCAAAAAAAGGTACTGACAGCATCTCACGTCATGTATGTGAAGGTGAGACCCAAATTAAATGCCATTGGCACACAAAAACTGGGACTTTTTTCTTCTTAGTGTGCCATCTATTAAGGTTTTTTGTGGAATCTATAACTGTTGAGAAAAATGAGATATTACCTTGAGTAAGACAAAAGGTCTGAAAACAGGACCTGCATTGTGTCACAGTCGTTTAAGCCACCACTTGCCGTGCTGGCATCCCATAGCAGGGTGTCAGGGTGAGTCAAAGCTACACTGCTTCCTGCTAGCGTGGCTGGTAAAGTAACAAACAATGACCCAAGTACTTGAACCCCTGCCACCCATGGGAGAGGCCAGGATGAAGTTCTTGGTTTCAGCCTAGCACAGATCTGGTTGTTGCAGCCATTTGGAGGAGTGAGCAAGTAGATGGATGATCTATCTATCTATCTATCTATCGATCGATCTATCTATCTATCATCTATTATGTATCTATTTATCTATCATCTATCTCCTTCTCTTGGTGGCTCTGTCTTTCAAATACATACATGCATATATGCATACATACACACACACATATAAATCTTTTAAATAAACACCTGGAAGTAGTTCCTGGTTCCTGGTTTCAGTCAGTCCTGCCCCAGTGTGGCATTCGCTTAGGGAGTGAACCTAAGATCGAAGGTTTCTCTCTCCCTCTCTCTCTCTTTCTCTCTAACCACCCCCCAGTCTCTGTGTGTGTGTCTGTCCCTCTGACTTTAAAAAAATAAAGCTCTCTTTAAAAGTCCGACTTCTGGGGCCAGAGTAAAGGATTCTGGAGTAGAGGATTGAGCTGCTGTCTGCGACAGCAGCATACCATATGGGCACCAGTTCAAGTCCCTACTGTTCCATTTCTGATTCAGCTCCTGCTAATGCACCTGGAAAAGCAGCAGGGGATGGTCCAATTGCTTGGACCCCTGAACTCATGTGGGAGACTGGAAGAAGCTCTGGGCTCCTGGCTTCAAGCTGGCACAGCCCCAGCTATTGCAGCCATTTGGGGAGTGAACCAGCAGATGGAAGACCTCTCTCTCTCGTATACTCTCTCTCTTTCTCACTCTCAACTCTGCCTCTCAAATAAATAAAAACAACTCTTTTAAAAAATCTGACTTCTCATACTCATTGCACTAAATGGCTTCTACCAAGTGTGCCCAGCATCCAGATGCTCCTAGCGCTGGTGAGTAGCGCGAAGGTTTGTCATTCTTTTACCAGGAAGGCAGCACCTTTGGAGAACAACATCACAAGAGTGGAATCAGGGAAATTTGTGGACGGATCACAGGCCAGACAGGGAAATCTTGGACATATTCTTGCCTGGGAGTCTCAGATTCAAAAAGCTGCCTAACATTGAATTAATAATGTATAGAATAAGTGGTTGGTAGAAGATCCCAATTATGATGCCTGTTTTTAAAGTGTTGTATTCATTTTGTTTGACTTTATTTGAGAGAGAGAGAGAGAGAGAGAGAGAGAGAGAGAGAGAGAGAGAGAGAGGAGAATCTCCCATTCCCCAGTTCACTGCCCAAACGTTTGCAACAGCCAAGGTTGAGCCAGGCTAAAGGCAAGAATTCAACCCAGGTCATCCACATGAGTGGGACGGATCCAAGTACTTGAGCCATCAGCTGCTGCCTCCCAGGTTGCTCATTAGCAGGAATCCGGAATCAGAAGCAGAAACAGATCTCAAATTCGGGCACTCTGATATGGGATATGGGTGTCCCAGGAAGTGTCTTAACTGACACATCAGATATCCCCCTAAATAATTATGATTTCTTAAAATTTGGGATATTCAGCATCACTTTTTTGTCACAAGTGTTAGCACTTTAAGTTGGTATCTTGGATTGGAGTCATGGAGATCTACCATGAATTGTTAATTTGGCCTCAGGAAATGACTAGGTAGATGAATATTGCAAACTTGAATAAATCAATAAAGTCACTACAGCTCAAACTACAGTTCAGATCTTCAGACAATACCTAAATGGTGTTTTAATAAGTGATAAATATGTATCATGCATGTTGTCGAGTCTGGGGAAATGTGAAAAGATTTGTAAAATATAAAAACCCCATGCTCAGAAACCAAATGATGTTATATCGCTCAGAGGCACCCAACACAGCAGAAATGTACTCAGTGCCTCAGCCCTCACTATCTCAGTCCTGCATTCACAGATTCAACCAATGACAGACCAAGTATGCTGAAAACAGAAACAGAAAAATTGTGTCTGTATAAAACGTGTATGTATTTTTTTCTTTTTCTGTGCACTCTAAATAATACAGCCTAACAGCTATTTACATAGCATTTGCATTGCTTTAGGTATTAAAACTAATCTAAGGATGATTTACAGTGCCCAGAAGGATGTGTAAATTATATGAACTACTATGCTATTGGATATAAAGGACTTGAGTGTGTGCATTTTGATTCCACAGGAGTCCTGGAACCACTTACTTGTGGAAACTGAAAGAAGACTCTATATTCCCTTAGGAGAATTGTGCTGTATCACTTCCAATGTAGACTCAGAAAAAGAACAGCAGAACCCTGGAGGGGATGATAGCCTGTGTATAAATCCTTAGGTACAGGGAAGAGAAGTTGAAGTATTTTGTGGCCACACATCTCTTATCAGAAACCTAAAATTCTGAACCCTCATGCTGTAGCTTACTTTGCACTACCTATAGTAGCTACTGCTTTATATAAATGCTAGTTCATTAACCTTCTATTGCTCATAAGTGCATTCTCTTCTAAGCTGAAAATTAAAAATGATTTAGAAATTTATTTTTCACAATTGTTTGTAATTTCGATGTTACCAGTTTTATTTCATTAACTTCTTAAAATTCAGGAAAATGTGTTTTAATTCATATGTAATAACCACTTCTTATATAAAGTTGATTGACTTTAAAATATTTAGTTACTGACGTTTTGTGGAATAATAGAAAAGTTCTTATTTCATTACTCCTATTAAAAATAATCTCTGGGGCTGGTGCTATGGTGAAGTGGGTTAAGCCATAGCCTGCAAAGTCTACATCCCACATAGGCACAGATACAAGTCCCGGCACACGTCCAATCCAGCTGCCTGCTAATGTGCCTGGGAAAGTATCAGAGGATGGCCCAAGTCCTTAGGCCCCTGCCTAAGGGAGACCCAGAAGAAGCTCCTGGCTCCTGGTTTGATTCAGCCCATGTTGTTGTGAGCGTCTGGGGAATGAACCAGCAGATAGAAGATCTCTCTATCTAACTCTCCTTCTCTCTCTCTGTAACTCTGCCTTTCAAATAAATAAATGAAATTTTAAAAAAATTATCTCCAATATTAAATATCAGCCCCATAGATAAAATCATCAAAGCTTGCAAGAAGGATCAGGCCTTGTGGCACAGGAGGTTAAGCCACTGTTTGGCACTTCTGCATCCCATATTGAGATGTAACTACTCCACACTTGTGATTCAACTTCCTGCCTGCTAAGGTGCCTAGGAGGCAGTAGATGATGGTTCAAGTGCTTGAGTTTATGACTCCCATGTGGGAGATCCAGAAGGAGTTACTATCTGCTGGCTTTGACCTGGCCCAGTCCTGGTGATGCATTTGATGGAAAATCCTTTCTCTCTGTCTCTGTCTCTGTCTCTGTCTCTCTCTCTCTCTCTCTCTCTCTCTCTCTGTCACTCTGACTTTGAAATAAATTTAAAAATCTTAAAAAATAAAAAGGTTTCAAGGGATTTTCAGAATTCGAAGTTAATATTACTCAAACTCTGTTCAAGGCTTAGTCTTCATCACATTCCATCATTGTTAGTTTCTACAATGTTTTGAAACTTCGATGGAATTGTTATTCTTTTAAATGCATCAGTTAACTGAGAACCAATATTTTGTAACTACTCATAAGCAAATGCAGAGCATTTCACTTCTCATTTCTTCAACATTTAAAGAGACCAGGCATTTCCTAGTCTTCTTCACTTTATTTCTATAACAATATGACAGACACAAAAATTGCTGCAAGAGAAAGAAAACACGCTGTTTAAGGATCCCTTGCTATCATTTTAGATAAACAAAAGAAAACAAAGCATGCATTTAGCTTTCACTTTCTTTTGTTACTTTACAATGATCTGTTGATTTGTTAAATACAACAAAGGAATGTAGAGAAATGGAGGGAAAAAAATCCTAACTAGTGATTATGAAGGGATGCATACTCAGTGTATTTCTGAGCAAGGATTGCATTTTAATTATGGTAAAAAATGGTATTGAAGAAGGTGGTAAAATTGGAAAAAATGAGCCATTTGGTTTGATGGATCTTAGTTGCACAACAATTTCTAGCACATACCTCCAAGGTTTGCATATACTATTTTGGCATTTTGGAGTAATTATCACTGTGGAACTTTCACAAGCATCCGTATTTCCACAGGTAATTAAGGTGACCTAGTTACGTCTGCATAAAGATTAGTCTGTGAATAATACAGACTCAGGGGAGACTAACAGGTCACTAGCAGCAATCAATCTAAGTGATGGAAAAGAGAAAGGATCTGTAGATGATATTTGCCCTATAGTATTACACGGCCAGTTTTAAGATATGCTTTTTCATCAATAATATCCTAAGGACATAGAAATAAATTCGTTTGACCTATTCTGGCTCTCATTTCACTTTGTTTATTTGTTTTTTGTGAATTTGAGATGTTGGATATCATTAGTAACAAAGGAAATTGAGATTCATCTTTCAAAATGAACATTTCATATTGCTGATTTTCCAGAGCACAGTTGAAGAATCATTTGTTTTTGTGTATGGATATAAAATCCTTAGGTGTTGGTCTCCTTTCTGTGGATCATTTCTGTTTTCAAGGATTTACAAATGCTGTGTCACAACAATATGTTGCTTGCTCCCAAGTTGTCCCCTTCCTCTTAAAGGCAGATGTGCAAAGACCCACTCCTCTATCGTCTCAAACTCAGTATTCCAGCAGCTGACTGATCCCAAGTAAAGAGTAGGAGAGTCTGGCTTCTAGTGGCAACACACAGCATGCAATTTCTGTCATTATTTTTTCTTCTACAGCCTTGAAATTTGCTGCAGGAAATCTGTTAGTCCAAACTACCACATCAAGAACATAATCTTGTTCAATATACAAATATCACAAGTATGTTTATGTAAAGCACACCTCAGGGTAATTAAAGGACACACATTCTTAGAAAAAATCTAAAGCAAAAGTAAATTGAAATATAAAATAGTGCAAATAATTTGAAGTAGATTCAAGTCAGATTTTGTTGTGTCATGTGGTGCTATGATTAGGAAGACACGGATAACATAGTTCACGCTTTACTAACAAATGAGTTTTTCATCTGCACTTTGGGAAATGCCACCGAATCAAGCTCATTTTTTTAAATGTTGTAGTCCATACTCCTAGGCATTAAAATACTGATAGCTCAAACTGAAGCAGATACCCAAATATATACGCTACTAAATATGTGAAGTACTTGTATTCTCTCTTGAATCATTATTTAATTAAAGAATGACTTATTAGCATGCCATAAACGGGGATGGTACTTGTGTAGGGGCTCTAGTTGCTGGAGGGTAAATGCCATATGCATTTTTCCTGGAGTCTCTAATAAGTGACACACTTGTGTCATTATATTTGAGGTGAAGCAGAAGCCTCTGTCTGATTCAATTCGCATGGGCAATCCCCAGGGGCAAAACATCTGATTAACTAGCAAAGCCGGTGTCATTAACAGCTGTATCATTGGAAGCTTGGAAGTATTCAGCCTATTAAGTAACTGAATGTACTGTTATAATCTCTCTCTCTCTCTCTCTCTCTCTCTCTCTGGCTCATATCCAAGAGATACTAACCTCTATCCCAATAAATTACAATTAATATGTTTTAGGTATAAAGAAAGCAGTATGTATCATTTACATTGATTACGGAGCCCCAGTGTCCTATTTGCCTCCAATAAAATGTACTTCAGTAACATATACATGCATGACAGTAACTTCAACACCAATTTTTGATGATTTCTTCATATGTAAGCTTGCTGCATTGGTTTAACAAAATCATTTAAATTTCTCTACTACAACCTTGCAAAAGAATCTATTGTTATTAGTTCTATTATTCTAATAAAAGAATATTTTCCATTTTGTGAGCACAGACATGTGAATTGGACTTTTTAATCATTTGGACCTACTTTAATGAGTTAAATTTCTATGTCTCTCACATCTTTTTAAACAGTGAATATAAAATAAAATAAGCATTTCAACTATCGCCAAATATTCCATTTTGATCAAATCTTATCAAGTTTTTGGCTAATGATCATTTATAATAGGTTTGATAAAAGAAAGAAAGGACATCAGTAAGTGAGTGAGAAGGAAGGAAGGAAGGAAGGAAGGAAGGAAGGAAGGAAGGAAGGAGGGAGGGAGGGAGGAGGTGGGAGGGAGGGAGGGAGAGAGGGAGGAGGGAGGGAGGAGGTATTTGGCAAATGTAAATGTGATGCCTGCAGGTTAAACATAATATGAAACACAAAGTTGTACTAGAATCCATTTAATTTTATTATTTAGAAAACTTATTTCAATCATGAATTACTCATGAAAACCCATTTTCTTAGTCGAACATGATACGCTTAAACATCACTGATATCTCATTCATCATATTTTGTTCTACTTGTTAATTTGTCATAACCTACCATCATCCTCTGGAGCAAAATTTTACTTTAGATCTCAATGAAAAGATTTTTGATACTTAGTTTATTTTTAAGAAGCAGAAGTTTGGAAAGGGCACTCATAAGTTAGAAATGAAATCCAATACAAGAAAATCTGCTCCAATGGAACAGAATTATTTAAAGATACTGAAAATGTACATCCACTTCACAAGTCTCATGAAAGCAAAGAAAGGAAACTACAGGGAAACTTAAATAAGAATGCCTGCAGATCTTCATGATTCTGGAATATGAAATGATGACAATTGAAAGGACAGAACTATTCTGAAATAACTAGAGTACTTTTTGATGCTTAAGTCCAAATCATGATCTCTAAATAGTGAATGAAATTACATGGACTGATATGAAGAAGCAAAATGTGTTCACTTGTATATCATTCAAACAGGAGAAAAGCAGGTAAATATTATCATAATGAATGATCAGTTTATTTAGTGCTTCTAAAATAAAATATTTTGTGTATATATTCTCTTGAAAAAAGCTTCAAATAACTTACTGTTCGTATCTGCTTCCATGAGTATCTTGTAGTTTCCCCAACTCAAGTTTTCTAGAAAGAACTGCAGGAAAATAAATAAATAAATAAATTGTCTTTTTACTATTAAAGAATGTATTTTCTAGGCCAGCACTGTGTCACAGTGGGTGAGGCTGCCACCTGTGACGCTGGCATCCCACATGGGCACTGATTTGCACGCTGGCTGCTGCACTTCTGATCCAGCTCCACATTTTATAGTTTGGGATCGCAGAAGATGGCCCAAGTGATTGGGACCCTAACAGTCATGTGGGAGACCCAGAAGAATCTCCTGGTTCCTGCCCTGGTCGTTGCTGTGTAGGGTCTGAGTCCATCCGTACAAGGATGGACTGGGTCCGAGGAAAGGTGAGTGCGCTGCTCGCCCGTTCCCCAGCCTCCCAATCCCAGACACAATCAGAGCAGCGGGAGCCAAGTCTAGCAAGGACTCATTTATTTTGCGCGTAACAGATCCTTTTATAGCACAAAACTGCAGAGTCATTGGGGCAGGACTAAGGACCAACCAATCACTTAAACGGTCATTTTACGGTGCGATTTTCATAGGACTAGCCGTATGTCAATACACTTGTTACTAGTTTTGTTACCTCCCCTGATGTTGCGTAGCCAATTCGTTTTAGTGGTAAACAACTTTGGATTCCGCGTACCTTACTTCCTTTCGGCACCATCTTTGAATTGCTTCGTGTAACTAATTTCCCCACATATTCCCCCTTTTTTGTTTTTAGCCAATCACCCACCTCGTTTGAGGTTCGAGCATGCCTACCTCATTTGAAGTTCGAGTGTGCCCACTTCGTTTGAGGTTCAGGCATACAGACACCTCCATTAGGAAGTATGTCCCATCTACATGGAAGGATTTTTTTTTATATTTTTTCATAATGTAATGAGTTTTTTGATTAATTTTGTCATAAAGATGAAGCTCCTAGTATGTGGGGGATGAGGGTCACTAGCGCGCAGGAATCATTGTTTTGTACCAGTACCCCTATCGAAATACAAGGTGTGAGTCCTATAGCCCTGCATAACCAAAACATCACTCCCTTCTGGGGTGCCACCCATTGGCCCAAAGTCTCATTAACAATTTGATATCCATTCCAGATTTTTTCCTGAGAACCTTTTGACTAACCCAATGACCCATCCCCATAGTCTCACACACCCATTGAGATGGGGGTTGGTCCCCCCTTTTTGTTTTAAAAATTGTTCCTTTAGGCCAGCCTCTTGGCCAGGCCGCCAGTGCTAGGATCCTCGATGTGGAGAAAGAGCCGTAGCACACACAGATCACATTGTAGTGCATGCTGAAGTCCTGCGTGGGCAGGCTCACCAGCAGCAGTTCCATGTACAGTTTCATGAAGTAGCTGGACTGAAAATGGGCAGGCTGACATAGAAGCCATGATTGGGGTCTGGAGTGTACTCAGTCCACTTGAGCAGGGTCCACTCAAACTGAATGGAGACCTTGGTGACCAGGCTGGCAGGCAGCTGAATGAGCATCTTCAGGAGGTGGGGCTGCAGGCAGTCCTGGGCAGGTTGGTCTCCTTGCCCTTGGACGTGATGGTGAGTGTGTGCATGTAGACCATGGCAGTGTCCAGCAGCAGCACAGGGAAGGTGCAGTACAGGTGGGTGTTGTACAGCAGGATGCTCAACCCTCTCCTGGCCGGTGCAGCAGGAGGGCAGGGAACAGGTATCCTCAGGGCACACCTGCTCACCACACTCCGAGCTGGTGCTTACGCAGTCCCATGACTCTGCACGTACCACCCTCTGCCTCCGGCCAGGTACAGTGCTGGAGCGCGAGGCGCATACAGGCCCTGGGCAGCTGGGCCAGGCCCCAGCCTCAGGCGGCCACGGAGTGCCCCATCCCCGGCGGGAGTGGTGCGGGGCTGCAAGGCGCGCGCTTGCTAGGCGCCATCGGGCCGGGGTCCGTGGCAGGCCGGCGTCCCCGTTGCAGCTTCTCTTCGAGCCACCCTGGCCTCCCCTCGCCTGGCCCTGCGACCCCCGCTTTGTTCCGCAGTGGAGAGAGGGGCCCGGAGCAGCAGCCCTCCTCTCCCCCCAACATCTGGGCTCCCGCCCAGGCCACTGGCCCGGGCGCTTGCCACCATCGTCGTCCTCCGGGTCCACGCCGCCGCTGCTCAACTTGGTGGGCAGCAGCTGTCCGCTGTCTGTCAAGGCCACTGCAGGCCCGGGGCCTCCCCTGCCGCCGCTGCTTTGGCTCCGCTGGTCCCTGCCGGGCTCCATGTGCTATGTTTCTGGATGCAGCGCAGTACGCGAACTGCGTCGTGCAGGTGCAGCGCGGCCAGACAGAGCAGCTGCTGGAACAGCTGCACGAGCGCCAGGCGCGGCTCCTCGCACACCTCCGATGGCGACCATGTGGGGTCCGGACCTGCCAGATGCGTGGCCAGCGTGCAGAAGCCCTCGTCTGGTCGGCTAGGCAGCACAACAGGTGCGCCCAGGGGCCCTGGAAGGCGGCAGCCACGTCCCCGGAAGGCAGCGGGGTGATCCTCCCGCAGGGTGTTGCGTGAGGGCTCTGCCTGGCCCCAGCCTCCTGGCCCCAAGAGCAGCAGCATCAGCAGAGCTAGCGGCTTGGCCGCCGCCATGCCAACAGCTGCTCCCCCATAAGTTACCTCATTTCTCCTCCTTCTTCCCAGGCAATCGCAAGGGTCTGAATCACTTAGTTCCCTCCCCAGCTCTACATAGGGGGAGGCCGCCTCTGCCCCAGGTAGGTATGGGGGGTGGTTCCGACCCTTCTGGGGCAGATGGGGTAGGCGGGGTGACTTTTACTTTCGTTTTTACTTCCTGATTACTCTTAGCCCATTCTCTTTCCCTGCCATCTTCCTCTGAGTCTCTGGGCTCTCCCAAGTCCTGTAAGACCTTTAAGGCCGAGTCCATAATGGACGAAACTGCATTACCCATACTAGGGTTTCACTCACCCTGAGAGACCGCTTAGCCTCGGCTGAAAAGTAATTGCTGGTGCCCCAAGTTGGGCGCCAGATGCAGGGTCTGAGTCCACCCGTACAAGGATGGACTGGGTCCGAGAAAAGGTGAGTGCGCTGCTCACCTGTTCCCCAGCCTCCCGATCCTGGACACAATCAGATGCAGCGGGGAGCCAAGTCTAGCAAGGACTCGTTTATTCCATGCATAACAGAACCTTTTATAGCACAAAACTGCAGAGTCATTGGGGTAGGACTAAGGACCAACCAGTCACTTAAAAGATCACTTTACGGGGTGATTTCTATAGGACTAGCCTATGTCTATACACTTGTTACTAGTTTTGTTACCTCCCCTGATGTTGCGTAGCCAATTAGTTTTAGTGGTAAACAACTTTGGATTCCACCTACCTTACTTCCTTTCGGCACCATCTTTGAATTGCTTCGTGTTCCTGCCCTGGTCGTTGCTTCTATTTGGGGAGTGAACCAGTGGATGGACCATTTCTCTCTCTCTCTCTCTCTCTCTCTCTCTCTCTTGCTGTTTTTCTCTTTTCCTCTCTGTAATTCTGTCTTTCAAATAAATCTTAAAAGAAAAAAAGATGTATTTTCAAAATAGCAAAACAGAGATGGTATCATCAATCAGTGAAAACTACACAATTCAATGAATCATCTTTTATTGTCTGATTTTAAAGTGTTCTGATTAAATGTACAGGACACTCTTCAAAGCTGCTCAGAGTATCTCCAAAGGACAGACTAATTACCAACTGTTAATATTAAGAATACACTTGGGGCACAAAAATAGGACTTTAATTTACAGTGATAATATTGGGATGGAGTTATTCTAGCAGTAAATTGTCACAGCTGCTCAAAGTGTGATGACACCCATGAAAGTAAAATAAATACAGTTATAACTTCTGGAGCTACTTTGTCAGGGAAATTAAAATATTAAGTATTCCTTCAAAAACTATGAAGTGAGACTTAAACCTTACATTCTTAGATATGACTTTTTTAAAAATAAATGAACAATAACAGCATTTAACATTTTCTTTTTTCTCTGTTTAATCATTTTCATTAAATATATATTATTTTGAATTGTGATGGCCAAACTAGAAAATTCCCAAATTATTCAAACATAAGTCCTTTTTGGACTCAGCCTATTTTACACTTTTCTGACAGATTGAGGATCTTATCAAGATTATCACTATACCCCTCCCATCCCCAAGAATTTTGTGCTTCAATTAACAAAGGATTCCTATTTGTGCAAACATCTATTTCTGCAAAGAATAAAAATTTCTGCAAAGACTTAACAGGTAAGTAAAAGTGTTCAAGTTACTTGGCAGAAAGCTAATATGCTCGCTCTCTCTAGCTCCCTCTCTCTCTCTCTAACTCTCGAGGACTGTGTAACCAAGGTGATCATCTCAGTGTAGTCCAACTTCCCTGTGTATAAAGGAGGCAGGCCAGCTTCATTTCACACCTTGATTCAGTGCACTCACATACAATAGTACTGTGACTCTGATTAGGCAGTTAGGTTTACAAAGATCTCACACAGATGTGAACAGTTTTTAATTCTCTCCAGAACTTGTAAGGTCAATGTCTACATCTTGTCTGTAGTCTGAGAAGAGTAAATGTAAATCTTCTATTTTAGAAGTACTTACATTATCAGTTATTTTTTCACAATTGGTTATTTTAAATGACAATAACTTTAGTTTTGTAAGAAACGTTCTTTTCTTTTTCTTTATGATTCAGATTCATAATTATTTGCTTTTTACTGCTGCCTTTCAGTGTTCAGTGGCTACCTGTTATTTATGGCATCATCCTGGATCAATAATATCATCATAAAATAGAACCCATAAAAGCTGAAGTAAATTTATACTTGAAACCTGCCTTTTAAAGCACTGTGTACTATATTTTAAAAAATCAAAATACTTGTAGGAAGAACTGGTAATTAATTTCATCTCAGTGTGGCAGTAACCTATACTGACAACCTACTGTTTAAGGATTTTGTCCAATATTTGAGGAAGAAACTAAAATATCACCAAATACATGGAAATCATTTTTTCATATGTGATGGATGCTGATTAAATAAAAATTGATTACTAAATTATCTCATCATAACTCTCTCAATGATCTTCTTTCCTAATTTCTTCTAATCATTTTCTAGTACATTCCATACTTCCTTTTTGCAAATTCACCTCTGTGTTATAAATGTGGCTCTACACATCTATCCATAGCCCTTTTTCTTTGAAAAAGAAAAGTATTTGATAAAATATTCCTACTTTTTGTTTCTCACAGGAGCAGAAAAAATCAAGGAGAATCATTCAGCCAATCAGGACCTTTGGAAATAGGGTTGGAATCAATCCTTGGAACCCATTAGATTATTGTAGATGTCCTGTTAATTTCTTATTCATTCATTTCATTTGCTTTGCCATGTGTATGCTGCTGAATTTTTTTTCAATTTTAAACTATTTGACAGCATCCGGGGAAACATGTGCTTCCCAAAGAAATTTTCTATTATTCCCAGGCTCTTTATGCCTTTTATGAAGTGTAGTGAATGCCTCTCTTGCCTTTTCTTCATCAGACTCAAAATAGAAAAATTGAGCAAAGAATCAGATGGTCGTAGAGGCCAGAAAATGTGCTTTACCTTGAAATGTCTTTCAAAGAAACATTTTTAAACACAAAATCTCACAAAACACAATTCACTAATTGTTTAAATGCTGCCAAGACTGTGTTGTGTGTAATCTAAGACAACAATGATCTCCTCCAATAATGACTAATGAAATCTATCATATTTTATTTGCCAGATTTGACCAAATGTTTTTAATACACAAATACCCTTTCCCTGCAGGTTGGCAATCAGAAATCTCTCCCTTTTGTAGCTTCCTTGTTAATATCTACTAAAAAATAATGCCTAGAGGCCAGCGCCATGGCTCACTAGGCTAATCCTCTGCCTACAGAACCGGTACTCCGGGTTCTTGTCCCGGTTGGGGCGCCGGTTCTGTCCCAGTTGCTCCTCTTCCAGTCCAGCTCTCTGCTGTGGCCCCAGGAAGGCAGAGGAGGATGGCCCAAGTGCTTGGGCACCTGTACCCACATGGGAGACCAGGAGGAAGCGCCTGGCTCCTGGCTTTGGTTCGGCACGGCATGCCGGCTCTAACAGCCATTTGGGGGGTGAACCAACGGAAGGAAGACCTTTCTCTCTGTCTCTCTCACTGTCTAACTCTGCCTGTCAAAAAAAAATAAAATAATGCCTAGAGAAAAGAAAAGTACCTGAACTATATCATGCCATCCCACAGTTAGTTTTCAGTAGTATTTTATAATTGGCATTTCAAATAGAGTCAGTTTGAGTTGATGTCACTGATGTTCCATAGTTCAATTCTCAATCACTTTATTTTAAATTCACAATTTTCCTTTTTCAGCACAACTTTCAGTTGGACTTGCAAAAAAGTTATCCTCAGAAACTAAATGCCCTCTCTCCCTGTCCTCCAAAGTGCTGGTCAACATGAAAATGGAAATACATGCCTACCACAAAGTTATAAGAGGCTTGTAAAGTCCCTGATATGCAAATGTAGAGAAACTGATCCAGCTACACCCTCAGCTGTGCAAGATATGGACCCTCAGCTTTGCAAGATGTGGATGTTAGGAGTGTCTACTTGTGTCACTTGCTCCGTACGTGTTTTGCAAGGACTAACTGAAATCTTAATTCATGAAGGCTTCCAGCACATTGTAGGTCCTCATTAAAATTTATACTTTTTCAAACAATTCTCACTACATTAAGCCATGTATTTCATGCAACCATCTTGGGAAGGACAACACTAAGATACTATCCTGACTCTGTAGTTGAATTGGAAACAAATGAGATAAAACGTCTTACCTTTGTGAATCCTGGTGGTTCTTGCTCTACTGTATGACCCCTTATAGATTTATAAATCCACTTAATTAGTGAGGCCCTTAGAGAACCTTCTAGCATACTACATGAACTCAGGCACAAAGGTTAATTTAATTACTAAAGAATCTACAGAATGAGGAAGGGTGAAGTTATTAGATGAACTAAAAATAAGTTATCATTATTGAGGAATCTAAGTGCACTATTTGCTTTGCAAGTTTTTCAAACTGTGTAGGCAATGATTCTTTTTTTTATAAGTTCCCCAAAGCTCAAGCAACAAATGCAAAATGAGACACACGAGTTTTCCTCAAAGGAAGAAGGTTGTGCACATCAAAGGAGATAATTAACAGAGTGTAAAGGCAACCCACAGAATGGGAGAAAATACGTGCAAGCTACTAAAATGACAAATATTCCTGTTGCAAAATATATAAAGAATTAAAAACAAATGAACAACCAATCCAGTTAACAAATGATACAAAAGACCTAATAGATATTTCTCCAAAGAAGAAATACAAATGTCCAACAAATAAATGAAAATATCCTTTATCGCTAGCCATTATGGAAATGCAAATAATGGGGCCAGCTGTGCAGGCCAGCCACACCAGTAGAACAGAACCTGAAGGAGGGAGTGGGAATGAAGGCAGGACATGGGCGCAGAGAATGGAGCCCAGACAACAAGGCTGATCAAGGCTCGTTTATTTCTATGCTTTGGCAGTATTAATACACATAGCCGGCTGTTTACCAAGAGAGTACAAAGGGTCAGCAAACACCTACACAGGTAAGTGGCTTATCTGCCTTCCTGCAACAGCAGTTAATTTTAATAGAACATCCTTGGCCAACATCCTCCTTCCACATGCCTTTGCAGGTACACGTGACTTCCTGACTTCCTTATCTTATGTTTTCCTTAGAGACAAGACTGGCCTGGACATGCTCAGGAGCTGCCTACAGCCAGCTCTGTGACGTAATGTGTACGTAATGTGGTGCCCGTATCCCTTATGGGCACCGGTTCAAGTCCTGGCTGCTCTACTTCTGATCCAGCTCTCTGCTAAGGCCTGGGAAAGCAGTGGAAGATGGCCCAAGTCCTTGGGCCCCTGCACCTGTGTTGGAGACCTGGGAGAGGCTCCTGGCTCCTGGCTTCAGATCAGCACAGCTCTGGCCATTGCAGCAAATTGGAGAGTGGGCCAGCAGATGGAAGACTTCTCTCTCTCTCTCTGCCTCTGCCTCTCTCTGACTATGTCTTTCAAATAAACAAATAAATCTTGTTAAAAAAGGAAATGAAAATAAAAGCCACGTTGAGATGCCACTTACCACAGATAGAAAGTTAATTTCAAAAAGACAAAAAGTAACAAATGCTGGAGGAGATGTTAATAAAGGGGAACTCATATACAGCTGGTTGGACTGTAAATTAATACAGCCATCATGGAAATAGTACAGCGATTTCTTTAAAAATTAGAAATTGTACTGTCCTGATCCAGCAATCCTACTACTGTGTATATGTGCAAAAGACATGAACTCATTATACCAAAGAAATATCTGTACCATCATGTTTATCGCAGCACTATTCATAAGAGTCAAGATAGTGGAATCCGCCAAAGTGAATATCAACAGATGAATGGATAAAGAAAATGGAGTGTATGTGTGTGTGTGTGTATTTATATGTGTGTGTGTGTATACATACACACATAATGGAATATTATCCAATCCAAAGTAATCAAATACTATTTTTGCAATAGAATGATTGTACTGGGGTACAATGTGTTTAGTGATGTGGGTGTTCCTGTGCCTGTCTGGAAAACTGCCTACCTAGCTATACAGAAGATTGAGAGGGCACATCATGCCCCCAGGAAATAATTCAGACACAAAAAAGACAAGCACTGTATGTAATCTCTTATATTTGGGGCTTTTAAAACAATTCAGCCTGAGCCTAGAATAAATAATTACTAGAGTTGGGAAAGGTGTCGGGATGGAGTAAGTTGGGGAATGGATACCAAATCACAGTTAGACAGTAGGAATAAATTCCTGTGCTGCATCACATAGTGAGGTGTCTAGAGTTAACATCTTACCGTATATTTTCTGAGCAAATAGAAAGGAGGAGTTGCAAGGTTCCAGTCATAAATTAATGCCCAAGAAGGAGAAACATGGACTCCCCTGATTTGATCAGCACACATTAAATACATGTATTTAGTGTAACACTACACCTTATAAAAATGTACACTTACTGTTCACCAAAATTGTTTAATATTGTAATTAAGTAAATAAAATGTAAAAGTACAGAAAAAAATTATAGAAATCCAAAACAATTTCCAAGCAGAAAAATTTGAGGGAAATCCACTGGATAAATTTCAGGACCAGCAGGGTTAGTTTGTGTTTACCGTGTGTATATTCACAGTCACTCAGCATGAGTATCTGTACATAGTTGTGAGTCACCTCCATAGCTAGAGTGAGTGAATGAATAGTCTATCCTCAATATGGCTTTCAATACAAGATCATTGAGCTTTTACTTATGAGTGAATAATGAATGGCAGGTCACTTCTAAATAAGTAAAATGGAAAACATTATGAAGCAATAAATTACTTTCTGGAAAATCTTTTGTAATTGTACATGTATTTAAATGATCATGACATTTTGCTTAGCATTAATTTTGATTGTTGACTTATAATCAACAAGCTACTTAGCAAAGTGCTCAGTGTTCTTATCTTTCAGTGACACAACCGCAGTTGTTGGTTCAACCAACAAATAAAGACAAATATCAGATTTTCATCTTCTAATTGATCTATAGACAAAATCAAAATCTAATCCAGACATATGGGAACAAAAGATAACAAGATACCACAAAACATGTTAGGGAGAAAACAAGAGATTATTATGTGGATATACTTCAGGAAACTAAAGGCTCAAAAGCATTTAATATGAATTCATAACCAGTTTCCAAAATAGGAAGTAAAAATGAATGAAAAAGCACCTTTCTAAAAGACATAAATGATTTAAAAAATGTATCTCCAGCTTGTTTAAATAAATGTTTCACAAGTATTGTTTTACAGTGGGTTCAGTTGTCAACTGGGACACCTGTATCCCATATAAGAGTGAGCTGGATTGAGTCTCACCTCTATTTCTGATGTAGCTTCCAGCTAACATGCACCCTGAGAGGCTGCAGCTGATGGCTCAAATTCTTGGGATGCTGTCATCCACATGGGATACCTGGATAGAGTTGCTGGCTCCTGGCTTCTGCCTGTCCCATCTTTGGCTGTTGTGGCATTTAGGAAATGAACTAGTAGATAGAATATCTCTCTATTTCTCTCTCTTTTCCCCATCTCTCTCTGTCTCTCTCTCTCCCTGGCTCTCATGGTATCTTTCAAATTAATAAAAACAAAATATTTAAAGTTCTTTCTACATTATAGTAATAAAGAAAGTTACATTGATGATATGCAAAAATTATCTATTAAAATAAAAATAGCACTTTTTTAAAGAGTTTTGTATTTATCTGAAAGGCAAAGATACACAGAGAGAGAGATAGACAGAGAGAGAGAGAGAAAAGGAGAGAGATCTTCCATCCACTGATTCACTCCCCAAATGGTTGTCACAGCCAGGACTGGGCCAGGCAAAAGCCAGGAGCCAGGAGTTTCTCCCAGTTTTCCCACATGGGTGCAAGTGCCCAAGCACTTGGGCCTTCTGCTGCTGCTTTCCCGAACTCATTAACAGGGAGCTGGATAAGAAGTAGAGCAGCCAGGATTCTAACCAGAGCCCACAGGGGATGCTGGCACTGAAGATGGAGGCTTAAGCTTCTACGCCACAGTTCCAGCTCAAAAATACCAAATGCTTTTTTTTTTTAAGAGTTATTTTATTTCTATGAAAGACAGAGTTACAGAGAGAGGTAGAGCCAGAGAGAGAGAGGTCTTCCATTCCGCTGGTTCACTCCCCAAATGACCGCAACGGCCAGAGCTGAGCTGATCTGAAGCCAGGAGCCAGGAGCTTCTTCCAGGTCTCCCAAATGAGTGCAGGGCCCAAGGACTTGGGCCATCTTCCACTGGTTTCCCAGGCCATAGAGGAGAGCTGGATCAGAAGAGGAGCAGCTGGGACTCGACCCGGTGTCCATATGGGATGCCACGCTGCAGGCTGGGGTTTTAACCCACTGCGCTACAATGCTGCCCCAAAAATAGCACATTCTTGCTATAAAACACAGGCTGAAAAGACCAAGTGGCTATTATTTATAATAATAATAAGGATTAACTTTTACTGAAAGGCCTTGTCAAGTTTTATAGCAGGTAAATCTACTATAAAACTTGACACATTAAAAGAATACTTAACAGTCTCAATTTTTTGAATTGACCACATTCCATCTCTCCATGTAGCTACTAATATCAATTCAACAGGAAATACTTGCTGAATTAATTTCAGTAAATTCTACAATTTCATCTTCTATATCCTGATTAACCACAAAAGAAGTAAAAACAAAATAGTGCCAAGGTAATAAGTTAGATAAAGTATGTTGGGGCTGGCACTGTGGCCTGAAGTGCCAGCATCCCATTTGGGTACCAGTTCTAGTCCCGGCTGCTCCTCTTCCAATCCAGCTCTCTGCTATGGCCTGTGGAAGCAATAGAGGATGCCCCAAGTCCTTGGGCCCCTGCACCCACATGGGAGACCTGGAAGAAGCTCCTGGCTCCTGGCTTCGGACTGGCGCATGTCCAGCCGTTGCGGCCAATTGGGGAGTGAACCATCGTCGGACTTAAGACCTCTCTCTCTGCCTCTCCTCTCTCTATGTAACTCTGAGTTTCAAATAAAATAAATAAATCTTTAAAAAAAAGATAGGGTATGTTGCATAGGACAATATCCCCAAAGGTTTTCTGAGAAGATATTACACTGGAAAAATTTGATATAATCTTTCTTGCAGATTCACAATAGACATAAAACTAAGGGTTCAGAAACTCTTCCATAACAAAAACTGAGCTTATGCACCTCAAAATGGAGCCCAACTAGGTTCTTCAGTAGAAAAGGACAAATGGATGCCAAGATAAGATTTAATGTACAAGGGAAATATTGGGGTAAATTCCTGTTTAAGGAAAAAACTGAAAGAGGTGGTAATAAGAAACAGGACAGGATGCAGGTCTACAACTATGAGAGGAGGGAAGGAAGGAGGACTGAATGGAAAGTCACAGCTCACATCACAGTTCACGGAAATGTCTGGGTTGGGCATATATGGAGCCCCAAAAGCAAAGACTGCACACTAAAGGAATTTTGCCTGGTGCAGGAATTGCCTAACTTCATAATCCCATATTCTTAATCATTGACTGATAACAGCTCTGTACAAGTGTAACTTGGAATTAAAGCTAAAATGAATCCTGAATCCAAAGATGTAGCGTCCGTCAACTGTGCTGCCCACAGCACAACTGAAGAGCAAGTCTATGTCTACACCCTAAGAATTGTTAAAATGATACTGACTGAGATGGAGAACAGTCATGGAACAATGAACCAAACCAGTTTTGAGGAGCAGTAGGAAGCAACTACCACCCTGAGGAGTAAAGAGGTGAAGTGATTTTAGTAGCTACCTGGAGCTGGGGCCAGGCAGGACCCAGGGCAACAGCAGGTTTTGCCTAGAAGGGCAGATACCACATTCGGGGTGACTGCCTGCAGAAAGCAGGACTCAGAGCAGAGGCTAAGCTACTCTCATGCACCTGGAGAAGCAAAGGGAAAGGAGACTTCTCCCTCTTTCTTTAACTGTCTCCCTTCCAATTCCTCCTATTGCCCATACTTAAATAGAAACTGCTCGGTAAGAGACCTTGAAAAATTAGTTTGCAGAGGTCAATCTCCTGCAATACAGACCAGAACAGGACTAGCCCTGGAGATGGATCTGGGAAGAATTCAGCCCAGATATAGGACATCAAATCATGTGGCTAAACATCCTGGATTTATACTGAATTAATAAATCAGTATGTTGACTATTAACATATTTGCAAATTCTTGGGCCACTGCCAACTACATGGGAGATCAGAATGGAGTATCTGGCTCCTGGCTTTGGCCGAGACTAGCCCAAGCCATTTCAGCCATTTGGGGAGTGAAGCAGTTGATGGAAAATCTCTCTTTCTCTCTGTCTCCCTCTCTCTTTCTCTTTCTGTCACTCTGACTTTCAACTAAATATTTTTTTTTTTAAAGTAGCCCAGTGTCTGCAAGTTTCTTAGTCCACTTTAGATTGGGAATATGTGAACCGAGAAAGACAAACCCAATATAGCAATCATCTTTTCATTGATACTGGGAAGAAGCAATAGTTTTTGCATTTTTGAATATTAGATATTTAATGTTGTTAAAAAAAAACTGTATAAGAAATAAGTGTGCTATTCAACAAGTAAGAAATAGGTAGATTCCACAAAAGTATAAACGAGGGTTAAAAATAATAGTTGTATCAAAACACATCCATTTCATTCCTACACATTGTTTTATATTCTATATTAACTACCACATACTGGATAAAATTTGTAGGGTGAATTAAGCCTGTGATTATCAAGTGAATTACAATTATGTGTCTGCAAAAATTAAAGAAAAAAAGAAGAGAGGGAAGGAAGGGGTTGGAAAAGTAGAAGGCGGAAAGGGAAGTATGGTTAGCTTAGAACTGTAGCTGTGAAGTACATGAAATATGCTCTCTTTATCATAATAAAAATTTAAAAAGAAATAAGCATGCTGATTTTTAAGAAATAGTTTTCATAGTTTGAGGAACACAGGTCAAAATGACTTCACAATTGGTTAATTTTGACATGAACTCAGTATTAATGAACATGTAGAAAACAGGCAATGATGAAGAGTTGTGTTTCTTGAATAGATTCAGTTAAAAATTGTCAAAAGTAGAAGCAATTTTTGAAAGTCCCTTTTAACATAAATATAACACAATTAACATAAAATCCCTTACTTCACCCTTCGTGTTTCATTATAGTTTTTGACATATTTAAAAATGCTCTATTTCAACAACACTACAGCTTAGCAACAGGTAGCACTGGCTCTCTGTGCTCACAAAAAGAAAAGCCTCAAGATGCTAGAAGTAACGGGGCTTTATCAAGGGCTTGCTTATCACCTCTTCCCTTCTAAATTAAATAAGCACCACACCCAAAAGATTTGAAATCCAGCCTCAAAATGGGTGAGTTGCTCTCTGTACTCTACTTTGTTTCTCGGTCCTAGCCAAGCGTAGGAGGTAGAAAAATAGTGCAGACATCTGTCCTGAGCTAGCTTAGTATTCAGCTCTCACACCAGTGCCTGCCTGTCTCAAAATGAGAGAGGCTAAGAGATAGTGAAGTAGGAGGGCCAGATGCCCAGCATGTCAGCTTTGTGAGGTGCTAAAAATACCACACTGCAAACGATGAAGCAGAGAATAAAAGACTATGCAGGTGTTGGTGCCTTGCGGGTGCTCAGAGCAGCCCTGGTGTTAATGTCCACCATCCCATCACAGAGCTGTAATGGAGTGCCTTAGACCAGATCGCTGGCTTGTCTCTACTGGAAAAACAGTGTCCTACCTCTGTGTGTGCTCTCTTTGAATTTCAGCATTGGAAAGTTAGACCTGAGATGATGGGGTGGTGTTTTAATATGTCCCTTTGTAAAGGTTCATTGTTAAATACTGGCTTGGAAATAAAAATGCAGGAAAGGATAACTTGATATACTTCTTCAGTTTAAAACAGGCAATGTTATCTTCTGTAGTGAGAACACAGTATTCTGATCTCTGGTGGTATGCTGTTTAACTATCAGTCATCAACCTCTACTTTGATGATTGAGCCGAGTGAAAAGAACTTTGATGGGGAAAGCAATGGAGTTTTGACAGTAATATTTCAGCACCACTGCACATGTGCTTTTTAACCAATAGGCATCAAAGTAGAGAGACTTAGAAAAGGATTTTAGAATAACTTTAAAAGCATCAAGAGGAAAGGTTAAAGACAATAAAAATGTTACTGCAGTTGTTCCAGCAGTTATTCATGGAAATAGGGATGGAGAAATTCACAGGAGCATGCGCAGCAAGCACACTGATGGAAGACTTTGGTCCTAGGATCCACTCTGAATCTTCTCCAGACACTCACCAAAATGAAGTACAATAAACCTTAAATGCAAACTACTCAACGTCTAGACAGGAAAAGAAACAAAAGATGTTGGTCAAGAAACTTCACTGACTGTGACCTTCTACTGGGATCACTCAAAGCATACACACCACAGCGAAACATAAATGATGGACAGCAGATTGGCAGGCGAGTCCCAGAGGACCATACAACATAATGTCATGTAGTTTGTAAAGGCATGGATATTTGTCACCACAGCCAGCATGAAGGACACACACTGTGCAAACTTTTATTAATGTGCTCCATTACTTTGGCGTGTGTGACTTGTTCCCCCACATCAATTATGCAAAACAGCCCAGCGTTTGGCACATTACTTAATAAGGGCCACATTCAGTTATGCAAATACTTATGATGACACGCATCTACCCGTTATAGCTACCTGAATGAATTTTCTCCTCTGTTAAAATCATTTAAACCTAACTCTCTTCCCAATCCATTATGGGAGAATCCTGACTTGGTACTATCCAGAACACCCAGGAGAGATGTATATATGTAAAAGAATGCAGAAGCCATCCTGCCACACAGGGACTCATCACGGTTTTCTGAAATAAGCAATGAGAAGAGTGGCCAAAAAATATTTATTGACCATGCTTTTTCATAGTCCAGATAATAAAGCTTTTCATAATCATAAATGAATATTTTTAATATCATAATTTTTTAAAGATTTATTTATTTATATGAAAATCAGAATTACAGAGAGAGATGGAGACAGAGAGAGAGAGAAAAAGAGAGAGAGATCTTCTATCTTCTAGTTCACTCTCCAGATGGCCGCATTGCCAGGGCTCGGCCAGGCAGAATCCAGGAAGCAGGAACATCTTCCAGATGTCCCAGATGGGTGCAGGGGTCCAAGCACTTGGGTCATCTTCCATTGCTTTCCCAGGCCATTAGCAGAGAGCTGGATAGCTAGAGCCACAATTATACTTGTTTCTAAGATTCATAATAAGTTAATTATAATTGCTTGTGTACGCTGATCATTTACTATTGGCTAATAAATTATAAATTTTAAAAATATAGGCCTTTTTCCAAATTGTACAGTTATAATGTTCATGACTGGTAAATTGATGCATGTATTAACAAGAAGTAGCACCCTCAGGCTCTTAAATAGCATATTTAATTTGGAAAAGGCTGTCCTAACAATAGAGGACAAACCAATGAATTGTGGAAAATCTTGAATTCTGGGGGTCATACACTTGTCTGTCAAACACAGCTCTACCATTAAGTAGCTTTGTGATCTTGGACCGTTCATTAACCTTTTCCGAAACTCCATCTCCCTACCAACACAAAGGCCATGATAGAGATGTCAATGTAAAATTAAATGATACTTTATTACATCCTCAGCAGATATGCTTTCTTTCATCCTTGCTTTCTTTTTTTTTTAAGATTTGTTTATTTGAAAGTCTGAGTTACACAGTGAGAAGGAGAGGCAGAGAGAGGAAGAGATAGATCTTCCATCTGTTGGTAGACTCCCCAGATGGCCGCAACGGCCAGAGCTGCTCTGATCTGAAGCCAGGAGCCAGGAGCTACTCCCACATGGGTGTAGGGGCCCAAGTACTTGGGCCATCTTCTACTGGTTTTTCAGGCCACAGCAGAGAGCTGGATCAGAAGTGGAGCAGCCGGGACTCAAACCTGCGCCCATATGAAATGCCGGCAGTGCAGGTGGTGGCTTTTCCTGCTATGCCAGAGCACTGCCCTATCCTTGTTTTCTAACTAATGATGACATTTTAAAAGTAAATCTCACCAAATCTATTGTTCCTTATCAGTTCCTGCTACTGTGCTCATCAATGGCTATTCAAAATGGAAGGTAAACTGTCATATACTTTTATAATGACTTGTTGTAGTGAAATGGAAAAAAACAAGATCTTTGGAGTTTGATCTAAATTCAAATTTTTCTTTCCTATTTGATCCATTTGACTTTGGACCAACAATATCAGTTACAGTTCCAAAAATCTATAAAACTCTCATTGCTTGGAATTTTATGGGGAGGGAATGTGAAACCTTGGCAAATGCCTGACGTTTTGAAATCAGACCATGAATGCTGGCCACCTACCCCTTTGTTGGTGCATACTCTCCTTACACCTTTAGGCAAAAAGTCAACACTTCTCATCAGTTCAGGCAGAGCAATTACTGAAAAAAAAATCAAAGGCTAATGATTCCTTAAGCATAATTTTAAGTAAAAATCATCTTATGAGGTATTGCTGTCTATTAAATAAAACACCTTTATGAACTTGTGAGCATTATTTTATTTTTTAAGGACGAAGGTCATATGTAGGGTAATTAGCAGTTATCATTTCACAACAAGTCATCTTTGTCTACCTTATAAAGTATTACACTGGGATTCCGTAGACCTGAATTCTATTCCCAGTTCTGCTATTCTGTAGTCTTATGACATTCTAAGTCATCTACATTTCTCTGTCAGAGAAAACTTATAATTAATTTCCACTGATAACATAAGCCTTCGTCTGTAACAGCTAGGTACTAGAATTGTATTTCCCATCAGAATGTAAAATCCTAAATATTTGTTATCACTTCATTGATGAAAAGACTATCCTATACATACTTTTAGTAAATTAATGTTTGATGCTATATTTCCTATACATACTTTTAGTAAGTTAATGTTTGATTCTATATTTTTATATCCAAGGATGACAATAAAAATAACACTATACATGAAAGTTATGTATACTGAAACTTCCTCCAGCAAATAAGCAAGACTAGTTACCCCTATAGAAAAGCAGACAGAGCAATTGAATAGTCAATACAACAACAACAACAAAACTGATAGCACTAAAAATACTCAACCTCGCTACAAGTAAAATATTCTCATGCACTTGTCAGATGAACATACTCCAGTTGCAAACCTTACTGGGGGAGACTTGTTTATCAGAGAAAGGGCACACAATAGGAGAACAGAGTATAATGGATTTAATATAAATTGAGCCTTACATGGAGACACTCATGTTTCACTAATGACTGTAAATTACTTTGAAAATAGAAAGTGCTGGGAAAATGATAAGAATTTTTATCAGGTATAAGTCACTGACAGAAGCGAAATAACATGTTTGATGGATGAAAGACTTAATACAACCCGGCCAAGCCTTGATTCCTACTAGTATCTCTTTAGTGAGAATGGTAGGCAATTTTAAAAAACTGAGGCTGGAGCGCTCCATGAGAGGGTCAGTCCCCATCTCTCCTGCCACCTGGTGTTCTCTGCCCTCATCACTTTTTAAATGCTAGCATATGTGTGTATTACTTACTTTGCTGGTTCCATTAATATAATGGTTTACCCTCTCTTCTCCAAATAATTTGTGGTGGCATTCAAGAATGCATGAAGTTTTCAACCCAATCTTAGTGGAAAATGTTTACACTGATACAGAAAATATAGCCTCGTTCTATCTTCTCATTTCCTTTCCCAGATCACATATAATTTCTGTTTTTAAAATAAATAACTGCCATCGTGGCTACTTATATGAAAGTTTTATCTGTCTTCGCTTGGGTAATATTTGTATTTAGATTGAGCAGAAAACAACAAAACTATAGACATTCTCAGTTTATCTATTACACTCTCATTGCATAGAAGCAGAACTACTTTGTAAAAAGATGAGAAATTGATCACGTGCATTCTCAGTTTACAATCAGTTCAGCCAGTAGTACCAGTAAAAATCATTTAAAGTGATCAGGATACTGACAGTGGACCATGCATCACTCTCCTAAAAATGCAGAGGACATCTTTAAACTTTATCTCCATCTCTGTAGGTTTCTCAGAACTACAGAAATGACCAGAAATACCAGCAATTGCTTAATCAGTTGTCAGCATTTTTTTTATCCTGAGTCCAAAGTTGATGAAAGAATTATTATTTCAAACAATCCTATTTGGGAAATATTTTACTCCAGTTGTAAAATAAAATGAGCCGTCTATTCTATCTTGCAGTAACTAGGTAACAGCAAGAAAATAAACATAAAGAAGTAGAGAAAGCGTGTTTCTTAATAAATAAATATCAGGAAAAGGTAACTGAATGAAGGCACCGCTATCAAATTTTCAAATTATATGTGAAACTTCATCTTTTTTCTTAAATTCAGGAAGTGCATCTTAGGGCAGTTGCTATTAAAACTGAATCCATGAATTCTGAAAGGGTTTAATGAGGTTCATGAATTTCTTGAAATCCAAGGCAGGATTTTTTGTGCATGCACTTTTTGATAAAGCAGAGTCTCCCCCTTTACAAGACTTTTCAGCTTGACTAACAATCGCACTAACACAAAAGTCCCCTTCGTCTGCTCCATCTTCTCCTGCTGTATTTCCAGCCTGTTCCTAGAGCATTTCTCGGGATGCATTTTGCACACATACAATCTTGGCTTCTTCACCTCCCACTTTTAAGTTCTCTCACAGACACCTGCCTGCCTTCTCCCTGACACTGCAGGAACACCCCCTGGGGAAAAGCAGTGAGAGCCTCCGTAGGTTTTTATCTGCTGCCGATTTGGGGCCTTTTTCCTGGGACCCCTGGCTCATTCAAACAGTCAGGCAGGTACTCTGAGGGCCTGCCCCTTTGTCTCTCATAATATCTGCTACCCTCACTGTTCTTCTCTGAATGTTTCACTGCCATCTCCTTTGTTTGACACTTCACATGCTAATTAGTAAATGTCAAACGTCTTCAGCTTCAGTCTGAATTTTTCCTAGAATCTTTATTTAAAGAATTTCATCCATTTTCAGGGTTTTATACACCACCTTTATGCTAATAATTCCCAAATTTATACAAACTCACATGCCTCCTCTGGATTCCAGACTTGCTATCTAACGACCTACTTTTAGTCCAGGTGGCACACTGCCAGATAGCACAGTGAGCCCAGTCTTCCTTTTCTCTCTGTAACATTCCACGTTCTTTTTCCCTGTGCACACAGCATACTTACTTTCACTCGTTGCACGTTTCTCTGCACTTTACCCAGAAAGGAGCTTAAATGCCACACCCTCAGAGAGTGCTTCTTTGATTTCAATCTAAATTAGACCACACACTTCGATTTTTCCCAGAGCTACCAGTTCTTTTGTTTCATTGTTCTTTCTTTGCATTTTATATGTGTTTTAACAGACCTAATCTGTGTCTGCTCACTCTCATCTTTCAATGTTATTTGCAGGCAGGTATCACATTGGCTTTATTTCCCGTTCCTGCACAAAAACAGAACCTGTACATATTCAATACAGAGTAATTAAATGGATAAGCAAACTCATGTATTTATTCATTCAATTAATCATTGATGCAAATTTTCTATGTGTCCAGCACTGCTATTTTACCCTGAGAACCTACAGTGAAAAAAAAAAAATGATGATGTCCTTATCCTAAAGAGACTTGTATTCTACTAGTAATGATGACACTAAACAAATAAACAGATAATGTTTTGGGTAAAGATAAGAACTATGAAGAAGAATAAGCAGGGTAAGAGGAATAAAAATTGGTAAGTCTCAGGTAAGACAGTTGCTATTTCTGTGGGACAGTATAAGCACTTATAAGATTAGATAATATTTAGGAGGGACATGAAAACAGTGAGGAAACAAGGCAGGCAGACCTAGGAAATGGGCATTGTAGACAGAACCAACAAGGAAGCCAGAGATACCGTGAAATGTGGTCCGGCCTCGAGTTTTCACAGAGCTAAAAGATCAGTGTGGCTGGAACAAGGAGAGTGAGAGCAGTGGTGGGCAACTAGGGGTTTGTGCATCTGAGACACACTCAGGTTTCACTCAGGGTTGGATAGGAAGCCATCAAAAATAATGAATGAATTAATATAGAAATATTCTACAATTATATATTTCAAAATCAAATATTTGAAAACAGTCCTCAAGAAGAAAGAGAAGGTATCAAGCCCAATTTTGGCCATGTGATTTTTCTGTTTATTATTACTATAAAACTGGTTAAATCACAGTCTAGCTTTCAGGAATATCTTTCTATAGCTAAGGACTACATAATCAATTTGAATCATTCTATGGCTTACAAATTACATTTCTGAAAAAAATTACATTTCTGATTTAAAAAAAAAAGAACAAAATTGTTGCTGAAAATATCAGCACTGGAAAAAAAAGTGTGTAGCTGGACTTGAATACTTGGTCCAACTGCAAAGAGAATTCAAGCCCAGAGATTTTAAGAAGCCTCAGTAATATTTGCAGAAACAAGCACTTATTTCTGCATTCAAGGAAACCAGTTAATGGGTCAGCTCCTGTGGTGGGTTTTCCTCCTGATGAGTTCTGTAAGAAAGAAAGTGAAATCTATGTATGTCTGTCTCTGGCATGTGTATCAGTAGACAGACAGATCGATGCTTCTCCATCTTTGGCTTCTGATAAAGCAGCAGCTGTTGGCTTTCAGTGTCCCAGTCAGGGAGAAGCCCAGATGCCTACAGGAAGTGAGAGCACTGCCAGGGAGGCTGCCCAATGGCTCCATTGTTTGTCCCTGGACTGTTAGCCTTCTTTTCAGAGCGGGCTCTTTCACTGGGCCAGTGTAGCAAATCCTTAGTTTTTCTTACTCAGACTTGACGAATCAGCCAGAGGAATAGAAAGAATTTTTGTGAAAGGAAAACTGCTAGCACCGATCTTGGAAAAATATTTTTAAACAATCATCTTTGACCATTTCTTGTTTGCTTTCTTTAAATTGTCTTTGTCATGCCAGCACCGCGGCTCACTAGGCTAATCCTCTGCCTTGCGGCGCCGGCACACAGGGTTCTAGTCCAGGTCGGGGTGCCGGATTCTATCTTGGTTGTCCCTCTTCCAGGCCAGCTCTCTGCTGTGGCCAGGGAGTGCAGTGGAGGATGGCCCAAGTGCTTGGGCCCTGCACCCCATGGGAGACCAGGAGAAGCACCGGGCTCCTGCCATCAGATCAGTGCGGTGCACCGGCAGCAGCGCGCCAGCTGCGGCGGCCATTGGAGGGTGAACCAACGGCAAAAAGGAAGACCTTTCTCTCTGTCTCTCTCTCTCACTGTCCACTCTGCCTGTCAAAAAAAAATTGTCTTTGTCTCAGAGTTGTTCTTGACTCAGACTTTTAATTTGTTTTAAGATTGATTTTTTGTATTCATTTGAAAAGCCGAGTTGCAGAGAGGAGGGAGAGGGGTGGGGAGAGGGAGGGAGAGGAATCTTCATCCACTGGTTTACTTCCCAAATGGTTGAAAAGACCAATCTGAAGCCAGGAGCCAGGAGCTTCTTCCTGGTCTTCCACCTGGACACAGGAACCCAGGCACTTGGGACATACTCTGCAGCAGGTGCATTAGCAAGACCTGGATTGGAAGTAGAAGAGCCAGGTCTTGAACTGGCACCCATATGGGATTCCAGTGTTACAGGTAGCAACTTAACCTTCTATGTCACAACGCTGGCCCTGGCAATTTCATTTTTTTAAAAGATTTATTTATTTATTTGAAAAGCAGAGTTACAGTGGGGCAGAGATGGGGGGGGAGATCTTCTATCTTCTGGTTCACTCCAAAAATTGTATAATGGCTGGGGCTGGGCCAATCCAAAGCCCAAGTAGTTGAGTCATCTTCTACTGCTTTCCCAGACCATAGCAGAGAGCTGGATCAGAAATGGAGTACGCCTGCACTGCGGCTCAATAGGCTAATCCTCCGCCTGCGGAGCTGGCACTCTGGGTTCTAGTCCCGGTCAGGGCACCGGATTCTGTCCTGGTTGCCCCTCTTCTAGTCCAGCTCTTTGCTGTGGCCGAGGAGTGCAGTGGAGGATGGCCCAAGTCCTTGGGCCCTGCACCCACATTGGAGACTAGGAGAAGCACCTGGCTCGTGGCTTCGGATCAGCGCAGTGCGCCAGCAGCAGCGGACTGTCCATTGGAGGGTGAACCAATAGTAAAGGAAGACGTTTCTCTCTGTCTCTCTCTCTCACTGTCCACTCTGCCTGTCAAAAAAAAAAAAAAGAAGAAGTGAAGTAACCAGGTCTCCAACAGGCACCCATATGGGATGTCTGCACCGCAGGTGGAGGCTTTACCTTCTACAGCACAATGATGGGCCCCTGCAATTTAATCTTTAAAGTTTAACTTTTGATGCCCTAAAATGAAAGTTGTATTTTATTTATTTGTTCCTTTTAATTTTTTAAATCAAGCATTTATTTCCTTTCTTTTTTTTAATATAAAATGCAAAGGCCAGAGATCATCAAAGACAGAGATCTTCCATCCACTGGTTTACTCCTCAAACAACCAGAACAGCCAAAACCAAGTCATGTAAAATCCAAGAGCCCAGAACTCCATCTGGCTTTTCCAACTGAGTGGCACAGACCGAAGTACTGAATCTATGATCTGCTGCCTTGTAGGGTACAAATTAGCAGGAAGCTGGAGTGCAAGTAGAGACCTGGACTCAAACCCTGATATGTGCAGCTGTCATCCCAAGGCGTGACATTACCAGTGCACAAAAATCTTGCCTTGAAAAGCAATATTTTTCAAAGTAGTGCTTCTCAAAAATAATCTACAAAAATTCTATAATTTAATTTGGTGTTAAATATATTTTCCAAATTAAATTTTATCTACCTACAAAATGAAAGAAATTCATAACAGGAATAAATATTAATTATGTTACTTATTAAGAATTCATAAATGATTACTGTAAAAGTTTTCTTAAAAATATTAAGCCTTATATTGCATACTGCATTTCATAGTTGAGTGTACATTCATAAATTGAATGTGCATCGAGTCCCAGTAATACTTTGATTTTGATAACTGATATGTTTCTTTCCTGCTCATTGTTTATGTGTCCAATCTCTAACCAACAATTTAGAACATAATAATGTTCTTTTGATTTTTTAAAAAAGCTCATCTTGTCATACATGCAAATAATTAAATCAACTTTGGAATGAATTGAATCACAAATGAATGTAAATGTGTGCCTTAAATTTATGTAAATCTGCTGACAAAGATCTGCATGGCAGTTTGAAATAAACAGACAAAAATGCTTCTCTATTCAGTGCGTTTTGAAATGGATTTTGACATGTTTGAGACACCCACCATATAAAGGTACACTATAAACCTCAAATGGGAGGTAGCACTGTGGCATAGTGAGTTAAGGCCCCACCTGCGATGTGAGCACCCTAATGGGTGCCAATTCATGTCCGGGTTGCTTCATTTCCCATCCAGCTCCCTACTTATATGCCTGGGAAAGCAGTAAAAGATAGCACAAGTTCTTGGGCCCCTGCACCCATGTGGGAGACCCGGAAGAAGCTCCTGGCTCCTGGCTCCTGGCTTCAGCCTGGCCTAGTTCTGGTCATTGTAGCCCTTTGGGGAATAAACCAGCCAATGGATCTGTGTGTGTGTGTGTGTGTGTGTGTGTGTGTGTGTGTGAGCCCTTCTCTCATTGTAACTTTGCCTTTTAAATAAACCAATAAATAAAAAAAAAAAACCCTTCAAAGAAATAGCCCTAACAAATAAAACCGAAGTATTTATAGGAAGAAAGATGGGTATAAGCAACCTGCAATCAGACGACAGCCAGCAACTTGACAAGACTGGATTCAGTCAGTGGAGAACAGAGCTGTTGCCATGCATACAAGCCAAGAGTCACAACTGAGAACTAGGTAAGTTCACACAAAGTGAATCTGAAAATACCATGTCTCCAAAGACAAAGGCAGATCCAAGCCAATAACAGCAGGTAAAATGAGAAGGAGAAAGCAGTTTTGCTATTCATTAGAGCCTACTTAAATCCTTAATGACAAGTCTCAGCATGAAGGTTTTAAGTCCAAAGGTCAGCAATGGGGTCAGAAAAAAAAAAGGCGAAACAGGAAGGCAGATCAGTGTTTCCTCTGGGTAAATATCCAGCAACTGAAAAATGAATGCTAAAATTTGAGTGTTAAATGGAAATCAGAACAACAAAATATTAAAACAGAAAAAGCCTCCATCTCCAGCAGAGACATGAAGTCTCAGCACATTATCGGGGAGAAGGTCTTCTGGTGTCCCGACCTGACACAAGAACTCTCTGGAGTTCTGCCAGGCAGATGGCCACAGGTGGCCCCATCCCTTGTGCAGGGACAGGAGTTCACAGGAGTTCCTGTGAACAGAGGCCCTGCAGATCCCAAAAGTGCTTTTCAGATCAGAGTGGAGTGAAGCTCGGCACCCAACAAAGAGACCCCAACACAGGAATGGGTTTTGCTTTTCACAGGCAAGCAAGATAATTAAAATAATATTTTCTCTCATTCATTCGTCATGATCTACTTTAACTGGCTATATAATTCTGTATGATGCCTGTAGTGTCTTAAGATTTGTTTCTGGTCAGCTCCGTGGCTCACTTGGCTAATCCTCCGCCTGCAGTGCTGGCACCCTGGGTTCTAGTTCCATTTGGGGCGCCAGATTCCGTCCCAGTTGCTCCTCTTCCAGTCTAGCTCTCTGATGTGGCCCGGGAGTGCAGTGGAGGATGGCCCAGATGTTTGGGTCCCTGCACCCTCATGGGAGACCCGGAGAAAGCACCCAGCTCCTGGCTTCGGATCTGCGCAGTGCCGGCCATAGTGACCATTGGGGGAGTGAACCAGCGGAAGGAAGACCTTTCTCTCTGTCTCTCTCTCACTGTCTATGACTCTACCTGTCAAATAAAAATTAAAAATAGAAAAGATTTGTTTCTTACAGTGACATTTATTTCATTATTATTACTCATTTTCAAGAATGTTCAAAAATACAGTATTAAATTTAATGTGGGAAAAAATATTGCTTAAAAGTTTTTTGCCTCCCTTCAAAGACTCCACACTACAGCTGTACAGAGGATATCTGTATTTTGCTCCCCAGAAGAAAGAGTTTGCATTCAAATACTCTCTTATCCCTGCAAAGCCTTATGAATTCAATATCTGTCACTACTCTTAATTTCTATTAATATGACTTTAATCATTGTCTAACTCCTTTTACCTGCAAATGTTTTGTTCCTTTGACTAGATTGTAATTATTTAAGGTTCTCAGCTTAGTGGACAGTCAATAGAAGTTCAGTGAATACCTGGTAAACAGCGCTGTGTCCATTGACCGGAGGACTTGTGTAGTGAGCATATGATTTACTTTCTACTCTATACTTTTCTGTTTTTTTTTTTTTTTTTTTTGGGGGGGATTTCTTTTTTTTTTTTTTTTTTTTTTTATAAAGCTTTTATTTAAAGAATATAAATTTCCAAAGAACAGCTCATGGACCACAATGGCTCCCCCCCCACACAACTTCCCTCCCTCCCCCCACCCTCCCCTTTCCCGCTCCCTCTCCCCTTCTGTTCACATCAAGATTCATTTTCAATTCTCTTTATACACAGAAGATCAATTTAGTACATATTACGTAAAGATTTCAACGGTTTGCCCTCGCATAGAGACACAAAATGATAATACTGTTGGAGTACTAGTTATAGTATTAATTCACAATGTACAGCACATTAAGGACAGAGATCCTACATGATTTTTTTTTTAAAAAAATTGATTAATTGTCTATGCGATTTCCAATTTAACACCAAGATTTTTTAATCATTTGCAATTATCTTTATATAAAGAAGATCGATTCAATATATACTATGTAAGGATTTCATCAGTTTGCACCCACTCAGAAACACAAAGTGTAAAATACTGTTTCAGTACTAGTAATAGCATCACTTCACATTGGATAACACATTAAGGACAGATCCCTCATGAGACGTAAGTACACAGTGACTCCTGATGTTGATTTAACAATTTGACACTCTTGTTTATGGCGTCAGTAATCTCCCTAGGCTCTGGTCATGAGTTGCCGAGGCTATGGAAGCCTTTAGGGTTCGCCGACTTCGATCTTATTCCCACAGGGCCATAGTCAAAGTGGAAGTTCCCTCCTCCCTTCAGAGAAAGGTACCTCCTTCTTTGATGGCCCCGTTCTTTCCACTGGGATCTCACTCGCAGAGATCTTTCATTTAGGTCTTCTGTTTTTTCCAGAGTGTCTTAGCTTTCCATGCCTAAAATATTCTCATGGGCTCTTCAGCCAGATCCAAATGCCTTAAGGGCTGATTCTGAGGCCAGAGTGCTATTTAGGACATCTGCCATTCTATGAGTCTGCTGTGTATCCTGCTTCCCATGTTGGATCATTCTCTCCCTTTTTCATTCTATCAGTTAGTATTAGCAGACACTAGTCTTGTTTGTGTGATCCCTTTGACTCTTAGACCTATCAGTGTGATCAATTGTGAGCTGAAATTGATCACTTGGACTAGTGAGATGGCCTTGGTACATGCCACCTTGATGGGATTGTATTGGAAACCCCTGGCACAATTAAGTTACACTTACTTTTTCTCCCAGTAATTTCTCTAAAACTTGTCTGCTTTCGTGCTTTCCCTACCAATTTAGTCTCTTGACAACCCCTTCAACTGATAATTAGACAAAATTTTCCAATGCTATTTAGAAAAATTAGGAATTGGGCAAGATTTACTCTTGGAAGTCAGATTTGAACATTTCGTGAAGATGATTGAAAAATCTTGGTGGTGGGGAGTATCAGTGAGCAAAGATTTGTCTCGAATCAGACCCAGAACTCTATTTCATATTTTGTCTGCCCATCACATGAAGGTAAGGTTAAATGAAGGTGAAACAAGATGCCCCAACACCAAGCCTGGCTTCATTAAGTGATTTCCCTGGTATACACTGCACAAATCTATGCATCAAAGGGTTCCTAAAAGTAAAAACCAAGGGGATAAGGGAGAGAGTGTCAAGAATATTTGACAACTCCATCAGTGTTAACATTATAGTCCCTGCAGATTTTAGCATCAAAATGACCCATCTCTCTCCTCCAAGACTCACTTGCTGGCAAACTGTAAATGTCAAACTCTCCAGGTGATAAATGGAGAAGAAAAATATAAGAGCAACAGCAACTAGGCACTGCAGCTTGAAAATGCACATGTTCTTTTTCTTTTATTGCTGAGGCCAAAAAGAAATCAGCACCACACTGTTGCATTTTTTAAACCTCTTGTTTATAATACAAATGATAATACTATAAAAGCTGTAGCAAGGCTCAGACTCCAATGAACTTACTGTGAAAAAATGGCAGTTTTTTATATCATTGCACACAATCAAAGGCCCCAGTAGGTGCTCAGTGATACGAAACTCCATAGATCATTCTAGCAGTGACTATCAAAAACATAGCTACTTTCATTACCTTAGCTCCATCTTAAAATGTCGACAACACATAGCCTTTCACATAGTAGATGTTATAAAGACAAAATCAGCAATAACTGGAACAGAAGCTTTCTTAAAAAGGAATATATTAATATCTGGAAATATATATATATGTACATATACACCCAGAAAAATATATCTTTGATAAATGCAAGTCTCTTTCTCTCTCTGTTATACTCACACACTGTACTTTCTGATAAAAAACAATTTTCCCTATATCATTATAAGTTTGCTAAATTCATCCACTACCATCTACCAGAAATATTAGTCATAATTTTAGCATGGCATGTTTTATTTCAGCCATTCAGATCTAGTTCCTAAACAGTGAATTCTTTGAGAGGAAAGATCATATTATTTGATCTTTAAATTACAAGCATTAGCTTTGGGTCTGCCATATGACAGGTAATTAATAGTAACTTAATAGAATGGGTGGATGATGGATGAGTTAAGTTTGGGAGCTGAAGACACAGATACAGACATACATACCCAAACACACACACACACACACACACACACACACACACACAGTTATTTGAGGTCTTTGAAGGTGAGGCTGCAAAACAGAGTCATTTTTCCTCCTATATTCTTTACCTTGAATTAATCATGAGATGTACATAACTGTTACCAGGTAAATGGTGTCAAGTATTCAAGCTTGCTCTCAGCATTAGGAAAATAACAACTAACAACAATGTTTAGACAAAATTTGATGCTCAGTTCAGTGTTAGCCTATGTCTTTAATTATTTAGATACCCAAATTAATATTAAACATCAAACTTGTACAAAAGACAATCATGCAATCAAATAGATTAGAAATTAATTAATCCATTTAGTATGTCATATGGACAAAGCATGTTTCAGAATTATTCTTATCTGATTGACATTTTGGTGTAATGAAGTGAAAATTTAAGTGAAAATATTCTCATGTATAATACAAGTTGGGGTTATGAAATAATGGAAGAAAAATTTAAAAGTTTATAAGATGAAAACATATGTCCGCACAAAAAAGCTGTGCAAGCCTTCGGGCAGCAGTCAAGCTGCACTTTAGATGCCTGTGTCGCACCTCAGAGTGCATGGATTTGAGTCCCAGGTCCACTCTTCATTTCAGAGCCCCTAATACACACTCTGGAAGGCAGTGGTTGATGGCTCAAGTACTTGTGTCCTTGCCACCCACGTGGGAGACACAAACTATGTTCCTGGCTCTTGGATTCATCCTGGTCCATCCCTGACTCTTGTGGGCATTTGGGGAGTGACTCTCTCTCTCTCCCTCTCTCTCTTTCTCTATTTCTGTCTCTATAATTCTGTCTTTAGGATAAATAACATGAATACTTAAAAAAAAAAAAACAGAATTGTACATGAATGTTTCTAGAAGCTTCTAACAAGCAAAATCTGGGAATGGGCCAGATGTCCTCTTTACAGATGAATAGTTAAGGAACCTGTAGTACATTCATATCATAGCACACTATGCAATAAAAAAACAAAGAAAATTAGAATGCATGTAACAACTTGGGTGTATCTTCAGAAAACCATCTTGAGTCAAAAAAATCAGTCTCCAATGCTAACATACTGTATGATTCTACTTATGCAACATTTTGAATGACAAAATTTTAGAAATGGAGAACAAGAAAGGAATGATGGGGTTAACGAAAACATGGGCATTTTAAAGGGATCCTTCTAGTGATGGAGTTTTCTCTATGATGACAGTAGCTGTAGACACATGACCCTGCACAGGAGATAAAATTGTGTAGAATTAAACACACAGGTGGAGTGGGTATTCTGGCACCATGGCTAGAGCTGGCTGGGGCACCTGCATCTCATATCAGAGGATGTAAGATCAAGTACCTCCTCTGTTTCCAATCCAGCATCCTGCTATGCACACATTGGGAGACAGCAGACGATGGCTCAAGTATTTTGTCTCTGCAACCCACATGGAAGCTTTGGATGGAGTTACTGGATTCTGGCTTCACCTGGCTGTTGCAAGTATTTGGGATATGACCCAATGAATAGAAAAGTCTATCTTTCTCTCCTATTTTTGTTTATTAAAATAAACAAATAAACAAAACATAAATTTACACAGAGACACACAAATGTCTATAAGTAAAATATGAAAAACCTAAAGAAAATTGATAGATTATATCAAAATCAGTATCTTGGTTGTGATATTGATAGCTAATTTTGCAAAGTGTTAACATTAGGGGTCTCTTACTATTTAATACAACTCTATATGAATATAAAATGTTCTCAATATTTCAACAAAAGTATATTCATTCTTAAAGATCAATCATTATTTTTATAAAATCAAAGTGAAAGACAAAAACAATTTATGTACAAAACAATTAATAATCACTTAAAACTAGCTATAAAGAAAGAGAGTACAATTAGTAAGAGAGTGTGCATGCAAAATAACCTAAGGATAATGCTTTTGTAATTGATTCAACAACTATATGAGAAAAATTTAATAATGAAGCAAGAAAAAAGATATTAAATAATGCAAGTATTTTCATAATTGCTTCACAATTATGACATAATTGTAAGTAAAGTAACCTTTAAGAATTATAGATTAGATTTAGTTTCTTGAGATTAAATTTGGGCCATGAATTGAGTAAATGAAGGAAATAGACAAAATGATTTCAAATTCCTGTGTGATAAACCCATGACCAACCTTTCTAAATCCAGACCTGATAAGGAATATAAAGCCTATGAAGGAAAGAATAAAATGTCTGAGGAAAAAGAGTATCCCCCAAAGTGTCGTGCTTTATAATTCATATCACTTGAAGGTGCTGAGAAATTCGTGATCCAACTCTATAACAGCAAACTTCAAATATAACTGCAGAAAGCTTACAAATAAACTTGTGAAAGTCTGAATATTTTAAATCAAAATTGCAGATTGAACTTTATAACCTGAAGCTTATTGGACACAGGTGTTTGGCCACTGGGGATGTGAATATCCTAGTTATCTTAAGAATATTTAAATCTTGATTATAGGGACCCTCATTAGGTCAGACTAAAAGTCTCTCACAATTGTCCTATCAATGCTTTTCATAGTGCAAGACAGGTTATATGGCAGTACTTCCCAATCCATACTGCGCATGCATGTCCATAAGGAGTTTTGTTAACATGCAAATTCCGACTCAGTATGTCTGAAGTGGAATCTAGTACTCTGTATTTTTAACTAGTTTCCCGGGGATGCCTGAAGCAAAAGTCTGGACACACACCTTGAATTGTAGTGCAGTAGTAGATATACGCTCTAATCAAGCATTTGTTGTTTAAGAATTTTGTAGTCTGCCTGGGAGACAAGACAAAGCATAAAATAATGTTCTATTAGGGCAGAATGCCTCAGCAATTTACCCCAGACTGAAAAATACTGTGGGGGAGGACACAGAGTTGAGTTGATGTCCTTTGTCCAGTTGCCCAAGTTTCCTTCATGGAAATTGCCCTTCTGTGCTGTTTTGCCAGGGTTTGTGCCAATTAAAGTCAAAAGAAGTGATCTCAGTTTACATCACTGCATATTAATTAATGCTGAGATTTTATGAAAAGGGAGAAATAGAAATGCTAAGAAGTTGAATTTCAATTATGTTAACCAATGAGAAATGCAAGGAATATGGGGACAGTTTTCAAGAAAGAGCCTGAGAGACAAAATAATTCATGCAGCCAATGCATTCTTTAAGAAGGACGTGCAAGAAAATCTTCACTGATGACAAAGAAATAAGTATAACAAGAAATTAATAGCTGAATTGAAAGCTGATTCTATTAAAGCCTGAAACATCAACCTGGAACTAACTCAAATTCTTTAGAAATAAGTACAAGAAAAGTCCATCATTTTGATGGAAAATACAGGACAGGGCAAAAGCAAATTTAAATGTAACTCATGATAATAAAGAGCAAGAAAACAATGATAGTCAGAGGGGAAAAGACTAATAACGGAACTCAAGTACAGTAGAAGATTAAAAAAAGATAACTGCAGAAAAAATGAAATTGCTATCTTTTATAAGTAAAAATCTGAGGTCAAAAAATTTAGGAGATGCAAGTCTGATATATCATTTGCATACTTTTGAACAATAAAATATTTTCTTGAGCAAATTACAAATATATTCATTTCCCAAAAATTATTTGAGTTTTTGAAGTAACAAATTATTTTAAAATTAATCAGCATAACTTTTAGATAAAAATATTCAAGACAAAAATGTAAAAATAAAATGGTTACACTAAAGAATCATTTTGGATTTCATTATACAAAGAATATATATGTTTGAGACAGCCATAAAAAGTGACAAATGGGAAGGACTTCCAAATCTGGCATGTGGAAAAGAAGAAATGCATGTGTTTGCAAGAATTTTATGTGTGCTATACTTACGGGAATAGAAAATAAATACATGAAATAAACTAGTCCCAAATAGTCTTGGTTTAAAAACAAAATCCCACTTTGGGAAGAAAATAATGTGATTGAATGATAATAAATTAATAGGTACATATTTAGATACAGAAAATATAGAACATTGGAAAATTGCTATAAAATTAAGAAAAAGTTGCCTTAACATCCATGCTTATACAAAAAAAAAAAAACTTGTATAGGTTATGAGATCGAAAATTATTATCGAAAATTATGAAAGCATAATTTCTAAAAAATAAAGTGTAATGAGCCCCAAGGAATGACCATAAAATGGGCACAAGTTTGACTAATCTGCCTAATTCCCCAGTAGGGACAAGCAGATGGACCTAGGTAGGCAGGTTGGTGAATGCACACCAATTTATAAGCCCACTTGCATTGCGTGACTATGCTGTGAAACACTGTTGCAGCTCTACTCATACTTCCTTGACACTCACTGTTAATGGTGTTCAACTGCAAGCATTTGTGACTCTAAGTGAGGGTTTTCTCTAGGCCCATTCATTACAGATGGATCATGCTAGTGATAAAGAAATAATCCTTATGGGAGCATACCTCTGTAAGTGATCAATGAAGTTGGGAAAGATAAATACCTCAGCTTCCCACTCCCCAAGTTAAGAAAACTTTGAGATAAACTACCCAAGTATTCATAGTCCTCTCAATAGAGATGATCTTCAGTACCTACTGCAATACCCAGATTGGTCCTCATCTCACATAAGGGTTTTCCCACCAGGGAACCCTGGGACAACCTCTCAAAATGATTCCTTGTGCATACATTTTTGTATCCATGTCCTCTGGAAGAACACAGTGACACAGCATCACCTGTACCCAACCTACCTCAACAATGGATGCTATCATTTTTTTAAGTAATTAACAATTTGGTGAAAAAACAATGACATGTTATAGACCATTTGTTGGTGTCTTTTTTTATTACTAGAGAAGTTCACATGTTTTCTTGTTTGTTGTTCAAGTGCGTCTTTTATTGGACTACATTGTCCACTTATCCTTTTTAAGTGTATAATTCATGTATTCTTATTGATTTGAAAGATCATGGGAAGGCCAACACAATGGCTCACGTGCTTAATCCTCCGCCTGCAGCGCCGGAATCCCATTTGGGCGCCAGCTTCTAGTCCTGGTTGCTCCTCTTCCAGTCTAGTTCTCTGCTGTGGCCTGGGAGTGCAGTGGAGGATGGCCCAAGTGCTTGGGTCCCTGCATCCACATGGGAGACCAGGAAGAAGCACCTGGCTCCTGGCTTTGGACAGGCACAGCGCTGCCTAGCAGCCACTTCGGGAGTGAACCAATGGAAGGAAGACGTTTCTCTCTCTCTCTCTCTCTCTCTCTCTGTCTATAACTCTACCTGTCAAATAAATTTTATAATAAAAAAGAAATATCATGGTATACAAAAGAAATGATTGAAATATTTTCTATGTGTGTTTGAAATACATACATTTATTTATCATTCATTTTTCATTCTTGGTATTCAAATCAGCCAAATATATAATTTATGATTTCTGGTTTTAGCCTTCTATCTAGAAAGACCTTTGTGACCCAAAATTTACACAGCAAAATGAGAGTGATAATGGTTTAATACCTGACTGAACAGTGTATTGCACTTATTTAATCATAATAGTTTTAATAAAATATTACATTTCAATCTAACCAAATTACCATAAAATCTGCTAGGAGGATATTGGGATGTAAAGAGCGGAAACATGTGGGCACATGTGAATGTGAAATGAGATAAGTCCTTATTTCCATACTAGGGATTTAAAAGGTACACTAAAAACGTACACCCAAAACTGAAAAGCATTATATTCCATAGAAAAATGCAGATAAACATTAAATAATCAGCTAATTCAAGTAACATTATATGCCTCTGATGTTTTATTCTATTTTGTTTCTAAGGAGATCTGTATGACTGTTAACGTTTATAAATACATACACATCTAATTTTTAATGAAATAGACTATGAAAGCAAACGTACTATAGGATTACATGTATATATTTCAAAATCAATTAGTTTAATGTATTCTTTTAAAACTTACACTGCTTTCTTTTTGGTTGGTGGTTGTTTTCTTTGAAAGTAATTCATATTTTACATGCTCATTTTGGCTTGCTAAATTTCATTCTATCTAGTGGGATATGGCTGAAAATTATTACCTTAATATATTTTCTGCTATTAAGGAACTATTCCTAGTGTTTCCCTATTGAATAGAGTAAAAATCTTTCTAGCCATATTTCATTACTGATTTTTGCCAATATTTGTTGTCAAATACTCTTTTGTAGCTTTTTAAAGAGATTTATTTAATTTATTTATTTGAAAGTCAGAGTTACATGGAGAGTGTGCTTGTTTTTGTTTTTAAAGATTTATTTATTTATTTGAAAGGCAGCATTATAGAGAGAGGGAGAGAGAGAGATCTTCAATCTGCTGGTTCACTCTCCAGATAGCCACAATGTCCAGGGCTGGGCCAGGCAGAAGCCAGGAGCCAGGAGATTTTGGGTCTCCCACATGGATGGCAGGGGCCCAAACACTTGCGCCATCCTCCGCTGCTTTTTCCAGGTCACTAACAGGGAGCTGGACGGGAAGTGGTGTGGCCAGAACAGGAACCGGTGCTGTATGGAATGCCAGTGTCACAGGCAGCAGCTTACCCTGCTATGTCACAACACTGGCCCTAGTTGTGAAACAGTCTTAATCATTTTTTTGGCAAGGAAAAGTTGATCGTGCAGCACACATCTTTGTCATTTAGCTCATTAATATGAGTAATTATAATATTTTTCACTAATAGTAAGGCACCATGTAATTCTCCAGATAGCGTAGGATCAAATGGAGTGAAATTTTACATGTTGCAGGAATTTATTATCTAGTATTTTGTTCATTATTTTTTAAAACTTAAAGATCTTTATATTGTCTTTTATATTATTTTCATATCAAAGCCTCACAGGTTTTTTTTTTTTTTAAAGCAAATGAAAAGTTTTCCTTCTTTGCTCTAAAATTTATTAAACAGCAGCAAATTTGCTTAAATATTGACACAATCTGTAAGATTTAATTTGCTGTACCTTTTGGTTTGGGGGCTGATTAATAACAGCATTAAACATAGTTATACATCCTTTAAATGTCTATCATTTGTGCCATTCTGTTTTCTCACGATTCCTCCTTTCCTTTTTCTTCATCCTTCCTTCCTTGATCTCTTCCTCCCTTTTACAACTTTTATTTCCTCTTGGCTTCTCATTTTTAAAACATTTTTTGAAATACAATATGCATACCAAGAGATGCACCTGAGTGCATAGATAAGTGAGCTTCCCTAATGGCTCTACATTCTATTCCTTCCCATCAATATTCCAACAATTACTGAAAATCTCTATCTCTACAAAACTTTTTCATTTATCACAAGGAAAAGCTTTCCTTTGCTTTGTGAGAAACAGTAGAGAGATTAGGGGATTTAGCTTTTAACTTCATAACTTTCTTTTTGAGCTTCTGTATCTTTTATTGAAATGTTTTGTATCCTGGTTTACTTATGAGAAAAAAGAATGAGTTTTACAATTATACTGACTAAAAGATTATAAATGTAAAATTCCTGGTAATAACTTATCAATACATACCAATAAAAATAAAATAGATATACTTTGATTTAATGTTTTGGGAGGATTTTTGTTGATTTTGGAAATCAATGTTCTTCTGGAAAATGATCCAATTTACCTAGACTTTCATTTCTAATGGCATATTGCTATGAAAGTCACTTGCCTGTGATTTTTAAATTCTATTTCTCTCACTCTCTGGATGATTGTATGTTTACTCCTATGTATGGATATATATGTGTTCTAATTTTCCTGAATAAGCCAAAGATTAATTTATTCTTTCATTGTTTTTGTAGAAATAGTTATTAAGTTCATGACTGGTCTGTTTCTTATTCTTTTTGTTTAATTTTCAATGTTTTTTGTTTAGTATCTTCCTTCTCTGTTCTTTATATATTTTTCTTCTGAATTAGTGACAAGTTTTAGGAACCACACTTTTATTATAAAAGTACTAAAGTGATATTTTCTGATCTGCACAAGCAAGAAGATGAACGGATTACACGCGACTCTTCGAGGGTCTGTAAGAGAGCAGAGGACACAGGACAAACCCCTGTCCCAACTCTGGAGATGCAGGCACACAGATACAGGGTGCCACAGCTCATGGTCGTCTAGGGCATGTCTTACTGTGATTTTTTTTTCTGCTTTACTTCAAAGTACAAATAGGCTCACAGATTGTAGACGACACAGCACCAAAGGAAAGCACAGTGAGATACACTCGGTGAGGGGGTGCTATTCCAGAGCTGTGGGTTAAAGGGCATCTTGCTGTTGGCGTTACATGTGCCCGAACCATCTACATAGTTCTCAGAGCACCCTCTTTCCTGCAATACTGTATGCATATTTAACCTCCCTGCTAACTGCAATGAACCTATACTTGTGCTTTGAAAATATGTCCTTTTTATTGACCTGCCACAGTGCCCAGACTACTCACAGAAATTGACATTTTTGTAATCAAGCTAAAATATCTTCGTAGAGATTGCTTTAGCATTGATTTCCCCAATATACAGTAATTTTCTTCCACCTAATGCTTCCTTCATTATATAGAAGTGTTTTATTATATTTGGGGTTGTGCTTATTTCGTTTGTTTGGATTCCTTTTGCAAACCTACAGGTGTCTGACTATCGGTCCTTTATTATCTACCTTCATCCCCTTTTCTGCTCTTTTTTTTTTCTGCTTCCAACTGTTACCAGTGAATGGCAGGGTTCTTGTCTTTGCGCAAGAAAGAATTCAGGCGTGAAACAGAGTAGTGGAAAATAAAATAGCAAGGTTTATTAAGGAAGGGACATCCGCAGGAACGGATGGGCACCTCTCCAGACAGAACCTGAGAGGGAGTGCCCAGTTGCTCAGACTGGGGGAGAGCGGGGTTACATAGAGAGTACACCTGGGCAGGCCAGGTGGGCGGCTCAGCATAGAGGCAGAGGGCTGAGCGTGCAGTCTGGTTGAGGCCGGGGGTTTTTAAGGGGATAGGTCTTGCCTGCCTACCTCTGCTCCTCTTGGAACAAAGGACTTCATGGATGTAAATAGAAAAAACTCCTGTCTGAGTTTCCCCCCTGAAGTTATCAGACAGGGGGTAGCCTGGCTGGCACCACCCTGGGTTAGAGGAAGGGTGTGCAAGACCCCCTGGAGGATCAGGATCCCAAGAAGGATATTTGAAATATAGATATCAGGCAGAAGGGGCAGGGACCCCCACCTGGCAGGTTATCTGATAGAAGGGGGCAGGGCAGGATGCAAATACAGGGCTGCCCCTGAAACCTTATCGGGATGACTTTGAGATGTACGTGCTGGACCCAAATGTCTTCTTAGGCCTTTGTCACACACACATAAGCTCATATCTGACTTTCTACCTAACACAACCATTTGCAGTTTATCCCTGTGTTCCATGTGATTGTCCTTCAGACTGTGAGCCACTTCGCTGCCTTGTACGTTGTTGTCATATGATCATTTTTATTTATGATTTTTTTGCACATCAATTTTGCATCTAGCTGCTAAGTTTTTTTAGTTAGTCCTTGTGTCTACTTCTCTATTTTGTTTCATACCCATAGCAAATCCTCTCATCACCTCATTCCATGTCTTTATTAATTCCTCTTGGCATTTAGCCCATGTTTTTATTAATCTTACAAGTGTAAATTATTTGAGAATTGTATTTCCAGTTTTCCAGGTGCTTTGTAGTCAATCTTCTTCTTCTTTTTTTTTTTTTTTTTTTTTGTTTACAGGCAGAGTGGACAGTGAGAGAGAGAGACAGAGAGAAAGGTCTTCCTTTTTTTGCCGTTGGTTCACCCTCCAATGGCCGCCATGGCCAGCGCGCGGCAGCCGGCGCACTGCGCTGATCCAAAGGCAGGAGCCAGGTGCTTCTCCTGGTCTCCCATGGGGTGCAGGGTCCAAGGACCTGGGCCATCCTCCACTGCACTTCTGGTCCACAGCAGAGAGCTGGCCTGGAAGAGGGGCAACCGGGACAGATTCCGGCGTCCCGACCAGGACAAGAACCCAGTGTGCTGGCGCCACGGGCAGAGGATTAACCTATTGAGCCTCGGTGCCGGCTCTAGTCAATCTTCTATGTGATACATTGCAATTCTTATAGCTTGCTTCAATTTTGTTTTGTTACTATGTATTTTGTTTCTTTTTCCTCCTGAATTATCTTTAAATATAGAGAGTCCTAGGTAGTCTTACCCCACCCTGACCATTGATATTCTTTGTCACTTTGTTAGAGGAAACAATATTCCCGCTTTCTCATCTTTTCATAGGCAGACTTCTCAGCAGAGAATGAAATTGAAAGCAAAATCCCTGGGCTCTGTATCCAGCTTCTTCAGTAGACCCAACCTTGATTAATACTGAAGAAGCTGGCAGTCCCAGTCAATCTATCAAGTGAGATAAATGTGTTAGGGTTTTGGTACTTGTGACTCCATGTCTGAGGCTTACTTCACGGTTATTTTCAAGAGACCATCATCTGTACTTTGTCCTCTATAAAATATGCTTACCTGGGCGCCTCTGTGTCTGCAGCTCTCCAGCTGTTTTTCCTGAAATTGAGTGAATGTAATCAAGTCAGCTGAGTTAGTATTGGGGTTACAGGTGGGGCAGGGATGGAGGCAGTTAGTTCTTGGAAGGTTGGTAATTAAGTTTCCTTTAAATTCTTTTTGTTGTTGTTGTTACTTAAGATTTATTTATTGAAACTCAGAGTTGCTGTGTGAGGAGGGAGAGAGAGAGAGAGAAAGAGAGAGAGAGAGAGAGAGAGAGAGAATCATCCATCCTCAGGTTCTCTCCCCAGGTGGTCACAGCAGCCAGCACTGGACCAGGCCAAAGCTAGGACCAGCAGCTTCCTCTGGGTCTCACACTGGGTGGCATGGGCCCAAGTATGTGACCCATCTTCTGCTGCTTTTCCCAGGGCATTATGAGGGAGGTATATCAGAAGTAGAGCAGCAGGGACACAAACTGGCACCTATATAGGATGCATGCATCACAGACAGTGATTTACCCACTACCCACTATACCACAACACCAATCCTGCCTTTAAATCCTGAAACTCTTGAAAATATTGAGTACCTTCGCAACCCCCTTGACTAGCAGAGATGGAAAGAGATCTGGTGACACAGCACACTAATTTTTGGAAGTTGACAAGACTTCACAAGGACTTTTTATAAACTCTTAGATTCAAGAATGTATATTTTGGGTTTTCTCAAAACTCATCTGTTCTCTTGATTTTGAGTCATCCATTACTCTAATAACGAAAACAGGGAACTACATAACTTGTCAAGAAATGCTTGGATATCCTCAGGAAATGTAGGGCATAGTGCTTGCAAGCAAAACATGTAGATATGGGACACTCATTTTAAAAAAGCCTTGGGACACCAACAATTTCTTGTTTCCTGTCCAGATAAACTGCAGGCTTTAATTGTATCAATTATATGTATTAAGAAGGAAAATACATAGCTTAGCGAAGTGCATATGCTCTAAAACCAAAAGGAGTAGGATGATTGGAGTTGATAAATTAGCTCAGAAAATCTTTTTGACAAAGCCAAATTTTGCATAGGAACATTCCGATACATTGGATATGAGGGATAGGGATAGGTTAGAAGTTCTGAATAAAAGAGAAGCACTAAGATGACAATAACACATTGAATCCTTAGTTTTGGAATAATAGAGGTTAAAATACAAGGAGCTTATATTAAGCTTATACAAATGTTTGTTGAATTGAATAGCTTAATCTTCTCTGTCTCTGGAGACCAAAGAATAAATTGTTTAAATTGAATAAGAATGATTTAGAATCAGAATAATTTAAATGTCATATATTAAATCTTAAACACATAATGCTTTGCAAAGTGCCAAATAGAGGTCTAAAATCCAACATTCATAAGGGGATAATTTATCTCTGAAAAATTTATTTTCAAATGAAAATACAAAAATATCTGGGTAAACATGTAGGAAGCAGATTTCAGAGCAGATTTCATGGCTAAAATTTTGCAATCTGAGGGAGAAATGGTTTTTTAGCACTGCTTCTCTGATCTAAATACTGGCAAATAAAACTTCCCCAGGGATCAAGAAACATTGATAGCATCAATGCGAATAAATGCAGTTATTAGAAATCCACTGAACATTTCATCGTTCCTTCCTGTCACGTCAATAACTTGAGGTTTGATTCAGCAGGTTCTGGGTTACATAAGTGGTTCATGAGCCCTTGCTCTGATCACATTTCACTATTTTGACAAACTAGGACTATCCTAGGATTCAAAAAGTACTAAACACTAAGTTATTATCTCTGATCCTTGGAATCAAGCACCGCTCCATGAAGTACGATAAAACTTTGCACACAATGAGCACTACAGATTTTTACACAGCCTTAGTGTGAATGTATATGACCATTATGCTTAATCTCAATATTAATACTTGCTGAATCAGGAAATGAACTTTTAAAATTGAACCAAACACTGTAAATCCCCTAGAAAATAACTCCACACTTTTCCATGGACCCGTTCTTGGGAATGTCATGTCAAGGAATAATTGTGATTTTTTTTTTTTACTTTTGAAGATTTAATTTTCTTCTTTGGTTAAATCTAAATAAATACTTTTTGATTAGGAAGGACAGCTGGATATTTGAACAGGTGGTTGCAGAAGATTATGGAGTAGCTTCTCAGGGAAACATTCCTAACTAGATATACAGCCATCTGTCGGATATTGTTTAAAAATTCTTCTGTGTTGTGTGGAAAAGAATTATGAAATGAACTCTTACCAGTTCCATACGGACATTCTCAAGAATAGAGCTATCGATCAGGTAAGAAGAGACAAGTGTTAAATATTCCAGGGTATATTTTAAGAAAGGAATTATTCTAAATCTGGCTTTTCCAAAGTGAGCTTCATTAGTTTTAAGATTAGGATTCTAATACGTTTTATTAATCAAAAGGAGACTATGGAAAATACAACTGATAAATTCTGGGTTAGAGAGGTTTTACTTTGGTCTGTTTTATGTCAGGAATCCTCAGAGCTTTTAGTATATTTATGTATACTGTGACTAGTTAAGTAACAGTAATATTCTGGAGAAAACGTACTCTAAGGATAAAGAATTTGTAACTGAACAAAAAATCTGACCAGACCTGAGAACAAGTAACATCTACCATTCCTCAAATCTCTTCATGAGCCAGAGGCTGAGAAGGAAGGGACCTTGACCAGCAAGAGAACAAACCGCTGTTGCTGTCCATCTCTGTGAGACAATTGGTTGCTTGCAGGTCCTGATACTTCATACCCCTTCCTATCACTGTATCATGTTAAGTAGAAAACATTTGAACAGATGGCACCAGAAAAGAAACAGTAAGATTGCATGATCTGCACATAGTGGTGGTAGCCACATATGCAGCACCACTGACAAGGGGTAGATAAGGGAAGAAGCACACAGCAGTGTATGCATGAAATCACAGTTTAACAAGAACTCTATCAGTGCAAACACAGATGTGTGCCAGAGGGGATTGTTGTCTCAGTAGTAAACTGGGTACTAGCCCAATAATACAAATGAAGAAGATTGGAAGTCATACAGATTAACCTAAGAATACAATAACAGGAATGAAATTCACATTGGGGATAGTTAAAAACAAAACCAATGATGACAAAATAAAAAATGAGATTTCATATTTTGCTACTTTGGTTTTGTAGAAGAGTTCATTACAGATATTTTCTTGTGATAAAAATCTGCATAATGTTAATATTTTTCAGATACATACACCTTTCATTCCAATAAAATGACTCTTCTTTTCTTAAATTATATTTAACTTTATATTAGCATTAAAAATTGTGAATTTTACAATAGTTTCCCTTTTTTTGAGATTTGTTTATTTATTTTGAAGTCAGAGTTACATAGAGAGAGAGAGACAGAGAGATCTTCCATCTGCTTGTTCACTCCTCAGATATTCACAAGAGCCAGCACTGGGCCAGGTCAAAGCCGGGAGCCAGAAACTTCATCTGGATCTCCCATGTGAGTGGCAACATCTACTGATTTCCCCAGGCCATTTGCAGGGAGCTGTATCAGAAATGGAGCAGCCATGTCATGAACTGGCACCTATATGGGATATATGGGATGCTGGCATCGCAGGTGGTGTCTTTACCTACTACACAACAACACCAGTTCCCTTTTTATCTATTTAATTTTTTTATATTTTTGTTCCTTTCAACTTTGTGTCACAATTTGTTCAAGTATGCAATGGATAGATAGATAGATAGATAGATAGATAGATAGATAGATAGATAGATAGATTAGATAGATAGATAGATAGAAAATACTATATGGCTACATTTATTTCGTTTCCTTTTCGGGGGAATGGTGAAAGTAGAAAAATTTGAGAATCTTTGCAATTTCATGGTAGTGTTGAACACATTCCTGATAATTTTTGCTCCTTATTTTGGACTTCTCATTTGTTTTCTTTCTATCCATTTGGCCATGGTGTTTTCATGCTGTTGTCATCTTCCCGGTGCTCCTTGGCTCTAGAAAGGGTCCTGACCTTTTCTGCCATTTTGCAAATGTTGCATGTTGCTTTTTAAAATTTTTCTTTAAAAAAAGGCAGGAAGGTGAATTATGTGCACACAGGAGAATTATTTTAGGGTAACTCTTTTCTATTATTATTACTATTATTATTATTATTATTATTTGAAAAGCAGCATTACAGAGAGAGCGAGACACAAAGAGAAAAATCTTCCATCTGCTAGTTTACTCCCCAAATGTCCATAATAGCCAGGGCTGATCCAGGTTAAAACCAGGAGCTAGGAGCATCAGCTGGGTCTCTCATGTGAGTACAGGGGCCCAAGCACATGGGTCATATTCTGTTGCTTTCCCAGGCGCATCAGAAGGGAGCTGGAATGGAAGTGGAGCAGCAGAGACACAAACTGGCACCTACATGGGATGCCAGCATCTCAGGGAGTAGCTTAACCTGCTGTGGCACAACACAGGCCCCCAGGTGTATCATTTTTTAACACATTTTAGGTACATAGGAAAAGAAAATACTCATTAAATACGTGATAAGAACATTAGCTCTTTTTTGGAGAAAGGGCTATTGTTGGACTGGTATATTAGCCAGTTGCAATAAACGTGATGTCTAGATTCAGTTATTTGAAAAAAAAAGTCACACTACGTAATTGAGATTTAAATGGATAAAGGTGACATGATAATATGATTTTGTGCATTTTAACTTATTAGTGTTTATCAAAAATTGATGTCTAGTGAGTGGATGTAATCCTGGAAGGAGATAAGCATTGGGAGGTTTCTTATATCATGTTTTATAACTCATTTGGATACACATGACTGGGATTTTTATCAAATGATCAAAGAGCACAATGCTTCAAAGGAGGTAAATATGTAGAAGCTTTACATTGGAAAAAAGTTTCCAAACCATACTAGAATGTTGGACAGAATTTAGTAAGTTGAAATTTCATTTTCGTCTTAAGAATTGTTCTTTGATTTTTTTCAACTATTTTGTCTCTAAATGGGAGTCCTGTGCTCAGTTCAGTGTACAGCCCATTTCAAGAGAGCCCTTAACAAATTAAAACCTGGCCAAAATGGTGTAGAGTCAAAATTGTTAAGGGAATTGGAGGCTTATCAGTGATTGCTAGCTGAGATATGGACTAGACAATCATTTCACAGTGCTCTTATGCAGTGAATTTTTTCCGTCAACAAGCTTTCATTGGCAGGCGAAGATGGACGAGCTTCCCCAGCCGTATAAAACCAATGGGCTGAGTCTTTTGCAACCATAGACACTCCCACAGATAATTGTCACCTAAGGCAAGATACAGTAACTTCCAATCAATAAACTGCTACTATATTTGTGCGATTAAGGAAGTCTAAACTAATGATTTTCCTTGAATTCTTTGCTACTGAATTTTATAACAAGGAGGAACAACACTACTGTGATCCTTTTTTAAAAAAGTTTTATACATTGTGTTCAGTGTTTATCATCCTATCTTTCAAAACATGCCCCTCATGAGAAAATCTATTTTAGATTAATAAATTAAAATTAATTTAGTTCTTACTTAAGGAAAGAAATAAAATATTAAGGAATAACACTTTGTCCGACGTGTTTGGACTTTTCCTATCTGCTTCTCCCTCAACTCCAAATCAGTTTTATTTTTCATCTTGGAGAGAACATTTTTTCTACTGTGAAGGCATGAATTGCGTGATCCACTCTTTATATATTTACTCAACACTGTATTCACTCCCTTACCCCAACATTTATTCTTCTTATCCCTTTTGCTGGAGTGACTTTTTTCTCACCCCTCTTTCTTTGTGAGCATTCATGGAATGGGACAATACATGATTTTTAATGATGTAATTTTTGAACTTTAAAGTACTTACATGTGTTCCTTTATTAAATGTATTTAAGTTTAAGTAATTATTTTATTGTAAATGTCAAATGAGACTATATGTATGAAAACACTTATGAATAGATACAGAATAGCAGAACAAAATATTTGATTTATTTTTATATTTTCCTTTTATAATTTGTTCTACTATTATATAATAAGCAAGTAAACTTTTTTCTAATTAATGCTGCAAACTAGATCTTTCATTTTATTGAAGTTATACAATGCCATTTTCATTCATCTGTCTTCCAGTTATTTCACGAAGTGTATCAATAATCCTGCAATACCTGACTCAGTCCATTTCACTGTGAAGTCTCCTTCACTATTGTCTCCTGCTTAGAAATTTGACCCACAGTCACTATATTATATGGAACTATAATAGAAGTTCAGAGGCATGAAAGATGAAAAGGACAGATAAGATCAATTTTGGATGACATAGACGGCTTTAAAAATATAAGTTCAAAACCAAGCAGAAAGCCCTGTGGTTCTACAGAAGATTTCCACAAGATGTACTTTGGGGATAGAAAGGAAGAGAGAAAGCATTTTTTCTAAATGGGAAATGGCAACTATTATGGCTCAATTTACAAGAGGTCCCACTGCTGTGTGATAGCTTCATTTTACATCTGTGACTTTTCTTCCCTCCACTATTATGCATCTCTATCAGATCGCTAGTATTGAAGGCCATTTGGCTTTTGTAGGTCTAGTTTTAGTTGATTTTTATACAAGCCTCTTTGCTTTTGCACCTATTGATATCCTATTTTTGTTCATTACAATTGGCCTGACAAATGGATTGTTCTAAAAACTTTAATCCAATATTACATAAAGAAGAAATCCTGTTATAGATACTGTCTTTATGAGCAATGCATTGGTATTGTGCATATAAGTTGTATATTCATAAAGCTTTGAATGAAACATTAACTTTATAAAGTAAAATTAAGGAGATGATGAAACATCTTTACAAAAATTCTCTATGCCTGTGAAGTTCATGCAATATAGCCCTTTTCTACAAAGAGTTTTACTCATCATTTCAATTAGCTAACATTAGAGATATCCTTTACGGCTATATCATTCAGTTGTATTTGAGCCACAGATAACTGTAGATAATCCTGAAGCCATTATCAACCATAAATTACATGAAAGAACTGATATTCATTTTTTCAACTGAATTAATTTGGTAAAGATTGTACTTATAATATGATTTAATAAGTCTAACATAAAAATAAAATGACAGACAATTTTTCTAAAGGCAAAGTGGAGAGAAATGATATATTATACATCAGGAAGGAAAAGAATCAACTTCATGAGTTTCTAGTAGTACAAATCAAGTACCTAATTGAATTCTAAATTTAATTACACAAACATTATATTTTCCTTCCACTATGCAAATATTTTGTCTTCAAGATTCTCTAAAACACCTATGGCGGATTTTATCATCAAAAAAAAATCTGGGCTGCTTTGCCCTTCGTTCTGGGTCAGCTAGAATAGTGAGAGGAAGGGGCTAATTGGGTTGTCCTTTCAGCTGCACAGAAGAGAGAAGTTGCAGCTTTCTTTCATCAAAAGATTTATTTCAACACCTTTTCTCATTTTCAATCAGTTGTCTGAGAAAATATAAAAAGACAGAGAGAATGGAAATGATTCTGACACTGTTTATAGCCAGAGCTAGAGCATATCACAAAGTCATTTCCTTCTGCCTGTCTCTCTCTGCAGCCTCTCTACTTTTATCCTTCCCCAATATTTTCTATAATTCTAATTATAAACTAATCTATTTCACTGATTTAAGATTTAAGCCTGTAAATTAAGCTCATTAAAAAACAGAAAGAATAGCAATTTTTATTTCAATAAGTCAAAGAGAGCTGAGGTTTAAGGCTAATATTCATGAGCATATAATTAACCAGGACTAGTCAGAGACTACAGATCTCCAATCACTCAGTAAACACGCTGAACAATGTTTCCACAAGCCAGATAAAACTATATTAATCACTGTGTGGTAAGCATTTTCTGGCATAGAAAAACAAAAGCATGGCTCCCCTCTCAAATCATTTAGACTATGCGTAAGGAATAAGAACATACAAAGTCTGATAATGAGCAAATAGGGAAAGTGGACACTTAATAATCAAAAAGAATGATGACTTGTACAAATTAGGTATATGAATAAGTAAATATAATTACGATTGATTTAAACAGATACAATTTATAAAAGGAAATAAATTTGCCTAAAACTTTGAAAATAATACAAGAGGAAAGCAGTGAGTAATAAAAAGTAAAGAAAGGAAGATAGGAGACAAGTAGTGTGGCTCAGTGGGTTAAGCCACTGCCAGTGACACTAACATCCCAAATGGGAGCACTGGCTTTGAGTCCTGGCTGCTCCACTTGCAATCTAGCTCCCTCCTAATGTGCCTGGGAAAAGTGGTGGAGAATGACTCAAGTGCTTGGGCCCTTGTTACCCACCTCAGAGACCCAAATGGGATCCCAGGCTCCTGGCTTTGGCCTGATACAGCCCTGGTCATTGAGGTCATTTGAGGAGTCACCAATGGATGGAAAATCTCTCGGTGTGTCTTCCTGTCTCTCTGACACTTTGTATTTCAAAGCAGTAAAATAAATCTTAGGGGAGAAAAGGAAGGAAAGGAATCAGTCTAAATGGTTATAACAATTCTTTTTCTTCCCATGCATGAATGGAAAATCCATTGGTAGCCTTTAAACATTTCTCTTTAATTCTGATATCTTCTAAAATATGGGATAATCAGGTCTTGAATATTACTATGTAGATGTAGGAATAAGATTGATGAAAAAGCCGAACTGTTTTATATTCGAATGTACATAACTTACAGAAAAGCAGATTTAAACTTTAGGAAAGCAGGAAAGATTCTATGAGCTCTTTGAAGAGAATTTTGAGGAATTTTGAGTGGGAGAGGAGATTCTTAAGGGCAGTTTGGTCTCTAATACAAAATGAAGAGACAGAAATGGGAAATTATTTAAATACACTTTGATGCAATTCTCAGGTAAATAATTTCTAATGGTTTTAAGATACTTTGGTACATTAAAGAGTAGTGTAAAAAAGCTTGCAAATCATACATAAATATATCATACATTTGTGCATGTAATCATATTCTCCATCTCCATGAGCCTCTAGCTACTTTCAGTCAGTCATGAAAGAATGGCTTTAGAAGCAAGGCATTGGTAAATAGCACTCTGGCCTCAGAATCAGCCCTTAAGGCATTCGAATCTGGCTGAAGAGCCCATGAGAGTATTTTAGGCATAGAAAGCCAAGACACTCTGGCAAAAAAAAGAAAGGTATCTGCGAGTGAGATCCCCGTGGAAAGAATGGAGCCATCAAAGAAGGAGGTACCTTTCTCTGAAAGGAGGAGAGAACTTCCACTTTGACTATGACCCTGTTGGAATAAGATCGAAGTTGGTGAACTCAAAAGGCTTCCATAGCCTTGGCAACTCATGACTAGAGCCTAGGGAGATTACTAACGCCATAAACAAGAGTGTCAAATTGTTAAGTCAGCAACAGGAGTCACTGTGTACTTACTTCTCATGTGGGATCTGTCCTTAATGTGTTGTCCAATGTGAAGTAATGCTATAACTAGTACTGAAACAGTATTTTACACTTTGTGTTTCTGTGTGGGTGCAAACTGATGAACTCTTTACTTAATATACACCAAATCGATTTTCTGTATATAAAGATAATTGAAAATGAATCTTGATGTTAATGGAATGGGAGAGGGAGGAGGAGATGGGAGGGGTGTGAGTGGGAGGGAAATTATGAGCAGAGGAAGCCATTGTAATCCATAAACTGTACTTTGGACATTTATATTTACTAAATAAAAAATAAATTAAAAAAAAAAAAACAAGGCAAAGGGTGAATTACTGAAACTGGGTACAGAAATGAAGGTTCCCTTAATTATTATAATTAATATCAAGTTTTTTCAATCCCATTGACCAGAAATAGCAATTCCTTCATGTTCACACAGCAATTAGTATCATGTCTAGGAAGAAGCCAAATCTTCTGTGAGTCCTTTCTTACTTTAATTTATTTCTTGGAGTGAATATTTAGCTCAGCAGTTAAGACATTATTAATATCACCATGCCCCACTTTATTTATTTCTTTTTTAAAAACAAGATTCACTTATTTATTTGAAAGGCAGAGTAACAGAGAGAGGGAAAGAACGCATCCATCCATCGGTTCAGTCCCCAAATGGCTGCAAAGTCCAGGGTTGGGCCAGGCCAAAGCCAGGAGCCTGGAAATCCATCCAGGTCTCCCACGTGAGTCACAAGGGTCCCCGTACTCACACCATCATCTTCTACTGCTTTCCTGCACATTAGCAGGGAACTAGATCAGAAGTGGAGTAACCAGGACTTGAACCTGTATGCATATGGGATGCTAGCATCACAGGCCATGGATTAACCCACTGCACCACAATGCCGGCTCCTTCCTATATCCCATTTTTGAGTATCTGGGCTCTATGCCCAGCTCCAAATCCTGGTTTCTGCTTCCTGACAAAGCAGATGCAAGAGGCAACAGAGATGGCTCAAGCTGTTGGATTCCTAACACTCACATGGGAGGCCTAGATTGAGTTTCCAGCTCCTGGCTTTGGCCCCACCTCATTGCAGGCATTTGGAGTGTAAATCAATGAATAGGATTATTCTCGATCTCTCTCTCATTCCTCCCTCCCTCTCTTCTCATCTTTCTGTCTCTCAAGATAAATAAATTTTAAAAAATTCTTTAGTTCTTCAAGTTCACAGGTTTGTGAGAAATGGGGAACAGAAAAGAAATTGACAAGATTCATAACATGATTACAAAGTGATATTTTTATTTAGGATTTTCTTTCGTTTACAGTTCCGCCTTTCTCAGCATCTTTGTCTCATGGAATGAAAGATTAGGAATCTATTATCACCACAGCGCATTGCTCATGTCCCCAGTCAGATTTGGAAGGGTGTTAAATTTTTCAATAACTCTTACTCCTAGCTCCAGAGAAGAAAAAGATGGAGACAAAGGCAGAAAATAATAGGAAAGGCAGCTGAGTAAAGGTAGATGAATTGTTGCATAGCAGAAGTCTCCTTCTTGCATACCAGCTTGTGAAGAAAAATCGAGCATCTCCTTTTGTTTAACCCTTTCCCTTTACCAGATTACTCTAAACAAAGTATTACTTTTGGCAACCTATTGCGGATTCAAACATGAAAAGTTTAAGGGAGCAGAAGAAAATTAAATAGGTAAAAATTTGTATATGCACAGAATTTACTGATGACTACACATAATCAAAAATGGTAAGAATGTTTTTTCCACCAATGAGAGAAATAGTATTTATAAAAGAAATAAAAATAAATTATGACATATTGACTCGTATTATCCTTGCAATATCATCATTGTTGTGTCCAGGTCACACAATAATCTTATTACCCATCTAATATCAATTCATCTTGTCTGAATTTTACCATATCCTTTTTTGCAAGCTTCCATCACTGTATTTGTATTTCTCTAATGTTTTTCACTTCCCCTCGCCATTGAATGGTTTTTTCAGCATACAACTGACAGTACATTGACACTAATCCACCCTTCAGATAGGACCTTTCCCATTGCAAAGTTTGAAAATAACTGTGTTTCTTAATAAGAACCTTAAGAAATTTGGTGAACTTGTATCTCAAGATTTCAGATTACTTATGTAGATATTCAGTAATTCAGAAAGTCATTCATGAATTTGCCAGGGAACAAAGATTACATTTTTTTTTCAAATATTTCATTATTCAAGGGGAAAGTGAAAAAAAGAGAAAGTAAATGGAGTACCTGCTGCAGGTGTTAAAATTTACCCCATCTGTAGTTTCCAAAGAAAAAAGACCCTCAGTGGAAAACATCTGGCTGAGTGTATACCCATTCTCATTTGAAAATCTCTCAACTATGATGTGGAAAACTCAGAAGAAAGGGTAGAAAACATGATGAGTGATTTTCATTTTGTCACTAGGATTCTTTGAAGTTACTCATTAATCTTTTAGACTATTTTGGTGTGTTAGTGTCCAACTCCAGAATACTAATGTTACTATGCTAACAAAATGTGAAGTCATTATTTTTAAAGTCCTGTTTGTAATCCAACTATGTTACAATTCTTCCTGTTTGACTCCTATATTAATTGCTGTGACATTTAGCTTGACTCCTCAAGCAATTTATAAGAAGTTTCCTCCTACCTGGATTATTTATGGGAAAGCCAGAAGAAAGATACAGTCTTAAAGAGTGGATAAGTAGTAGAGTAATAGGACATTCCATGAGTCCAAGCACCATTCATGGAAAAAAAAAATCACATGTCTGAGTCATACTTTGAGCCAGTTCTCTGTTCATATATGAAAAAGGAATTTTTTTCAATGCCTAATCTTGTGAAATAAAAACTTCTCTGGGAAGCTAAAACCACATTTTTTAAATGAAAGTATCTGATTGTCATAGTAAACGAATTTCAGGATTGGCCATGAAGAGAGTTTAACATCAATAATTCTTATACATTTTGTTTGCTGTTACAATTGCCCAAAATGTAGTGGCTTAAAACAAGGTGAATATACCATCTTATAGTTCTAGGAGTCAAAAGTCAAAGTGTTAATTGAACTACATCCTTTTTGGAAGCTTTAGAGAAGAATCTATTCCCTTGCCTTTTGCAGCATCTATAGACTGCAACACCAGCATTCCTTCATCTGTGGGTGAATCACCCCAATTTCTGCATCCTTTTTCACACGACACGTCACCTCTGACAATGGCTCTCCTGCCCACCTCTTGTAAATATGGTTGCAACTACCTTAGGCCCACCCAGGTAATCCAGCATAGTCTCCTTATTTCAAGATCCTTAAAGACATTTGCTAAGAGCCTTTTTCTACATAAAAGAGCATATTCACAGGTTCTCAGAATTAAGGGGATTTGACACACATCCAATCAATCACATAAATATTAATCTTTAATTCATTTCTGTTCTCTCATCTCAAATGTCTCAAACAAAAGCAGACAACTTAAAGATGTAAGAATGTTCTATAGTCCATAGAGTGGCATTTGAGTAGTAGAAGATGACAGAGAAATAAATCCCAAAGAGCTCTTCCTTTATTTCTTCCCTCTTCCTCCCTTCCTCCCTTCCTCCATTTCTCCATTCCTCCCTTCCTTCCTTGTGTTCAGAGATTAATGAATGCTTTACAAGTGGTATTAAAATGTTAAATCATATCATCATCATCTTGTCATTACTATGCAGAAACACAAAGACCAAAATTAACTATTTATTTAACTAATGGGACCACGGTAGTTAAGTGTAGCTAAAGATACTATTTTCCAATAAGTTGAAAATTGTATTAATATTGTTAACACAGTTTTAAAACGTTCTATGTTTCAATCAGAATAAAGGCTCAATTTTCCCAGTAAGCTTTATTAATGGATCTATTTATGTTATCTTAAGCAAAGACTCCCCCAAATAGCCAAATGGACAGAGCATGTAGTTGCTATCAAATGCTGAGTCTGCAGAGTGGGACAATCAAGTCAGAAGTAGCTCTTCTTATAGTGAGGCCTCAGTGAGATGCATTCATGTCCGACATTTGCACACTGTTAAGAATTTACTTCAATTAATGCTTGTCTTCATTTTTAAACATTCAGGGTGGATGCTAGCAAAATAATTATTACTTTATGTAATATTAGATTTTAAAAAATCTTATAATTTCTTCTCAAATCCTGATTTTTTAAAAACTGCATACTAGGAGGATATAATAAGCTACTGTTAATATGCATATTTTACTTTTCATTAATTATTGACTTAGTTGAGCAGCAGAAAGAGAGCGAGAGAGAGCTCTCATCTGCTGGTTCAACCCCTGAAGGCTGTTAAGGGCCAGGGAGATGAAGCTGGGAGCCAAGAACTCAATGCTGATCTCTGTGGAGGTGGCAAGAACCCAAATACTTGAGTCGTCATCACTGCCTCTCAGGGTCCTCATAAGCAGGGAGCTGCAGTTAGGAGCAGGAAGCAGGTATCAAACTCAATTACTCTAATATGGGATAAAAGCATAACCAGCATCTCAACTCTAGACCCTTACACCTGCTTCTGGTGTGCATATTTCATCTTTGAAAATCTACCTAGTAAGTGGTCAGTTAAAAACATACAACATAATAACACTGTAACTATTTTAACATTAAATTACAATTATTTTATTATTTATGTCTTTCAACTTTTAAATTATTATTTTTATACATTTGAATGGATGTGATGCAATATTTCAATACATACACATGACATAAACCAATCATAACAGGACACTCACCCTTCCACTTCCTTACCTTTTCTGTTTTTGGATCCTATCAGATCCTCAGTTCCAATTCTTCATGGACAATTTAATAAATCTTAGTGGAAATATGGTCATCCCACTGTGCAACAAAGCACCAGCACCAGTTATGGTCACTGTGATCTGGTACCCATTTTACAGTCCTCCCATATTCCCTTCCCAGCATCTAGTAAACACTATTATAAGTTCTATATTAAACTCTGTAATACATATTATATATGAATTATATAAATCATGTTTATAATTTTAGGTTCCACATATGACAGAGAAAATGCAGGATTTTTCATTCTGTATTTGTCATCATCTTTATCTAAAAATGCCTATAATAATATTTTAGTTAAATTATTATAACGAATATTTTCTTTAAAATTTTTTAACAGCATATGAATGTCTTAACATTAAAATCTTTCCAGAAAAATGTAGAAATTAGATGAATTTCTCAAGCTTAGAATCTAAGCTAAATATGCTTATAGTCTTAGTATCCTCTAAGGTGCCTGTCACATTTTAAATGCCCAATCATTGAACTGACTTTTATTGGTATAAGAACTGGATCTCACAACCACCTGCCTTAGGAGTCCATTGACAAAAGAAATGTTTTTAAGAGACTCACAAATTTCAACTTATGCCTCAAATTGTAGTGGCTCACAGAGTGTTTTTTTTTTCTGATGTATTTGGTATAATGTCCAATAACAGATTCTTTGTTTTAAGGGATTAAAATCTTTTGTATTTATTAATATTGTGACACTTCTCAGAAACGAGGAAGTTGAAGCCAGTTCCTCAGCTGACCATTAACTATTAATATACATTCTCCTCCCCAGCTTCTATTAAGTAGAGAGGATTCTTACCACTAATTCAATGTTGACATCCTCTGTTAATCACTTGTCATGTTTCACCCAAGAGATGTCTGTGTTCCAGAAGCCAGCAATGACATTCCTATAATATGTGTATTGTAAATTGGCTGTCAAGATTTTTTAAAATGCCTTGAGACCCTTATGTTTGCAAGGTGATTTCTAAATATAGCGTTGTTATAATAAGATATTTCAGAAGATGCTACTGACCCACTGCTTAGTGGAGGAAATCAGATGCCACGGAAAGAACACCAGTTGCATTCAGTACAAATCCTAAGAAGACTCGCCCCAGCCATCAGGTGCTACAATGAGGTACTTTGTCTTTTCTGTAGTGTTGGATGAATTGCCCATGTTCCCCAACTACAATGTGTGTTTCTAATTAGAACTGTGTCACTTTTGCAAATGTATTCAAGGGATTGGCTGTCACCCTGAGAGGTTTGTCTCTAAATATTTTTTGGCCTTGTTTTTTGTTTCATATCGCATTTGATGTTTCCATTGAATTCTTGTTGTGTAAGCCCAGTGACATCCATTATTAAAATTTTCCAATTCACAGTGGATATCTAACAGCTGCAAAATCAGTTGTGAAGATTTCGAGCCCTAGACACTTAATACTAAGGTATCAAATCTCAGTAATTGATTAAAAAGACCTTAAAAATATCATTGAATGTTTTTATTACACCAAGAAAAATGAGAAAAATCTGTGTTTGCTGTTGTTACATTGTTAAAAAGCAGGGAGAGTTTAATACATGAGAAAGGTAGAACAGGTAGATTATGAAAAATATCAGTTGCTGCTGATGAGTATTTTTAAAGATTTATTTGAAAAGAGAGACAGAGAGAAAGAGAGACAGAAAACAGAGAGAGAACTTCAATCTGCTGGTTCATTCCCCCAGATGACCAAAACACCCTGGTCAAACCCAAGAGCCAACTTTCTTTTAGGTTTCCCACACGGGTAACAAGCAAGACAACTGGGACACAAACCAACACCCATATGGGATGCCAGCATTGCAGATGGCGGATGCACCTGCTTTACAACAATGCTGGCCCTGCCAACAACATTTAAACCAATTTTACAGCATTCCAGGGTGTACTGTTAAGTACGAACTGCTGCAGGTTTCACTTCCATTAAAGAATTATCTATCTCATTTCATGCTAACAAATTAATATGAAATACATGAAACTTGTATAACTTAAATGAAATTTTAAAAAATCAATGTACCCATTACCCATAGATATATCAATAGTTTATCATGACTGATAACAGCTAAATACATTATGATACTTGTCTGTGTTCAAAGACAATTCTTTGGGGTCGGTGCCATGGCTCACATGGTTAATCCTCCATGTGTGGTGCCAGCATCCCATATGGGCGCCAGGTTCTGGTCCCGGTTGCCCCTCTTCCAGTTCAGCTCTCTGCTGTGGCCCAGAAGGGAAGTGGAGGATGGCACAAGTGCTTGGGCCCCTGTACCCATATCAGAGACCAGGAGGAGGCACCTGGCTCCTGGATTCAGACTGGTGTAGCGCCGGCCGTAGCAGCCATTTGGGAAGTGAACCAACGGAAGGAAGACCTTTCTCTCTGTCATTCTCTCTCTCTCTCACTGTCTATAACTCTACCTGTCCAAAAAAAAAAAATCATTCTTCATAAGGCCCTCACGTTTATTCACATGTTGTGAGTGAGGCACTGACTAAATTTGTCCTGAATTATTTGTATAGCAAATCACCTTGGAAGATAGAGACAGTGCGTCCCTCAGGAGCAAAAGCCAGACATATTCACTGCACATTAGAAAAGATTCAGGTTCACCAAGCTAAGGAATTTTCTATACTCAAACCAATGCATAAGTAGCTTGCTTTTAGTGTTTTCCTGGGGAAATTAACAGCTCAAAGAACAAGCTTCAGATGGCTCATATGTTTATGTTGCCTGTTGATAATTGTCCATTCTCCCTCAACATTCTTGAAAGGGTGATGAGTTAATGTGTTAGTGTGCAGAGGGGACAAAATCTCAGACCCATCACACTTTTTCAAATAGTAATCGAGATATTGTAATAGAGACTGACTGTGTGGGCAGGAGCCTGGCTCACTAGGTTAATCCTCCGCCTGGGCACCGGGTTCTAGTCCCGGTTGCCCCTCTTCCAGTCCAGCTCTCTGCTGTGGCCCGGGAGGGCAGTGGAGGATGGCCCAAGTGCTTGGGCCCTGCACCATATGGCTCCTGACTTCGGATAGGTGCAGTGCCAGCCATAGTGGCCATTTGGGGGGTGAACCAATGGAAGGAAGACCTTTCTCTCTGTCTCTCTCTCTCTCACTGTCTATAATTATACCTGTCAAATAAATAAATAGAAAAAAAATTTAAAAAATAGAGACTGTGCTTCCCATGTTCTTCTGCTCTCCAGGGTTCTGACATAAGTATGGATGACCTGTATAAAATGAGGCTCCGATACTCCCACCTTTTCAAGTGTGTTCTTTGACTTACAAGTATCTGCAAAGAGTTCTTCAATACACTCACCACACAGTCCCATGAACTCCTCCTTCAATTGATCATGCCCTCTGCATCTCTTCCTCTGTTTGTTCCCAGAGTCAGACTCTAAACCTTACGGCTTTCAACAAAGGCAGTGCTGTCTCTCTTTTTTATTAAAGATTTATTTATTTATTTGAGAGGCAAAATTACAGGCAGAAGGAGAGACAGAGAGATCTTCCATCTGATAGTTCACTCCTCAAATGGCCACAGTAGCCGGAGTTGGGCTGATCCAAAGCCAGGAGCCAGGAGCTTCTTCCAGGTCTTCCATGTGGGTTCATGGGCCCAAGAACTTGGGCCATCTTTCACTGCTTTCCCAGGCCATTAGCAGAGAGCTGGATTGGAAAACGAGCAGACAGGACACCAATCAGTTCCCATAAGGGAAGAAGGTGCTACAACTGGAGGCTTAACTTACGACAACACATCACCAGCCCGGGCAATGCTTTCACAATTTCATTTTGTGAGTGGTTTTTAGGTTTTTTGTTTTTTTTTTTTTTTTGACCACCAGATTATGTCTGTCAAGTTCACCTCCATCAATGTCTCAACTCAATTAGAATCAGCAATCTCTCAAACCAACATTTTTTTAAACACTCACCATTTCATGACATTTCTTCCTTATGACTCAAGTTTAAGTCGACTATCCAATATTTATAATAACCAATCTTTTATATATTTATACCCTCAAATCTTTCATCCCTCATTCCATTTTTTTCCCCTTTGCTATAACATCAGTATTTTAAAAATAAGGGTGGTAGAAAGAAATTGATTTTTTTTTTTTCCGGATACTATGGATACCAACAGAGAATGCAGGTCAAGCTTAGATAGTTAAGTCCCTACCAAAACAAAGACCTGGGGAGATTTTAAGAGCTGAGTGTGGTGCTCATGGGACATCTGTATTTGCATACTGCCCTTACCAAAAGAAAAAAAAATTTCCTGTACTCAGGATAGGAGGCCTGCTTACAGCTTGGAGGCGGAAGTCCGCTGTGCTGAACTTGAGCTCCTGTTCTCCCACAGAAGCTGGGGGATGTGGACATTGTCTTCCTCAAGGATTTTATCTTGAAAGGGTGGTCCCCAGGTCTTTGAGAAGGACACTTCCTGGGTTGGAAAACTGGCAAGGGACTAGAAGATTTACGGACGTTTTAAAGAGGCAGAAAGTACTTAGAATTCCCAGGTTTCTATAGTAAATGCTCTTGCAAAGGGCAGGTCAGGGAGCTGGAGTTGGAAGAAGCCTGCGTAATGTTGACTTCAGCTGTAAGGCTGTAAGATTGGGAAGGGTGTGTAAGACGGCCTGCTACATAGTAGACATTCAGTGAATAATGCTGAAAAAGGAAGGAGATTTAAACCATGACACTTTTTTTAAAGATGCAAATATATGACTAGCAGTAACTGTTTTATTGATACATTCCTATTTGTGACTAATCAGCAGACAGCTTCCCTAAGCAGAATATACATTGCCCTGGCTAGTCTGCACACTGGAGTATGATAGCTGAGGTTGCGGACCACCCACAAAGGGTCCTTTTTGGCTCCTGTGAATCAGCTGACCTCTCCATCAGTTTGCTTGTCACCTCCCATCCATCCACCTCAGGGCTACAAGGTCATCATTTTACAAGCATAATTAGATGACCTCTGTATCTCTCTCCAGTGCTTTATTTCCAATGCATACCTGGCTAAAAGTCCATTTTATTTTTCTGCCAGAACTTACAAGATAAAGTCAAATCCACTTACTACGGCACATGTGACCCTTTGTATTACAAACAAGAGAATCTTTCCAGGGGCCAGCACAGTGGGTTAACGTCCTGGCCTGAAGCGCCAGCATCCCCTATAGGCACCGGTTCGAATCCCGGCTGCTCCACTTCCCATCCAGCTCTCTGCTATGGCCTGGGAAACCAGTAGAAGATGGCCCAAGTCCTTGGGCCCCTGCACCTGTGTGGGAGACCCAGAGGAAGACTCTTGCTCCTGGCTCCTGGCTTCAGATCTGCGCAGCTCTGGCCGCTGCAGCCAATTGGGGAGTGAACCAGTGGATGGAAGACCTCTCTCTCTGCCTCTCCTCTACATAACTCTGACTTTCAAATAAATAAATAAATGTTTTTAAAAAAGAAAAAAAAGTAATCTCTCCAGATTACAATCTGTACTTCACCCTTACTATGAGATATTCTTGTTGGTTTGGTCTAATTGCAAGAACCAAATATCTGGTTTTATTGTCTGTATTGTACCTACTGTTTTTTTAAAAGATTTCTTTATTTATTTGAAAAAGGTACACAGAGAGAGAAAGAAAGAGAAAAGTCTTCCATCCGCTGGTTCACTCCCCAGTTGGCCACAATGGCCACAGCTGTGCCAATCAGAAGCCAGGAGCCAGGAGCTTCTTCTGGGTCTCTCACTGAGTTTCAGGGGCCCAACAACTTGGGCCATCTTCCACTGCTTTCCCAGGCCATTGCAGAGAGCTGGGTCAGAAATGGAATAGCCAGGACTTGAACCAGCGCCCATATGGGATGCCAGCACTGCAGGTAGCAGCCCTACCCTCTATGCCACAGTGCCGGCCCGTATTGCACCTACTATTTCCCCAAATATTGCATACCTGTAATTTTTAGAATGGTTGATGCTCATTCATCCTTCGGAACTTCACCAAGGAAACTTCCACATTCACCTTACAACTCCCCACTGATATCTAAGTCCATGGCCTCCTCTGTGCTTTCTCACCAGGCATTTCTTTGTTCTTAATCACTAGGTGAAATATATTAGGCTCCCTTTTTGTATTTCTCTTATCTGAATCAACCACTTTATATAAATTCCTAGAGGGTGAGAAATTCATCTCTTTCAGACTTTAATTCCAGAAACTGCTAGAAGAAAAAACTGGACAGTGTGGAATTTGGAGACAAAGCAGAACTTGGTTTGAGTAACAAATATTGGAATTTCGACAAAAGTCAATCTTAAGTTTCTATGTTCACAAATTTAATATTATAAAATATGTTTCATGGGATTATTTTGATATACAAGCAAACTATTCAATTCTTGCAATATATACTTCCAATGAATATAATAGGGAACAAATTTGTTGAATCCTTCCATGTGTTTAAGTCACAGCTACCATAGAAAATATGTATGCGTTCTTATAAGTTCATGTTTGCATTGTATGCTTATCTCAGATTTAGATTTCCAAAGACAAAAGAAACATTCTATTTATTATACTTGTGCCTAAAATATTCATAATTTTTAAAGTGCATATTTTAAATTATAATTAACTATTATAAAAATTAATGAAAAAATGTTTAGGATCATTAGCAATCAGGGAAATGCAAATCAAAAGCACAATGAAGTTTCACCTCACCCCAGTTAGAATGGCTCACATACAGAAATCTACCAACTACAGACGCTGGCACCTTAAGCTGTCTGCAACTTAATGTTCATTAAGCTCAATTCACAATAGCTAAGACCTGGAATCAACCTAAATGCCCATCCAGAGTAGACTGGATAAAGAAATTATGGGATATGTACTCTATAGAATAATATACAGCAGTAAAAAAAAAAAAATTGAAATCCGGTCATTAACAACAAAATGGTGGAATCTGGACACCATCATGCTGAGTGAAATAAGCCAGTCCCAAAGGGACAAATGTCATATGTTCTCCCTGATCTGTGACAACTAACCGAGCACCAAAAAGGAAACCTGTTGAAGTGAAATGGACACTATGAGAAACAATGACTTGATCAGCCCTTGTCCTGAATGTCAATGAACAACTTAATACTCTATCCCTTTTAGTATTTTTTGTTCTACTTAATACTATTGGTTGAACTCTTTAATTACACCATTATTCTTAGGTGTTTAATTTAACTGAAAAGTGATCCCTATTAAATATAAGAGTGGGAATGAGAGGGAGGAGATGTACAGTTTGGCACATACTCAATCAGACTTGCCTCAAATAGTAGAGTTAGAAACGTGCCAGGAGATTCCAATTGAATTCCATCAAGGTGGCATGTACCAACGCCATCTCACTAGTCAAAGTGATCAGTTTCATTTCACAATTGATCATAATGATAGGATTAAGAGTTGAAGGGATCACATAAACAAGACTAGTGTCTGCTAATACTAACTGATAGAATTAAAAAGGAGAGAAAGATCCAACATGAGAAGTGGGATACACAGCACACTCATAGAATGGCAGATGTCCTAAATAGCAGTCTGGCCTCAGAATCAGGCCTTAAGGAATTCAGTTTCAGCTAAAAAGCCCATGAGAGTATTTCAGACATGGAAAGCCAAGACACTCTGGGAAAACAAACAAACAAACAAACAAAAAGAAAAACACACCTAAATGAAAGATCTCTGCAAGTGAGATCCTAGTGGAAAGAACAGGCCATCAAAGAAGGAGGTACCTTTCTCTGAAGGGAGGTGAGAACTTTGACTATGATCCTGTCTAAATAAGATTGAAGTTGGCAAACTCAAAAGGCTTCCATAACCTTGGCAACTCATGACAAGAGCCTAGGGTGAGACTCCATAAATAAGAGTGTAAATTGTTACATCAACAACAGGAGTCACTGTGCATTTACTCCCTATGTAGGATCTCTGTCCTTAATGGGTTGTACAATGTAAATTAATGCTATAACTAGTACTCAAACAGTACTTTGCATTATGTGTTTCTGTGTGGGTGCAAACTGTTGAAATATTTACTTAATATATACTAAATTGATCTTCTGTATGTAAAGATAATTGAAAATGAATCTTAATGTTAATGGGATGGGAGAGGGAGCGGGAGATAGGAGGGTTGCAGGTGAAAGGGAAGTTATTCCGGGGAGGAAGCCACTATAATCCAAAAGGTGTACTTTGAAAATTTATATTTATTAAATAAAAGTTTAAAAACAGAAAATCTTCAATCCTTGTGTAACCTTGTAAACTTAAAAATAACAATATTCTGTCAGAAATCAAAATCTTATTTCTCCATTATTTAGAGAAAAAAGTTAACAATCTCAAAAGTAAATTTAACACTGTTCAATAGTTTATTTTCAACAATTATACTAAAATGTGTGCTTTGCCAAGAAATGATCATTTAGAAAGTAAATATGTTTTGCAGAAAAACTAATATCCACCAGATATTTCTTAAGAGTATTAAATTATTCCTTGACAATTTAATTTAAGTCTTAAACACTGGAAAAGCAGAAAATACTGGATGTTTGAATAGCCTGAAGCTACTTTAAATTGAAAGATAACAATGAAAAAAACGTTAATGCAAAAGGGCCACTATGTTTAAAAACTTCCATGGTTCATGAAAACTGAAACTCTTAATCATTATTAACTTGAATTGGAGTTGAACCAATAAAATAAATGTCAAAATGTCCCCTATTGTATGCTTAGTCAAATAAATTTTTATAACTTTATAATTATGGGAATTAAGTAGAATTTTTGTTAGCTTCTTAAGCACCTGTCAGTGTGCTCAGTGATTTATGACAGTGGCAGAGTCCCCACATTCATCTTGCCTCATTATTTTAAATGTACTTCATGTACCTTTATGAAAAATAGCATATGATTAATCATTTTACTCAAAAACTGTGCTTATGAAAAATATATTTTAACTGGGAATGAAAATATCAAAATCATGCTTTTATGTTATTTTGTTTTCTTTTTTGCAATAATTTATACTGAGTACAATGAATATCTTCCATCCATGTAGGAGTAATTTTCTCCAATACAATTAGGCACATTTTGAGGATAAATTTCTTATCAATCTGATAATAATTATCATTTCCAATATGAAAACAGAAGTACCTTAGAAGTACTAGCTATTAAAGTAAAATCCAAGAGGAATATACTAAGAACCTATAATATATAATGTTTCTAAATACTTTCCGGACTGCTTACTTCACTACTGTTCATTAACATACATATGCAAATTTCAACTAATCACATCCTAAATCCCCTGAAATAAAGAATTTCTGCCAATGGTCTCATAGAAAATTTGGCACTATCAATGGTGCTATTAAAATAATTAGGGCACAGAAATCACTAAAGTATCATACAAATATGCTTTGGCTTTATTTTTAAATTTTTGAATAATATTATTCATTATAGATAAATTCAATGTTTATATTCAAATTAGCATGAGCCATTAACTCCCATAATATATATTGATAGAAATGCCTTGACCTATTGATACTTTTCTTAAATAATGCAGTGAATGTGACTTAATCTTATACTTTGTCCAAAAAATAAAATAAAATAAAACGATTCCAGCCTCTACTTTCCATGAGCTATCCTGATTTTTTTCTGTGTGGTATTTTATTTTAATGTTTTACTGGCAAGGAAAAGTGATCAGAAAGAAGTAATAACATTACTGTCTCCCAAAAATGAAACTATAATGATTTCTTGAAGTTTATAATAAATATATTGACTTTCAGTGGCTCATGACATACAAAAGTGAGAAGTAACCAAGATACTAATGGTGCTTTTTCTGTTGATGACATACTTAGTCTTGTATTTCCACAACCTTGATAATTTTGAAATAGCTTCAAGAGTTTATCAGTTTTTCTTGGTATATAATTAACATACAATATTTAATGTATACTATATGACAAAATTTTGCACATGCATAGCATCATTATAGTCACCATGCTAAGCTTATACATTATTCAATGCCCTTTTGTAATCATGACTCACACCTACATTTGCTCCAACCCCATCACTCAGCAAATTATTTTTAATATAATGAAAGCATTTGATAGAATTCTAAGAACATAATACTTCTGTTCCTTCTCTACCTCCCTCCCTCCCCCTTTCTCTTTCTCCTCTCTCCCTTCCCTTCTTCCTTCCTTCCTTCCCTCCTTCCTTCCTTACTTCTTTCCTTCCTTCCTCCTTCCCTCCTTTCCTCCCTCCCTCCTTTCCTTCCTTCTTTTTCTCTTTCCTGCCTTCCTTCCTTCATTATTTTCTTGAATTGATTTTTGTATATGGCAAGAAGTAGGGATCTAATTTCATTGTTTTACATATGCACAACCAATTTTGCCAGAACCATTTATTTGAAGAGATTATCCTTTCTCCTATGCATGGTCAGGGCACTTTTGTCAAAAATCAGTTGACTATTACATGGATTAATATATGAGCTCTCTATTCTGTTCCATTGATGTGTGGGTTGATTTTTATGCCAGTATCATACTGTTTAACTGTTATAGCTTTGTAGTATGCTTTGAAGTCAAGTATTGTTATATCTCCAGTTTGATTTTTTTATTCAGAATCACTTTGGCTACTGTGGGTCTTTTGTGATTGCAAAAGTATTTTAGGATTGTTTTCTCTAATTGTGTAAAGAATGTCATTAGTATTTTGATAGGAATTTCATTGATTCTGTAGATTGTTTTAGGTAGTATAGACATTTTAATTATATTAATTTTTCAAATCCCTGAGCAAGAATCATTTTTCAATTTTTTGTGTCCTTGCTGAATTTCTCATCAGTGTTTTTATAATTTCCATTGTAGATATCCACTTGATTGCTTAAATTTAATCTTAAATACTTGACTTTTTATGGTTATTGTGATTGAGATTTCATTTTTGATTTCTCTTTAGGTGAGTTCATTATTAGCATACAGAAAAGCTACTGATTTTTCATATATTTGTTTTGTTACCTACAAAGTTTTGAATTGGTTTATCAGTTTGAAAGCTTTTTAGTGAAGTGTTTAGGTTTTTCAATGTAAAGCATCATGTCATCTGTAGAAATGGATAGTTTGACTTCTGTTCCAATTTTGATGCCGTTTCTTTCTCTTTCCTATGCGCTTTCGCTAATACTCCCAATACTACATTGAACAGCAGTGTAAGATGACATCCTTGTACCGTTCAGGATCCGATGCTTTCAGCTATTCCCTGCTCACTCTTGATTATTGAATATCTGATTTTCATATATAGTCTTTTTAAATTTGACATATGTTCCTTGTGTACCTAATTTGCAGAGGGCTTTTTTTTTTATTATGAAAGGATTTTTTTATAATGCTTTTATTTAAAGAATATAAATTTCCAAAATACAGCTTATAGATTACAATGGCTTCCCCCCCCCCATAACTTCCCTCCCACCAGCAACCCTCCCCTTTCCCACTCCCTCTCCCCTTGCATTCACATCAAGGTTCATCAAATGCTTTCTCCATATGTATTGAGTTGACCACATCATTTTTGTTCTTCATTCTATTGATGTGATATGTATTCATTTGTGAATGTTGAACCACCTTTCCATCTCTGGGGTAAATCCCAGTTGATCATGATGTTTTTTCTTTTTTGTTTTATGTGGTTTTGGATTCAGTGTTCGTTCTTGAGAATTTTTTCATCCAAATTCATCAAGGGTATAGATCTTCAGGTTTTTTTTTTTTTTTTCTCATGTTGTGTCTTTGGTTTTGGTGTCAGAGTGATGTTGCCCTCACATAAAAAGAGCTTGGCAAGAGTTCCATTTCTTTTCAACACGTAGGAATAGTTTGAAGAGTAGTAGAGTTAATTCCTCCTTAAATGCTTTTTAAAAATATTTATTTACTTATTTATTTGGAAGTCAGAGTTACACACAGAGAGAGAGAGACAGGTCTTCCATCTGCTGGCTCATTCCCCAATTGGCTGCAACAGCCAGAGCTGTGCCAATCCTAAGCCAGGATCCAGGAGCTTCTTCCGGGTCTGCCTCATGGGTGCAGGGGACTAAGAACTTGGGCCATCTTCTACTGCTTTCCCAGGCCATAGCAGAGAGATGGATAGGAAGTGGAGCAGCTGGGACTAGAATCAGCACCCATATGGGATGCCGGCATTGCAGGCAGTGGCTTTACCCACTGTGCCACAGTGCCAGCCTCCTTAAATGTTTTGTAGAATTCAGCATTCAAATCATCCAGCCTGCCCTTTTCTTGATGGAAGAATATTAATTACTGCTTCAGTCTCATTGATTGTTATGGATCTGTTTACATTTTCTATATCTTCTTGATTTAAGTCTTGGAATTTATCCATTCTTCTTTTTCCAGTTTGTTAGCAGGTAGTTATTCATAGTTTCTTATGATTCTTTGTATTCCAGTGGTATTGAATATAATGTCTCTTTTTTCATTTCTAATTTTATTTATTTGAATTTTTCTTTTCTTTTCTTTGTTACTCTGGTTAAAGCCATAATGTCCTTTGTTTCTTTTTACAGTTTTTCATTCTTTTTTATCTGATATGAATACCATTTCATGTAGTTACTGCTCATTTTTATTTTCTATTTACCCAGTGTATCTTTTTCCAGTCCTTAACTTTAAGTCTATGTGTACCTCTATTGATGAAATGAGTTTCTGGCAAACAGAATGCAAGAGTCTTGGTATTTTTATCCAGTCACCCAACCTAAGTCTTTTGGCAATAAAATTTGACCCATTTACATTGAAGGATAGTAGTGATAGATAAGAACGAACACCTGACATTTTGCTGATTGGTTACTTATTTACCTGCTATGTTAGTGAATTTGGTAGTTTCATCTGCTTTTCTTGCTGTTTAATTTAAATGTAGGACTTCCTTCAGAATTATTGTGAAGCTGGTCTCTTGGTGCTGAATTCTCTGTTTTTATTTATCTGGGAAATATCTTGTTTCTATTTCACTTTTAAAGGATGGCTTCATTGGGTATAATATTCTTGATTGAAAGTGCTTTTTTTTTTTTTGGTCTTTCAAAACCTTAAATAAGTCATTCCATTCACATCTCCCCTTTTAGGGTTTCTGCTGAGAAATCTGCTGTTAGTCTAATTGGTTTTCTTTTATATGCAACTTAATTCTTTTCTCTGACTGTCTTTAGGATTGTCTCCTTGTCCTTAACTGTGTTTCAAATTGCCCAAAATATACCTTGGAAACGATCTTTTTTGGTTGAGTTTCTTTGAGGTCCTTTGAGCTTCCCATATCTGGATGTCCATGTCACTTGTAAGACTTGGAAATTTTTCAACTATTATTTCATCTCCAGATCAGAAATTCTTTCCTCCACTTGTTATGTTCTGTTGAACCTTTCATTCGCGTTTATTATTTCATTGATTGAAGAATTCATCTCCAAAATGTCTATTTGATTCTTGTTAAGGATTTCTATCTCTTTAGATACTGTTCCTTCATATAACCTATGTTTTTCCACATTTCTTCAAACTATATCTATTCTCTTGCATCATATTCAGTTTCTTTACAGTCATTAATTTTATTCTATTTCTGCCATTTAATATGTTTCCTTCAGATAAGGATAGACTTCTAGTGAACTACTGTGTTCTTTTGGAGATGTCATACTACTTGGCTTTCTTCATGTTTCCTGTGTCCCTACCTTGATGTCTGGCACATGTGGTATAATAATCCCTTCCTCTCTGTGGAGTAGATTTTATTGGGAAAGAGTTTATGGTTTTGCTAGAATCGTAGGTTTGTTGCTTTGGCTTTGGATTGAGGTGAGATTAGCATGTAACCTCTGAGTGATTTCATGTCCTTTAATCAGTGTCAACTGTGTCTGTAAGTAACATAGGGGACTAGTCTGTAGCAGTTCATAGGGGTAGTAGTGTGAATTTGATGTGAATGTGGGCTTCCTATGATATATATATCATAGGAATATATATTTATCATACGAATATATATATATATATATATTCATTCATTCTCCAGAGAGTTGAGTGTCAGTTACACTAGAGATTTTGGTAGCCAGGACCTTGTTTTTGGTGCACAAAGAGGGCTGTTCCCTTTTCCCAGTCTGAGTGATGCGGGGCATGTGCGACTAATACCTGTTCTTCTGGGACTGTGTGGTTTGCGTGGGATTTTCTCCAGATCTTCCTAGTCACAAGACCACGGGACATGAACTGAACTCTGATCCAAGGTGATGACAGGTAAAAGAAGATTTTTGCACAGGCAGGTATGGTTCCAGATAAGTGGAATGCAGGCAGGTTCTTCCCTAGATCCCATGGAGTAGATCCCAGTGAGTTTGAAGAATTTAGTACTGATTGTTACAGTCATGGTGTTGCAAGGTACATTACCCAGATCTCCCAGGGGATGGTAGTAACCACATGCCTGAAGCAGAGCAATGCAACAGAGCACTACACATACTGCAAGTGAATGAGAATTACCCCAACAATTCTAATACCAGCATCAACATCCCCAGTGCTGCAAGGCACAGGTGGAACTGCCCCCAGTTTTCATGCAACAGTGCCAAGGTTTGTGCTCAGGACTCCCAGCTCTGTGAACTACAAAGGTGCAGAGAGAATTTCCTCAAGTCTAGTCCAAAATTTTTATGGGCTGCTGCTGCAAATAGTTCCAAGGAACTGAGGGGCACCCCTTGAATAAGAGCAGCTTGGTTACCTAATTCCAGAACTTGCACTGTTGCAGCCTGCTGGGGACCTGCTCTTCACCCTGTAAGTTGCAATGACTCTGGCTCTGGTTGCTTCTGGTAGCAACATGACAGTGTGCTTTCCTCTGAGTCAGAGCACAGTTTAGCCGGGGCTCTGTCACACCCAATTGGGACTAGCACTTTGGGAGGGTGAAGGAGAAGAAGGAGGTAACATTGATTTTGTTTTTGAGCAAAACTAGTTTCTCAGACCCCAGTCAGCTTCCCAGGCTGGACTTGAAGTCAGTAGGGCAGTGTGGAATCCTCCCTCAGTTTAAGCTGCTAGTGTCCGTGTACCACAGAAACTTTTTCCTACCTTGCCTGAGGAAGATGGAGTTTCCCAGGTGGCAGTTGGCTGCACAGACACAGACTTGACTGGCAGTGTGGCTGGCTGTTCTGTGTCAGCATATTTGTCCTCATGCCTCGCTGTCCCACAGACAGGCTGCTCTGTCACTTCTCCACCGAAACTTTCTGTCACTCGTTCCCCTGGGAATGTGGTTCTTCCTTTGTTTTTCTCTTATCCTTTTGTGACTGAGGCCAGGGCAACTTCTGACTATTCAGTCATCTTGGATCTCCCTCAGCAACTTATGATTAGCTTTGTGTCACCATCAGTTACTTGATTGAGATTTCTAGAATTTTATAAAAATAGAATCATGCATGGGCCAGCACTGTGGTATATTACGTTAAGCCACCTCCTGCTGCACCGCCACCCCATACAGGGAGTTCGAGTCCCATAACAGGCAACTGGGGAGTGAATCACCAGATGGAAGATCTCTCTCTCTCTTTCTCTCTCTCCATCTCTCTCCCCTCTTTGTAACTCTGTCTTTAAAATAAATAAAATACATCTCGTTTAAAATGGTCAATATAAACATATAATGAATTATTATAAGATATCAATGAACAAACAGAAAGTATAATTTTAAGAACCTTCAGATGGATCAGGAATTTGACAAAATAGTTGAGATGCCAGTGAAGATGACCACCTCCCACATGGGAGTTATCTGGGTTGGAGTCCCCGTTCCGCTCCTGATTGCAGCAGGTTCAAGTGATTAAGTACCAGCTACCCAGGTAGGAGACCTAGACTAAGTTTCCTGCCCTCAGCTTTGGCCTGGCCTAAGTTGTAGACACTTGGGAGGGTGAACCCGCAGATGGGAGTTCTCTCTCTCTCACTCTGTTCCTGTCTGTAGGGCTGTGTGTTCTCTCCTCCCAGCCTCTCAAATAAATTTTTAAAACAAAAATATAGAATTTACTATAAAATAATTACATTAAATCCAACAAATTTGTGCAAAACCTGTACACATAAAACTACAAAATATTATTGAAGGAAACTAAAAAAGATAAGTAATAAAATATTTAATGTTGCTATGAATTCAAGAAATTGATAATCAATAAATTCAACAAAATTAGAATAAAAATGTCAGCGGACATTCATTTGTATAAAATGACAAATTAAACAAATTTTGAAAAGAATATTATGGTTATACAACTTACGCTAATTAATTGCAAGATTTTTTTAGCTACAGTAATCAATACAGTGTAGATTTTCTGTCAAGACTGACAACTGGATCAATAAAATGGTATAAAAAGTCAAAATGATGTTACAAATTAGTGTTCAACTAATTATTCATATAAATTAAATAAGAACTCAGTATAAAAGGGATAATCACTTCAATAAACTGTGTTACAACAATTAAATATCCATAAAAACAAACTCCAACCTGTATCTTGAACTACTGTAAATAAAAATTATAAAATTTCTACCAGAAAGTACTGGAGAAATTTTTTGCAACTTTAGCTGGGCCAAGATTTCTTAAATAGGACGTAAGAAATTTGATCCACAGAAAAGATTTAAGTGAAAGATCTTACATTTTAAGTTTAGAAAATTAGCCAATTTAATTTAAATCTTCCAAAAAAATTGACTACAAAGAAGGGATATAGCATGAAAGAAGAAAAATTTATATATTTGTTATATTAATAAAATATAGATTATGTAAAATGAACTGTAATTTGGATATGAACATAAATGTTATGAATTTGTATGAAATAATTACTACTTTCAATAGAATAGTTATACCAAGTTAAGACTAAGTTACAAGTAGATTTGTGCTAATTTTAATTGCTTTGGAAATTCACTAACTCTATGTCTTCAGTGAAACTTGTAGGTGTATTTTTCTAAGATTCATTGATGTTTACTTGAAGTATCATACCTGGCACATATTTAAATTATATATTATATATATATTTAATCAGTTTTAAAGTATAGGGACACCTGTAAGATGATTTCTGCAATCAAAATTCCAAAGAAAAAGTCTTTTTTCGTCATTCCTAAAGTTTCTTCCCATCAGGTTGACAATCTTTTCCTTCTCTCAAATCTATGTCTGGCAACAACACTCCATTTTCTGACATTATTATTTATTTTGCATTAAAAATTGCACTAATGGAAACACATAACATATTTAATTTTATCTGGATTCCTTCACCTAGAAAAATAATGAGTTTGTCCCGTATGATAGTGTGTGCTAGTGTTCACTTCCTTCTTACTTACATTATTCAGCTATGAAATATACCATAATCGTTTAATGCCTAATCTATTGATGGCCATTCATGTTGTTTTCAGTTTTGGACTATTGTTAAGTCTTTATATGAATTTGTTTTACTTCTTTTTAAAATGCTGCCAGTTTTCAGAAATGTCTACTGTTTTGCAATCCTGTATGAGAGTTATGGTTGCTCTATAGCCTCACTAACACTAGGTATAATCAACCCTACTACTGTCAACCATCTAATTTTCTCACACTTAGCTTCTTGATCTCTATAACCCATAGTGGCTAACAAGTAACAGTATATATGATGCAGATATTTGAAGAAGATACGGCACCCCAAAATTTAAACCTTAAAAGTTTTTGTTTCTTAATTCAGTCATCATTAGCATTGCAATTTCACTTAAAAGCTTTCTAGTACAAACTTGCTCCTACGTTTCTGGTCAGTGTCTAAAACACACCATGGAAAAGCGAATGGACCGAAGTTCCCGCGCCAACACGTTTCCCGGTAACTCCAGCCTGCTTCTCGTGGAATGCCCCCGCAAGTACTTGGCATAGTAATATTTATTACAAGCAAACATGTCCCACAAGATGCTTATGCTCCGTAAGTACTGGGTAGCAGCTTTCCCAATTTGCAGCTGTTCATGATGTTCTGAAACATCCTTCTCAACTTGAAGACTGCACCTCCATCTGTTCAGGTGCTCACAAAGCCATCCTTTATGAATTATTCTATAATATCTACTTCACAAAATCTGCTGCATTGCAGCCGGTGCTGTGGCTCGGGGAGTTAAAGCCCTGGCCTACAGTGCTGGAATCCACATTGGGTGATGGTTCGAATCCCAGCTGCTCCACCTCTGATCCAGCTCCCTACACTAGGAGCACCTGGGAAAGCAGTAGAGGATGGCCCAAGTCCTTGGGCCCCTGTACCCATGTGGGAGACCTGGAAGAAGCTCCTGGCCACTGGCTTTGGATAGGCTCAGTTTGGGCCATTGTGGCCAACTGGGTAGTGAACCAGCGGATGGAAGACCTCTCTCTCTGTCTCTCCCTCCCTCCCACCCTTTCTCTCTCTATCTCTAATTCTTTTAAATAAGTGAAGTAAATCTCTAAAAAATCTTCTATGTTCTCTGAGTCTTTGTAAGAAAATTTTGGTTATATAGAGATAAATATCTAAGTTATACAATATTTGTTTGCTTTGAAATGATTAAAATAACAGTGGATTTAAATATCATATTGAAATTAGGACCTTTGTGCAAAATTTTATTAATTTTTTTTTTACAGGCAGAGTGGACAGTGAGAGAGAGAGACAGAGAGAAAGGTCTTCCTTTGCCGTTGGTTCACCCTCCAATGGCCACCGCGGCTGGCGCGCAGTGGCTGGAGCACCACGCTGATCTGAAGCCAGGAGCCAGGTGCTTATCCCGGTCTCCTGTGGGGTGCAGAGCCCAAGCACTTGGGCCTTCCTCCACTGCACTCCCTGGCCACAGCAGAGGGCTGTCCTGGAAGAGGGGCAACCAGGACAGAATCTGGTGCCCCGACCGGGACTAGAACCCGGTGTGCTGGCACCGCAAGGCAGAGGATTAGCCTGTTGAGCTGCGGCGCCGGCCCTTAATTATTTTAATATTAATATTTTCGCAGATTCTTGCTGTATATTTAGATAAGAATTCTAAATGAAACAGGTAACATGGTACAGTTTCTAGTATTTATTCAGTGAGAGAAATACTCGGGATATTGAGAGCTTTATTTAGAGGAGAAAGCGTCTAGAAAGGAAAGTCGGCTCCATACCAGGCAGAGAGCAGGCCAGGGGCCACGTGGAGCCAGCAAGCAGTTAGGAGCGGCCACAGGTAACAGCACAGGCAGGAAAGCAGAGAGGGGGCGGCCAGAAGGCCAAGTGCCTAGAGGTGCTGGACAACAAGGGAACACGGGCTCACTGTGCTCCAGGCCCTGTATTCACTTTCAAAGGGGAGTGGTTATGTAATCTGATTGGCAGGTGTGTGATTGGCAGGTGTGGGGACAGGTGAGTTCAGATTGGGATGTGAGATCACGAAAGGGAGCAGGGCCAAGGTGTGGTCCCAGTTCAAAAATCTAATTGATTTAATCCTATCTGCCTTCTTATATCAATATTGCATGCCTCAAAAACTAAACTCTACTTCTCTAGTCTATTTTCTTTTGGTTACAAAAGAAAAAAATATGTGAAAGACTTTCAAATAAACTATTCCACCATAATATTGAGTTGAACCTGCATTTAAAATTAGGGCAATGTAATAGAAAAAAAGAGAAAACTAGTTATCAAGCTAGAAATCAATGCTTTATTTATGATCATTATTATAAATGTCACTTTTTGATTTTGTGAGGAGGTAGATACACTAACAGGCAGGTTCGATAGTCCTGGTCAGAATGAGAAAGGGGGAGTCCCTTTAAGCAAATACTTGCTTCTCCTCAAAATCTACCTTTAGCAAGATAAGAGTGCTGAGTCTCATGCCTGAGTTTCCAGTTTCTTTTCGTTTTTAAAGATTTATGTATTTATTTGAAAGTCAGAGTTATACAGAGAGAGAAGGAGACACTGAGGATAGATCTCCATCTGCTAGTTCACTGTCCAATTGACCACAACAGCCAGAGCTGTGCTGATCTGAAGCCAGGAGCTAGGAGCTTCTTCCCGGTCTCCCTCATGGGTGCAGGGGCCCAATACTTGGACCATCTTCTACTGCTTTCCCAGGCCATAGCAGAGAGCTGGATTGGAAGTGAAGCAACCAGGACTCAAATTGGTGTTCATATGGGATGCAGGCACTGCAGATGGCAGCTTTACCCACTATGCCACAGTGCCCACCCCGAGTTTCCAGTTTCTTGCGCTATTCACAAGAGTAGCAAGGAAAGGGCCAGTGCTGTGGAGTAATGGGCTAAGCCTCCATCTGTGGCTCCAGCATCCCATATGGGCACCCAGTTCTACTACTGGCTGTTCCTCTACTGGTCCAGCTTTCTACTGTGGCCTGGGAAAGCAGTAGAAGGTGGCCCAAGTGCTTGAGCCACTGCACCCACATGGGAGACCCTGAGGAAGCTCCTGGCTCCTGGTTTCAGATTGAACCAGCTCCAGCCAGTAGTGAACCAGTAGACAGAAGTCATGTCTCTCTGTCTCTCCCTCTCTCTCTCTGTAACTCTACCTCTCAAATAAATAAATAAAATCTAAAAAAAAAGAATTTTAAAAAAAGAAAGTTGTAGCAAGGAAGTAGTGATTCTTCCCTTCTTCTGGTTTATCACAAGAATAGAAAGGACAAGTCACCAATCACACCTTTCTGATGGCTTTTTGTTTTATCTTGAGCAAGCTAGACAGGATAGACAAGATTACAGATCTGGCCTTTTGATGAGATTTGTCCCCACCCTCTGATTGACAACTGCTGCTCGGTTTTTTCCCTAAAATTGTGCTTAAAAGCCTCCACTTTGACCAGCTTCTCAGTTCTGCCTTTGTTGGAGCCCCCTCCTGGCGGCTGTGGCTGGAGGCTTCTGAATTAACTCTTGCTTTGTTCACTGCTCTGTTTGTGTGGAAATTTTTCTTACCTGTGAGACAAGAACTGAGATCTCCTTTCTTCACCACCATTTAACCTATAACGATTCCATCAGCATCCTCATTCATAAAATGGATTATGTATTGTATCAGAAAATGATACCCAACACAGTATAAAATGTCTATGCATTCATATAGAAGAAAGACAAAATAATCCAAAGTATAGAAATGACCCTATAGTGATTTTTCTGTATTTATATCAATACAGAAGTTACATTAATGAAACAATAAGATCAATCTCAAAAATTCTCAGTATAATAATCTACCATCTACACATGATCCTATAAGAAGCCAACTTATCATATAAAAAAGTCTTTAGTTTTATTTTATCTAATTATTGTGCCATTAAATTATAAGATACTGTCAGTGATATTTCCTATTACTATATGATATTTGACAATAAATTCATTTTTCTTCTTTCTTAATAAGCAGAATAATTCAATTTCTTAGTCCTATGAGGAAATGAAAACCTCTTAACAAATACAGGAGAATAAACAGATGAAATTAGACCCTTTTGTAATGTTATTTTCCGGAATTTATTTGGGCGCACACAATGGTGTTTATTCAGATACTTTAAACTCTTGATAAGTACTATATTAATGCAAATACTGCTATGGTTGTCAATTCTCCCAGAACTCTAGGCACAGTCTCCTTAGAAACACAATTAGAATTTGCATGCTCTTATTAAATGAAACTAGTGGAGGGCAGTCCTTTGGTAACTCTCAAAATAGAACTCTGTTTTTAGACACAGTTTATGAATACTACTTAATGCACCCCCGAGGCTTCAAAAAGAAAATGTCAAGGAATCCCTTGTGGCAGTTTTGCCTAAAATTCCCTTTGTGTTAACTTGGTATTGCCAAGCATGTTTTAAAATGGAGCATCCAACAACATCCATAATTGGAAATCAAGACCCAAGGGGCCAATGCAAGATGATACAGGAGGATCTGAATTGCATAAAGTATATTTGTGTGTCTGGAGGGGGTAAGTGTTTATGTAGAATATATATTGGTCAGGTGAGCTTCCAATAATTTAAAAACAACTGAAAGCAAGATTGGTGACTTTATATTATCACCTTTGTACACATTTGAAACCAGTTGGATACTGTGCATTTCAATACCTGTTAAACATTAATACTTGATGGGAATCAAACAAAGAAAAAAAAAAAGGTAAGTGAGCACAGCAGTAGGTTCGTATACTTTCAAGGTAGCTTCAAATTGCAAATTCTTATCTGTGGAAAAATTACTCAACACAGAAAACTGGAGGGTTATGGGTGGTAACCAAGCCAGGAGAAAAGATGTACTGAAATGAAAGAAGTGTAAATATGGTGCCCTTTAAGATTTGAAAAGAATGAAAGGGATTATTTTATCTGCAGCTAAGAAAAATATAACCTACTGAAATAGGCTCCCCAACGTATTCCCTTATTGCTCAGTGGAAAAGTAGCATTACACATACAAAGAGAGAGAGAGAGCTTTGTTATGGCTTCAAAAATATTCAGCTTAGTGGAAAGAAAGGAAATGGAGAGAAATGAGGTTCTGTGGAGCACCCTCTGAGAGCTGCACAAGCAAGCAGCTGTGTACATTTCACCCACTTGACAATTCAGACAGTCATATAGCCATTAACACATTTACCAAATGCTCTCGTGCCATATTTCCTGATCTTCATATGGGAACAATGTAACTGAGTTCTAAAATCCAAATACATGGAGGAACTGTAATTAGGGAAAGAGAGGGCAGAATGGGAGAGGAAAATTCCCAATTTAGACAGCAGATACAAAGAAATTAAGTAAGAAGGTTGACAAAAGTTTAAAAGGTGAAAACTAATCCACAGAGAATCAGACAACTTAATGAAGATAATTTAAAGTAATTATAGCAATTTTACATATAAATAAACATAGGACTTTTCCTACACCATAATGTATAATATTGCTTAGTTTATAAAGTACTTTGGTACAGCACTTTGGAAAAGTTCAATAATGACTTTTCAAGGCAGAGCTAGAATCATGTGATGATCCCTTTTGCTTGATGATTACTTCAGGGTGGAATGGGAAGGAATCTGCACCATCTTGTCAGATAATCCAGTCAAATATCATTAAAGGAGCACAAAGACATAGCCAAAGTCCCTGTGAGAAGAGCAATTCCTGTAGCTATTACAAACTAGAACAACTCAGTATAAATATAAACTAAACACATTACATTATTATGCTATTTTAAATTTTCAGGTGGTCATTCTGAAAATGTAGATATATGTGAAATTAATTTAAATAATATATTTTGTTCCATGCTATATATTCAAAGCATTTTTTAAAAATATTTTGTTTCACTGTGAGGCGAAAGTACACCAGTTTCAAAACTGTATCTGTTCAAGTAATTTCACTAACTTTTTCATTAATTCAGTGTTATTAACATTAACTTCAAAGGGTATTGATTGAATTGAAAAGCAACTTCCAGTGTATTGATATTAACATATGTTCTTCAAATTTTCCTCAAATTTATTCAGTCTATCTATATGACACTATTGATTATAATGCTATCATTCCATATATAGATTCATAGCAGAAAATGTGTAAATGCTTTATTGTTGATTTCCATTATAAAAAAAAAGTTAAATTCAAAATAAATTCTCACACTACTTAGCTGAGTGACAGACAAGTTGTTTCTTTCCTTCGAGAATCACATTTATTGTGTTCAAATACAGTGTGCTCCCAGTGAGAGAACATAAACCATGCTGACCTTTTCTTTACACCTATGGTTGTTGAATATTTGGCAATCATTCCTTTTGTTGTAAAAACAATTCTGAAAATGAGAATAACAGCACAGTAGTCAGTAATGTGTTGTAAAAAATTTCTGTAGTTCAATCAATAAGTATTGGCAAAGAGCACAGATCATTAAAGTCATTGTCTATTTCTTTCAACAGTTGTACAAACTGGCAGATTCATAGCTTTCTACATATATCCTGAGCAATTCTTTTTCAGAAGCAGAGAGACAGAAAAGGACACAGACAGAACTCCCATTCACTACTGTACACCCCAAAAGATTTTCAATAGCCAAAGATGAGCCTAGGCATACCCAGCAGTCAGGAACTCAAGCCAGTTCTCCAGTGTCTGTAGTAGGGACCCAACTACTTGAGCCATTGCTTGTTGCCTCTTAGGATATGCACCTGCAGAAAGCTGGACTTGCGAGCAGAGCCAGAACTCAAACCGAGGCACTCTGATACAGGATGCGGGGATCCCAACTAGCAGCTAGTCCACTACGCCAAACATCTGCCCTGCTGAGCGATTTTTAACAATTGTAACCATAAAGTTTTCCCAGGACCTGCCTCAGAAAACTGAGTACCAATATTTTAAAGTAAATTACATATATGCAATGAAACAATGAAAATTACACACATCTCTTATTATATGATATTAATTTTCCTTTTTTCCTTAACATAACTGAAACATTGTCATAATAGAACTACTCTTTTTCATATCTAGGTAAAAGTTTTCACTGTTAGGAAATGAAAATTCAAATCATTTATTCCACAAATTTTACTTTTGAGATAATAAATTTACATTTCAACTTACATTTGTATGTTCTGTAAGATAAAACAACCAACAATATGGAATATCATCTTTTATAATGAGATAGCTCATTAGCTATTTATAAACTTTTAAATTTCTGGAATAGTTGATCTGATATGGTTATAAAAGTTTTATATTCCCCAAACAGATGTTTTTGGTAGTTTGAGTAAGATCTCTTAGGTTTTTGAAAAACAGAAATATTAGTCTTATCCTTGAAATTTCATAATAAAACTTTTGTAGGGGTAGGTCTTTGTCTTAGCAGCTAACACCACATCCCACATGAAAGCACCCAAGTTGGATGTCTGGTTCCAATTTTTAATTCCAACTTCCTGGGAGGCTGCTGCGGGCATCTCAGGAGAGAATCAGCAGATGTAAGCTCTTGGTCTCTCACAATAATTTTTATTATCGTTTAAATGTTTATTTTATTTATTTCAAAGGCAAAGCTACAGAGTGAGAGTAAGAAAGAGAGAAGGATCTTAAACCTGCTGATTCACTCCCCAAATCCCCAAATGGCTGCAAGGACCAGGGCTTGGTTAGGGACCTTCAGCTCTGCCTCTCATGTAGGTGGCAGGGGTCCAAGCACTTGGCCCATCTTCCACTGCTTTCCAAACACATCAGGAGGGAGATGGAGGAGAAGTGGAGCATGTGGGAACGTAACCACCGCCTGTAAGGGATGTCAGCAACACAGACAGCGACTTAACTCACAGTACCATGATGCCAGCCTCAATTGCATTATTTATATAAATTAAACTTTCACAATTAACAAGTAAGTTGTCATCTCTCCGTGTAAAAATGTGTATGTATGTGTGTGCATACACAAAAAGAATCTAAATAATTTTATAGTTGGTCCAAGTTGAAAGAGCGAACCTTCTTAATAATCATTTGAGTCCTGGCCTGTCCACACTGGTCCTGTCTGCCGTGTCCTGCAGCGTGGCTGGCACACTGTGGTCCCTGGTGCAGGCTGCAGCGCTTGCCACCTGGGGAACCGCCTGTGATGGAGCTGAAGTCACCTTTCCTGTGCCAGGAGTCGCTGTGGCTAGGCCGTTGGCCAACCTTGTTCATCCACATGGCCCTCAATGTCCCTACTTCTGTTCCTTATTCCCACACAGACATCAAAGTTCCTGGTTTCTCTATTAACACAATGAATTTCCAGATACTACAAAGTCTTCAAAAGAGAGAGCAGTGAAGCCGGAAAAGGGTTCTTGTATTTGCTAACTGCAACAGATACTGTGGGTGTTGCATATGCTGCCAAGCATGTTGTCTGCAAGTTTGTAGCGTGAGTGCTTCAGCTGATGTGTTGGCCATGTTCAAAACTGAAATCAAGTTATCTGGTATTCCAGAAGCCAACAACATGGCTTTCAAACGCAGAGGCAAACCCCTGTTTGTGCGCCATAGAAACCAGAGAGAAACTGAGCAGGAAGCTGCTGTTGAAGTGTCCCAGTTGAGGGACCCCCCAGCACAATTTAGACTGTGTAAAGAAACCTAAATGGGTTATCCTAACAGGTGTTTGCCCTTGTCACTGCAAATTCAGGAGATTTTGATGGTTACTACTGCCCCTGCCATAGGTCACACTATGATGTGTCTGGCAGGAACAGGAAGGAGCCTGCACCCCCCCCCCATTCTTGAAGTTCCCTCCTATGAGTTCACCAATGATGATATGGTGGGTCTACAGCCATGCCACCCTCATGCCCAATCTCATCTAATGTGGTGGTTGTTGGTTAGAGATTTGGACTCAAGTCAGAGGCTTCTTTTGGTCTACGTGTCACCTTAGAAGAATTATTTGAATGCAAGTCTTCTATACCTTAAGTTGGTTGATTTGAAATATTAAAAAGTTGCTAATTATGTATTTGAAAACATTAATGTGAAGTCACTGAATTTAATGTTAATTCTTTCAAGCAATCACTTAATTAAGCCACTGTTAAACACTGTTAAGCTCAGCCATGGACTTGAAAGGTGCAATATCTTTGATAGTTAATTCTAATTAAAAATTACAGCCTGGTACATAAGAAAAATTAATCATTTGAAAAGTTCCTTAGAGATTTTTAAATTTCACATAAACATTTTTATCATTTTTATATTTTTGAGAAGAGATGTTGTATTAAGTTCACTATTTTCTGAAAATTACTCTTATTATACACCCAAGTACCATTAACTTTTTTAAGCGAACTGCTTTTACATTTTGTTTTTTTGTTTTTTTGGTTTTTTTGGACAGGCAGAGTGGACAGTGAGAGAGAGAGAGACAGAGAGAAAGATCTTCCTTTTCCATTGGTTCACCCCCCAGTGGCCACCATGGCTGGCGCACCGCGACCGGCACACCGCACTGATCCAAAGCCAGGAGCCAGGTGCTTTTCCTGGTCTCCCATGCGGGTGCAGGGCCCAGTAATGTGGGCCATCCTCCACTGCACTCCCTCTGCATAGCAGAGATCTGGACAGGAAGAGGGGCAACCGGGACAGAATCCGGCACCCCAACCGGGACTAGAACCCGGTGTGCTGGCACCGTAAGTGGGGGATTAGCCTAGTGAGCCACGGCGCCAGCCACATTTTGTTTTTTAGTAAAGCCCATGGCTATCATTTTGAGATTTGTAGCATGACTTTTATCAGTCTTTTCCAACTATTACTACTAGCTTCCACATCTCCAGTTTATTCTACATCAATATCACATCATTATTCTGTGTTAATTTTAATTATTCTAATAATTACACTTTGTTAATGTAACAATAACTATTTCAAATGAATTTTTAGTTTATATAAGTATCACTACAACTGTGAAATATGCAATTAAGCAATTGCAGTTTTGAATCAATACATGGAGACTATCACTAAAGCAGCATCAACCTGTTGACATTACTTCTATCAACTATGTGTTTATGATGTACTAAAAATGATACATGCACCCACTGTGCAATACAGAGAGTCTTCACCAGAGGATAATAGTATTGCAGCTTTATTGAGATAACAGTACAGAATTGAGAATGAAATGACTGGGTTACCTTCAGTAGCCATGTAAAGCGCACAAATTCCACCAGTTTTTTTCAAACTTCTGTCCCTCTATCCAAAGCATAATGACAACTATATTTACCTACTAGAAAATTAAATGATAAAATATATAAAAGTCCTTTTGTAGAATGTCTTGTAATTTCTTATTTGAAATAAAATATCTTTTCTGATTTTCAATTGTAAAATTCTCAGCTATATTTATGCAAATATAACATAAAGTGAAAGTGTTTTATCTAAATTTATACTGCAAATCCTATGAATCTAATTAAACTGAAATATGTTGGTCTTGAATAAAATATTGTTCTGTGGATTGATAAATAATTTAAATATCTTGTTCACATGAAGTTTTTGTGTCTAAAATATTAGTATCAAATTAACATTATACACAATATACTATTTGAAAGCCAATTTCCAGCTTTGTGGGTATGTGCCCTTCAGAGAGAAGCAATTTGGGGTACTAGACACATGTTCCATAAGGTGTAGGAGTAATCATGGTTATTAAATCTATTATGTAGATTATACCTGCCCCCAATTCCAAGGGAAAGGATTATTAGATATGAAGTAGAAACAGATATTAAACCTCTAGATTACCATATCCTATATGGAGTGCACTCTGAGAAGGTTAAAACAATTTTAATTTCCTATGGTAGTGTACAAATGGCAAATTCATTGAATTCTTAATATTATTGTTTTTTAAAACATTTTCAAAGTAAGTAAAATGAAATGGCTTCATTATGGAATTTCTCCTTCTTAAAAGAAGTTTTAAGCCATTAATACTATTTATTATCTGAGATTCAGAGAGAAAGAGACAGACAGACAAACAGAAAAACCTCTCATCCTCTGGTTTACTTCCTATATCCTCACCACAGCGAGGACTGGACCAGGCCAAAGCTGGGAGCTGGGAATGCAATCCAAGTTTCCCACATGGGTAACAGGGACCCAAGTATTTGAGTCATCACATTCTGCTTCCCAGGGTGTATGTTCTCAGGAAGCTGAAGTTGGGATCAGAGCAGAGACATGAACTCAGAGTCCAATATGGGACACAGGTGTCTTAACTGATGTCTGAACTGCTAGGCTCAAGTACTTTTCTCCACTTACATTATTTTAATCATTGAAGTGTTTATTCCTTTTCTGTCTTCTCAAGGGATTATATTAGATTGTGGTTTTTTTTTTAATGTATTTTATGTCCGCTGTCTTTTATTATTTGTTGTTTTATTTCCTTTTTTTTTAAAGATTTTATTTATTTATATGAGAGGTAGAGTTACAGACAGTGAGAGAGACAGAGAGAAAGGTCTTCCATCCACTGGTTCACTCCCTAAATGCCACAAAAGCCGGGGCTAGGCCGATCCGAAGCCAGGAGCCAGGAGCTCCCTCCCAGGCTCCAATGCGGGTACAGGAGCCCAAGGACTTAGGCCATCTTCTACTGCTTTCTTACAGGCCACAGCAGAGAGCTGGATTGGAAGAGGAGTAGCCAGGACTAGGACCAGCGCCCATATGGGATGTTGGAGCCGCAAGCAAATGATTAGTGCACTGTGCCACAGTGCCAGTCCCATTTTATTTATTTTACTAAACTAAAGAGAGATTCACATTTATATTTCTTTAACAACTAAAATTTCTTTAAAATTTTACTTTTTCAAATAAATTTACCATATTCTTGAAAGTTATGTAAAAAATAATAAGCCCATATAATTTACTAATTATCATAGACTATCATATAGCATCATAAAATATAATAATTATAAGAGTGTATATTTATTTATAAACACTGAAAGGAAATAAAATGAATGGCTCCTAGTGACCTTCTGTAGGTACTGGAGGTACCAGTCAGGATACCTCGAGTAGTAAGTGACAGAAAGCATTCTCAATCTTGCTGAAGCAAACAGAAAACAAGCAGGGAGCTAAGTGGGTTAGGGAAGATGGGTTTCATTTGCTGATTATCTGAAAACTTACATTTTTCCATCAGTACACAGTTTTCTTCTTCCTTCTCTTAACTTCATTGTTGGAGTCCTTATGTTGGCCCCACACAGCAAGATCACATGCTAGCTGTAGATGGACACCATCGAAAGGACAGCACCAGCAAGTCCCAAGCTTGACTCCCTCCCCTTTGTCCCAATTGATTCATCTTTGTATTGAACCAATCAATGTGGCGTGGAAAAGGAATAAACTTCATCAGTTTAGGCTGGGTCAGATACCTACTCCTCTGCTGTAAGAAATGAGATGGGAAGTAATGAATTCCTCTGGAAAAATCATTGAGTTGTTCCTCTATAGAAAATCAAGAGGAATGGCTGTTGGGCAGAAAAACCAATAAACAACAGCAAAGAAATATATGTCCTACAATAACATTTTTTGTGTATATATATATATGTGTGTGTGTGTGTGTATTTAATTATTTTTCTTTTTTATATTTCTCAATATAAATGTATTTCTTTCATTTAAATGAACACAAATAATTTCAAATCAGAAAGGTATAAATGAAATAAATTAGCAAATATATTTTTACATATGTTGAAAACAGAAGACTCCATGAAAGAGATACATGTGGGTACACTAGGTTAGGATCATTTCAGGGTTCTCTCACTATTTGACATACATTCATATTACCAGATTTAATGTAAGTTATATTGCTAAGAGTAGTATATTAAATTAAAATAGGTAGAAAATTGATCATTAATCAAATTATGTAAATGTATAAAATCTCCATAAAATATTTGTATTTTCTTTATTTTTAACTATATATCTCAGTCATTTCTTTCATGTTGATGTCCAATGACTTATGTGAAGGTGGACATTACTACTAAATTCTGTCAACTTTTTCCAGCTTTATATTTAAGGAACATCTAAAGAAAATAACACTGATTATAAAGATTTCATAGAAAATTGCTGTTAGAATTTTAAATGCAAATGTGCTATTCCTGTGCTAAAATCACTGAGAGACTTAAAGTATTCAAGAGTTGGTAATCTTATAGGCCTATAAAAAATCAAATAGCAAACAAGTTAAATTAATCTCTAAGCTGTAAGAATATACATATAGATCATGAAAGCTTTTTAAATTGATCTATCATTAGAATTAACCAATATTCCACAGTTAAAATTTATTCTTTCAATTTATAATACTTTTAATGCTTCAAGGATACATTGTTCTGGAAATACAATTATTCATGTACTTTACTCCAAAAACTTTTCCTAGAAATTCCATTTTCAGTGTTAAAGTGACCTTAACTTCAGATAATAACTTATTACTTAAAAGAAAATGTACAGAGTGGGCATAGGGCACAGCAGCTAAGTTGCCACTTTGGAATTCTCCAACATTTGAGGAGTGCTTAGGTTCAGGTCATCATCCACTTCTTGCCATCGCATATCTTGGGAGACAGCAGGTGATGTTCTAAGTACTTGAGTCCCTGCCATACAGGTGGGAGACCCAAATGGAGTTCAAAGCTCCTGGCTTCCACCAGACCTATGCCTGACTGTTGTGGGTGTTTGAGGAGTGAACCAGCACACGGAAGATCTCTCTCTGCTCTCTCACTCACTATCCCTCTCTCTCTCTCTGCCTTTCAAATGAAATTATAATTTCAAAATGATATTCTATCAATAATGTTCATATAGCCATGCATAAGTCAACTCTACAATGTATTTGTTTTCTTGCTGTTTGACTTGAATTCATTCTTTATTTATCAGCCTTATTTTTCCAATCAAATTCTTGATACAAAATATTGAATATAGGTACTTAATTACTAAAATCATTCCTAATAGGTGAAGTAATTTTCTTTATATTGGGGCCCATTTGATATTTGACAGTCAGTAAGGTAAGGTGCTTACTTCACCATCCTAAAGTCTTGTTTTTTTTTTAAGTAAAAGTTCCTGAAACACAGTCATGACCATTTGTTTAAGCATTGTCTGTGCAGAGCTAAGTGGTTGCAAAAGATATCTTGTGTTCAAAATGGCCTGTACTATTTTGTTGCATTTAAAACAAATAATTCTGGCATTTACAAATTTAATAATTTTCCAAAGACTGAGCTAGCATTCCTTACTTCCATTCTATTGATGAAATGGATATCATTGCTAAATCCTCCGTCAAAACTTGAATATTAAAAAATGGCAGAATCATAATAGCGTGAGTTGATTTTATCATATAGCTTTCATTAACAGAAAGCCAGCAAGGAAAAAGTGAGTGCTAAACAAGATCTGCTGGCATTTGTGAATAAAAGCTTATCATATATAAACAGCACTTGACCAATGATCAGAAGACAAATTTCTTTTTTTTAATTTTTTAAAAAATTTTTTTTTTGACAGACAGAGTGGACAGTGAGAGAGACAGAGAGAAAGGTCTTCCTTTGCCGTTGGTTCACCCTCCAATGGCCGCCGCAGACGGCGTGCTGCGGCTGGCACACCGCGCTGATCTGATGGCAGGAGCCAGGGACTTATCCTGGTCTCCCATGGGGTGTAGGACACAAGCACTTGGGCCATCCTCCACTGCACTCCCTGGCCAGCGCAGAGAGCTGGCCTGGAAGAGGGGCAACCGGGACAGAAACCGGCACCCCAACCGGGACTAGAACCTGGTGTGCCGGTGCCGCAAGGCGGAGGATTAGCCTATTGAGCCGCAGGGCCGGCCAGAAGACAAATTTCTAGTATTTATTCTCAGCTTCCTCCACAAAATGAAAATAAAACTAGTGTTTTCTTTTTCAATAGATATTGTCACAAATAAGTTGTAATGTCTAAAGGTCCATACGAATGTGTATTAACTTTTGTGTCTAATTATAATGCATTGTAGTCATTTTATAGCTTGTGGGTGGGATTACATCTATCTAAGAAGGATCAGTGGCTTGTCCCAAATTCAACACAAGGCCATTCAGGACCATTGTGCTTATTAACTCTTAGTTGCCACATTTCCATATGTCTAAACTGCACAGTCAGGCTATCCTTATACACACTGCAGTCTTTGAGTACACCCCAAGGAGAGACTGATTCTCAGCATTGACCATACTTACCAAGTGGGTTACTAATTACCACAGTACGTAGTTTCTAAATAAGGTAATTCAAGCCTGGTTATATTTTTAATAAAATGTTCTACATATATTGAATCTCAGATGTTACTCTTGTCTCTTCCAATCTCTACTGTCTAATACCGGTAAGAAAGTTTACAGTCTCTGTTTCTGATCTCTCACCAATTACAGGGAGTAAATCCCTTGATTTTATCCTCTGTCTTCTATTCCATGCTTCCTTGAGTATCTTGGATTGGCAATACATATGCCTAACATTCACCAACCTTTTACCCTACACTCATTGTTCTCTGTGGTTTGTCAACATAAACATCGTATACAGATGCAGAAACAGATATGGATACATTTAATAGCTTTTCCTCATCAGCTGGTCAAAGCTTCAGATTCTGGCCATCTATTTCTCCTTTCCTTGTTGCTTCTAGTAACCTGGCAATTGAACATGACCTCTTGCATGACACTGGGCCAATATTTTTATAACCTGATGGCTTTAATGTATCTTAAATAAGTCAAATCATTCAATTTTGCCCTACCCATAATGGGAACTTAAAATTCACTTTTGTATAAGTACATTTTTAAAGGTTTAAATTTGTTGCTATTACCTATCCATAAATAGGTCAATTTGTGTTAAGACGGATAGCCTGAGACCTAAGATTCAGCAAAGATAGACAAGAGGATGGTTTGGACTTATTTCATATTCCTATCTCTCTGCAGAAACCCTTGTCCTCAGGGCCCTCTACTAGATTAAATCAGCATGACTTATGGAAATAGGTTGTAATGTTAGAAATAAAAAAAAATAGGAAGAAGTGAGGTTAATGCTCTGGAAGGATCAATGAAGCCATAGGATAAACCTCTGAATAAAACCAGGCTGCTTGGCCGGCGCCGTGGCTCAACAGGCTAATCCTCCGCCTTGCGGCGCCGGCACACCAGGTTCTAGTCCCGGTCGGGGCACCGGATTCTGTCCCGGTTGCCCCTCTTCCAGGCCAGCCCTCTGCTGTGGCCCGGGAGTGCAGTGGAGGATGGCCCAGGTGCTTGGGCCCTGCACCCCATGGGGAGACCAGGAAAAGCACCTGGCTCCTGGCTCCTGCCATCGGATGAGCGCAGTGCGCCGGCCGCAGCGCGCCGTCTGCGGCGGCCATTGGAGGGTGAACCAACGGCAAAGGAAGACCTTTCTCTCTGTCTCTCTCTCTCACTGTCCACTCTGCCTGTAAAAAAAAAAAAAAAAAAAAAAAAAAAAAACCAGGCTGCTGCAAATAAAGCATTCAACTGAAACTGAATGTTTCCTAAAAATTCCCAGCAATATGCTGAAACTGAAGAAATTCTGTAGTTGTCTATAAACAGGACACAAAGTAATTACTATTCTGTTTGTGAATCTAGTGAAAGATGGTTGTATACTCCTAAGGTGAAGGAAGACTTTTCTGAGTGATTGGAACCATCAATAAAATCCAAGCACATTGGGGAAGATAAAAAAACACCAAAGGGTTAGATATGTTCACATTTGCCTCCTTCTAAGAGACGTGTAGACGGTTGTAAAATACCTTTTGGAAGGATTCCCTTTTCTCACTCATAAAATGCAGAAAGTCTTTAATTTTAGAGAGAAGTGCAATTACAATATCTCTGTTGGACTTAGGTAAAAAGCAGCATATAAATACTTTAATCAATTAATTCAATAACAAGTACTGTGGATCTATGAGCTGAGGATTATTATATTTTGTTGCCATTTGAAGTTTATTAAATGAGGCATAAATACATTTACCAAATAATATAACTTAAAATATTTATCAAAATATTTTCATCACATATTTTCTATTAAAGCTGTTTTGTAATGCTTTTGATAAGTATCTTTCTATTTTCTGTTAATTAAGTATAATAGAAATTATATATATATATATATATATATATATATATATATATAAAGAACATGACTTAGAAACAATGTAGGTAGCCCTGAAACTTGGAAAACTCTCATAACTTTCTGACTCATGTAATGGGTGACAAATGGTACTGGAAGTGGTTCATTATTTTTGAGACCTGTGGAAGGACTTCACAAAGATATCAATTACCTCGTGTAGAAAAGGTTCCATATCATCTTCTACCTCGTGTAGAAAAGGTTCCATATCATCTTCTAGCATATAAATAATTGAAACTCCTACTCTCCAAATTGGATGACTTTGATAAGATGATTATTGTATCCAAGACTGATCACATTAACTAAATGTTATGCTCAACAAAATGTGTTGGATATTTTAAGTGGTTATTATAAACAACACAGTGTGCTAGGTGTTGCCATGGAGTTTTTAAAGGGAACTAATATGTTTGTTCTCTGATGAAGCTGTTCTCATCATGGGATGGCAGTGGACAAAATTGTATCAGAACAAAATTAGTAAATCCTATATACTAGTAAACTCCACATACCACCAAATGCATGATATCTAAATCATGGCTTCATATTACCCTGCATAATTCTGGGTCACATGTCTTGTCTATAGATGTATACAAAGGGAGAGCACAAAGCTAAAATAAATAGATACCCCTATCATGTGAGAGGTATAAATATTATCCTGGTCCATCCAGGCTGCTGTAACAAAATGTCATAAACTGACATTTTATTTCTTGCAGTTCTGAAGGCTGAGAAGTGAAACAGTAAGGAAAGGACCAGAAGATCCAGGTGTCTGATGGGAGGCTGCTCTCTGGTTTGCAGAGGGCACCTGCTTGTGTCCTCAAAAGGTAGCTCTCTCAGTCTGCCTTTAGAGGGACATTTATCTATTCATTTTGTTTCTGCATCTTAAATTAATCACCCCATGACCCCCCCCTTTCTGATACCGTCACATTGCCAATTAGGTTCCAATAGGTGAATTTTCAATTTTTTCCTGACTCATTTTCATTCTGTTTGAAAGGCACGAAGAGAGAGACACACAGAGACAGACAGAGGTTCTCCATTTGCCCAGGGTCCTCAAATGCCTACAACAACTAGGGCAAGGCCAGGCCAATATCAGGAGCCAGGAACTCCAGGTGAGTTTCCCCCGTGAGGAGCAGAGACCCAAGTGCTCATGCCATAACCTGTTGGCTCCCAGGGTACCCATCAACAGCAAAGTGGAATTGAAAACAGAGCTGGGATTTGCAGGCACTGCAATATGGGATATGGGAATCCCAAGTGATACCTGAACCACTGCCAAATGCTCCCCCCTACAACATGTGAATCTGGAGATGGTGTAAGCATCTAGATCATAGTAAACTGAATTGTATAATCACAGTGATTCCGAACCTGAATTAAACCCTCTTGTATGCCAACCGAAAACAGGCATTGTCCAGCATAAAGAGTAACAGTACTGTCCATGTTAGCAATATAAATGTTTTATTTTCACTACTTTGAATGCCATCAAGTAGCAAATTAACACACACACACACACACACACACACACACACACAAGCAATTAGCCAAACAGTAAAGATACCCCTTTCCCGTATCTGAGTGCAGGGACTCCACACCCACCTCCAGCTCCTGATCCCGTCTTCCTGAAAGTACAGACCCTGGGAGCTACTGCTGACAACTCAACTAACCGGGTTTTTGACACCCACATGGGAAACTTGGATTGAGCCCTCAGCGCCTGGCTTTGACCTGGCCCATCTCCTGCCGTCTTTAACATTTGGGTAGTGAAGCAACAGATGGCAGCTCTCTCTCTCCATCTGCCTGTGTCTTTGCTTCTAACACAAAAATAAAATTAAATTTTAAAACACTCGAACAAATCAAAAGATATGCCATGTTAGAAAGGTAAAGCTTTGTATTTTAGTACTTCTAGGGACACTTTTTCTCTGATTCTTGAATGAAGGAGCTGCATTTTCATCTTGCATTGGGTCCCTCAAATCATGTAGCCACTCCCGCTGTTGTAATTAACACCTATGGAGAAGGGGAAGAAAGCAGAGTTAGGCTCAGAGAGGAGTCTGTGCTAGAGCCGCAGCAGAGGCCTGGGCCAACTCCACAGGAAATCCAACCTGGCATAGAGAGCCCTCAAAGGTGTTCCCAGTTGGAGCGAGAGGATCAGGCCTTTAATCCTGTGTCTGACAGACACCCCAGTCAGGCTGCCCTGGGAAAGTCTGCTGTAGCCCAAGGCAGTTCACAGAGAGCAAATCGGCTGCAAGCTCGGAACTGGCATCCTTCTCAGCAGCTAGGGAGCAACTACCTCAGTCCTGGAGCAGAGACGGAGGCAGAGCTACACAACATCCAGATAAATACACAAGGGGCTTTGGGTCTTGTGGCAGACATTATTGTAGCTTTCTCATTTCAAGCAACTGCTATTCGAATGTGTGCTATTTTTACGACATTCCTTCAACAAACATGATCCCTTGCAACACAGCTTCCACATTGCAGGGAAATCGTCTGAAAGAAAGAGAAATCTGAAGGCACCTGACATTTGGCAGCCTGATATCCCTAAGAGAAAAGCCTCCTAAATCGAAGCTTATAGATAGTGGAATCTGAAAATCTCTCAGATATTACATCCTTGAAGTAGACACCGGGGAAAGAGACTGAAAAAAATGAATCCTTGACAAAAACTATTTTATGTTTATCCATTTTGTTTTGCCTTGAGAGCTTTTATCCCAAATTGAGGCAGAGACACATAATCAAAGCTTTCACATCATCATGGATGCTCTGGTTCATTAGGGCTGCAACTTTGACGTTGCTGGACTATCAATTGCATGCAATACACAGACTTAGAGCTATGCCTGCATTTTTAAAAAAAATAGGAAAAAAAAAAACTAAAACACAGAGCAGCAGTTTATTGGACACTCTCTCGTTCAACTGTGACTCTTCCAGGGGATGAATACCTCCCAGAGTCAAGTCCCTCTATGTGTTATAAGGTATCTAATTCATTTTTTTAGTGAGGTGGAGAACATTTTAAGAATGGCATGATTCATGTAAACAATGCCAGCGTGCTAGTTAATGACTGAGAACCTCAGCAGCACAGTAGCAGAAGTGGGGAGGAGACACCTGCTGATGATGATGAGCACTTGGCCACAGGCCACCTCCCTCCCTATGGCCCTTTGCCAAGCCCCAGCAGTAGAATCTTACAAAGAAATGTCCACAGAGGCCTTGTCCTGGCCTGTCTCCAGGGCTGGCTTCCTAGGCTGGCAACCTGTGCGGTGCCATCAGGGGTAGTTTAATGACCTCTTCTCACTGTCTTGAAATTCCTAGTAATTTTGGAACAAGGGACCCTGCACAAAATACCTGTACTGTCAGAAGTTTTATCTGCTAGCAAAGTGGAAACCTTTTAGAAGCAAAATACGCTTTGCGAATTAAAAGTGAAGCTGCTCTGACAGAGCAGATACTGAATCTACCCACTTTAAAGAATCGTCAGAATCTGAAAACAGCTTAGACACTATTGCTGGGGGTTGATCCCAAATAACATTGAAAAAAATAAGGATCCAGAAAGTAACTACTAATACAGAAACTAGAATTTGTACACATTTTATTAAACCAACCACTTGATATTCACTCTTTTTCAGTTTTTTCCTTTTCTAAAATTTGTTTTGGTACCCTTTCCCAAATATAGCCAACAAGATACTAAAAGTATTTAGATGACTTATGATAGAAACCAGTCAGTGAGTTCTCTCTCCTTGCTATCTATTGTAATAAACTCTTTTTAAAATTATTTCATTTAATCCTCACAATGCTGAACCTCACAGATGTTCCCAGTGTTATATAGGAGTTAATAGATGGCACAAAGGTGGCAGAAATGTGATGTCAATCCAAGATAGTTTGACTCCAATGTCCTTGAACTAAATGTCAGTAAAATATTGAAGTTTATAACCTTTTTGAACATGCTTAAAAATCTATTTGTTAATGAATATTTTCAATAAAATGAAGTATAATTAAATAAAATTCATTACACTCAGTAAGTAGAAATGGGAGTAGTTTAAAACATATAGGAATATAAGAGAACTCATTAGGAAAGTGAGTGTCATGAATGTTAATGCTAAGAGCCAACTTACATAGCTGGGGTTTTGAAAGCAATTCTTATATTCATCTATTAGAGGAGAAAGATGATAAGTAAATATCTTTAGAAATTTGGTCCCAGTCCAATGTTTGTTGGTTTGCATAAGCTGAGTAGAACAGAAAAAGAAACTAAAAAGAAATAAAAGGATATTGAAATGTCAGTGATGGAAAAAATATGAGGCAATTCACAACTGGACTCCATACAACATAGAAGAGTAAATTTGCATGTGAAAACTGACTTTCCAGAGTTATATAAATATTTTCTTCTGAAAAATTCATCACCAAAAATAACTCATCCTACTAAAATCATTATGCTTCTGGGAATTGGACGAGTCGCATCACTTAGAATTCATTTCCCTGAGTTCTTTCATGGGAAAGTAATCAATTCAGCTCAAGAAAACAAACCATTTTATGGTTGGCACCATCTGTGTGATCGAATGAGCCACTGAAGAATAAGTAGTCCTGCCTGTTCTTTAAAAAAGGAAGAAAGCAGAAGGACTACATGGACAAATTATATTTACAGACATATTACAAAACAGAAGAAACAAGTTTAAAAATGTTGGTCATTTTACTAATGCAAATGAAATTAACAATCAAATGCAAAGTTTGTCTAACAAAAACTTTTTTTAATTACTAGTTTTGATCTAGGGAATTTATTTTTTTAAAGATTTATTTATTTATTCGAAAGTCAGAGTTATACAGAGAGAGTAGAGGCAGAGAGAGAGAAAGAGAGGTCTTCCATCTGATAGTTCACTCCCCAAATGGCTGCAACAGCCAGAGCTGTGCTGATCTGAAGCCAGGAGCCAGGAGCTTCTTCCAGGTATCCCACAGGGGTGCAGGAGCCCAAGGACTTGGGCCATCTTCTACTTCTTTCCCAGTCCATATCTGAAAGCTGGATGAGAAGTGGAGCAGCTGGGTCTCAAGCCGGTGCCCATATGGGATGCCGATGATTCAGGCCAGCGCGTTAACCCACTGTGCCACTGCGCCGGCCTCAAGCAACATTTTGTTTGCGTACTTTTTCAACATTCAATTATGAAATATCTTATACAAACCCATTTTTATGTAGAAGTGGTAGTAATAAAATTTTGTTGAATCTCATAAAGTCAATTTGCAATGAGTAGTAAAATACCTTAAAGAACATAATGTCGGGCTGGTGCCATGGCTCATGGCTAATCCTCCACCTGCGGCACCGGTATCCCATGTGGGCTCTAGGTTCTAGTCTTGGTTGCTGCTCTTCCAGTCCAGCTCTCTGATGCGGCCCAGGAGGGCAGTGGAGGATGGCCCAGGAGCTTGGGCCCCTGCACCCGCATGAGAGACCAGGAAGAGGCACCTGGCTCCTGGCTTCGGATAGGTTCAGCGTCGACCGGAGCGGCCTTTTGGGGAGTGAACCAACAGAAGGTAGACCTTTCTCTCTGTCTCTCTCTCTCACTGTCTAACTTTACCTGTCAAATAAAAAAAAATTCTGTAACAAAAAATGAAGCATTAAAGAAAACATTTGTGATCATATTCAGTATGTTATCCTTTTTAGGGAAAAATTGGAAGAAAATCAAATTCTGTCATCAGAGAATTTCTTAAGGACAATATAGTACATAAATAAAAATAATGTGGTGATTAAATTTATACTCAAGGAGACTTTTTAATTAACATGTAAAACTATCTTAAAATATGGATGATAAAAAGTATGATACCAATTATAGATATACTTTGGTCTTTATTTAAAATGTGCATACATTGGCCAGCACCGCGGCTCAATAGGCTAAACCTCTACCTGCGGCGCCAACACGCCAAGTTCTAGTCCCGGTCGGGGTGCCAGATTCTGTCCCTGTTGCTCCTCTTCCAGTCCAGCTGTCTGCTGTGGCCCCGGAGTGCAGTGGAGGATGGCCCAAGTCTTTGGGCCCTGCACCTGCATGGGAGACCAAGAGAAGCACCTGGCTCCTGGCCTTGGATCAGCACAGTGTGCCAGCCTCAGCACGCTGGCCGCAGAGCGCCGGCCACAGCAGCCATTGGGGTGTGAACCAATGGAAAAGGAAGATCTTTCTCTCTGTCTCTCTCTCTTTCACTGTCCACTCTGCCTGTCAAAAAAAAGTACATAGATTAATCTACAGAAAAATGCATGTATAAATTTAAGTATATGTACAAATAAAATACTACATGGCAGTAAAAGTAAATGATAGACATCAATACTGATAAAAATTATGAACATAAAACTGAGAACAAAGCCAGAAAAATATAGTATTATTTATTTCAAAACTTACAATTCTATATAAAATGCTAACATGAAAAACATATTATGCAGTGATATAAAGAATTAAAAGAATAAAAAGTAAAAATAAGTCAGACATTCTGAGAGAGCTACCACAGGAAATCTTTTGAATTGTTTATAGATAATAGAATTATAATATTTTAAAATCAAAGTTAATTAAGATGCCATCTAGTTCAAACCTCCCATCACGTAAGTGCATACACTGAAGGAACTCAACTAATTTAACAAAGGAACCAAGAGTTAATAGGATTATGCATCTTAAATTTAACAGAACATCTAGAATGGCAGTCTTTGATCAATTAATTTACTTTGAGTATTATCAATCCAAATTATAATTTTAATCACATGGTAGGAAAATGCTCCTCAGTACCTTTTTTTTTTTTTGCATCCTGTTGTATCTTATAACCCATGAAAATAATTATCAACTATACGTGTGCAATTAGCAATTGGTACATGACATAAAGAGTAGATGTAATTCAACTTAACCCATAATTGTCAAATGCATATTAAGGACGAGGTGCCACGCTAAACCTCTATAAAACAGACAGTAAAATACAATTGATCTCTTGTCTCAAAAGATATTACAATGTGAGATGGTCTCTGTACCTGTCTTTTTTGTTGAAATAGAAAAATGTGAAGAAATAATACTTATCCGCCATCAGTAGCCATCAGGTCTGTTTGTGTGTTGTTATGTAATCAGGATAGTTCTGTAAGATGGAGCTATTGTCTCATTTTAAAATGAGATACAGAAACTCATGCAAGCAGGCAAATAACTCTCCAATAACATGCAGGTGGCTGGGAGCTAAAACAGGATTTAAATCAGAACTTTTGGTTGCTAACAGAAGTCCTCCGCTCAGCTTTGTGAGGTTTCACCTCATTCTTTTGTCCAAGAACAAAGCTTGAAAATCCCGTTAGCAGAAATATATTTTCCTACTTTCCAACTACATGAAGACTGTTAAAGTCTAGGGCTCTATTTATAATGAGACATTTCTTCCACAACTTATCTAAAGTACATGAGGACCTCAAGTAAACAGAGGCAAGAGAACAAGAAAACGGCAATTTATTTTAACTCTTGTCCTATATCCCCTAAGTTAATGAGTATTTCTTTTTGTTCTTGTTTCCTAAGAACAAAGATAATAAAGAAGTTTCTTATTGACACTAATAGATTTCTTCTAGGACCCAACAAACTTTTTAAAGAATTTTTAGTGCTAGATATCATGTTAAATATTAAAGCTACAATGCTTCAAACTCTTTTTCATTTATAACCTCTCTCCACATCTAAAGAATATCAACTCATTAGTAGTATCTAAAAGCAATTCTGCATTTTTGTCAGTCTCTTAAATGCCAAAGCTACCAATTTAAAGTGAAAAAGATTAAACAAATTATGTGGCATTATGTAGAATCATTCAGACTACAAGTAAAAGATTCTTATTAAATTCAGCTATTTTTAAATAAATGGGTTGAGTCATCTTGGGTTCTCCATGAGAAGTTAGCTGTATTGTATTCATTTTGTAAATGATAGTTACTAAAAAATGCTAATACTTTCCTACACTTGAATAAAAATGAAAGGAATCCAAAGGGGGGAGGAAGCCACTTTATAAGGGTTAGTTAAGCAGTTAACAATTCTTCTGAATTTTCACATAGAAACCAATAGTTGATAATCTGTCCTACACTTTCTTAATATCTGTGCATGGATGGAAAATAAATATTTGTATCTATAGTGCTTATATTTATAGCCATACAGCACAGAAATTTGGAAGGATAATTTTCTCTTAAAATATTTATTTTCTCTTTAAGTATTTGTTTAATTATTATTAAATTAGTTAATTGTTTAATAATCCTTACTCTTTACTTCATAATTTCTGACCTTTGAATGCAAGATAATTCGTCACTTTATTTCAACTGCTGTCTGCAAAGAACGTTAGTACCTTCCAATCCTATCACTGCACAAGATGTGTTGGAGTAGAAGTATGATAAAAGTTAAATATTTCACTTGCAGAACATAAATTGCTGTCAAAGAGGCTTTAGTCAACATCACATTGCTTGATAATAGTGAAGAACTTTCACTGACATTTGAGTTTTCACCAATATAATAGTCTTCATCAAATATAGAGTAATTGACTTTGAATATAACAGCAGTGTGGTTGGAGAGTGAAAGGTGTGCCAACTCTATGTCAGTCATACATAATATTTCTGTTAATATCTGAAGATTGATATTATAATCCCATTCTATGAGCTGTTGTTTTCTAAGTGTATTTTAAGACTGAAAACTTGAGCTATGACTAACTCCACACTGAAAATAACAGAAACAAAAACAACAGGTGAACATCACAGGAGATCGTGGCAGGATCCCAGCCTTTGGAACACATCTTGATTTTGTCAATCTCCTAGGATATGCACATTGTGATAATTTGTTCTAACTTGCAACAAAAATGACTAGCACTATTTATAAGTTTTCCTCATTTTGATTACTTTGTTTCTTTTTTTTTTTTTTTTTTTTTTTTTTTTTTTTTGGACAGAGTGGACAGTGAGAGAGAGAGACAGAGAGAAAGGTCTTCCTTTTCCATTGGTTCACACCCCAGTGGCCACTGCGGCCAGTGTAATCCGAAACCAGGAGCCAGGTGCTTCTCCTGGTCTCCCATGCATGTGCAGGACCCAAAGACTTGGGCCATCCTCCACTGCACTCCGGGGCCACAGCAGAAAGCTGGACTGGAAGAGGAGCAACAGGGACAGAATCTGGTGGCCCTGACCGGAACTAGAACCCCGGTGCCGGCACCGCAAGACGAGGATTAGCCTATTGAGCTGCAGCGCGGGCCCTACTTTGTTTCTTATTTATGAAAATTGCTTTTTATTATATGTACATTTAAAGTCTGAAATCAGACTTTATATAAGAGTTGATATTTGACAATAGTTCATATCGAAGATGTTAAACTTCTTTCTCTAGATTTAACTGTATGTATGCTACAGCTGAAAATCCATTTTCTTCCAAAATTCAAACATAGAAATTCTAATTTCCAAGGTCGTAGCATTAGAAATAGGCCTTTGGGAGGAAATCAGATCATAAAGTTAGAGCCTTCAGAAATGGAATCAGTGACCTTGTAAACGAGACGGCAAAGAACCCACTAGTCCTTAGGGGAGGACACAGCTCACAGGCGCTGTCTCTAACACCAGAGGAAAGCAGGTCCTCATCAGTGAGTTGCCTTTCCAGTCTCCAAAATTGTGAGAATTAAATTTCTACTGGGAAAGCTACCCAGTTAATGGCATTTTGCTATAGATGCTGAGATAAAGAGCAAAAAGCTAAGGTAAAGCTGAGAAAATGACCCTCTCTGACTCATTTGTAACCCCTTTAGATTGTATCTGTGTATATGCCTATCTGTATCTATTCCACAGCTTGCTTTATGGGTGGTCATCCTAGCATTTCCTTCTGACACCTTCTCTGTCTATAGACTTTGGAGAGACATATTTCTGTACTACGGGCCATGGCTGAGGCGTTTAACCAAAAACAAGACATTCCATTGGCTTGGCAGTAATATTTCAGATTCCTTCTTTCAAGATGCAGAACTGAATGACACAGAATGTAGTTAACCAATGTTTACAACTTAAGCTATAAAGTCAATTTGGGAGAGGCTGCGATATATGGATATTTGGTATATCTAATACTCTTAGAAGCAAATCAACAGAGGATAAAAGATGGAGGAGATGTAAGATGAGATCCAAAGGTGTGAAGATCATAAAAGCTCTATAAAGACTGAAAAAGAAGGCTTGATCCATGGATTTCAGCAGAGTCCACTTGACCTCCCCAAGAACACTTGTGTTTACTTCTTGTATCCTTTAATAAATCTGTATGGTAAGCTCATCTGAAGGCTTAAATTGTAACATAAAACTTAAATACAAGATGGATGAATTATTTCATAACTAATAGATGCATCTGTCTGTCAGTACCGGATTTTATCATCTTTTATTTCCATCTCCATTCCTTACTCTGCAAATTATACACAATGTATTTTTTCTTATTCTCCAGTACATAAACACGTAGCATGTACAAAGACTATGTTGTGGATCCAAGTCTCCTAAAAGCCTAGTACAAAAAAGTGTTTCTTTGATTAACCAAATTTAATTTACAAAATGCACTTTTGAGGAAAACATATGGAATTTGTGATTCATATAAATAAATGTAATAAATGTAGATGATGTTTTGCAATTGTTTTACAGGCATTTTTAAAAATCAGTTTTATAATTTGAAGCGATTTCCTGTGAAGGGCTTGAATGTGGAAACAAGGTACTCAGAAGCCTTTGCTCATTGTTTTAGGAGATTGTAAGAAGAAATTGTGTTAGATCTACTATCACTGTAGTTTGCCAATTCGTTGCATTTTCTGTTTTCCACACAGGAAAATCCATTTAATTCAGGATCATCTTTGGTGATGTCATTTCACTTCTTTTTGCCTTAGTTTCTCCATGAGTAAGAGGACAGGAATATCAACAATATCAACATCATACACTTATTGAAAGGTTAAATGAGATAATACATGAAAAACATTAAATACGTATATTGCATTTAGGATACTGACTGGGACATATTAAGCAACATGGCTGATGAGACTTTTACTAGATGGAAGAAGATTATGTGCAGCATGCCAGGAAAGAAGTGATCATGTTCACTTTTAACATCTTTATTCATTCATATACGTTACATTTTTATATGAAGATTTATTTATTTATTTGAAAGGCAGAATTAGAAAGAGGCAGGGGCAGACAGAGGTCTTCCTTCCACTGGTTCACTCCCCAACTGGCCGCAATGGCCAGAGCTGTGCCGATCCAAAGCCAGGAACCAGGAGCTTCTTCTGGGTCTCCTACATGGGTGCAGGGGTCCAAGGACTTGGGCCATCTTGCACTGCTTTCCCAGGCCATAGCAGAGAGCTGCATCAGAAGTGGCGCAATCAGAACTTGAACCGGCACCCATATGGGAATGCCAGCACTGCAGGGGATGGCTCTACTCACTATGCCAAAGCGTTGGCCCCACAAGTTACACTTTTAATTTGTACAATTCAGTGGCTTTTATTTTCAAAGTATGCAGCCATCACTACAGTAAATTTTATAGGTTTTTAAAATATTTGATCTAGTTATTATTTGAAAGGCAGAGTTACAGAGGAGGTGGGGGAAATATCTATCTATCTATCGATATATAGATACGAAGACACACCACACACACACACACACACACACACACACATGAGACAGAGGGAGAGAGAAAGAAATAGAGAGAGAGAGCATCCATCTGCTGGTTCACTCCCCAAACGCCCCTAATGCTGCAAAGCCAGGACCCAAGTACCTGGGTCATCATCTACTCCCTCCCAGGTGCACCAGAAGGGAGCTGGACTGGAAGCAGAGTTGCTAGGACTGGGACCAGTGCTATGGTATGGGATGCCAGCAGCTCAAGCAGTAGCTTACCTTGCTGCATCACAGTGCCAGCCTAAATTTTAGAGCTTTTTTTTATCACCTCGAGAAACTCTGTGGCTATCAATCTCCAATCTTGCATCACTATTGGCCATAGCAACTATCTGCATACATTAACCTATTGTGGACAGAACTCATGGTGAAGAGGCAAGAAATACAAAAAGAAATCTAACCTTTCAGCTCAGTATGTCATGTACCTGGTTGGTTATTCTAGAAATAGTGAAACTTAATAGATTTCTTGGAATTCACAGGGCATAGAATGGTCCATTTTCATTCTTCAGAATTTTTTCTTTCAATATGGAAAGATCAGCATCATGGACTTGGAAAGTTGCCCAGTGTGCTCTGCATAGCATTCAATTCACATTTTGACCCATGCCCTACATGTAGTTGATAATATGAGGATTAAGTTCTTAGTTTGTTTAAGATAAAACTTACTCCTCTGTCTCAATGCAATAAAGAAAAAAGAAGAAAGTTCCTTTCTAAGAAAAACAGCAGGAACTCCAGAGGCTGAGATGAACAGTAAAACTAAATTTTATGAATGGGTTGCTGGAAAACTCATAAAATGGTAACATCAGTTTGAATGTGAGGTTTGAATTATTTGTATTCCAAGTCTGTACAGATGAGCAATTCACTATGCAGGCAATTATCATGGCTAAGGTAACAAACCATGCCATGGATAAACCACATTATACAATAGCAGTCTTATCTAGTGATGAAAATCTGAAAACAAAATCTTTTGATTGTCCCTAGGATAACTTTAAAGATAATGGTCCCCCCCTGTAACTTCAAAAGTGCATTTAAGTACTTTTCCTGGATGATTGGTATTTCCATATCACTGTTCTCTACAACTGTTTCTCTCTCTACATATTTTGTCACTTGATAATGAAGAACAAAAGGCAGCATACAAAGTTAAGATTTAGATAAAATAACAGTGACCATTCAGGAAAAAAAAGGAATAGGCTATAGAAAGCAGAGGATTTTATAATGTTTAACTGTCAGAATCTAAATGTCTGTTTGACATAGTTTTTTTTTTTTTTTAAGATTTATTTTATTTATTTAAAAGGTAGAGTTACAAAAAGAGAGAATGAGAGGGAGGGAGAGACAGAGGTCTTCTATCTGCTGGTTCACTTCCCAAATGGCCATAATGGTCAGGGCTGGGCCAGGCCAAAGCCAGAAGCTAGGAGCTTCTTCTGGGTCACCCACGTGTGTGGCAGGAGCCCAGGAACTTGGACTATCTTCTGCTGCTTTCGCAGATGCATTAATAGGGAGCTGGATAGGAAGTGGAGAAGCCAGGAGTCAAACAAGTGCCCAAATGGGATGCCAGCACAGCAAGTGGCAGCTTTACCTGCTACACCACAACACTGACCCCTTGACATAGTTTTATGATTCAGTATTGCTTCAAGGATTTCCATATATAATACATAATTCCTCTCTATATAACTCTGCTTTCAAATAAATAAATGAATGAAGGCACTAATCATTTAAGATCATATTTAAGACTAAACCACTAGCAGCTAGTTCATAGCTTCATCCCTGTCCATGTTGTTATTGCCACTCAACTTATATAATGTAAAGAAGTTCGTTTTGATTTATTTACAGGTATCAATTTTTCATTTTAGAGGTTTATACATATTTTTCCTCATTGCTATGAATTTGATCACAGAATATGCTTGTTTTTTTTTCTGGTAGCATTCTCTCCTCTCAGATTTATGATCTGCCTACACCTATTTTATACTACACCAGAAAAAAAAAAAAAAAAAACCCTGACTCTTCCAGACTTCGTTGCCTAAGCTTCTTGGAGTTTTTCTAATGCAGACACAAGGAGGATATTAGAGAGACAAAACAGAGTGGAAAAAAACAAAAGGCTAGGAGTAATAGTAACTTCCCTTGTCTACATTTCCACAAATAATTACTTCATTTTGGACTCTGTGTTGGACCTATCTGACTTCCATTCTGCTTTCAGACATGGCTGACATATAAAGGATATGACAAAGTTAGTAAATAATATCCCATCTTGACAGGAAATCTCTTGATGACACTCAACCACTTCCAAGTGTGTTTCGTCACATTGCTATTTGTTGACTCATGGAAACCCATATTTCATTCATGCAATAGTTTACAGATATTTCAGTGTTTTAAACTCTCAACATAAAGATAGGGTCAGTAGTTCTAAAATGTCTGATTAGATTTGACACTGTTTGACTAGATTTAATTGGTTCAAATATATATACTATATCAAATTTCAAATACAGTCACAAAATAGGTGCAGTTGAATTGCTACCAAGCAGGTCTTCTAACAATTATTACTGTTCTTTGGGGTAAGATGTTTGACTATCTTGCTAACTTAGCTTAGCTTTTCATGGAGTAAAAAATTAGGAGATTCACTGCTCAACATACTTTGTGCAAGAATTTCACCTTCTTAAGTCTTCCAGGAGTTTCCCTAACAAATTTGCAAAGAGTGTCAACATTTACTTCATGCAACAAATGTTCTATTTCTTAACACATTCTAAGCATTCCACTATTTGACACTTCATCAAATCCCATAAGGACATTGACAGCAAACAAAATTATAATGGCATCTTGTCATTTCACACCCATCACAAAATCAGAAACTGGCAGGAGGACAAAAAGATCTTTCCCAGGATTGTGGGTGGTGATCATCATCTCTAAAGATATCACAGCTCCTGAGAGGCAACTTCCAGCTTATGTTCACACTTGCTCACACTCACATGGTGCACATGCATGCACACACATTGTTTTGAATGTCTTAATTAGATAGTCATCATTGGTTCATTCTTATCTCAAATTTTCCATATGTAATAAGTCTACTTAGGATGTAATATGAAATATTATCAAAGTACAAGTAAAACTAGAGGTAGACTGTTTCACACCAAAGGGAAATCTTTATTTATTTATTTATTTATTTATTTATTTTTAAAGATTTATTTTTATTTATTTGAAAGGCAGAGTTACAGAGAAGTTAGAGAGAGAGATAGAGAGAGAGGTCTTCCATCCTCTGGTTCACCCCCAAAATGGCCACAATGACCAGGGTTGGACCAGGCCTAAGCCAGGAGCCAAGAGCTGCTTCTGTGTCTCCCATGTGGGTTCAGAGGCCCAAGCACCTGGGCCAGCCTCCACTGCCCTCTCAAGAGTACCAGCAAGGAGCCAGATCAGAAGTGGAGCAGCTGGGACTCAAAGAGGCACCCATGTGGGTTGCTGGTGCCACAAGCCTGGACCTTAACCCACATTGACAAAGCACTGAACCCAATAATATATTTTATGTGGGCACAAAGATGCTCTTTTTTAGAGGCAACACCAAAAGAAAGACTAATAGGGAAAGGGCTAGGAAGTAAATTCTCATACAGGCTTTTGCTCAGTAAAGTTCAATCTATTTAGAAGAAGTCGAATATCTAATTTTTTTTGTGTGTGTGACAGGCAGAGTGGACAGTGAGAAGGAGAAACAGAGAGAAAGGCCTTCCTTTGCCTTTGGTTCACCCTCCAATGGCCGCCGCGGCCAGCGCACCACGCTGATCCAATGGCAGGAGCCGGGTGCTTCTCCTGGTCTCCCATGGGGTGCAGGGCCCAAGCACTTGGGCCATCCTCCACTGCACTGCCTGGCCATAGCAGAGAGCTGGCCTGGAAGAGGGGCAACCAGCACAGAATCCGGCGCCCCGACCGGAACTAGAACCCTGTGTGCCGGCGCCGCAAGGCAGAGGATTAGCCTAGTGAGCCACAGCGCCGGCTAGAATATCTATTTCAATATGTTGACCTAGATCATGGATATTCAAGGACAAATAAATGGTACCTCTACAATTAATAAATTTATAAGTTGATGTATTACCATTCAAATTCTCATAAGGTGAATACTACTAATTGAGTATCTCATAAATAGACATGATTAATTCTAATTAGAAGCTTCCAATTAGATTTCAAATAAAAATTGACAATAATGAGGGTCTTAAAATGTGAAATGATTTAAGTAGTTAGAAAACGTAAGACCGAGAATTGGTCAATTAAATTCTAGATTAGTGTAGCTAAGGACATGGAGGTGTAAAAATAGATCATTTGGCCTAGGACTGGCACATAAAAAGTAACTTATACTACAATGCATTGTGTGACAAAGTGTGGCACCCTGGATTCAGACGGTCATGGCTACCTACTTGGCTTCTTCCACTTCTAGAAACTGGGCATAAATCTTGTATTTTGATCTCTATATATGCCCACAACTCAGGGTTTGAGTCCTGCCACTGATTCTGATTCTAACTTCCTGTTAATGAGCACCCAGGGAGGGAGCAGATGATGGCTTAAGTCTTTGGGTTCCTGCCACATGTGGGAGAACCGGCTTGAGTTCTTAGCTCCTGATTTCAGCCTTGCCTAGCCCTCACTATTGCACACATTTGGAGAGTGAACCAATGGATGGAAGTTCTCTTAGTTTTAGCCTCTATCTCTCTAGCTCTGTTTTTCAAATAAATGAAAATAAATTAACTACTAAACAATGATCTCCAAGTCCATTCTTGTTGTTTCACACCACCAGATCTCATCTTTTTGTGACTGAATAGTGTTCCACTGTGTATATGTAGCACATTTTCCATATCCATCCATTAGTAGATGGACAGTTCAATTGTTTTCGTTTCTTATGTGTTCTGAATTGTGCTGCAATAAACATGGGAGAATGGGGGTCTCTTCAACAAACTGATTTCATTTCCTTTGGATATACAGCTAGTACTGGTATTGTAGGATCCTATGATAGTTCTATTTTTAGTATTTTTAGAAACCTCTATACCATTTCCTACAATGCCAGTACTGATTTACATTTTCACCAAACAGTGTGGGTTACATACTTCTTATTGTATCTTCCTAGGACAAAAAAGAAGGAGAACTCTGGTTCTCCTTTATGTGGGCACTAATTCTATTCATGAAGGCCCTACTCCCGTGATTTAATTATTTCCCAATTGCTCATCAACTAATAACATCTCATGGAGGAGCAGGATTTAAGGATATGAATTTGAACAGGGTAGGAAAGAGAAGACAGAAACATTCAAAACATTTTTATGTCCCAGCATCCAGACTATGGAGACATACCTTGAAGATTTCCTGAAAAGATGGAAGAGATGATAAAAGAAAGAAGGATGAGAGGACAAAAAAGAAAGACAAACATCAAGAGAAAATGAGATATTAGAAAATGTACAAACATTGACCTTATTCCAAGCACTTCATATGTATAATCTCTCTAGAGTAACATTAACCTATTAAAATCAAACAATATACATCAAATAATATATAATGATATTAACCCTAAATATAGACAAACTCAGAGAAAAGAAAAAAATAGGCTGAGCTGAAATTATTTGAAAAGACTTCTTGAAGAAGCCCGTATTAGTCATATGATTTCAAGGCAATGATGACATAATTGTATTTTCCTGTCTCCATCTTCCATTCTTTCTGAAACAAAGAACCAAAATAAACTGAAATACAGCAGTCAACAATTTGGTTAAGCTATGTAAACATTTTTTTCTCCATTGTAAGTTGAATTATTCTGTGAAGTACTTCCTAGAGAAGGAAGTAGCTTCTCTATTCCTCCAAATGACCTCAAATGTTAGTGATATTTTCTGCCACTATAAGCTAAATAAGATAGTGTATCAGATGCCTCATCTATTGTCTGCTCAGCCCTATCTGCTTCTAGAGACTGTCCCTGCACAAGCACATTCACAGGCTCAGAAGTGATCCTTGGCAGTTGAATTCCTATAGCATGACCCTGGTCCCTGGTTTCAGTTGATCAGTGACTGAAGGCTAGTCATTGGTCTCTTTCCCAGTAATTGTAAGTTGGAACCTGAAGACATAATTTCCTTTCTTAAGGCTGTTCCTCTAACTTGCAATACATTAATACCTTAGCTGCATTTTTCATGTTTTTCATCACATAAACTCAAGAAGCCACAAAGTTGGGGAAAAGAAAACAGGAGGAAATACTAAAAGAGCAAACAAAAAACGAAAGCAAAGTCCTTTTATCCCTGGTTTTGAGTCCTTCCTGAAGGCCAATTTCACACCCATTACACTTACTTCCCTGAGACACCTCCAGTCACTAAAAGAATTTTTTCTTTCATGATTCTACAATCATGTAATTTTTGTATGTTTATTTCAGTTTAATTGTCAATGAATCATATTTGAGGATCAGAATTCCTGTATAAATTCTCTTTGGGCAAAGAACAGTAGGACAGGAAACCCTCAAATCACCTGGAAGGAATTTCAGGGGTATCTCTTATGCTGGAAACTAGACATGGTCTCACTTAATTAAAGAATGTGAATGTTGAGATTAAAGTAGGATGACCAGCTCATCCTGATTGGCCAAGGGCTTTCTTAGTTTCTGCATCCATTGTCCCATGTCTAGGGAACTTGCTGAATCACAGGCAAACTGGTACGATTGGCCACTCTGCTTATAAAATATGACTAAAATCACATTATTTTCTTTAAAAAAATTTTAAAAATCTTGGTGTTCAATTATTTTTTAATCTACTGCATTATCCAAATTAACCTATTAATAGTCTCTCATTTTTCAGAAATAAGGCTGATGAAGTACACCCAGTCAATATCTTTTTAAAACTCTATTTTAGAATGTTGTATAGTAAAAGTGGTGATCAAATAATTTAGATATAAGTGTGGAAACTTTGTTGTGCAAAACCCTCTGGTTACATACACTCTCAACCAGTGGACATGTTAAGAACATGAATGTCACATAGCTTGCGCTTGGCTCCACTACAATCAGAGGGCCGGGAGAAAGTTGCTTAAACTTACTTTGACTTTCTTCACCATCAAAATAAGGTAAGCACAACATATGCCTCTCAGGGCTGCTGAAAACAACAAAAGCAATCGTGCGTGTAAAACAACATCACAGTACCTTGTCTCTGGTATCCAGTGGGTGTCAGATATTATGAATTAATTATCTCCTTCATCTGTGATTCACTACCAGACTGTCTGATAGAAAGTGTTGGGTCCATACATCTCTGGTGATTAAGAAAATTCAGAAATCGAGAGGTAGAGGGAGTGAAGGCATAGGACTTGGGAATAAAGGCTATACTTGAAATTACATTCCTCTGACTTCAGGTTTAGGAATTGTCTCCCACATTATATATCTTCTTTTGGTTTAAAGCATAGAAATTGTATGGTTTTTATTTGCATTTACATTTCAAGAAAACACATGTTAAAGTATGGCCCTGTCTAAATAATAAGAAAACAATAAAATAAAACATCAGAAAGAAACACACCTAAATACTTTTAAAGTGGATGCCAGGATTTCTAGAAAGATTTGTAAGATCGCATTTTTCACTTTTGGGTCTCTGTTGGAAACTATGAGGAAATCATTATTATCACTCCAACCATGAGTTATCCAAAATGAGAAACCATATGGTCATAAAACATTACCTACTAACAAAAGAATATGCTATTAGGAAGAATGAAAATGAGTAACGATGATACTTCAAAAAATTTTGCAGTAGAAAGAATGTGTTTGCTGAATTTATTTAATATAACATAATGTCTTCGAAAGGACAGACACAGGAAAGTTGGATAATGAGTACCAATACACTGACAGAAGAAAGAAGTTTTAGTGTTCTGAAATGCATTAGGGTGACTATAGTTTACAATGATTGATTATTATATATTTTATGAAAAACTAGAAGAGAGAAGTTAGAAGGCTCCCAAAACAATAATATGATAAACATTTAAGGAGCTAGAAATTATAATTATGCTGACTTTATCATTATATAATGTATATATGTATCAAATTGTCACTGGACCCAATAAACATATGTATAATTATATGTTAGTTGAAAAAATTTTAGACATGATTTACTGTAACTGAAATTTGTGTATATAGTGTTTAAAAGTTGATAATGGTACAAGTATTGAGTTCCGTTTTTCAAACTTCAAAAAATCTCATGTCTCAAGAATAATTTAAGTAAAGAAAAGTCCAAAGCATATTATATGGTGGGGATTTCGAGTGTTTTTGGCTTTGTGATTTGAGTGAGTGCATAAAGAGAAAATATGATTTGCCAACTCACAACAACTAATTGAAATAGTTTATGCTTCCAGCAAATTAGCCTGAAATAGTTTTAGTTGAATCAATTTCATATAGCCTACAACATCTATAGAAGTACTGATATAAATCTTTTGAGAAAAAAGGAAGCTAGATAATGCCAATATACAGCCATTATAAAAGAAAGACTTTTTTTTTCTTTTTCCCTATGCAGGAAATATTTTGTAATCATGTAGTACTTCTAAATTATATTATGTAGTTATGAAATTATAGTGATCATAACTCTTCATAAATAACATGCTACAAGGGAGGGTACTTGATGCAGCAGTAAAGATGGCACTCGAGATACACGCATTCCATATCAGAATGCCTGGGTGTGCATCTCAGCTCTGTTCTGAATCCAGCTTCCTGCTTAGGCACCCTGGAAGGCAGCATGGTGACTCAAGTATTTGGATTTTCTCTCTGTGTGTGTCTCTCTCCCTTTCCCTTTCAAATAAAGTCAAAATAAATAATAAATTAAAATGTTAAAAATTATACACTGCTTAAAAGCTAACTTTATTTTGGAAGAAAATTTACATAGTGGTTCTTGGCTGGGCAAATGAATGCCCAGATACCTAAGTAAATATTATTTCCTGGTGTGTCTTTTCAGGGTATTTGCAGACTCAATAGACGGAGTCAGGTAGATTTTCCTCCCCAAAGTAGGTGGACCTCCTTCAAACCATTAAGGACTGAATAAAATAAAGGCAAAGGGAGAGAGCATGCTCTCTCACTCAGCCTTTCTGAGCTGGAATATAACTTCTCCTTACCTTGAACTGGGATATACATTGTTCATATTCATGGTTCTCAGGCCTTTAGGCTCAGAATAGAGCTACAGCATCTGTTTTCTTGGGTCTCCAGGCCATAAGGCTTCTCAGCCTCTATAATCATGTATAATCAATTCCTTATAATAAGCATCTCTCTGTTTCTCTCTCAATATCTCAGTTTATGTTTCGTGGTCAAGAAAGACAGCGAGGTCTCCAGTGGGTTCTGTTTCTCTAGAGAACCCCCACTGATACAGTATGCTATAGCTGTCGTGATCTCCTGATCTCTAGATGCCCACCTCTCCACCAAGTTTGTCATCATCACCGGCACCAAGAAAGCAAGCCCTCCATCATTATACAAGGATATGACATGATAGTTCATTTTCTTATTTTATAAAAACCAAATTGAATAGTTCCCTTTTATTATGTAAATGCCGTATAGGTAAATATAAACAATATATATGAATTTACATTTTAAAAATATTTCCATGTAAATAGTGCTTTACTGATGCTGCACTGATGAGTGTGACCCAACACCTGCCTTAATGACATGTCAGTTTAAACTAAGAAGGTCACAACTGTTACTTTAATATATTCATAGGACTGCGTAACTTGTTATTGTAAAAGATGTAATTGACTTTATTTATAGCAGATTTCCAATAGTTTATCCACATATGGTGTTAGTGTACTATTTTGTTTCTCTTTAATTTTTGACAATTTGGTTGACAAAAAAAGGGTATCATATTTATCATATTTATATTTAATTTGAACTTCCAGTTCAAATTTACTACTAAAGTTAATCTTATATATTATCTATTTAGAGTTATTATATTTGTTATTGATGTTTCTATGCATTAATATTGATTAAGATATGTTAAAAGTAAATTTTATTACTTTTTTCTTAGATGATCAGAGAGCTACTAACTGGCATTTATTTTTATTTTATTTATTTGTAACACTTTGATAGAGATAGTTTGAATTAAACATTAGTAAATCAATAATAAGCATTAATTGTTCCCAAACTCTGTGACAACACTTCATGTTTTCGTCTTGTTTAATTTCACATTAGCAGTACAAAGTAATACTATTATCTCTATTTTACACAGAGCACAATTCAAAATTCCTAAAGAACTTCATTTACTATCACTAGGACAATGAACTTAAGTCATCATGTTAGAACAACTTCTGTTTTCTGTCTAGAGTGTTGAGTGTAAAACCAAGCACTTGCTTCAAGATCAGTATATCTTCCATCATGTTCTGTTCTCTTAAGTCTTTTTAAATACATTTTAATATGTGAAAGAGTTAAAAGTATGAAATGTCTGCAATGGGTTTTGCTCTATGATGGAAAGTAGTAGTTAATTATTATACCCCATGAACACAATAGAAAAGGGAGGAAAGAACTTCCACTTTGACTATGATCCCGTCAGAATAAGATCGAAGTCGGTGAACCCTAAAGGCTTCCATAGCCTCGGCAACTCATGACTAGAGCCTAGGGAGATTACTGACGCCATCAACAAGAGTGTCAAATTCTTAAATCAACATCAGGAGCCACTGTGTACTTACTTCTCATGTGGGATCTGTCCTTAACATGTTGTCCAATGTGAAGTAATGCTATAACTAGTACTGAAACAGTATTTTTACACTTTGTGTTTCTGTGTGTGTGCAAACTGATGAAATCTTTACTTAGTATATACTGAATCGGTCTTCTGTATATAAAGATAATTGAAAATGATTTTAAAAACTTGATGTTAAATTGGAAATTGCATAGAAAGTTAATCAATTTTTTAAAAAATCACGTAGGATCTCTGTCCTTAATGTGCCGTACATTGTGATTTAATACTATAACTAGTACTCCAACAGTATTTTTCACTTTGTGTCCCTATGTGAGGACAAATGGTTTAAAATTTTTTCTTAACACACACTAAACTGAGCTCCTGTATACAAAGAGAATTGAAAATGAATCTGAATGTGAATGGAAGGGGAGAGGGAGCGGGAAAGGGAAGGGTTGCTGGTGGGAGGGAAGTTATGGGGGTGGGGGGGAAGCCATTGTAATCCATAAGCTGTACTTTGGAAATTTATATTGTTTAAATAAAAGCTTTAAAAAAAAAGACTCTTCCTGCTACCGAATTTTGGCTGTGCATTTCAAAAGCCTACTCCTACCTGTGCTCTGGAAGACATTCCATCTCTATTTCCCCAAATTCCATTTTATGTCTCACTCTCATTCAGCAAGTTCCCTCTATTAGATCATACCCATCAGGATAAAAACACATCCAATGCCTCATTTCTGAATCGACAAATTTCCTGCCCAATTAGGTCATGCTCATTTCTATCAAACATTATTAATCTTGCCAAAGGCAAACAATCTCCCTTGACACCACAGCGAATCCAATAAGTTCTCCATTTTTATGTAATCTTTCACATTGAAACTTCTCAAAATAGTTGATGTTTTGCCAGTTCTTTTCTTTAATTCCTGTTCACTATGTAATTCATGAGAAGAAATATTTTTCTCCCTCGGTACATTAAAATATGATCGTGAGAATCACTAATGATTTCCTGATACCAGGGAATCAAAACCTTTTCCTCATGTTCAGCTTACTCTCTCTGCAGTTATTTATGAACTTCTATGTTTCTCTTTGAAATGTGCTTTTCCTTCGTACTCTATGATATCAAACTCATCATTGTCCATGATAGACCTTATCTACCATATTTGTAAGTGTTGGAGTATCCCAGAGCTGGTCTCATATTTGATTCATTCTCTCATTCTCTCCCTCTCTCCCCCATCCTGTCATTTCTTTAAAGTATTTTCTCTATATAATAATTAACAATTTTGTGTCCTCAACTTCTTCACTCATTTCCAGACATAAATATTTATACAATTGTTTATGGGTCATAATTCCTTGAATATCAAATAGGTATCTCAAAATCTGCATTTTGAATCAGAAACCTTGAAATTTTACCATACACACAATAGCTAAAGTGATCTTTTAAAGTGTACATGAGACAGGAGTCGTTGTGGCACAGCATGTAAACCTGCCACTTGGAGTGCCTACATCCTGTATCAGAGAGCTGATCTGAGTCCCAGCTATTCCACTTCTAGTCCAGTTTCCTGTTATGCATCGCAGGAGGCAGCAGATGATGGCTCAAGTGCTTGAGCCTCTGCCACCATTAGGAGACTCATGTGGAATTCTGAGCTCCTGACATTGGCCTTGCCAAGTACTGATTGTTCGGGCACTGTAGGGAGTGAACCAGCAGATCAAAGAACTCTCTCTTTCTACCTTTCAAGTATAAGAAAAATAAGTAACATTAAATTTAAAATACATGAAATAATATTCACCCTACTTAAAGTATTCCTTACTGAAAATTTTTAATTTTTAAAATTTTAAGATGGCTTAACTCTCTGAACTAAGGTATCATCATTATTCCCAAACTCACTAAACTATAATTGCATTATTTTTACTTGGACAAACAGCTTCATAAATTCTTCCTCAAGCAAACAATGATCTTGCAACTCTTTGTAATTGAATCAATTAAAAATGACTCTCTGAACATCTGCTTCTGGTAATGGTGTGCTAAAACTGACAATGTAATTTCTGGAACAGTATTTTATATTTGAGAGGCAGAAAGAGGGAGAATTCTTTTCTACAGATTGACTCCCAGAGGCTTACAACAGCCAGGGCTTGGGCTAGCTGAGCTGGGTCTGACAGAATTGGGCCAGGCCACAGTCAGGAATGAGGCTCTCCATCCCTGTTTCCTGTGTAGGAAGCAAGAACTCAATTATTTGAGTCATCACCACTGTCACCAAGGATGTGCATTAGCAGGTAACTGGAGTTAAGTGTTGCAGAGTCGAGTATGAAACCCAGGCATTCTTGTATGTTACCACATAACTCTTTTTTTTTTTTTTTGGACAGGCAGAGTTAGACAGTGAGACAGAGAGAAAGGTCTTCCTTCCACTGGTTCATTCCCCTAATGGCCACGACGGCTGGCGCTGTGCCTATCCGAAGCTAGAAGCTGGGTGCTTTCTTCCCGTCTCCCATGCGGGTGCAGGGACCCAAGCACTTGGGCCATCCTCCGCTGCCTTCCCGGGCCACAGCAGACAGAGAGCTGGACTGGAAGAGGAGCAACTGGGACAGAAACAGAATCCGGTGCCCCAACTGGGACTAGAACACGGGGTACCGGCGCTGCAGGGGGAGGATTAGCATAGTGAGCCACGGCACTGGCCTTCCACATAACTCTTATATGTCATGTGGATATGTGGGTGTATGTCTTATTTACTAGGCCAAATGCCTGTTCTCTGAAGCAATATTTTTTAAGACACAGTTGAAGGAATGAGAGATTAACCGGAGCTGGCACCCTAGTGCAGGGTAATCCTCCGCCTGCAGCACCCACATCCCATATGGAGGCTGGTGCTAGTCCCAGCTGCTCCACTTCCAATCCAGCTCTCAGCTATGGCCTGGGAAAGCAGTTGAGGATGGCCTAAGTCCTTGGGCCCCTGCACCCACATGGGAGACCGGGAGGAAACACCTGGTTCCTGGCTTCGGATCGGCACAGCTCCAGACGTTGCAGCCATTTGGGGAGTGAACCAATGGAAGGAAGACCTTTCTCTCTGTCTCTCTCACTGCCTATACTCTACCTCTCAAATCAAAAATAAATAAAAATCTTAAAACAAAAAAAAAGGAATGAGGGAGCAACCAAAAGCAAACAGAAATTGCATTGAGTTTATATGTTATGAAGGAAAAATCACTGGGTGAAACTTGCATTGTATAGCTTATGACCAGAAGGCATTCTCTTACAGATACTATACTAAGTGGATGAAATCAAGCAGAGAGCCAGGATCTTAACTGTTTCTGGAAACAGGGTTAATTTTGTGGTTGCCAGAATGACCATCAAGGGCATGTTCCAGAAATCAGAGAGTTATATTCATGTTGGGTGCAGCCCTAATATTTTTAAAATCTTGCTCAATGCTAGGCTGACACCTGAAATACTCATGTTCATGAAAAATACAAAGAGTCTCAGGGCACAATAATTGAAATTTTTTTTTTTTAAATGAGAACAGATTTTATCCTCCTCTTGCTTTTTGTATTTTAAAGATTTTTTAGAATTTATTTTAATTTATTTATCTGGAAGGCAAAATGATAGCGAAAGAGAGAAATAGAGAAAGAAATCTTCCATCCGCTGGCCCACTCCCCAAATGGCCACAACAAGCAGAACTGAGCCAGGAGCCTGGAACTGCATCCTGGACTCCCATGTGGGTGGTGGGAACCCAAGGACTTGTGCCATCTTCTGCATATCAGTAGGGATCTGGATCAGAAACAGAGCAGCCAGGACTGAATCCAGCACTTGGATATGAGATGCCAGCACCACAGGTAGAGGCTTCACCAGCTGGGCCCCAGTGTCCCCCAGCCTGCTCATTCTTAAAGGGACACACATAGGAATTTGTCACTGGACAGGCTAACTGCCTTAGACAACAAAAATCGAAACTTTTCTGAAGATAACAAAATCCAGAGTTGCTACAAATATCTACTTTAATCACTAGAATACAATCTAACCCTTACTAGAAAACGCATAATCTGTTAAGAGTACAGCAGCAATTAGAAACAAACACTAAGATGATCTAAATGTTGGAACTGAGTGACAAAGACTTCACAGCTACTTTTGAAAATGTACAAAGGTATTAAAAATATGGCACTAACGAATCAAAATGGTAAATTTCAACCTTGAAATGAAAACAGAATAAAAAGGAATGTAAAAGGAATTCTAGGACTGAAATGAAAAATTTACTGGATGTGCTTAATAGCCAATGAAAATAGAAGAGACAAGTGTCACAAAACTTAAAATCGGTCTTATCCAATATGAAAAGCGGAGAAAAAAATGTGTGGAAATAAACTCAGGGCCTTTCTGACCTGTAGGACAATAACTAGACGTATAAAACATATGTAAGTAAAGTTTACATGGAAATATTTTTAATGGAGCAGAAAGTTATATTTAAAAAATAATGTGATTTTCTAAAATTTGGAGGAAAACACAAATTTACAAATAAATGAAGTTCAATCAGGATCAAGGATGATGACCTCAATGAAAGCTATAACAACACTATAATCAAACTGTAATTAAAATACAGAACAAATATTGAAAGCAGCCAGAGAAAACATCACTGTGCCTATAGAGAATGAGTTCTCATGAGAAGCCAAGGAAACCTCAAGGAAATGGGAAAGGTATTTAAATGCTACAAGGAAAAGACTGTCAAATCAGAATATTATGTTCAGAAAAAAACAAAAGTCATCGAGTGAGAGTGAAATATGCATTCTCGTATGATATAATAATGACTGAAGGAAGAGCAACAGAGTGGTAAATATCTTACTAAATATGATAGATGACTCATTTTTTTTCTTGAGTTCTTTAAATATATTTGAGAGTAGAATCCTGAAATTATAAAACTGTCTTATACAGTTTTCAGTCTATACAGATGTATATTACAAAATAACAGTAAAATTAAGAAGGGAGGGTAATGGGAACTACATGGTGGTAATATTTCTACATCTCATTTGAAGTGACAAAGATTGGTTCCACGTGGCTTATGAAAAATAATTCTGTATATTCTTTTTTTATTTTATTTTTTAAATATTTTTTGACAGGCAGAGTGGACAGTGAGAGAGAGAGAGACAGAGAGAAAGGTCTTCCTTTGCCTTTGGTTCACCCTCCAATGGCCGGCGCACCGCACTGATCTGATGGCAGGAGCCAGGTGTTTATCCTGGTCTCCCATGGGGTGCAGGGCCCAAGCACCTAGCCCATCCTCCACTGCACTCCCTGGCCACAGCAGAGAGCTGGCATAGAAGAGGGGCAACCAGGACAGAATCTGGCGCTCCGACCGCGACTAGAACCCTGTGTGTCCTGGCACCGCAAGGCAGAGGATTAGCCTGTTGAGCCACGGCACCGGCTGCAATTCTATATATTCTAACTCCTAAAATAACCACTAAAATAAATTATACAAAGAAATCTAATCAGGTACACTACAGATAAATTAAAATGGAACATTAAAATATTGAAATAACCCAAAAGACGATAGGAAAAGGGAAATGGGATAAACCAAAAAGATGGAACAGAGGGAAAACAATTCAATGCAACATCTAAATCTAAATATATCAATAATTACAGTGATGCAAGTGATCTAAATAGAGCAATTAATTGGCAGTGATTGTCATGACATAGAAACAATGTATGGACTAGTTAGTTATACAGAGTCTAAAAGAAATTTACTTTGAGCATGATGGCCCTTGAAAAGTTTGGGGGAGACCATCTAAGGTGGTATCTTTGAGTTCATGTCCCTTTCTCTTGCATGTTAATGGGAACTGCGATTCACCTCTGGCCACCAGGGTACAACACAAGCAACTGAAATGTACTTAATTATGTTACAAAGAACTAGGACTCCTGTCTTGGGAGGAGAGTCTTGCTCTCAACAAGTTTGATAAACAAGTTGTCATGTTGTGACCTATTGACAGGGCACATGACAAAGAACCCAGGATGAACTCTGGCTTAGAGATAACAAAAATCTGAGGCTTTCATATGACAGCTCATAAAGAATGAAATCCTGGGGTGGACATTTGGCCCTGTGGCTATTGTAGTGCCAGGGTTAAAATGATAGCTCTGCTTCCAGTTCCAACATCCCGCAGAAGTCCAACATGAGAGGCAGCTGGTAGTGGCACAAGTACTTGGTTCCTCACCACCCTCATGGGACACCTGGAGTGAGTTTCCAGCTCCTGGTTTCGGCCTAACCCAGTTCTAGCTGTTGCAAGCATTTGCAAAGTCAACCAGTAGATAGAACCTGTCTGTCTGTCTCTCTCTGACTCTTGAATAAAAAAAAAAATAGTTTCAAGAACTTTTGTCCTGTGAAATACGTTGTTAAGGGAATGGAACTACAAGCTACAGGCTAAGAGAAAATATTTCCCACTAACATGCCCATCAAACAACTTTTGTTAAAAATATAAATAACCCTCAAATAAGAATGCAAAATCTCAAAATTAGATAATAAGCACACTTACTTAAAAACTAACAAAGAACTTGAGCAGATTTTTGCATGAGTTAGGTGGAGGGCAAATAAACACATGGAAGATTATTCAACATCATTAACCTTAGGGAGTCATTCATCAAAACACCTAGATAGCATTAAACACATTAGAATGGCTTAACAAGACAATGCCAAAGTACGGAGGAAGCCAAGTGTTGATGAGGATGTAGAATAACTAGAGCTCCCAAGCCTTGTTTGCATGAGTGTGAAGTGGCACAGCCTCACTTCAAAAAAATCAACAGTGTTTTAGAGAGTCAAGAAACATCCTCAGCTGATCACAATCCTTGGGTGCTTAGACTAGGGGGAAAAAAAAAACTAAACAATGTGTTCATATAGGATCTCTATACAAGTTTCAATAGCAGCTCTTTTTGTAATTTCTCCAAAGTCAAAAAAACTCAAATGCTCTAGGATCGGGAAATGGAAAAACATGGTAAAAGTCTACATAGAAGGTTATTCAGCAATAAGAAAGAAAACTGTAGTCACAAAAGCATGATACTGAGTGAAGGAACTCATTCTCAAAAAATCTCATTTATATTTATTTGACATATTTAATAATAATCTCAATTATATTTATTTGACAGTCTGAAAAATTCAAAACCATGTCAATGGGATTAGGTGTCTGGAGGTAGGGATTGGATGGGAAATGTAACTGTAAACAGAAAGCAGGAGAGAATTCTGTGACCTGAGTATGGTGGTTACTTGAACATATGCATGTATTAAAAGTTACACAACTGCACAACAAAAATGTTTATTTTATTGTATAAAAATTTAAATTTAAGTTTAAAAACAAGTCACCTCACAGAATTCTTGTAAAAATATTCTTTAAAATATATAAAACTATCAACACAGTGATAGAAGCCCAAACACCTAAAGAGCTGATGTTTTATAAACAGTAACTTATTTTCTTTTGACTCAAGCAATATCATAAATGGACATCCTGATGATAATTATTTCCTCAGGAATGCTGAGATTGCAAACGTGAACGTATTCTCAAGTCATTTCAGCCCCTCAATTTTACTTTCTTTGAATTTCATAATGCTGAAAAATATTGTGTTCCTGGCTATAGGAGTTGGCATTATACAAGACCAGGCAAGATTTACTAATATAATATTTGAATGTTGATAAAAATTGCCTTGAGAGTTAACAAAATATAGATTCAATTACAAAGTTAATACAAGATCTTGGGGGATTTTAAATGAGAACAGGCCTATTTCACAAAATGAGGCTGATTCTCTGCATAACATTATTAAAGGTCAGTGCCACAGCTGTGCATTTGATGAGCAGCTGTGAGCGCCACCAAGAACAATGAACTGGCTGATTGGCCCTGGACCTGGCCGTGCCAGCAGTTAGAATGGAAGAATTTTGAACAGATTTGGAAAAGATGCCTACTGGTTCCTGCTATGGACACCCTAACTCTTGGAGAGTTTAAAGTAAATAGTATAAAGATAGTGCAATTTGAGAATAATAGAGACATCCCGAGGAGATGAGATTGTGAGAGGAAGGAAGAGAGAATGTTTCCTAAAGAAACAGAAAGGGTCTCTTCAAAAGCATTAAATGAATTTAAATGCTTAGACTTAAGAATATCAAAGTAGGATGTTTTTGATAGCACTTATTGAACTCGTGGGAAACTTCCCAAAATCCCACTTCCAATTGGCAAGGTGACACACAAATCCTATTTACTTAGATCTAGAACACTTCTTGCAATTTTAGTAATCTGATATAGCTTAGTAAAATTCCTTCCTCTAAGAGTGTGGCTGCAGTGTACAATGAATTTTACGGATAGCCAGATAGCACAATTGTTAGCTTCCTACAAACGCATGTGTGTTTTTTCTTAGTAAATAGTGTTATTTTTCATATTATAATTATTTACAAGATTACTCTGTATGTGTGTTTGTGTGTGTAGTAACTTTAATGTTATCATTCACATAAATAATACCAAATATGGGAAAAAGCAACTCTTGGTTGTATTTCTTAAATGTTTTGATTTATTTATCCATTATCTATCTATTTGAATGAGAGACAGAGGGAGATAGATGGAGACAGACAGTGGTGTTTTATCCACTAGTTCACTCCCCAAATGCCCACAACAGCCAGTGCTGGCCCAGACACAAGCAGGAGTCAGGAACTCAGTTCAGGTCTGCCATGAATTCAAGTGCTTCTGCCTCCCAGGAAGCTACAATCCTAAGTGTAACTGAGACTCAAAAACAGGTGCTCTGACATGGGCTCCAAAGCAGCATCTTAACCACGGCACCACAAATGTGCACTCCTTAATGTCATGTCTTATGGTTTATTGCCCTTCAGGGTTTGTTATTTTTTCCTCCTTCCAGTATACACTGTTTCCACTTGCTGTGGTTTTTCCTTCCTGATTTTCATCCTCTCTTTCTCAGAAGCAGACAGCCTTCAGACTTGAACGGCAGCACTGGCTCATCTCTGCAACTCAGCTTGTGGACTCACTCCACGGAACTGGGGCTTGCCAGCCAATAGAATCATATATACCAATTCCTCAAAATAAATCTTCTTCCATATATAAGTATGCATCATTCCTGTTGGTTCTGTTTCTCTGGAGAGTCCTAGCTAACACAGCCAGAACACTGAGCTGAGCAGATAGATTGTGAACTTGGAAGAATGAAACACAAAACTGATCAGTCATGTAAAAGTCAAGTTTTATTTTTAAATCTAGTAAATTCTATGGACAGTATAAATGAGTATTCAACATATTGAGGCTTCAACTGCCTCCCCTAAACCAAGCACCAACCAGTAGTGTGAAAAACAGAATAGTCCTTGTGTAAAATGTCTTGAAAAATATGAATCAAGATTATTTATATATATAAATACACTTTTATATATTTATACATTAGCATGCAGTAGGATTAGTCTTTGTTTTAGAAGATAAAATGCAAATAAATTCTCTTTATGGAGGTATTGGTTGCACATCATTTCTTTTTTTCACGGCTTTTTAAGTGTGTTAAGTATTAAACCTTTCTCAATTCAATTCGTGTTGTTTCATGTTTAATTTGAAAGCAAATATCTTCAGCCCTTCTTTCCCCAACAGTCTATGAATCCCTTTAAGTAGAACTACATATGCCACTGCAGAAACAGCATCAAGAGGCAGGTGTTGGGATCAGTTGTTGAGACCTCTTTAGAGACACCTGCACATAGTATCAATGTGCCTGAGTTCAACTCACAGCTCTACTCCTGATTCTAGCTTCTTGCTAGTGTATATTGAGGAAGGCAGCAGACAATGGCTCAAGACAAGGATCCATGTCACCAATGAGGGAGATCCAGCTTGAGTTCCCAGCTCCCAGATTCAGCCCGGCCAAGCCTCAGTTGTTGTGGGTATTTGGGCTGTGGACCTCTTTCTCTGTATATCCCTCTCTCTCTCTCTCAGTACCTTTCAAGTAAAAATAAATAATCAATCCTTAAAAACAAGAAAGCAAGCATTGAAAATAGCATTTGTTTTCTGAAAACCCTGAAGACATCGAGAAGGGAGAGCTGCACAACATAGCTAATCATACTTGTTGTTGTTGCTGCTGATTTTTAAAATTTTGTATATTTCATATTACGGATTTAAGAGCATCAAGATAATTCTCGCCCTATGCTCCTTCCTGCCCATGCTCCCACTCTCCTACCTCCCTTTCTTATTTTTTCTTTTAAATTTCTCAATGACATTCTTACAGTTTATCTTACAATCACAAGGTTAACCCTCAACCAAATAAACAATTCAACAAGTTGTTAGTAGAAAAACCAATGTTCCACAGCACCAGCCCCGTGCATTGCGTTTTATTTTAGCTATTTGATATGCCCTGGAAAGGATCAGCGCTCAACCATTGAACAATCATCCTAGAGCATGGCCCAGGATTTTTATATTTGTTGAAAAAGGAAGATTCATGGGGCTGGCACTGTGATGCTGCAGGTTAAGCAGCTGCCTATGAGGCCACCATCCCATATGAGCAACCGTTCAAATCCTGACTGCTTCACTTCTGATCCAGCTCCCCGCTAATGCGCCTGGGAAAGCAACAGAAGATGGCCCAAGTCCCTGGGCCCCCGCACGCATGTGGGAGATGCAGTGGAAGCTCCTGGCTCCTGGATTTGATATGGCCCACCCCAAGCTGTGGGAAGCATATGGGGAGAACCACTAGATGGATGATCTCTCTCTCTCTCTCTCTGTCTCTCCTTTGCCATTTTTTCATATTTTTTTAACATTTAATAAATATAAATTTTCAAAGTACAGCTTTTGGATTACAATGGCTTCCCCCCCATAACTTCCCTCCCACCCTCAACCCTCCTATCTCCAGCTCCCTCTCCCATCCCATTCACATCAAGATTCATTTTCAATTCTCTTTATAAACAGAAGATCAATTTAGTATATATTAAGTAAAGATTTCAACAGTTTTCACCCACACAGAAACACAAAGTGTAAAGTACTGTTTGAGTACTAGTTATAGCATTGATTCACATAGTACAACACATTAAGGAGAGAGATCCTACATGGGGAGTAAGGCACAGTAACTCCTGTTGTTGATTTAACAATTGACACTCTTGTTTATGGAGTCAATAATCACCCTAGGCTCTTCTCATGAGTTGCCAAGACTATGGAAACCTTTTGAGTTCACCAACTCTGATCTTATTTAGACAAGGTCATAGTCAAAGTGGAAGTTCTCTCCTCCTTTCAGAGAAAGGTACCTCCTTCTCTGATGGCCTATTCTTTCTGCTGGGATCTCACTCATGAAGATCTTTCATTTAGGTTTTTTGTTTGTTTGTTTGTTTGTTTGTTTTTGCCAGAGTGTCTTGGCTTTCCATGCCTGAAATATTCTCATGGGCTTTTCAGCCAGATCCGAATGCCTTAAGGGCTGATTCTGAGGCCAGAGTGCTGTTTAGGACATCTGCCATTCTATGAGTCTGCTGTGTATCCCACTTCTCATGTTGGATCTTTCTCTCCTTTTTAATTCTATCAGTTAGTATTAGCAGACACAAGTCTTGTTTATGTGATCCCTTTGACTCTTAATCCTATCATTCTGATCAATTGTGAACTGAAACTGATCACTTTGACTAGTGAGATGGCATTGCTACATGCCCCCTTGATGGGATTCAATTGGAATCCCCTGGCACATTTCTAACTGTACCGTTTAGGGCAAGTCTGATTGAGCATGTCCCAAATTGTACATCTCCTCCCTCTCTTATTCCCACTCTTATATTTAACAGGGATCACTTTTCATTGAAATTTAAACACCTGGCGGGCGCCGTGGCTCAATAGGCTAATCCTCCACCTTGCGGCGCCGGCACACAGGGTTCTAGTTCTGGACAGGGCACCGGATTCTGTCCCGGTTGCCCCTCTTCCAGGCCAGCTCTCTGCTCTGGCCAGGGAGTGCAGTGGAGGATGGCCCAAGTGTTTGGGCCCTGCACCCCATGGGAGACCAGGAGAAGCACCTGGCTCCTGCCTTCGGATCAGCACGGTGTGCCGGCCATTGGAGGGTGAACCAAAGGCAAAGGAAGACCTTTCTCTCTGTCTCTCTCTCTCACTGTCCACTCTGCCTGTCAAAATAAATAAATAAATAAATATATTTAAACATCTAAGAATGTGTGTTAATTAAAGAGTCAAGCAATAGTATTAAGTAGAACAAAAAATATACTAAAAGGGATAAAGTACTAAGTTGTTCCTTGACAGTCGAGACAAGGGCTGATCAAGTCATTGTTTCTCATATGTCCATTTCACTTCAACAGGTTTCCATTTTGGTGCTCAGTTAGTTGTCACATTTGGAGAGGACATATGATATTTGTCCCTTTGGGACTGGCTTATTTCACTGTGGCATAGCGGGTAAAGCCACCACCTGCAGTGCCAGCATCCCATATGGGTGCCAGTTCTCGGCTGCTCCACTTCTGATCCAATTTCTGCTATGACCTGGGAAAGCAGTGAAAGATGGCCCAAGTGCTTGGTCCCCTGCACCCACATGGGAGACCTGGAGGAAGCTCCTGGCTCCTGGCTTTGGATCAGCACAGCTCCAACCATTGCAGCCAATTGAGGAGTGAACCAGCAGATTGAAGACCTCTCTCTTTGCCTCTCCTTTTCTCTCTGTGTATCTCTGACTTTCAAATAAGTACCTGCTATACTTTCATAATAACTCACTTATTTAACATGCTGTAGAAACACTTTCTTTGCGTACTCTGAAAATAAACAACAAATATGAATTTTAAAAAAAAAAGAAAAACCAACGTTCCTCAAGAGTGTAAACAAAAGCTGTAGACAATAATCCAATCTCAAAATGTCAATTTCGCTCATATACATTATACTTTTTGAGCTCTGTCTATTAATTACCACAAATCAGGGAGAACATATGATATTTGTCTTTTTTGGATTCTCTTATTTCACTAAGCATAATGGTTTCCAGTTCCATTTTGTTGCAAAAGAAAGGATTTCATTCTTTCTTATAAGTGGGAAGTAGTCCATGGTCTATATATACCACATTTTCTCTTTTATCTTCTTTTTTGAGGATTTATTTATTTATTGAAAGACAGAGTTACAGAGAGGGAAAAGTAGAGGCAGAGAGAGACAGACAGACAGACAGAGATATGTTATCTTTTTCCAGTCATCAGGTGATGGACATCTGGGTTGAGATGACTCAAAGACTAAAATACATTTATAAGTATATAGTATATAACCATATAATCATACTTATAAATATATTTTAGATTTTGAGTCATCTCTAAGTTTCTAAATTTCTTTCTCACCCCCCTCCCTTTAGTCTCCCTTCCTGTCCTTATTTCCCACTATGTTTCATCCTCCCTGGTTATCTGAACAACAGATAACAGGGATGCAACTTCCTTGTGCAATTCATTCATCTCCTCACTCAGTACAAGAAAAGGATACTCCTGTTAACTATACTCTTCCTAGGGAAAAAAGTAAAAACTGTAGTTCACTATAGCTGAAAATTTAAGCTATAAAAGTATGTTTAATATTTAAGCTATAAAAATATGTTTAATATGTTAATATGTGCCTCTTCTTTAATCTTCCCTGTGATCTTTTCTATGGTGTGTCTATGTATGTCTTTTATATTATAGTTATTCATCCTTTTCTTCTTTATGAAAATGAATAGCAAGCTAAAATAATTCATCTCTACTCTGTGTTTGTGTGTGTGTCTTAAATGTTTTCATAAGCATATGAGGCCATTACAAAAAGATTGTGTAAAATTTGAGTTAATGTGCTTTTTCTGGGATCTGTTTGAAGACTGCTTATACCTTACTGCCTAATGTGCCTGTGAGTGAATCTTCCTTTTCAACTTCATGAGAAACCATCCTAAATGTCATCAGTCTTGAACATCCTCCACTTGGATGAGTGCAAGGAGAAGGTGATCTGAATGTGTTTGCACAGTACTCAGACATGCAGGGTGTCAAAGCCTGTGCAGGATGTGGACTGTGAACCAGGTCCATGTCTGCTGGGACTAAATTGGACAAGAACAGAGGTAACTTTTAAATTTACAGATCATTATGATATACTTTTATTTTTATTCTTTTAAATAGAAGAATGAACTGGAATCTTGATCCACTTATCCCAAATGATTGCATAACATGTAGTTATCAGTGGTTATAAACAATGGGTATAAAGAACTCAGGAAATCTCTGGACCTCATTTTAGGCATAATTTAAGTGTCAATGATAGGAAATATTTAATCTAGCTTTTACTAAAGTCTTTTTTTGGAACATTAATTCTGTTTTATGTCTTTTAAAAAAGGAAAAGAAAAATTCTCCAAGGAAATAAATTTGGGAAAGGATAGGTTCAAAAGAGTTTAAGCCAGTTTTTTTTTTTTTTTTTTTTTTTTTTTTTTTTTATTGCAGGAGAGCAAGCAGTCTTTAATAGTCCAGTGTGTACCGTGGATTGCTAAAAGGGAGATATGATAGGCAGCATTTATCTGACGTATTGAATTAAAAAGCTATTTTAACAGGAGATTCTTAGAGAAGTAGTCTATAGATCATACATTGGAGAATGCTGCTGAAACCAGAATTGGTAATAGATAGCAAATTGATATGATCGCATTAAATCTTCTTTATCTTCTCTGATAAAACTGCCAAATGAGAGCAAAATGTCCTAAGGGCAAGTAAACATATGGGATAGAAAATCAAAAAAGTTCTGGATAATCAGTCTGTAAATGCTTCAGACTGAGCTATACTTTTAGTAATAATTAGCCTCCAGATTGTTCTAGAAATATGCAATTGGTGGGGATGTAAATCAATGCATGCCCTAGCAAACACCTTCTTAAATTGCTACATTTCCTAGGCAATAATACTTCCCTCTCTCTCTCTCTCTCTTCAAAGCCAAGGGTGCTTTCCACCAGTCTCCACACTGCTAGTGGCTGGGAACACATCCAGCAGAGCCATGGGTGAGCACTTCCCCACTCAGAATGAGTGATCACATTGATGAGTAGCTTCTCTGCAGGAGCTGGGAGACAGATGCCTTGTTCTAATTACAGTTTTAGCACCTTCCACTCCACAGTTCCCTGCTGCTAAGGGTGCTGTGAAGTCTCTGCAGATGCTTATCACTTAAACTCCATTTTGAATACAAAGTGGTGTTATTACCTCCCCAAGAACTGAAAGTACAGGCTAACCACAAATGGTGCAGTCCCAGACTTCACCTGAGTAATACAAAGGAGAATGTTTATTAGTCCCCTGTTGACACAGAAAAGTTCAAGCAACCTTGTGGGCCTCTCATTACTGCATTTATCTTACAGTGCAGCAGTACAAAGGCGAGGAATAAGACTTGTGCAGAGCATTCCTGGTACCTGTTTCCAGTGATCCTGAGAAACCAGGAACATCCAGTACAAGAGACTGGGGAGTTATGTCAGGGGAGTACAGGAAGCCATGGCTCTTCTCTGGGAAATCTCTCTTCTAAGTAGGCTTTCACTGTGCCCCTTGGTAGATTACCAGCCTTTCTTCCTAATTCTCCCTCATCTCTTACAAATGCTGTTTTATTTTCCAAATGCGTATTTTCTAAATCTCTCACTCCTTTCCTTCTAAATACTCTCCACTGGGACTCCACAGCCCTTCCCATGACTTCAGCCATCATCTCGAATTTGACAACTAGCAAAATTATGCCTAAACCTCTGCCTTCTTTCACAAACTACAAAGTCATGTTTTCATTTTTCTGATGAGTATTTTCACATGGGCATTCAACCCGTATCTCAAATTAGTACATCAAAAAGCGAATACTTCCATCCAGATTTCCCTATGCCCATCTTTCTTCAAAAATGCCTTACATGTTTCACATATTTGCATCAGGCAAAAGATTTTTAAACAGACCATATATTTAACAAATATTTATTGAGAGTCTAAATCAGTAAGAAACTGTCTATATTGTAGTGATCAAAAGAGGAAAATTCTAACACTCTTGAAATTTATATTCAGCTGAATTGTAATGGAAAATAAACAAATAAGATAAACATCTAATATGCCAGAATGTAATAAAGTCATGGAGAATATTTGAGAGGAAAAGACTTCAAGGTGATGTGTTTTCGAAATATCAAAGAAATCCAGTGGGACTGAAGCAGAATGAACCAGGAGGGGGAAAAAAAAAACTTAGTTCAAAAAAAATAGTCAGGCTAGATAATGACTTACAATTGTTCTCAATTCAAGCCATCCTTTATAGTTACTTAATAAAATATTTTAAAACTACTGAAGCCCAGATCCATACTTGTTAAACCAGAATCTCTTAGGATGAAATCCCAATACTGGTATCTTTAAAACCTCCTCAAATGATTTTAATATTCAGCTTTTGTCAAGAATCATTGAAATTTGGGATTATAAACCTTATTCTTCAACTCTGAGTAAGAGGAAGTGTTTTTATCAGAAAGGTAGCATGGTCTTACTTATATTTTAAAATGTTAGCTCTGGCAGTTGTTTGGAAAATAAACTGTGGGTGGCAGTGACAAGGACTTTAGCAGAGAGATCAGAGCAATTCCGGGGAGGGAAGGGATCAGTGGAGTTGGTAAGAAGTGGTCAGATTCTAAATATGTGGGGGAGGGGAGAGCAACACTATTTCCTTATGCCACAAATGTGTGTGGCACAAAGAATCTGATAATAACTCCAAGACTACTGCATAATACCAATAACTGAGATGAGGAAAACTGTGGAAGAAAGCTATTGAAGTTGGCAGGTCTCTCATGTCTCTACGTCATGGGGAACAAAAAGAAATCCAAGCAATAGGCAAATAGCTCTAGATCCCTGAAATTCTGGAGATGTCTAGGATGGAGATGGAAAATTGAGAATCATCAGCCAACAGGTAGTTTTATAACAAAAAGACTTTAAGAGAGATCGTAAACAGTAACTGAAGCAAAGAAAAAATATAGATATCCAAGGTCTGGCTACCATTGAAACTTTATGAAAGTCATTGGAGGATGGAAGAGTTCCTATGGAGTAATGGAAGAGGGGTGAAAGAAGCATTTCAAAGAAATAACCTTCACCCAACACTATCGCTAATTCAAGTAAGATAGGACCGAGTACTGTCTATCGGATTTAGTAATGTTGATACTATTGGAGTATTTACATTGATTTGGTAGAAGTAGCTTTAATGGAATTGTTTGAGAAAATGAAACATTCTTGTAGCTTCAAAGGAAAACCCAAGGAGAAGAGGAAACAGCATCTAGTTGAATTGTTCAAGAAGGGAAAGCAGATAATTATGCTTGTAGAGGAAGGGGAAAGGGCGCTTCAAATAATTGTTCATTATTATTAGAGGGATTGCAGCATGAGCTGTGATAATATGTGTTGTTTAGAATGGCCAACATTGTGAAGAAGCAGTGTGATAAGTTGCTGCCTGCAACTTTGGTGTCCAATGTGAGTGCTGATTTGAGTCCTGTTTGCTCCACTTGCAGTCCAGCTCCCTGCTAATGACTTGGAATGCAGTGGACAATGACCCCACACATGTCAAAGACCCGGATAGAGCTCAGGCTCCAGCCTTCAGCCTGCCCAGACTTGATGGGTTGCAGTCATTTGGGGAGTGAACCAGCAGATGAAAGATTTATATATATATATATATATATATATATATATATAATATATATATATTATATATATATATCTTTCTCTCGCTCTTCCTTTTAATAAGTAAATAAAGATTTTTAAAAGAGTCAATTAGAACAATTGCTGAAGATAATTTTTTTGAGTATAGACAAGACTATGAGATTGAAGCACAAGACATTGAATTTTGATAAGAACGCCAATGTTTTTTCTTCAAGAATAATAGGGAAAGCAAAGATAAGGAAGGGTGAAAATTTTAATGGGATTACGTGGAAACATTTCTGATTTCCTTTCATCAAATTTTGGAATGTTTCTAAATTATCTTCTGTGACACAGCTCTTAGATTGAAAAATATTTTTTGCAGCACTTTCTAATCCTTCTGTTGGATAAATGTAGTTTTTAATTGTGACATCTTGCTTTTTTTCAGTGCTAGATTAATTTATCTCTTTCTCCATTTTCTTAGCTATCCATATGTCTTAGCATTCAGTGATTTGCTAAACAATTATCCTTCAGAAATAGATGATATGTTGTAGGAAATAGCATCCTTTTTTATTTTACTACAAGAAAATCATGAGCCAAATGTAATCAATTTTCTCTCCCAAGATAAGAGCCATCACACATATTCTGTCTCCCAGCTCAAACTTTCTAAGAGAGCTTTACTCAACTGATTCCATCTGACTTCACGTCAGGTTGAAGTAAATGAAGGATTAAAGAAAGAAAATCATACCTCTCTCTCTTACAGTGTGTGATACTGATTATATAATACCTAAAGAATCTACTAAAAATATCCAGATTTGACAATACTCATGTGGGAGAACTTTTCATTAATTTGTAGAAAAGTTGAATTTATTGAACTACTGATTGTATGCATATATCCATTGAAGATGGACCCTTTCAATACAGAAACTGTCTCATAAATGGCTAAAAATGGAATTTGGATTACTTACTTTTTGTATCAGAAAACAACTTTTAGTAAATCCTAAAATTTAATTTTATCATTCTATTGTAAAGAAATATTTTAATACTTAAGGTTCTGTTATTTTATACTGTGTCTTATATTCTAAGATCATGTTGATGAAGTTCACATAGAGATGTTGTTATATATTAATGTTAGCCATCACAAAAAACACCGAACACCGGAGTAAGGGAAAGGGTTATTGGGGACCACCCAACAGACTGGAGTGAAGGGGCAGCGAAGGAAAAAGAGAGAGAAAGAGTATAAGAGAGCCAGAGGAGAGGAGCTAGTGAGGAGAGAAGATAGAGCAGAGAGACAGAGACTAAAGGAGAGGAGCCAAGAGAAAAGAACCAAGAGAGCGCAGGAGAGAAAGGCCAAGAGAGCAGGTGTTCAGGAACAGGAGCTTTTAAAACTTTGCCTGAGGGCGGGCAGGGAAGCAGGAGCATGGAATCCCATTAGGATGGGGATGGAGCCTGGCTCAGGTAGCTGGGCCATGCAGCCACCTGGCTAAAACTACCCTAGTTTCCTAACAGATGTGACTTCCACAATTCCCAGAAATCCTGGCATGGAATACAAGTAGGGTCAGCAAACCAATTAGGTGAATGTCGCTGAAACTTTAATTCATAAAAGCAATGTAAAAAAAAAAATAAGTGATGCAATGTGCTATAATATAAACTCCATGTAGGTAAGAACTTTGATTTCTTAACAACTTTCTTCATATTACCTAAATCAGTACCTGTTTAATAGTTTAATATGTATCCATTAAATACATGTTGCATAATGAATGAGTAGCTAATTTCCCCAGTGTAAATGTATTAGACTATGGTCTTTAATTGTCATGTATGAGCCAAAGGGTGACAAAAATATTATTGTTAATTGGGAAAGCCATATTCCCTTATTCCTATCTTTTTTTTTTATTTAGTTGGGATTATTGGCCATGTATCTTCCAGTTCTTTAGACCTCCTACGAATCCTCTGAAGCTGTCCAGATTTCTTTTATCAAATATTATTTTCTACCTAAATTTGTGAGAGATGATTTGGTTCTTGGAAGCTAAGACTCCTGACAGATAAAGAATCCATGTGCTCCTTGGATCCTAGAAGAGTTTTCATCCCAGGAACATAGCCTAGACTTAATAGCTACACCCCCTGCCTCTTCTTTATTGGGACTTTCTTCCCTTAGGGTAGAGAAAAGGGTTATGGGAGAGAATTGGGATGAATTGTGATTTTGATGCCAATAATGTTTTGTACTTTCCTTGTAACTATTGTTCCCTACAGAGCTCCAAATGTTTTACAAAACCAGCATTTTATTCTGGAGTGATCATTCTCAAGAATTTCACACTTAAGGAGGATTTGTCTTTCCAGAAAAACTGACAATGAATTATTCCAAATAAACAGAAATTGATGCAAACTTTGCCTGAAATCCATAGCTAAAATAGTTTGATGATGTTTTTAATCGTGAGGGTAGCATTTTACTACTACATGTATTCATACAGTAGAAAAATTTTTAGAGTCCAGTTATTTCAATTATTTAGACCTTGAGGTGAGAATCCAAGATTGATCTATTTTGACTTGTTTTTGAAGATGTTGTTTTGACATTCTTTACTATTAACATTAATTATTTCCATTTTCATTTCTTTCAAAGAACACAATATAACAGCACAAAATAAAATTACCTCTTTATGACTTTCTCCTTATAAAAATAAATACATTAGAGCTATAGTAATATATTAAAAAATCATATGCATGTGAGCTCCAGAATTTGATCAATTTAGGCAGCTATACTAAAAAATTTATTTGGCCTCCACATTCTCCATCATGACTTTCGAATTGGCATATTTAATCTGTGTGTGTTATCAAGCATAGCGCCTGCAACTAGCAACAAATTATAAATCAAATGATCTCTGTGAAAGAAGTCTCCAAGATGGTGCCCAGTGACTTCTACCTCCTGGTATCCATACATTCGTGTAGGTCCATGTGTGTGATCAATGACTATTATAAATAATGGTATTCTACTTCAGGGATTAGATTTTAAGTCTCAGCTAACTTAGATTCTCTCTCTTTCCCTCTCTCCCTCTCCTCTCTGTAACTGTTACTTTCAAATAAATAAATAAATCTTAAAGAAGAGAGAGATGGGGGCTGGTGCTGTGGCATAGTAGGCTGAGCCTCCACCTGTGCCCCCGGCATCCTACATGGGTGCCAGTTCAAGTTCTAGCTGCTCCTCTTCTGATCTACCTCTCTGCTTATGGCCTGGAAAAGCAGTAGAAGATGGCCCCAGTGCATGGACCCCTGCACCCATGTGGAAGAACCCAAAGAAGCTCCTGGCTCCTAGCTTCAGGTTGTCCCAACTCCAGCTGCTGCAGCCATTTGGGGAGTGAACCAGTGGGTGGAAGACCTTTCTCTCTGTCTCTCCTTCTCTCTCTCTCTCTCTCTCTCTCTCTCTCTCTCTCTCTCTCTAACTCTACCTCTCAAATAAATAATCTTTTTTAAAAGAGAAGGAGTGGGGGCCAGCGCAGTGGTGCAGTAGGTTAATCCTCCGTCTGCGGTGCCAGCATCCCATATAAGCGCAGGTTCTAGTCTTGGCTGCTCCTCTTCCAATCCAGCTCTCTGCTGTGGCCTGGGAAAGCAGTGTGAGACAGCCCAACTTCTTGGGCCTCTGCACCCACATGGGAGACCAGGAAGAAGGAACTGGCTCCTGGCTTCGGATTAGCGCAGCTCCAGCTGTTGCAGCCATCTGGGGAGTGAACCAGTGGAGGGAAGACCTTTATCTCTGTCTCTCCCTCTCACTGTCTGTAATACCTCTCAAATAAATAAATAAAATCTTTAAAAGAAAGAGAGAGAGAGAGAGAGAGAGAGAGAGAGAGAGAGAGAGAAATCCTCCATCTGCTAGTTCGTTCTCCAAGTGGCTGCAACAGTAAGGGCTGAGCCAGGCTGACGTCAGTAGCTAGGAGCTTCACCATGAAGATGGCAGGGGTCCAAACGCTTGAGCCATCTTCCACTGTTTGTATCAGGTCATTAACAGGGAGCTGGATCAAAGGTGGAGCAGCCATATAGGATGCTGGCATCGCAGGCGGTGGCTTTACCTGATGTGCCACAACACCAGCCTCACTCTTCTCTCTCATATTGTGTAAGAATCCTTAGTGGTGAGGAATTGCAACCTCCAGCCAACAAGTTGCATAGAGGTGAGGAACATGGCTGCTGACAGTCACTTGAGTGAATTTAGAAACAAATTTTGTGTTTTTGTCAAGCTTTGAGTGGACTTCAGTCCCAGCTGACAGCTGATCACACACGTGTGAGCCAGAACTGCCCATGTAAGTGGTTCCTGAATTGCTGGCCTTCATAAACTGTGTGAGATCATAGAAAATTTTTGTCTTAAATTGGTGGCTTTTGCAGTAATTTGTCAACATCACTAGATAACCAAAACATTACTATTGTTATTAACTGCTAGGAAAATTTTGCCATAAAAAACCTGTGTAGGTATACATTTAATTTTTACCTACTATATCAAGTAGGAGATGCAGAATTAGTGATTGTCTACTCTGTCCTGAATTGTATATACAATTCTGTTTTATTTCTTGGTATATTTACAAAAATAAAATGAAAGGAAAATTAAGGCCCCTTTAGACATTAAACAAGCAAAGCCCCAAATTAATACTGATTACATTAAAACTTGTTTCGTTTAAAGTTGTCTTGATATTCTAAGTTTACAAGCAAAGACCTTAAATAGAAAGATTGTTTTCCAGGGCAATTTGAAAGATGATTTACTTAAAACCTTCAGAGTCCTTCACACTTTTGATTGTGGGACAAATTAAGTACCAACCATGAAGCAAATATTGTTCTACACAGTGGTAAACAAAATAAAATCATGCCCCTTCTCCCTAGGAGTTTGCATTCTGATACTTTCTATTAACTATTTAGGACCTATGGGCAACACGTTCTTTCACCAGTGTTGGGAAGATCATTACTCCAGATGGTCTGTCCCTTCATAGGAAAAAAATATTCATACTGTGTTGAAATCTGTCTTTCTATGAATGACATTCATTTCTTTTAGCTTTTCTTTCTGAGTCATTCACTGGGCAACTTCACCCTTTATTAAAAGCATCTTTCAAATACCTGAAGGGTGGCTTTCATATTTCTTCATGGTATTGCAATTCCCACACTCTGTATATTTTTTAAAGATTTATTTATTTATTTGAAAGACAGACTTACAGAAAGAGAGACAGAAAGACAGATAAATAGCCAATCCTAAGCCAGGAGCTTCTTCCAGGTTTCCCACATTGGCAAAGGGACCAAGCGTGTGGGCCATCCTCCACGCCTTCCCAGGCGCATTAGCAGGGAGCTGGATTGGAAGTGGACTGGAACCAGCATCCATATGGGAGGTTGGCACTATGGACCTCAACTTTACAGAGTATACCACAACCCCGGTCCTGTATACCCCATATTTTTAACCAGGCTAAAATCTACAGCAATTTTAGATACTTTTCCAAGCATCCAAATATATTCTGTTTAAATTGCCTGGATTTTTACATTTGCTACTTTTTCTTTAAATTCAAATATATTATAACATTATATAATTTGGCTATTGTGTTTGTACATATTATCACAGCATGAGCTACACCTATACTATCCCATCTTAAATGTTTTGTTTTTAGAAAAATGAAAGTTTCAATTAATATACATGTTAATTTAGTACACGCCTTCAAAGATGTTCTGTACTGGTTTTGCTTTAGTGGATATGGTGTTAAATGAGTTTCTCATGGTATCACTTTGTTACGAGGTTATCTAAAAATCTAGTATTGATGAAACAATGCAGTAAGAGGGAAACATCTCTCCTGCCATAAACATATAAAATCAAAAAAAGATGCCCATAAGTTGGCTTGTGAAATGAAAGTTACCTTCAGGATAGAAGGAGATATTTAGCATGTACAGTAAGAAATGAAGGTCATCAATGAGAGATAAATAAGATGCAAGGAAGAAAAAAGATGCCTGTACTTAAAGCATATTTACCATTTCATTTGGGATGCCCATTTTTGATGGCTGAATCTCTGATGACAAATAAAACTTTGAGCATTTGGAAGACATTGTTCAGAAGAAAAGAAATGTGATCAGTTTTCTTCAAAATGCAAAGTAGCTCTGAGTTCATCATCTTCGAGCCCTCCAGAGCAGCCGTAGAGCATCCATTTTCTGTCAGTGACTCACACAGTACCCAACTGGAGCTTTGCATTTTCTCCAATTTAAGAAGACAATATATGACTCATTGACAGACAATGGCATATTCTCTTCAAGAGAGCAGGGGCAGGAGAAACAGGCATCTGGGAACTAAGCTGCAAAGAACTAATTTAAGAGTGAAGATGCCACTGTCCACCTCCATCTGTACATCTCTTCCCTTGCAAAATCCTTGTGCATTCTTCTGTAAGGAGAGAAAATATATACTGTGCATGATTGGAATAACAGCCTTAAATAGTAGAGTGGCATTTTCAGCCACGTAGCAGAGGGGCACAGGGTTGATACATGCCCTTGCCACAAGCAAAGTTGAAATACACAAATTTGCTCTTGTTTATGTTATTTTTTTATTATTATTATTATTTTTGACAGGCAGAATGGACAGTGAGAGAGACAGAGAGAAAGGTCTTCCTTTGCCGTTGGTTCACCCTCCAATGGCTGCCGCAGAAGGCACGCTGCGGCCGGTGCACCGCGCTCATCCGATGGCAGGAGCCAGGTGCTAGGTGCTTTTTCCTGGTCTCCCCATGGGGTGCAGGGCCCAAGCACCTGGGCCATCCTCCACTGCACTCCAGGGCCACAGCAGAGGGCTGGCCTGGAAGAGGGGCAACCGGGACAGAATCCGGCGCCCTGACCGGGACTAGAACCCGGTGTGCCGGCGCCACAAGGCGGAGGATTAGCCTGTTGAGCCACGGCGCCGGCCTATGTTATTATTTTTAACACAGATAATTTATGTCCTTTTGAAATTTAGGAATAAACTAAGGAACTGCCAGCAAATCACTGAATTAAATTTATTTTGCCATCCCAGTGAACGATGAAATAAAATTTTGAATTTTATTAAATTTTCAATATGAAATGTCTTCAAAAACTTCATGGAAATATTAAAAGATGTATTTATTTTTATGAACATTTTTTAAATCCTGGCAAAGTTTTATCATAATGTGCATTTCAAGTACTTTTGAAGACTCTTAGCATAACGACTTCTGTTTTTAAACAGTTCTCATTCTCATATGCTTATCTCAGTGGTTATGATAATGTACATTATTTTCATCTACTTGTAATTGAAAAAATAATGTAATATGTTCCCCATTATATTTCTTTTTTAATATTTATTTATTTATTTTAAAGTTAGTGTTACACAGAGAGAGGAGAGGCAGAGAGAGAGAGAGAGAAAGGTCTTCCATCCACTTCAGGCCAGGGCGTTAACCCGCTGCACCATAGCACCACCCCCCACACTATATTTCAAATGCATACATTCCTGAGAGATTTTTCACCTACTTACTCTATTTTATATTTTTAGAAGGATTTATTTTCCTATTTGAAAGTCAGAGTTATGAATCCAGAGAGAAGCAGAGGCAGAGAGAAAAAGCAAGAGAGAGGTCTTCTATGCGCTGGTTCACTCCCCAGCTGGCCTCAAGGACTGGAGCTGCACTGATCCAAAGCCAGGAGTCAGGTGCTTCCTCCAGGTCTCCCACACTAATACAGAGACCCAAGGGCTTAGGCCATCCTGTACTGCTTTCCCAGGCCATAGCAGAGAGCTGGATTGGAAGTGGAGCAGCCAGGAGTTAAACCGGCACCCATATGGGATGCCGGCACAGCAGGCGGTGGCATTCCTGCTACCCAAAGCGCCGGTCCCCTATTTTATATTTCTATTAATAAGAGCCATACACATTTATGGACTACAAAGTGACATTTCAATACATGTATACAATGTGCACTGATCAAAACAGGGAAATCAACATTTCTCCTTCTTTGACATTACTTTGTGATTGGATGCTTGAAACGTCTTTCTCCTATCTGTTCATACAGCATCTACTAAGTTGTAGTGAACTATGGCCTCTCCCCTGTGCTGTGTAGCAGCAGGAACTTATTGCTTTGCTTTATCTGATTTTGCACCATGTAAGATTTTTACAACAGTCCAATTTTTTTTCTTATCAGTAAAGAGTAGTTGGTATTTTTCTATTTTATAATGTATATCACTAGAGTTGAAATCTTAGTGTCACTCATTGGTAAAGAAATAATTCCAATTTTCGAACTTTTCAGTGTTATCATACCACTTAGTCAAATGTAGAGTGAATGAATAGGTTTGTTGCAAAGTAACATTTCCTATCACATCATGTTTACCTGCTCTTTCTCAGTAATTTGCTTTTTATTAAAAAAAAGATTTATTTGTTTATTTGAAAGCCAGAGTTACAGAGACAGAGACAGAGAGAGCAATCTTCCATCCAAAGCTTCACTCTCCAAATGGTTGCAACAGACCCATCTAGGCCAAGAAGAAGTTAGGAGGTGGCAGGAGCCCAAGGACCTGGGCCATCTTTTGCTTCCTTTTCAGATGCATTAGCAGGAAACAGGACTTCAACCAGCATGCCAATATAGGATGCTGGCATTGCAAGCAATGGCTTAATGCCCTGTGCCACAATGTTGGTCCCTCAATAATTTTTACTACAGATTTAAGCAGAATGCAATAATATGTGAAAACTCGCAGCTGGTGCTGTGGCGCAGAGGGTTAACACCCTGGCCTAAAGCACCAGCATCCCCTATGGGCACTGGTTCAAGTCTGGCTGCTCCAATTCCCAACCAGCTCTCTGCTGTGGCCTGGGATAGCAGTAGAAGATGGCCCAAGTCCTTGGGCCCCTGCACCTGTGTGGGAGACCTGGAGGAAGCTCCTGGCTCCTGGCTTCGGATCGGCACAGCCATGACTACCGCAGCCAATTGGGGAATGAACCAGCGGGTGGAAGACCTCTCTCTCTCTCTCTCTCTCTCTCTCTCTCTGCCTCTCCTCTCTGCGTAACTCTTTCAAATAAATAAATAAATAAATAAATAAATAAATCTTTTTTAAAAAGTATGTGAAAACTCCCAACAAGCTATGTGTCCAGAAGATGTTGCTTCAAGAAAACTGAAAATAATCATTATCTGTGGAGAGACTTCTTTTGCAGTTGGATGAGTGTGTGTGTGTGTGTGTGTGTGTGTGTGTGTGTGCAAGAGAGAGAGAGAAATTAGTTTTCCTGAAGTTACTCTGCAAATATAAAATCTTAGTGCTTTGTTGATGTTCTTGAAAAACTCAAACAGCATGTCAATTTAACTAATACCTGTAACCATCTCTGAACATCTAGCATCAACTTTCTGTGTAACTATTTCTATTTTATACTTTTAAAAAAAGGATCAATCTATCATTAGCTATATTTCCTACTGCAAAAGTCATCAAAATGAAATTTTCATGTATTTGTTTCCAGAGGTCTCTCTCACCTTGGATAAATGAGCCAACAGGAAAATAATGGGATAACAGTATGGTACGTGTCACATTGGAATCAAGTCGAGAGAAGGTAGAAAATGTCTATCTCTTTCTGGAAAAGTCAGAAGAAATCTCATAGAAAAAATAAAATTTGAGTTAGAGTCCCTAGGTTTGGGGCAAAGTAATTGAAAAATAAAAAAAAAAATGTGTAACCCCACTAAGTATAAGAGAAATAAATGTTTAGAAGTGTATGTGTTTGACGATCTAGAAAATTGAGTTTCCAGAACTTAAATGCAACATGCATTGGAAAGATGAAAGATGACAACTGAAATGCTGTTTCTTGTTGGATTGAGAAGGGTAGGATTGTCTTTCACACATGGTATCACTGAGTTTTCCAGAGAGAGGAAATGGACATTTTGTAGTTCAGAAGGTTTTATTTGACTATAGGATAAAAGATGAACATAAGATTTGGGAAACCCTGAGGCATGGATCTCAGTAAGTGTGATAATAGTGCTTGTAAGAGAAAATGGAATCTATCTTAGGGAGATACAATAGAGGAAAACACGGTGAAGGAATATAGAACAATAGCTTCTACTGAAGCCAAAAATTACTTTTCTATAAATGTATTCATTCTGTACCAGTTTTGACCTCTGCTCCAGGGTTTTTCATATAATATGATTTTTCACCTTATCATTTGGATGGCTTTTCTTTTTTTAACTTTTATTTAATGAATATAAATTTCCAAAGTACAGCTTATGGATTACAATGGCTTCCCCCCCCATAACTCCCTCCCACCCGCAACACTCCCCTCTCCCGCTCTCTCTCCCCTTCCTTTCACATCAAGATTCATTTTCAATTCTCTTTATATACAGATGAATTTAGCATATATTAAGTAAATATTTCATCAGTTTGTACCCACACAGAAATACAAAGTGTAAAGTACTGTTTAAGTACTAGTTATAGCATTAAATCTCAGTGTACAGCACATTAAGGACAGAGATCCTACATGAGGAGTAAGTGCACAGTGACTCCTGTTGTTGACTTAACAAATTGATACTCTTGTTTATGGCATCAGTAATCTCCCTAGGCTCTTGTCATGAGTTACCAAGGCTATGGAAGCATTTGAGTTCACCACCTCTGATCATATTTAGACAAGGTCATAGTCAAGGTGGAAGTTCTCTCCTCCCTTCAGAGAAAGATACCTCCTTCTTTGATGGCCTGTTCTTTCCACTGGGATCTCACTTGTAGAGATCTTTCATTTAGGTCATTTTTTTTTGCCACCATGTCTTGGCTTTCCATGCCTTAAGGGCTGATTCTGAGGCCACAGTGCTGTTTAGGACATCTGCCATTCTATGGGTCTGCTGTGTATCCCACTTCTCATGTTGGATCTTTCTCTCCCTTTTTTATTCTATCAGTTAGTATTAGCAGACACTAGTCTTGTTTGTGGGATCCCTTTGACTCTTAGACCTATAAGTGTGATCAATTGTGAACTGAAATTGATCACTTGGACTAGTGAGATGGCACTGCTACATGCCACCTTGATGGGATTGTATTGGAATCCCCTGGTACGTTTCTAACTCCATCATTTGGGGCAAGTCCGATTGAGCATGTCCCAAATTGTACATCTCCTCCCTCTCTTATTCCCACTCTTATATTTAACAGGGATCACTTTTCAGTTAAGTTTCAACACTTAAGAATAATTGTGTATTGAGCTGGCGTCGCAACTCAACAGGCTAACCCTCCGCCTTGCGGCACCAGCACACCGGGTTCTAGCCCTGGTCAGGGCGCCAAATTCTAGTCCTGGTCAGGGCGTCCCGGTTGCCCCTCTTCCAGGCCAGCTCTCTGCTGTGGCCCGGGAGTGCAGTGGAGGATGGCCCAAGTCCTTGGGCCCTGCACCCCATGAGAGACCAGGAGAAGCACCTGGCTCCTGTCATCGGATCAGCACGATGCGCCAGCTGCAGCGCGCCCTCCGCGGTGGCCATTGGAGGGTGATCCAACGGCAAAAAGGAAGACCTTCCTCTCTGTCTCTCTCTCTCTCTCACCTTCCACTCTGCCTGTCAAAAAAAAAAAAAAGAATAATTGTGTATTTACAGAATTCAACCAATAGTATTAAGTAGAACAAAAAAATACTAAAAGGAATAAAGTATTAAGTTGTTCATCAACAGTCAGGACAAGGGCTGATCAAGTCACCCTTTCTCATAGTGTCCATTTCCCTTCAACAGGTTTCCTTTTTGGTGCTTGGTTATTTGTCACCGATCAGGGAGAACATATGATATTTGTCCCTTTGGAGCTGGTTTATTTTACTCGGCATTATTTTTCAAGATTTCTCTATTTTGTTGCAAATGATTGCATTTCATTGTTTTTTGCTGCTGTGTAGTATTCTATAGAGTACATGTCCCATAATTGCTTTATGCAGTCTACTGGTGATGGGCATTTGGGTTGATTCCAGGTCTTAGCTATTGTTAATTGAGCTGCAACAAACATTAAGGTGCAGGCAGCTTTTTTGTTTGCAAATTTAATTTCCTTTGAGTAAATTCCAAGGAGTGGTATGGCTGGGTTGTATGGTAGGGTTATATTCAGGTTTCTGAGGAATCTCCAGACTGACTTCCATAGTGGCTTTACCAGTTTGCATTCCCACCAACAGTGGGTTAGTGTCCCTTTTCCCTCACATCCTTGCCAGCATCTGTTGTTGGTAGATTTCTGTATGCGAGCCATTCTAACTGGGGTGAGGTGAAACCTCTTTGTGGTTTTGATTTTCAACAGATAGGCTCTATTTTCCTAAGTTTCTGCTAAAAATGATTTATCAAAATTGTCATGGTTTCTGTTTGTGATTGCATTTTATATCTATATATGTCAATTTCTTATAATAAGAAAACAGTAACCCTCTTCTGCCTTTTTAAAATGTACTTAAAATGCAATTTGTCTATTTCTCTATTCATCTTTCTCACATGGTCTAGGATAAATCAAGATACAATGAAAGCAATTATGAAGGGACTCATGATAACAAATGGAACAATTCTCCAAGTGAAAATTGACATACATCATCATGTTGATGAAATCAAATTAAAAAGAAATAATTATATAATTAATCACATTAGCTATTTTATCAGGAATAAAGATAATTAGCATATATTGTATCTCTCCAATTCTAAATAAATTTGGAATTTTATGATGATACCCTTTAATTTTGTCAATTGTACAGGGGTATAAATACTCTCGTGCATCCAGCTAAAATTTTCAGAAGTAAAAAATGAAGTCAACATATTAAATGTTTCATTTTAACTTAAAGTGACCAAGTTAAAATATCACAGAGTACCGTTTTTGAAGACAGCTGGTTATGTAGGCCATAGGCTGAATTTTTTTAAATTTAATGTAACAAAAAAATTATGCTGCATATACTTCAAAATATCTACATTTTAACATTCTCCTTCTTAGAAACAAGACCACTCAAGTTGCCATAATTATTTTCTGGTCAATGACTAAGGCTGCACTTATTTTATCTCCTGTAATAAGAAAAAAAAAAAAAGGTTCTTGCTAGGGAACACTGGAGTGACAACTGGCTTGATGATTAGCCCAGAGCACTCTTTCCTCTGTAGGCATTTGTATTTTAAGGCTACCAAGAAGATGTAACTGCTACTTTCAGAATTTCACCTACTATGGGAAGCTACCATTTTGGGGAAGAATACATAGTTGCTGTCCTCCCATCACCGAACTAGTGAGTCTGTTACCATACTAACACTTTGTGGTTAAAGGTGAGTGCACTAAAATAGTTGTGTAGATCTGGTTTTTGATGATGATTGTGAGAAAGGCACAGAAGTTGTCATTTCGAGGGAACAATTGGAGAAATGCACAGAATCTTAATTTCTCAATGTGTTCAACAGCAAAGGAGGACATCTGGCTATAAGCAGCCCAACATGCAATCAAATGAACATTATGAGAATACCACTAGCAGTTCCTACTTTTTCCAAACATAAACAATTCTTAAATTCTTTGAGACTTAAATATGATCATTTTATTTAGATTCCATACCAGAAATTTTATCCCCCAAAAGCATTAAAGTCATAATGGTTCTGAAGACTGTCTATTTCTCTCAGCAAGTCCCTGTAGGGTTGATGTAACAAGATGGAGAAGTTGTCAGGCTGAGGCTTCTACAATGATATCCCTAGCTCTGTTTTTACAGAGGGAACAGAACCTGCTTTTCTTTAAGGGGGATGACGACAAGATTATCCTCTCAAAAGAGGAGTAAAGCTTGCAGGCACTATTGATCTGGGTGATGTCCTCTAATATTTCTCACACATACTGTTTCTGCATGGGTTTAGACATTTAGTGTTCAGGGTAGTCTCTCACGATTGAAAGTGAAAGCTGGGACCAGCAGTGTGGTACAGTAGGTAAAGCCACTGCCTACAGTGCCTGCATCCCATATAGGTGCCGGTTCGAGACCATCGGTTCTATTTCTGATCCAGCTCTCTGCTACGGTCTGGGAAAGTAGGGGAAGATGGCCCATGCCTTGGGCCCCTGCACCAGTGTAGGAGACCCGGAAGAAACTCCTGGCTCTTGGCTGCAGATTGGCGCAGCTCTAGCCCTTGCAGCTAACTGGACTGTGGCATAAAGGGTAAATCTGCTGTCTGCAATGCCAGCATCCCATATGTGTGACGGTTGGAGCCTGGCTGCTCCACTTCGGATCCAGCTCTCTGCTATGGCCTATGAAAGCAGTAGAAGATGGTCCAAATTCTTGGGCCCCTGCACCCATATTGGAGATTCAGAAGAAGCTCCTGTCTCCTGGCTCCAGCTCCTGCCATTGTGGCCATATGGGGAGTGAAGCAGTGGATAGAGGACTTCCTCTCTCTTTTTCTGCCTCTGTCTCTCTATAACTGAGCCTTTCCAATAAATAAATATTAAAAACAAGAAATAAAGAAAGAAAAAGCTAGACAGATTAGTATATTTCTCTAGATAATAATACATTTTGAGGGTTTACACTTTTACATAAATATAATTCCACATGTGAAATCATATTACTTTACAACTTATAACCAACTAGTTAGCACATACTTGAACAACGATAGAACTATTTATATGCATGTAAATCTGTGGTGTAAATATATGCCAGAAAACAAAAAGGTTATTGAGCAAACAAATATTTGATGGCCATTTGTCAGTTTTCTTATCGGTTAAGACACAATATGTGGAGCTGGCACTGTGGTGCAGGTTAATCCTCTGCCTGTGGTGCTGGATTCCCATATGGGCGCTGGTTCTAGACTGAGCTGCTCCTCTTCCAATCTAGCTCTCCGCTATGGCCTGGGATAGCAGTAGAAGATGGCCCAAGTCCTTGGGCCCCTATACCCACATGGGAGACAGAAGAAGCTCCTGGCTCCTGCCTTCGGATCAGCACAGCTCCAGCAGTTACAGTCATCTGGGGAGTGAACCAGAGGAAGGAAGACCTCTCTCTGTTTCTACCTCTCTCTGTGACTCTGCCTTTCAAATAAATAAAATAACCATTTTTTAAAAAAAGGTAAGTGATTAAAAAAGGACACAATACGTATTTTGCTTGTCATGTGCTGTTCAGGGGTTTTCATTATTCATTATTCAAAAATAAAACCAATTGCTATTGTTGGTATAACAGAACCATGTAAATGAAATGATCAATTCATCCCAGCTTAGCTTCCAGGTCCCCTTCTCTAGAAAGTAACATTTTTAATAGTTTTTAATCTATTCCTTAATAAATTTTCTGTAAGATATAATCATGTGTGGTAATATATTTTTCTTTCTAATTTTATTTGTTAATAATATATTTAATAATTTTTAGCTTTTTAAATCTGAAAAACAGCAAAACAGAAAAAGAGGGAAGTTCAAGTACAGGAAGCACATAGAACTCCTAATAGCCATGACCAAAAAAGTTCTTTACCATGACACATTGTAGTCAAACTTTATCACAGTCAAACATAAATAAAAGATTCTAAAATGTGTACAAGACAAATGCCAGATTACTTTCAGATGATCTCTAATTAGACTCTCAGCTGACTTCTCACCAGAAACTCTACAGGCTAGAAGAGAATGGAAAGACATAGTCCAAGTCTTAAGAGAAAAATAGCAGTCAACCCAATACACTGTATCCTGCAAGCTCTCACTTATTAATAAAGATGAAAAAAAAACCTTCCATATAAAACAGAAATTGAAATAATTTGCCACTGCTCATCCAGCCTTACAAAAGGTGCTTAAAGATGTGCTACACAGAGAAACACAGTATGATAATCATCATCATGAAAGACTGTGAAGGCAAAAAATCTCCCAGTAAAAGTACAAAGGAAATCCAAATTTAAAAAAAGGAATATTCATGGAAAAATGGTAGGGCCAAATCATTACTTATCAATAGTCACCTTGAATTTAAATGGCCACAACCTTCAAGCTAAAAGATATACACCAGCTGAATGGACTAAAAAACAAGGCCAACCCATTTACTGCCTACAAAAAAACACACATTAACAACAAAGATACATGCAGACTGAATATGAAAGGATGGAAAAAGATATTCCATGCTAACAGAAACCAAAAAAAAAAAAGCTGGTGTAGCCATCCTAATATCAGACAAAATAGACTTCAAGACAAAAACTGTTAAAGGAGACAAAGAAGGGCACTATGTAATGATTAAGGGATCAATTCAACAGGAAGATATGACTATAATAAGTGTATATGCACCCAGTTACAGGGCACCTGGCTATTTAAAAGATTGTTAATAGACCTAAAGGGAGACATAGACTCTAATATACTAGAAACAGGGGACTTTACCAACCCACACTCAACATTGGACAGATTAACTAGACAGAAAATCAACAAAGAAACAGCAGCACTAAAAGACACTCTAGATCAAATGAACCTAATTAATATCTACAGAACCTTTCACTCCACAGTTGCAGGATACTCATTCTTCTCATAAATAGATGGAACTTTCTCTAATATAGACCAAATGCTAGGCCATAAAGCAAGTCTCAGCAGACTCAAAAATATTGAAATCATACCATGCATCTTCTCTGACAACAATGGAACGAGGCTGGAAATCAACAACTCAAGAATCACTAGATCATATGCAAACACATGGAAACTGAACAACATGCTCCTGAAGGAACAATAGGACATATGAGAAATCAAAGCCAATCTGGAAATGAATGAAGATGACAATATATCATATCAAAATTTATGGAATACAGCAAAAGCAGTTTTAAGAGAGAAGTTCATAGCAATTGGTGTCTACAGGAAAAAATTGAAAAGGTACCAAATAAATGAGCTATCGGTATATCTCAAGGACCTACAAGAAACCAAGCTCAAAATTAGCAGGAGGAAAAAGAAATAATTAAAATTAGAGAATAAACAAAATAGAAACAAAAAATACAAAATATCAGTGAAATGAAGAGCTGGTTATTTGAAAAAATAAACAAAATTCACACACCATTGGACCAACTAACCAAAAAGGGGGTAGGGGGAGAAGACCCAAATCAATAAAATCAGAGATGAAAATGAAAATGTAACAACAGATACCGCAGAAATAAAAACATTCATCAGGAATTACGACAAAGAGCTGTATGCCAACAAATTGAGAAATTCAGAATAAATGGATAGATTCCTGGACACGTACAATCCACCAAAATTGAGTCATGAAGAAATAGAAAACCACCAGCCGGCGCCATGGCTCAATAGGCTAATCCTCCACCTAGCGGCGCCGGCACACCGGGTTCTAGTCCCGGTCGGAGCGCAGGATTCTGTCCCGGTTGCCCTTAATCCAGGCCAGCTCTCTGTTGTGGCCAGGGAGTGCAGTGGAGGATGGTCCAAATGCTTGGGCCCTGCACCCCATGGGAGACCAGGATAAGCACCTGGCTCCTGCCATTGGATCAGCGCCGTGTGCCAGCCACAGTGCACCAGCTGCGGCAGCCTTTGGAGGGTGAACCAACGGCAAAAGGAAGACCTTTCTCTCTGTCTCTCTCACTGTCCACTCTGCCTGTCAAAAAAAGAAAGAAAGAAAGAAAGGAAGGAAGGAAGGAAGGAAGGAAGGAAGGAAGGAAGGAAGGAAGGAAGGAAGGAAGGACGAACCACCAAACTCTTTCTATGGAGCCAGAATCACATTAATTCCTAAACCAGAAAAAGACATAACAGAGAAAGAACTATAGACCAATATCCCTAAAGAACATAGATGTAAAAATCCTTAGCAAAATACTGGATAATCAAATACAACAACACATCAGAAAGATCATTCACTCAGATATCCCTGATATACAGGGGTGATTCAACATTCACAAATCAATAAATGTGATAACATCACCTTAACAAACTAAAGAACAAAACTCTATGATATCTCAATAAATGCAGAGAAAGCATTTGATAAAATACAACATCCTTTCATGATGAAAACTTTAAACAAATTGGGTGTAGAAGGAGCGTTCCTTAACACAATCAAGGCAATTTGTGACAATCCCACAGCCAGCATTGTATTGGATGGGGAAAAGTTGGAAGCATTACCCTAAGATACAGAACCAGACAAGGATGCCTACTCTCCCAATGCTATTAAATATAGTCCTGGAAGTTTCAGCCAGAGTCATTACATAAGAAAAAGAAATCAAAGAGATACAGATTAGAAAGGAGGAAGCCAAACACTCCCTATTGGCAGATGACAAGATTCTACATATAGGGGATCCAAAAGACTCCACTGAGAAACTATTGGAACTCATAAAAGAGTTTGGTAAAGGAGAAGGATATAAAATTAACACACAAAAATCAATAGCCTTTGTATACACAGACAATGTCATTGCTGAGGAAGAACTTTTATTTTTTTATTTGACAGCTAGAGTTATAGACAGTAAGAGAGAGAGAGACAGAGAGAGAAAGGTCTTACTTCCATTGGTTCACCCTTCAAATGGCCGCTACGGCCAGCACTGCGAAGTCAGGAGCCAGGTGCTTCCTCCCAGTCTCCCATGCAGGTGCAGGGTCCCAAGCACTTGGGCCATCCTCCATTGCCCGCGCAGGCCACAGCAGAGAACTGGACTGGAAGAGGAGCAACTGGGACTTGAACTCAGCATCCATATGGGATGCCAGCGCCACAGGCGGAGGATTAACCAAGTGAGCCACAGCACCGGCCCCTGAGGAAGAACTTTTAAGATCAATTCCATTCACGATAGATACAAAAAATTGAATATCTTGGAATAAATTTAGCAAAGGATGTCAAAGAACTCTATGATGAAAATTACAAAACATTAAAGAAAGAAATAAAAAAGACGTGAAAAAATGGAAAAATCTTCCATGTTCCTGGTTTGGAAAATCAATATCATCAAAATGTCCATACTATCAAAAGCAAATTAGAGATTCAATGTGATCCCCATCAAAATACCAATGATATTACTCTTAGACCTAGAAAAAAATGATGCTAAAATTCATATGGAAACACAGGAGACCCTGAATAGCTAAAGCAATCTCATACAATGAAAACAAAGTCAAAGATATCAAAATATCAGATTTCAAGAAATACTACAGGGCAGTGATAATCAAAACTCCATGGTACTGGCACAAAAACAAAAGGCAGACCAATGGAACAGAATAGAAACTCCAGAAATCAATCCACTCATCTGCAATCAACTTATTTTTGACAAAGGATTTAAAATCAATCCCTGGAGCCAGGACAGTCTCTTCAACAAATGGTGCTGGGAAAACTGGATCTCCACATGCAGAAGTATGAAACTAGACCCCTCTTTCCACCTCACATAAAAATCCACTCAAAGTGGATCAAAGACATAATTCTATGACCCAATACCATCAAATTGCTAGAAAACACAGGGGAAATTGTGCAAGACATTGGTATGGGCAAACACTTCTTGGAAAAGATCCCAGAAACACAGGCAATAAAAGCCAAAATTTGCAAATGGGATTACACTAAGGTGAGAAGCTTCTGTACTGAAAAGAAAGATTCAGCAAAGCAAAGAGGCAGAGAAAATATTTGCAAACTGTGCAAATGATAAAGGATTAATATCCAGAATCTATAAACAGCTCAAGAAATTCAACAACAACAAAACAAAACCTCCTGTTAAGAAACAGGCAAAGGACTTGAACAGGCATTTTTCAAGACAGGAAATTCAAATGGCCAACAGGCACTTGCAAAAATACTCAGAACTACATAGCCTTCAGGGAAATGCAAATCAAAACCACAATGAGGTTTCACTATATCCCAGTTAGAATGACTCTTATACATAAATCAACAAATATTCCTGGCAAGGATCTGAGGGAAAAGATACCCTAATCCACTGTTGGTGGGAATGTAAATTGGTGCAGCCACTGTGGAAGACAGTATGGACTTACCTTAGAAATCTGAATATAGACCTGCCATATGACCTAGCCATTCTACTTCTGGGAATTTACCCAAACAAAAAGAAATCAGCAAATGAATGAGTTATCTGCACCTACAGCAGCTTAGCCCACTGTGCCACAGCATGTACTACTTTGATTTTGTTATGTATTTCTTGATGTATCGAAATGAAAAATTTAAGTCCTATTTCAGAAAAGGTTATGTCCAGAAACTCAAAATCAAGGTGGATACTCTATCCTAGCATTATATTATTCTGTAAGTAAAACCAAAATTAACAAAAATCAAAGGAAAATAATTTGCATAAAACTCTGGTGCCCCATTTTATAAAATAGTGTGTAGTACTAAGGCAAGGTTGGAAGTTTTATAGTTATTGCAAGCAAAGAACTGAATTTTAAGTTTAGATGTGGTTCTGTGTAGAAGCATTCATTGCTGAATATGGGTAAGCTTATAATTATCTGTGATGAGGTATTTTCCCAAACATTCACCTGGCGGGCTGGCACCGTGGCTCACTTGGTTAATCCTCCACCTGCCTCGCCGGCATCCCACATGGGCACTGGGTTCTAGCTCTCTGCTGTGGCCCGGGAGGGCAGTGGAGGATGGCCCAAGTGCTTGGGTCCCTGCACCCGCATGGGAGACCAGGAAGAAGCACCTGGCTCCTGGCTTCAGATCAGCACAGCGCCGGCCATAGCAGTCATTAGGGGAGTGAACCAATGGAAGGAAGCAGAGGGATGCACAAAGGACAAGTGAGACAGTGATGCACTTTCTCCTATGGCATGTTCCAGCAGAATGAGAAAACAAGCAGTGTGTACTCAGGGTTTACCTAAGTCCCAAGGGGATGATCTTTCTAAGATCATCCTTCAGGGTTCTCTTCCAGCTACTGAAAAGCAATCAGTTGCTCTGCTTTGTAACATTTTACCCATCATATAAATTTAAAAACAATAACTACACCGAAAGAATACATTTGGAGCTGTTGTAGGACAGCAATTAAGCCACTATTTGTTTCTCCAGCCTCGGGTCTCAAAACACCATTCCCAAACGTGTTTTGGTTTTTTCATTTAACTTTTTAAAAAAGTTTATTTATTTATTTGAAAGCAGAGTTACAGAAAGTGAGGGAGAGGTTGAGGGAGACATCTTCCTTCCCCTAGTTCACTCCCCAAAGGCTACAGCGACAGCTGGGAGGGGACCAGGATGAAGCCAGGAACCTGGAACTCTTTCCCAGTCTACCATGTGGAGCTCCCCGCTGGTGCACCTGGAAAGCAAAGGAAGATGGCCCAAGTACTCGGTTCTCTGTCACCAATCAGGGAGACGCTGATGGAGTCCCTCATTCCTGGTTTCAGCCTGGCCCAGTTCGAGTCGTTGCTGCCGTTTGAGGGATGAATCAGTAGATGGAAGATACGCATTTCTCCTATACTCTCTATCTCTCTGCCTTTCAAATAAACAAATAAATTTTGAAAAGACATATAAGTTATACAATAGACATTTGGAATTCTGTTTTAAACTGCAAATATTCTTGAAAAGGATGATAGAAAAGTCAATTATCATTTCATAGTAATATGATTATAGAATTCATTAACAGTAAAAAGTTCCAGCCCTGAATCAACCAGTGTAAGAAAGAGCAACCTTATTAGATTTCTCAAATCATAAAGGTAGTATAAATCCCTATTAAATTTTATTCCATTTAGCATGTCAACAAGTAAGAATCAAAAATGTTTAATGGCATTCATTCACATTTGCAAAGGAAAGTGAGAACAATTAAATTATAAGAAATTGTTAAAAACAATAGAAAGACAATTTTAAAATGTTCAAATACTTGAAGAATTGGAGCAGAATGGAGATATCAAGTGAGAAGTTTATGATTGGGCTAAACTGGGGGTATTGTTTGGGACGACAGCTTCCTGCTAATGGGCACTGTAGGCGGCAGCAGATGGGGCTCAAGTACTTGGTCCCTTACACTCACACGAGCAAACTGGTTTGTATTCCTTGCTTCTAGGCATTTAGGGGGCAAATAGGGCTTCCAGGTATTTGAGGAATGAAGCAGTAAATGAGATCTTTCTCTTTTTCTTACATCTCTCTCTCTCCTTCCCTCTCTCTCCCTCGCAAAATAAATTTTTTAAATTAAAAAAAGAAAGATTTGACTATACATTAGGGAAAAGGAAAATATTTATGTTAGGGCTTACCAGTGAGGAAAAATCATGCAATTTTACATTCAGCATCACTTCGTATTTGTTCATTGCATTCAAATAAGCATTTCCGATAATAGAGATAAATGTACTTCTTCCTAAGGTTGAATGTCAAGCAGAACTGAGAGCCCATGTGAACAACAGAAAAACAAAAAGTCAAATGAAGGAACTGGAAAAGTTCTTTGTTAGATTGGGGAAGATTTTAAATTACTTTAAAAACTGAGAGCCAGATTGGCAAAAAGAGAGAGCCAAGGAAAATGAAATAACAGGATATAATGAGATAAGAGAGTGTTATAAGAAAGAGAAAGCATGACATTCTACCAAAAAGAAATCTTGATATAACAAAAATTCACAGGCAGATTTATAGCTTTCCTCCCCCAAAATTCTGAATATCTGCATAGCTTAAGCAATCAATCAATCAATGTATGTCAATAATATCTAAATTTTCAAATGTCAATGAAAGTATTGTGTTCTCATGTTTGCCCATTCTTGGCTAACAAAGTAATTGCATAAAGCTTGTGTTTGGAATAAATTGAATACATGAAAATGCATTTCAATTAGAACCTACTTCCACTTGTACTGTTGTTACTGATTTAAAAGAAGCAATTTTGGTACATCTATTTGTCACATTCTTCCCTGCTCATTTAAATGATGGCTGACTTGATAGATTTTAGTCTGAATATATTTGCTGTTTAGCAACAAAGCTTTTAAACTAAACAATCAAAAAGGTTCTTCTAATTTTGTGTGCCCTTATAAAACATATGGAATATGTAATTAGTATTTGCAATATACCAAAGAATTATAAAAGCTAAAACAAGTTGGTTTTTGAGAGCTATATTAAATTGGCCAATTTTCCTTCAAAATTCCATATTTAAGAAACTATGATAAAGTACAGTAGTAATAGAAAAGTTAATTTAGCAGTAACAGTTTTGGACACATATTCAGCAGATAGCAATTGCAATGAACATTTATTGGATCGTTTGTCCTAAAACAGGATGGCTGTTGAATTAATTCTCATAGCCATAGTTCTTACTTTAAATGAATAAAGAGAAACCGCATCTGTTCATGCTTAAACTAAAAAAATAATGAGTACATTGTTTTGTCATAGGGTATCTTGGAAGGTAACTCAGCAAGTTTCATTCTTTTTTTCTGAAACAAAAAAGAAAATAGTCTCTACCTTAAAAAATGAAAAATTTAAACTGGGAGTCCTTTTCGTTTTTAAAGAAAGAGAGGTCTTCCACCCACTGGTTCACTCCCCAGATGGCCGTAACGGCCAGAGCTGCACAGATCCGAAGCTAGGAGCTAGGAGCTTCCTGTGGGTCTCCTGCGCGGGTGCAGTGGCCCAAAAATTTAAGCTATCTTCCACTGATTTCACAGGCCATAGCAGAGAGCTGTATCGGAAAAGGAGCAGCTGGGACTAGAACCAACGCCCATATGGGATGCCGGCACTTCAGATCAGGGCTTTAACCCGCTGCACCAGAGTGCCAGCCCCTAAATTGGGAGATCTTTAGAGGAATGGAAAGGAAGAAGCAAAATATTTACACTTAATACATAATTTTCATGTTTAAAAAAAAAATCCAACTAATGATATCCCAAATTATTTGTTAAAGAATGAAGTGCAAAACTCAAGTGTATTCCTGTAATTCCTTTTTGAAAAAAGGCGATTTATTTTATTTATTTGAAAGACAGTTACAGAGAGAGGTAGAGACAGAGAGAGAGAGAGGTCTTCCATTGCTGGTTCACTCCCTAAATGGCCTCAACAACCAGGCTGGGCCTATCTGAAGTCAGGAGCCAGGAGCTTCTTCCAGGTCTCCCACACGGATGCAGGAGCCCAAGGACATGGGCCATCCTCCACTGCTTTCCCAGGCACATTAGCAGGGACCTGGATTGGAAATGGAGCAGCAAGGACTTGAACCAGCACCCATAAGCATGCAGGGGCCCAAGGACTTGGGCCATCCTACTGCTTTTCCAGGCACATTAGCAAGGAGTTGGATTGGAAGTGGAACAGCAAGGACTTAAACCAGGACCCATGTGGTATGCCAGTGCTGCAGGGCGGGGCTTTAACCTGCTGCACCACGGTGCTGACCCCAAGATTACTGTAAATTCTGACGGCTCTAATTGTAGCAGCCAATAATTTACTTATGGCTAAGTTTGAGGCTTAGGTAATATTCTTAGGTTAGATCTATTCATCCAAAAAAGACTTAAATCCATCAATTGGATTTAATATATCATTAATATATTAATTTAATAATTAATTTAATATATCATTCACATATTAAAATTAAGGTCAAGAAGAAATGAAAAATGAAAGAGAAGATCCTAAGCTATACAAGGGACTTCACAAACAGGTGAGATATTGAAAAAATGAACCAAGAGACTTCCCATGGCTTCACCAAAGTTCCTTTCATTCCTACATCATGACAACCTGATTTGCATTCCAGAGCCTTTGACTCTCCTGGTAAAAAGTCCCCTCTGACTTGACCAGGAGAACGTCTCCACTTCTTGCTTTAGGTTCCAATTTAAATGCTGGGCCACTGGGTATAATTTCACTTATCCTTAAGTTTAGGTAGAATTCTAGAAATAGGCATAATTCTAGCACTATTTGCCTTACTTTCACAGTACTCAACACAACTGCAATAAATTACAATTACATACTTAATGATTTTTGCCAGCCAGACAATAAGTACAGGTCAAGAACCAGGGCTGTGTCATTAAGTACTGGAAATCTACACTTGGTAGATTCTAAAAACTTCTACTTGAAATGAATAGTCTATCCATCAAGACTTTTATAGTTATTACTTTATTTAACTGCAAGAGTTATATACAAGGAAAAAAATATTATGCTATAGGCAAGAAAAAGAGAAATTCTACAGTATATTTATTCATGGTAACACAGTCATTTGACATTACTTTTAATTGAAAATTCATCTCTGTTTCACCACATATCTCGACTTAAGGTACTGTTGCACTGATAATTACATATGAAATATCTTCATATAGTAAATATCCTCTGTATTCTTTACAGAATTTTTACAAGTTTCCTCATATTTTCCTTATAGGAAATCTCAATTTTGCTAAACATAGATCTCTCCTACTTTTGTAAATGCAATAACGCCTCTTTTTCAAGAATAAACTTTAGTGTCTGCTTGAAGAAGTTCGGTATAAAAAACTAGCAATGGAAGTTTTATCTGTCTGGATCCTGTGTAAAATATTTGTATTAAACAGATTAATTAGTATCATAATAGCATACATTGTTATTTCTTCTAGTCTAAAATTATCTTTCAATGATTGCCATTAGAGACGGCAATAGTTATCAGTAAGGACACTAGGTGCATAAGAGTCAGTATTCATCTCAATTTTTATGTTAAATCCTTATTTGTTCAGAATTTCTGGATTTAGTGTTTGCAATGACATTCCAACTTTCTTTTGAGAGAAAATGAAAATATTTTTAAAATGTTTTTTAAGTTTTTTACATAGTCATCATATTGATACTAAGAAAACTAGCAAGCCTAAATTTAACTGTGATTAGAATAGATCTTTTAACAAGAGTAATGGATTATAATAATCGCATTAAAATAGGTGAAAATTATTGTCATTCCAGGGCTTGAAGTGAAAATTACTCCAGAAATTGTGAAATTAAAATGCTTCAAACTCTTACTGTTGAAGCCATGACTTGACTATACGTAATGTATTGCACATTTCAGCAAATGTTTCCAATTTTATTCTTTACCAGGAGTTGATGACCATCAAGTGAAAGGACATGTCTCCAATAAGTGTTTTAAATACAAGTAGAAAGACCCCCCAACAGTCTGCCTTAGTTCTTCCATTGAAAATGTTTTCTCTTCCTTTTGTAAAAGGCAATTCTGGCATGGAAATACAGGTGCTCAGACAGGAGCTGAAAAGGGGCAGTCGGGGCAGCCTTCCTGGAAGAAGGACCACCTGTACTAAGACCAAAAAAATGGGGAGGCATTAAACAGGGAAGGAACAGGGACACCCAGACCAGTATCTCAAGATGCCTGAAACAGCACCATGGCTTGTCAGAGAGACAAGTTTCAGCTATCCCACAGAGAATATGAATCAAATGAGAATTTGTAACTCATCACACCATATTCATGTAAGAAGGAAGGAAGAAGCAAAAATACAAACTGACATTTAGGAAGATCTATCCTGTGCTCACTTAGAAAGCTTCTTTACTGTGCTTGTGCCCAGTTCTCCAAATCCAGCATCTTGTCCAACCTAGAAGAAAAAGTAACTGAGTCCAGCTAACAGACATTTTATATGCATACATATGTATATAAAATATACATACATATGTATACACAACACACATACACACACACACACACACATATATATATATATATAATGCCAAGCTATTCGTGATTTCACTGTTTTGTACAACCAAAAGAAAACAAAAGGGGTATTTACTTGAGGGACAGTAAAGAAGTAGTAGGAAAGCTGGTTAAATTTTTTGAAGAAAAGCAAATAAAGCCATAAAAATCAGAAGTGGCACACCAGGAAGAAACGCAGGCATTCATACAACACATCAAGACATTTCCTCAAAGCTTGGAAAAAAAACAGCAATAAGCAAGGGAAGTACAGCAGATCCAGCATTTTATTTGCTAGGGCTTTCAAAGGAACAGCATCGGAAGACACTTTAAAACACAACAACCAAGCCATGTACATCCCGATCTCAGCAATTTACCTTTTAAGAGGGCAAAAAAAAAGAGAGAGAGAGAAAACTATCAAGTGCAAAAGGTAAATACTCATACGATTGCTTTTACCTACAGATCTACAGCTATTACTGAAGCAGAGTCACAGAGTCAGGTGCTTGGCATTTCTGTTCATACTTGACTCCACTCCAGTTGTAGTACATTAAGAGAATGCAGAACAACAGAGGCACAATGCAGATTACATGCGCTGGCAGAGCTTGCGCAGCAGCCAAACCTAGATGTTGAGTGCTATGTGCCATTCACTTGGCATGTAGAATCCCAAGCTATGTAAATGTCTGCGAGGCTCATCAACTTAAAAGGAGTGTAGAGAATTTAGACAGAGTTCAGGATAAAATGACAATAACAGAGCCCTCTAAGGAAACATTAAATAGAGTCATTAGCCTGAGAAATCTGAGAAGCTGCATATTTATCGATCTTTAAACAAATGCTGGCTTATCCCTCCAAGGAAGGCAGCCCATGCTTTTTACTCCACTAGGCGTCACAGAAAGGAAATGAATGTAAATTGCACCATGAGATATTCAAGTTAGACATAAACACATAGTTTCAGGTAGAGAGAGTGACTTAAAAAATGAACTTTCTCCATTGGTTATTAAATGTATCCCATCTTAATTGGGTTAAGCCTAATGTCTGTAATTTTCTATCACATGATTTCTTCAGTACTCATGGTTTTTGCATTATAAAAGTTATGTTTTTATTTTGACTGGCTATATCTCTTTCCTAACTGGTGTTTACTCTCTCCTTTTAATATGTAGATAGCGTACAAGTAATGAAGTAAAAATGGCTTGTGCCAACCCAGTGTTTCTTTCTTTGTTCTTTTCCACAGAGATATTTTAGGGAATATACTTATCTTCACATTATTTTCATTTTTAGAGAAGGTTAGGAGAGTTCGCTCCTAGGAAGACTAAAATTCGGATGAAAATGAAATATTTCAAGTACTCATTATATCAATTTTATAGAGAGAGCTTAAAAATATTTCTGTAGCCCCCAATGGGGATACTGAGTGCACATTTGGCAATGTTCAGTGTGCTGTACCTCTCAGTATGTCCATAGTTTCTCACTCCCTAAGGCGATTATTCCTAACAAGCCAGATCACCAAGCTGTGTGGCCAGAGTTGAAGCAGGAATCTTCAGAGTAATTTTGTTAAGGATTAAAAATAATAATAATGTTTTAAAGTTAAGAATTTTAAGCTACATTTCCAGGAATCTCTGTCCTAGTCATTTTATACTGAGTCTAATCTGTAATTTCAGTAGAAAAGTAGAAAAATCTGAGACTACTCAAACAATCCAGTGAAATGTGTTTCCAAAGTGCTTCTCATTGTGATGATAATCTAAGTCATAATCCTCCCTTCATGTAATTGATCGTCATACAAAATTCTAGCCGGAGGGGAGAAGAGAATTTAAATTAAAATGTGGTTCAAATCATTGATCCTACTTAAAGTCCTTAAAACTGGCTGATTTGTCAACTTGGTAGTTACTAAAAAGGTTAGTCTCTCAAAGCATAAATATCTATATATTATTCATTATGATAGTCACTAACCACATATGATTATTTGTTTAATTTATTAAAATTAAAAATTCAGTTTCTTCATCTCTCAAACACATTTCAAGTGCCCAGAAGTCATATGGGGCCAGTGGATAGCACATTGGACAACACAGTTATAGAACATTATCATTATCACATAAATTTCTATTGGATAGTGCTGACCTAAGTAATTAAGCATTATGTAATGGGTAAGGAGTAGTAAGCAGATAGGAAAATCCTTTTCTATGAAGTGGTCTTTGGAATAGAAAGCCATGATCCTATTCCTTTCAGAGAGTCTCTATACTGTTTAGACTCTCTCAGACCTATTTGTCTGGGTTTTTGGGTACCTGTTCTTCTTCAGTCATGGCTTTGTAGATTAACTCCACTGACTTGACTATCTTAGCACAGACCCGACCTCGCGCAGAACCACTCACATACCCCTTGCTCATGGTTTGGATGAAAGCTTCCCTGTGGATGCTGTGATGTGGCATGCTATGTTGGATGCTCAATACCCATTCGTGTGCAATCTGGAAACAGAAGAGCTAATGTCTCAAGGTGACCAATAGGAGCAGGCAGCTACAAGACACTTTCACTCAAACTCTCAAGAGTAAATCCAGAGACACAACCTGCAGGTTCAGAGGACGGTCCAGTGAAATTGAGCCCTTAGCTGCACAGTGAGCCACACAGTGGCCAGCTGCGCTGCACATCTGTGTCTTTTTTTCCCCCTCTCTCTACTGTGTTCTCCCTTCCCCTCAGTCTCTCCTTCCCTCACTCCAGAATCCGTAGGATTATGCCCCCATACATCACAAGACACAAGGCTTTGTCCGGTGAGAAAATCACTAAAAGTTACAGAGGAAAGAGCCTCCCAGGTAGAGGAAATCAAATTTCCTAGTTCTTAAGGTAAGAGCATGCTAAGATGGTGGAGAAACATTTGTATTTCTGATTCTTGGTTTTCATGTCTAGAAGGCTTGAGAATTGGATAATTCATTACTATTTCTAAAAAATCAGTTTATTATACATAATATTTGCACATATATGTATATATATATATCATATATATATATATATATATATATATATCCTGATAATTTTCTTAAGGTTACATCCAACATTTGTTCTTTTGCACTTTTGCTAAGATTTTTCTGTTTTCACAATTTTGTAAACTTATTATATCTTATGGAGTCTTGCGGAGCCTTTTACACATAATAATATCTAACATGATGACTAGTCTACTGCTATTATGCAATCACTTTTAAAACTTAACTAAGTTGAGGCTGGCATTGTGGTGTAACGGGTAAAGCCGCCTGCAGTGCTGGCATTCCGTAAGGGTGCTCCACTTGTGATCCATCTCTCTGCTATGGCCTGGAAAAGCAGTAGAAGATGGCCCAAGTGCTTGGGTCTCTGCACCTATGTGGGAGACCTGGAAGAAGCTCTTAGCTCCTGGCTTCAGATCTGCATATCTCTGGCCATTGTGACCAACTGGGGAGTGAACCAGCAGGTGAGAGGTGAAGACCTCTCTCTTTCTTTCTCTCTCGCCTCTGCCTCTCTGTAACTCTGCCTTTCAAATAAATAAATAAGTCTTTAAAAAAGATTTAGCTAAGCTTATTTTAATCTTTCACTGACCTGATAGGCTAAGCATTTTCAAACCAGTGTGCTCATCTACCTCCCCTACGACCCTGCCCATTTTTTCACCCTCATAACACAAGAAATTGTTTCTTCTTCCCTGAAGGTAAATCTGTATTTTCAATCAGTATACAAAACACTAATGAGAAGGTCTTCCAATGACTACACTTTTGAGGAACATTGCATTATGCACTATCAACAAATGCTAATAAGCCTACACGGATTTCTAATTATTTAGAGACTTGATCATCAACAATGTCTTTCCATAGAAGATTTGTATTTCTGTGCCACAGGCAGGTATCACATAAATATTTTACAAATTTCCATTTAAAACATTATTTATTGATAAAAATTTATAGAATTCATCAAAAATAAACATCAACTGATAGATCAAGAGTGAAAACGTTTAAGCTGATAATTGATTAGAGGTGCATCCACTAAAGATATCCCAGGTATGTTATTCAATTGTTTGTCATCATGGTAAATGATAACTCCATTGAAATAACAATTTTAAAAGATGGATGATGACATTAATAAAGGGTAGAACCACTATTCTAGTTAAGTTTGGCATTAGCTCTTTCAAAAGATGGAAATTTTCTTATATGAATACGGAGACACTAAATATTAGCAGAAGTTGTGATGTCTGAGAAATTATTACTGAGATATCTACAATTATTATTTAATATTCAAGAAAGAGTGATTATTCTGTGTATTACATTATCACATCACCTCTTTGTCCAAATTGCTTCAAGGCTTATTTCCAACTTGACCACAGAATTAAGTTCATTCTCCTCAACTTTTCCTTTTAAGCATCCTGTGATCTGGTGCTGATTGATACTTTTGATTTTATCTTCTGAAATCTAACAGCACCACTTACGCACTCTCGTGCCTGCTTCCAGTGAGACAGTGTTTCCCCCAGGATGTCCCTGAGAACACTAATTTCAGGATTCTAATAGGTGTTATATTTTAACAGCAAAGAAAAAAGTCTCCAAGGTTGAATACATTTGGGAAATGATATGATAAGTAAAGTTAATCATGTTCCCCTTCTATAGTTTTCAGAACCTTTAGGATGCTAGTGTGAATTAAAAACAGCCAAGGGGTAGATATAGAATGAAATATTTCTCCAATGAACTTCTTCATGAAGCACCTTTTTTTCATAGAGTATCTGTTGAGAATGGTATTCTAAAGGCACAGTTTAGAAAAAACGGAGATAGTGGAAAAAGCACAGTATGTGGAATACCCTGTCCGTGAGATCAAATCCCAGCCTCAACATTCACCAAACTTACCCTGGGTAACTTAATCTGCAGATTTTCATTTCCTCCCAGCAAAATAAAAGAGTTATGTTTAACTTAGTAAACTATTATAATAATTGACTAGGAAATTCCTCCATAAAATGCATCACTATAAAATGGAACTTTGACACATTTGATGAATTATCATTTTCATATTCCAGTGCCTAAATATCTGTATTTAACAAAAGATGTTTCTGATAAAACACAGATATGCAAGAAGGGCTATTGTAAAAAGCTCCATGTTTCCGAAATTATAAACATTTTTAGGTAGAGGCAATTAATGTCATCTTTCAATGAGGAATTAAAAACTAGAGCTGACTGTGGCAGAACTAAGACTGAGACTTAGTTATATTCAATCCTATGATCCTAAAGCTCCATCAATAAAAAGTTATTTTTAAAAAGAAAAAAAAAATAATTGACTAGGAAATTATGCATTTTAAACACCTAAGCTTGATCTTTAGTCATGTCTTGGGTGTTCAAGAATTAAAAGTTTTGCAGCTTGTCCTCATCTTCCAACCAAATTAAAGTTTTCCAAGTTTCTTTTAATATATGCAGTTCTTTGGTAATGGAAGCGATAAAACTCTGAGAACCTTTAATTTCTATGCATATTATTCCCCTTAAACAATAGGTTAACACACCTACACACATTTTGGGGTATGATTTTGGCCTTTTTTCCTGCCTGTTGTAATTCTTTCATCTTTCAAGTTTACTTTCTCTGTGATGCTGCCCTCTAATTAAAACTAGTACCCTCCCCTGTTTGTTACCCAATGCAAATTTTTTCTTGCACCAACAACTATTCCACACAACCCCATTTCACACTAGACATCATGATTTTTAGACATCATTATGTGACTAATATAAAAATATTTTAATTGAAAGTAATGCATAAATGATAGAAAATATTATATTTTTCTAGGAAAACCATAGCAGCAAACCTCTCTTTTACCAATGTAGCAACAAAGTTTGAGCAATGGTGGATATCAAAAGATGCCTATTGATCCCTCATCCCCATTTTTATTGGATTTTTTTATTTTCTATTACTTCCAATGATTATTGAATGGTGAGAACTTGACTTCTTTCTACCTCCTTTGTTATAATATTTTCATCAGTTAGCCCAGTTTTCTATTCCATCATATGTTCTTCCTTGAAGTTCTCAAGCAATATCTAAGTTTTTTGTTTCCCTGGATTTAACATAAGATGTATTTAGCTACAATCAAAGCTGCAAAATGTTCATAAATTAAATTTTCTGTTCCATTTTTCTGCTTAAGTTTCACTGTTGAGTAGAAACATAACATATTGAATGAAAATGTGATTTTTTTAGTCAAACACTCACTCTTCACTTAAAATCTTGAGTTCACCACTTATTTCCATATAAGATCTTGAAGTTTAGAGAGTTTAGGCATACTCCCCGATATTGTCTCCAGAAAGAGATAACATTACTTCATGGGGCTATTGTCAGAAGTTAATGAAATCCTATGCATATATGTGCTATTAATTAGAAAACAAATGTGTTTTGATGCTGTTATTTTGTATAAATGTCATATTTTTATTTAATTTTTACTTAAAAGATTTCTTCATTTATTTATTGGAAAGACACAGTGATAGAGTAAGAGACAGAGACATTCCCCCTGCTGGTTCACTGTCCAAATGCTTACAACAGCAGACACTGTGCCAGGCTGAAGGCAGGACCCCAGAATTCCATTCCATGTGGAGAACAGGAATCCAAATACTTAGACCATCATCCAATGCTTTCCTAGGCACATGAGCAGGAATCTGGATTGGAAGTGGAGTGGCAGAATACTATCTGATTTAACTCCCTATACTACAACACCCAACCCTGTTTATGATTTTTAAATTATTATTTGATTATTTTATGATTTATAAAAGCATTTATTATATATAAGGCTCAATCTGAAGTAGCCAATTATATTTAATGTTGTTTTCATATTGTTTACTTGTTTGAATATTATTCAAAAATAGAAAATTTAATGATATAATATATATGGATTGAGAGTGTCAGGATTCCAACAGTGTCTCTTGTGTTTATCCTTATATATCAAGCACCTAAACTCTATAACACCCTTCTCCAAAATAGTAATTAGGCACTAAAATAATTTCTCTGGAAACAGTTTTTACGTGTTTACCCTGATGCTGTGTTTAGATAGAAAGTCACAACTGCTCAAATAGAAAGCAAAATGGAATAAATTCCACACATGAAAGACAATGTTATGAAGACTTAAAGATCTGTTTGTGAAAACTACTTTAATGTATAGCCTGGAGGAATATTTTGGCATATCAAGACCATCTGAGATTCCAAGTACATGACACCAGTGAGTCTCAGATATACCATAAGGTGTTTATCTCATTGTTGCACTGTCAGGCCCAGTGGAGTGCCACAGTGATTTCACACTACTCCCCAATTCTCTTCATTTTAGAAGCAGTTACTTATAAGCTTTGATAAATGCATTCTGGATATAGGTTTTCTTTGTTCTTTATGTCATAGAGAGCCCACACTTTCTGCTAACGAAATATAACAGAGGGATCAGCTGGGCTTTGGTTGGAGGAGAAATGGCCAAGGAATAAAGACAACAGGATATCTGCGTATAGCAGAGGATGATGAAGAAAGCGTGATACAATCAGACTAGAGAGATTCATTTATTTGGATTAAGAATGCAATTTTTATTCCCCAAGACAGTTTATATTTAAAAATATTCCACCTGAAGCTGTGTTTCTATTGACTCTTACTCTTATCTCACTTTATTTTTTGACAGGCAGAGTCACACAGTGAGAGAGAGAGACCGAGAGAAAGGTCTTCCTTCTGTTGGTTCACCCCCGAAATGGCCGCTCTGGCCAGCGTGCTGCGGCTGGGGTGCTGCTCCTATCCGAAGCCAGGAGACAGGCGCCTCCTCCTGGTCTCCCATGCGGGTGCAGGACCCAAGCACCTGGGCCATCCTCCACTGCCTTCCCAAACTACAGCAGAGAGCTGGACTGGAATAGAAGCAACCAGGACAGAATCCTGCGCCTCAACTGGACTAGAACCCGGGGTACCAGCGCCACAGGTGGAGGATTAACCAAGTGAGTCGTGGTGCCGGCCCCTCTTATCTCACTTTAACCTGTGTTTATTTTATGGAAACTGAAGTCAAGATTTTAGAAAATCAAAAAAAATTTAAAAAATAATTACTTGGTTAAAACGTATTTTAATTAAGTCATGCAGGCAAAATTTTACCTGACATTTAGGTTCTTTTAGTATCTAGGGAGAGTAAAGGTATTATTTCTCTGGAAACATTGTTCCCCAATGGAGAGTGAAATGTTCTGTTTATCAGCTCTATGTTCTCTGTGTTGCGCGAGAATTACTAGCAGACCACCACATTCTCCCTGATGTCTATGATATTATTAACCTGCCTTCTTTTGGGCACAGGTCTCTTAAATTGAGTACTCCTACTTTAATGACCACCCCCCCCACACACACACACACTCTCATTTTAGATCAATTGTGTCTTCCTAGGTTATACTAATTCTGATCTCTTCAGAAAACTAGTGTACGTGATTTTTGCAGGTGTCATGTCATTTATGACAAAGGAAAAGAGCAACTACATAGAAATCTCTAAAGATAGAGAGATTAGAAATGTGCTCTGAAGTGGAAAACTGAAGAGGGAATAAAAATAATAGTGTCTCCAGAGGAAATGACCTTGCTTGATTGAATTGGTGCCAGCGTTCCCTCTAAGCTAACCCACTCTCTGCCCCAAAGCTCATTTTGCACCTGCAATCCTGCATGCTGTGCTCTTGTTCTCCCAACTTTGTGCTGTCACCCCAGCTGGATTACATCCAGTCTGCAGCTACTTGATAATGCCTTCCTTGTTCAGGAGCTGAGGCTTAAGTCTCTTTTCCTCTGAATAAATTTATTATCTATTTTCCTTGGTAGTTATTTTCCCAGCGTAGTACTCCTTCTCTTCAAGTACAAGCCCCTCTCTTGCCTCCTGCTCAGCCTCCTGGTTCAAAGTGGGCCTGACCTGTTCTGACAGCTTTCACAGTCATTTGACCAACTTTGAGTAACCAAGCGTAAGCACTCAACCAACACCAGACCAGATTATTACACTTTCTTTCCAGGCCAATTTGCACACTTCTTAGTGTTTATTTTAAAAACATTTTTAAATTTACTGCAACAAAGAAAATTATTCTTAGTTGATCTCCCATAGAAAATCCAAAAAATGTGAACTTGGGAGCTCCTTGTTGCTGTGTCACTGGCCAACCTCAGAGATGAAAACTGACCTGTAGAGAAAAATCCAGTGTGAAAGATGTAATATTGTCTGAGAAAGTTGGTATTAATCATCTATGAGACCACTGTACCCTTGCATCCTATTGTGTTTGCTAAAAATATTCTATTTAATCTAAATGAGTTAAAATGTGTATCTCTAGTTGTATTTCAAATACAGGAAAATAATATATAAATATTATCCAATATACCACACTTTTAATGGGCTTTATAGATAGGAGAATTTCAAATTTCTTAGAAACAATGACTATGTCATATATTTCTTTGCTTCCCTTGTGGTGCCACTGCACCAAAAAGAGTTCAATAAATACTTGTTGATGGACCTCAGAAGACAAAGTGATAGGGCTGCTTCCAGAAGTGCAATTGTATCTGGCTCCTCTAATCAGATTTTGGCTCTTGTAGTAATAAACAGCTAAATGTGAAAACATCATAATTGACCTTCTAATTAAAAGAAATCAATTTGTATTTCCTTTTAGATAGAGCATAGATTTTACGGAGAGCAATTATGAAGACAATTGTCATATCTTTCAGATAAGGAAACAAATCAGGAAGATTAAACAACTTGATGAGATGCATGCAGATATAGTCAGAATAAGAATGAAATATCGAGTTCAATCACTCTTGGATTTCTCTGAAAAACATCATTAAACCTATTTTAATAGTTAAAATGAACTATTAAAATGGACTATTTGAGTGATGAATTGATTAGATTTCCCAGGTAAGTATCTTCATTGAAACATACATTTTGGTAAGTCAAACACATTGTCCTAAAACATAGGATAATCTGGTGTGTTTCTATAATTTTTTTTAAAAGATTTATTTATTTATTTATTTGAAAGGCAGAGTTATAGAGAGACAGAGAGGTCTTCCATCGCTGGTTCACTCCCCAAATGGTTGCAATGGTTGGAACTGAGCCAGTATGAAGCCAGGAGCTTCTCCCCCATCTACCATGGGAGTTCAAAGGCCCAAGTATTTGGACCATCCACTACTGACCTCCCAGGTACATTAGCAGGGAGCTAGATTGAAAGTGGAGCAGCTGGGACTCGAACCCATGCACATGTGGGATGCTGGTACCACAGGTGGTGGCTATTTCCACTACACTACAACACCAGCCTCTGTAAATATTTTAAAAAATATTTATTTTTAGTTTTAAAAGGGAGAGAGAGAGTGTGCTTCCATTCACTCCCCAAATGGCTGCAGCAGCCAGGGCTGCACTAGACCAAAGCCAAGAGCTTCTTCCTTGTGTCCTGCATGAGTGTAGGAGCTGAAGGACTTGGGCCATCTTCTGCTGCTTGCCCAGGCACACTAGCATGGAGCTGGCTTGGAAGTGGAGCAGTCAGGGCTTGAACCAGTATTCATATGTGGGTGTCAACATCGCAGGTGTCAGCTTTACCCACTATGCCAAAACACTGACCCCAAGATTTCTATAATTTTTTTTAATTTCTTACTAAAATACTTTTTGAAACCTGGTATGATACTTCTTAATTAATTTTATCTTAAAATGAGATGGTTATCAAGGAAGTATAGAAAGAGAAATAGAAAGCTTTATCTTCCCACTCACAGAATAAAATAGAATATGGGGTACCAATGACGTTAAGGGAATATTGATAACAGTAACAGACTTAAAAAAAAAGAATTACAAGCCAAAATTCATTCCTTTAGCTTTAGCTTTTACTCTGATTTTTTTTAAATGGAACCCTGTAGCCAAGTTCACTTCCATCATGTCAAAGAACGAAGACATACTTATTACTCCTACTAGGGTTAAAAAAAATTATCTGTGATTGCACACCTGGCCTTTTATAGTTCAAATATTTCTTGTTTTGGCATTTCAGAACATATAAAGTGTACTCAAAAGTGACTTCTTGGTATTCTAATTTTCACATAGAAAAGAGTATTTTTCAATTGCTTTCTTGATGGCAATTGTGTTGTTGCCTAAGCTCAGAAATAAAATAGTAGTGTAGTAGTATATGGGAGTGACTTTTAAAATCCAAATTTCTTCTTTACATACATAACAAGAAGTTAGAAAGGAGTAATTCAAAACTTTTGTTGGCAAGTTAGAATTAAGAGAGTCAACAAAACACTCAAGCTACTAGATAGGTAATTATCTCTTCTATTATGTATTTCACCATCAGGAGGTCAATTATCCTTGGCTGTGTTTCCTCACAGGTAATTTTTATGATTTCTCCAGGAGAGTTTTCCTTATCTGAATTTCCTTTTTCTTCCAGCTACCACATTTTGATCAACTAAAGGATTGTGGATATGATATCTTGCTGATTTACTTGAAACTGAGGTTTGCACCACTATTGAAGATCCATGTGTATATATTTGTATATATATAAATATGTGTGTGCATGTGTGTGATTTTACCATTGTCTTATACCTCATGGTTTCACCAAATACAGTCCAATCACTCTTACTTGGATCCTATAGTCAGTCTTACTAGAATCTTGTAATATCAACCTCACTCTTAAGTGGACCTAGTAGAAACAATTCACATGACATGAGAATTTCAATAACAATAATAAAGACATACCTAATCTGGCCAAAATAGATAGGCTGGCATTGTTGTAATTCAGTTGAGTTAGATTTAGAAATAAAACACAGGGATTTAAATCATGGCTATCTTATAAATACTTAGTAATCTCTATCATTTGTTACACAGATTAAATAAAGTAATGATTGAAAAACATCTTGCTATGTTAATCAAAATACATTCACTGAGTAGCTTATGTAGTTCAGTCTCTGTGACACAGTGAGGTAGATATTAATTTTTAGAATGTAAGTTAGCAAATGAATTAATAAAACAATAAAAATAGTAGACAAAAATATATCAGACAATATATGTAATAAATAGACAAATAAAATAGAGCATCTTGTTAGAGGCTGAATAGTGTTTAATTTGACTATTTCAGAGAAGGCGTTTCTGAGAAGCTGTGTTTAAATGAATCCAACATGTGAAGACACCAACAACAAAACTAATATGTGAAGACCAAAAAGGCCAGCATTCCAGACAGAAAGAACATCTACTGGGAAGGCCTTAAGATGCGAGTGCGCTCTAGGTGTTCCATGAACAAGGAGCTAATGTAAATAGAATATCTCAAGAGCAAAGGGAGAATGTTTGGAATGAGGTTAAAAATGATATGAGTTCATTAAGCCAGTGTAGGCACTTGTTTTTATTTGGCTTGCAACAGAAAGTCAATAAAAAAGAGTTTTAGGTAAAGGCTAATGACTTAAGTTTTACATTGTATGGATTTTTAATGAAGGAAGAGTAAGTTCAGGAAAAGGAGTTAGAAGCAGTTTGCAAATTTTCACCTGAGGCGGCTGTTGATAGTGGCTTAGATGGGCAAGATAATAGTCACGAGTTTGCTTGAGAAGTAAATCAATATGACTTGTAGATGGGATGAGTGATTAGATCAGAAGAGAAAGAGAAAGAAAAGAAAGATTGTACATTCTTTCCTGATAGATCCTGATGCTTCTTTAATGTTAAATTAATTATTACTCTTTAACCAAGATGAAGAGGATTTGGTTTGGAGAAAGTTATGAGCAAGTATGGTTAGGAGTACGTTTAAGGAAAAATCCTGTTTTTAGAAATGTGAAGTTTTCGGGGCCTGGCACTGTCACACAGTGGGTTAAGCTAAACTGCAGCCTGTGATGCTCGCATCCCATATGGGTGCAAGTTTGAGTTCTTGCTGATTCACTTCTGATCCAGCTCCCTGCTAATGTGCCTGGGAAAGCAACAGGGGATGGTCCAAGTACTTGGGCCCCTGCATCCATGTGGGAGACCCAGAAGAAGCTCCTGGCTGCTGGCTTCAGACTTGCCCAGTCCTGGCTCTTGTAGACATTTGAGAAGTGTATCAGTGGATGAAAGATTTCTCTCTCTCTCTCCCTCTGTGTGTGTGTGTGTGTGTGTGTGTGTGTGTCTCCCTCTCTCTTTGTAATTCTTTCAAATAAATGAATAAATTTTTAAAAAATGTAAAGTTTGAATTGCCTATGGAAGCTCATTTTCTTAGCTTCAAGTAGAAAGATGGATAACTTTACATTTGGGAAAGGAATCACGGATGAAATGAGACACTGATATCTGTATATTATTTCTAGAGAGGTCCCTATATTTCCAATATTTAAAAGTTGAAGTGAAGATAGTGATCCAAAAAAAAAAAAAAAAAGAAAAACAATATAGCAGATAATTAATACTATTTCCCTTTTTCACCTTAAATAATAGCTTCACAATTATTTAAATTAATGTAGTACTCTCAAAATAATGCACTAATCATTTTTTTAAAAGTTTTGTATTTATTTTCATTTCATTGGAAAGACAGTGACAGACATAGAGAGAACTTCCATCTGTTGGTTTATTACCCAAATGGCTACAACAACTAGAGCTGGGTCAAGCAGAAACCAGGAGCCCAGAACTCAATCCAGGTTTCCCACATTAGTGGCAGGACACAAGTATTTGAGCCATCATCTCCTGCCTTCTTGAGTGTGAATTAGCAGGAAGCTGGATCTGAAGCTGAGGACCTAAAATCCGAACCAGGGGCTTTGCTACTGGACCTGGATTTCCCACGCAGTGTCTTAACTACTATTCAGAATGTTCACCCTAATCATTTATTTTTATAATTTTATAAATCTTATTTGATATTGCTATAAATGACATCTAATAATTTGTAATGTAATATTATCCTATTTAGTGTGCTCTTTTGAGTCTTGCTTTTAAGTTCTATTATGGCAGGTCTTTATAGTAGAAAATATTACTAATAGTTATATAGGTGATATATGTTCCGAAGATCTTATAGAAGACAAGCTGAATACATCATTTATAATCAGGAATATTTACTCAATTGAATTCCACCACCTTTTAATATAATGATAAAATTTAAAAAGCATATTTGAGGTCAGTAGGTTTAAAGATTACATCTGACACTTAAAATATCATGAATTTTGTGAAATTCACTTACTTACAATGGAAATTTTAGCAAACAATAATAGTGACTCCATGGTATTTTCTCAATTTTTTACTTGGTATCTCTTCTAGGCCTTTTGGCTAAGATCAAGTGTACTTGGTAAGTGATGATGTTTTATAAGTTCATTATTTGCCTTTGCACAAAATTATTCACAAAATATTGTACTTGTGTATATTCTAGTAATAGTAGAACTATAACTATTCATTGTCATTGAATTTCCTCTTTTGGTTAATTAAAAGCAAAGAAGTTTTAAAACATACATTTTCAGTTTATTTTGAATTTATTTAGTTCTTTGTTATGTAGTAATAGTAATTTGTATTGAATGATAGACAACATGATATCATGATATTGAGTGCTAGATTTTTCTGGAGTTCTCATAAATGATGTACTTTTTCTTGACAGGTAGTTAAGTCACTTGCAAGGTACTGCAATCTTTTATCTTTAATGTTTTTAAAGGCAGGTCTAGAGCAGCCTTTATTCTAGTACTGATTAAACCTCACTTAAGGCATAGTCTATCCAAGAATGTCTTCCAAATACCCCTATATTTAATAAGGTGTACAGTAAAGCAATTTCCAGTCCTATATGAGCTCCGAGAATTCTCTATCTTTCAGTGCCATAGTAATTTTTCTTTCTTTAGAAGCTGCATTTGTCAAGCCTCGTGGGGTTTTACTCTATGCATATGTGGGCTGTTATTAAATCCAAAACTCAAGGGAACTTCTTTGCAGATTTTCATAGTGTCTGCCATCCCCCACCCTTTCCTTACTCTTAGATTCCCTACACCACAAATTTCCATTTGCTTTTTCCTTACAAACTCTAATTTCTGTTTCCTCAAACACTTTATGTATTCAAATGTTCTAGCGTGGAATTGCATTCATATTATTAATATATAGAGAGATATCAAATCATTGATAATTATAAACACAGCTTATTTTAATGTCAATACATTTAAATAGATATCATTGGTTCATTATTTTTTTAAGATTTATTTATTTGAAAAGCTGAATGAGTGAGTGAGAGAGACAGAGAGATCTTCTGTACACAGGTTCACCCCCGAAATGGCCAGGACATTCAAGCCTGGGCTTGACATAATCCAGGAGCCAGGAACTCCACCCTAGTCTCCCATATGGGTAGCAGTGGCCCAAGCACTTGAATGGTCTTCCATTGTCTTACCAGACCCATTAGAGGATGCTGGATTGGAAGAATAGCTGGGACATGAATGGTAAATCCAGTATGGGAAGCTGGTGTCTCAAGGGCTTAACCTGATATGATATAATCCTGGCCCTTATGGATATGATATATAAAATAAGTGAATGTAAAAGTAATCAGGGACCAATAGTAAAATAACATTTTTCTAAACTGATAAGTCACACCAAGTATTTTCTATATAAAAATGAAAAATTAGGCTAGATTTATTTATGGTTTTGGAGGTTGATAGTCCTTAAATTTCTGTTACTAGATTAAGGTTTTCTGCTAACAGTTGTCATTAGATTATATAGTTTTCTTCCTCTTCCTACTCAAGTTTCACAAAATCTTACATAAGTACTAAAGTATTTAATAATATAATTATATAACTACTAAAGTACTTAATAATAATTGATATTATTTTGTTAATTCAGCAAAAATGTTATTAAGTATCTATTATATTCCAGGCAATGAAACAAATAATAGGAACATGAAGGGGCCCACTAATGATGAGTTAACAGTCTGGATTAAGATTTGAAAAGGTAAATATGTAATTACAATTAAGAATCTTACTGTCAGGATATAATAAATACAGAAATTCATTTGGCTCTGGGGAAGGGCTACACAATATTTTCCTTTTAGGTATCATGTAAGTGGAACATTGAATTGAATAAAATGTAGGCACACATATACAACTTCAGTTATATACATACATGTACAGTAATGCATGCTGAATTCCTCTTGATAAAAGTAGTAAGATAAACACATAAGAATCTTGTGGAATTCAGTACTTCACCCTAAGTATCACAGACTTTGAAATCCATTGAGTACCTCATAAAGTGGTTCTGCTTATTTCAACATTTTCACAGTCACAATAGAAAATGTGTTGTTTTTATGGAAATGAGACTATAAATAATCCCTTTTTTATCAAAACATTTGAGTTATTAATAATTTTAGAAGCAGCTTCCAGAATTGGTAAATCTTGTTAACAGTGTGTCAGGTTTGTGCTTTCTTGACTGAGCTGTGTAAAGGAAATGTAGAATCATAACCAAAGGTCTGAATAAATGACTGCAAGTTATACAGAACTGAAGTATTCAAGTTAATGAAGTAAAAACAATAATAAAACCAACTGACATAAGGCATTTCCAGATATTTAATATTTTTTGAGATATTTTCCTTCTGGTATTGAGAGGTACACATGAGCTCTTAGCTCACAGGATATGAAAGTTGTAATGTCTTAATTCACAAAACACAATATAATTCATTGTCCAAAGTGTGCTGAAACCTGGACATGAGTGAATAGCTTTATCTCTCATGTAATGGTTGAATTGTAGTTTATATAGTTAAAATTGCTACAGTGTTAAATTCAATGTGGTAATTGTTTTGGAAAAGAAGCAATAACAATGGGATTAAGTTCACCGAGGACTATTATGAGATATAAATTGATAGTATGCTTTCGAAGGGGTCTCATCTTGTCATTGTCACTGTCCACATGTGTGAACCACGTTCTGTAACTTAACATAGCTACAAATGCCTCATCTGGAAATCCAGGAGTAGGGCTTTATGAACTCCATGTTTCCTTTGGGTTCTAAAATTCTATGATGCAATAATTTTTATTGCCTGATGAGTGAATATATGATCATTGCTCATAAAATTACTGTGCCAGATAACACACCACATTTTTTTGTCTATAATTAGTGCCTTAAATATTTTTAGATACCTTAGGAATACTCTTATAGTGTAAGGATATAAAATAGTTCTGTGAAAAATGAAAACTCAGGAGGATCTGAGTTATATCATAAGAAATACAGGGAACATTCTGATACTTAGATGTAGTGATTTACCCAGCAGTGAGAAGAATAACTTGAAATCTTTACAATGAGCTAGTCATTATAAGCTAGAGGTTTATAAATAGCTGCCAATATATATAATCATAAATTAAATAGCATATGATCATTTCTTTCATCCTTCTTAAGGAAATGGATGATAAATGAAAATTTATTCAATTTAATACCAAAATAGTTTATTGATAGATCATTCTTATTATAAATGCCAGATTTTTAGTAAACTGGGTATTTTGTTGAAAAAGCATATGTAAATAAAAAAGATGTAAAGGCTTTAGAACTAAAGAAGAACAATTTCTTTAAGGCTTCCATAAAAAAGAAACACAACAAAAGCCTAGAGACTGAATCTGCAGCTGCAGTTAACACTCCATCATTGAGCTGTGATGGACAATACTGGCACTGTATAGAGTCAGGCCACATTGGTGCTGTTGCTTTTTGTTTCTGAAGACAAAAAAAGTGTATGAAACAACTTCAGTTCTCACCAAGCTGAATCTGAGATCCCATCTGTTCAGATTTCATGCTCTAGGAAGAGAAAATAAGTCAACCTCAAAAGCAAATCTCTTTCCCTCTAATATTAAGAGATTCAGCAAGAAAACTAGGTAGAATCATAGAATTTTATTCAACATGATCAAATTTAAATGAGGAAGTCACCATGATTTCGCAGCATCTAGAGCAGCCTGTGTGTTCAAGCAAATCTGTGAGTGACGCACTGAGGACCTGCACTGAGAGATGTCACCGGTTTCCCTGGCGCCATCTGTGTTGTGAACTTCATTTAATGTTTATAGTTAGGGATTCTGATAAGCTCCTCATTTAAACTACAAGGAGGGACATCATATTAATTTTTCCTTTGTAATTTTTAAGTTACATTTAGAAGGGCAAATAAATATCTAATGAAAAATGTTATTGCCACTCCTTTATTTCTTAATTGGAAAAAATTTTATACAAACATAAAATTCTACTGCCTAATGAAATGATTACTAGAAAACAACTAATTAGCTTAAAATAGCTTAATTATAGGTTTGATGAAACTTTTTCTGTCTGTATTTATATTGGCTTCCTGGGGGCAATAAATATTGTACTTCTTCAGGATTTATGATATTTGTGAATAATCTGTACAAAAATTAAAACACAATCAAGGAAATTATTGTTCAATTTTAGGAAAAATTTTGAGTTTTATGTTGTATTTTCTCAGGTTAAGATTTTATATTTTATATTTAATAAATTATATTTTATATTTTCCAGTAATATTTCAAAAAACTCATTTATGAAAACAATAAATGGAAAAAGAAGGAATCAGAAACCTATAACATATTAGAGTAACCTATTAATAAGGCACTTTTATGAAAAAATTTACTTATTATTTACTTGAAAGTCAGAGCTACACAGACAGAGGAGAGGCAGAGAGGGAGAGAGAGGTCTTCCATTGCTGGTTCACTCCCCAGATGGCCACAATCCCAGAGCTGTGCAGATCTGAAGCCAGGAGCCAGGAGCTTCTTCCAGGTCTCCCACGTGGGTACAGGGGCACAAGGACTTGGACCATCTTGTACTGCTTTCCCAGGCCATAGCAGAGAGCTGGATCAGAAGTGGGGCAGCCAGGACTGGAACCAGCACCCATACGGGATGTCAGCACTGTGGGTGGTGGCTTTACCCACTAACCACAGCACCGGCCCTAGTAAGGGACATTTTAAAAAATATGCTGGGTATAATCCATCTTTCATTCTTCATACTGGTAAGTAGAAAAGTTATAATGTTCTGTGATATGAATGAAATAAGAAAATCAGCTTTTTAAGAGATCTGTAAAGCCTTAGTGTATATACTTAAACATTTTCTCAATAAATAATAATAGCAGCTAACAGTTAGTAAGCACTTAATGTATGCCATGCTAAGGGAAGTCCTTTGATATTGTCCTATATATACTTTCTTGATATCCCACTTAAAATATCCATGCTTTTACATATGAGAAAACAAAACCACAGAGAGATTTCATAACGAGTTCAGATTCCTACAACATTGAGTGGGGGACTGGTATTCTAATAAAAACTGTTTGAAATTTGATGATTACCAAAGATAATGTGAAGGTTAGAGATTTTTTAACAGGATTTTCATTAAACAGATAAAAAAGAGATCAGGAATGTTAAGTACCTAATTGGTTATTTATTCAATTGTCTTCTCAGCTGGTATTCAGTTTATATGATATTTGAAGTTTATTACATTGATAACTTTTAATTAAAAATAAAAAAAGCAAACTTGGGGCCAGTGGTGTATAACTGGTAAAGCCTCTGACTGCAATGCCAGCATCCTTTATGGGCACCTGTTCATGTCAGCTGTTCCACAGATGACCCAAGTCCCTGATAATGGTCTGGGAAAAGCAGCTGAGGATAGCCTAAGTATCTGGGCCCTGCCACCCAGATAGGAGACCCAGATAAAGCTCCTGGCTCCTGGCTTTGGCCTGGCCATCTTGGTAGTGAACCAGTGGATGGAAGATCTCTCTCTCTCTGTTTCTCTCTCAATTAATTTTAAAAGTAATGCATTAACAATCAAGGCAAGGGCTGATCAAGTCTTTGTTTCTCATAGTGTCCATTTCACTTCAGCAGGTTTCCTTTTTGGTGCTCGGGTAGTTGTCACCGATCAGGGAGAACATATGATATTTGTCCCTTTGGGACTGGCTTATAACAACTTAATATTTTATCCCTTATAGTATTTTTTTGTTCTACTTAATACTATTGGTTGAACTCTGTAATTAATACACAATTATTCTAAAGTGTTGAAACTTAACTGAAAAGTGATCCCTGTTAAATATAAGAGTGGGAATAAGAGAGGGAGGAGATGTACAATTTGGGACATGCTCAATTGGAACTGCCCCAAATGATACAGTTAGAAATGTGCCAGGGGATTCCAACTGAATCCCATCAATCCCATCAAGGTGGCATGTACCAAGGCCATCTCACTAGTCCAAGTGATCAATTTCAGTTCACAATTGATCACACTGATAGGTCTAAGAGTCAAAGGGATCCCACAAACAAGACTAGTGTTTGCTAATACTAACTGATAGAATAAAAAAGGGAGAGAACGATCTCTCATTTGGGAATATGGGAAGCGGGATACACAGCAGACTCATAGAATGGCAGATGTCCTAAACAGCACTTTGGCTTCAGAATCAGCCCTGAAGGCATTCGGATCTGGCTGAAAAGCCCATGAGAATATTTTAGGCATGGAAAGCCAAGACACTGTGGCAGGCAAAAAAAAAAAAAAATGACCTAAATGAAAGATCTCTACAAGTGAGATCCCAGTGGAAAGAACAGGCCATCAAAGAAGGAGGTATCTTTCTCTGAAGGGAGGAGAGAACTTCCACTTTGACTATGACCTTGTCTAAATATGATCAGAGGTGGTGAAATCTAAAGGCTTCCATAGCCTTGACAACTCATGACAAGAGCCTAGGGTGATTACTGATGCCATAAACAAGAGTATCAATTTGTTAAGTCAACAACAGGAGTCACTGTGCACTTACTCCTCATGTAGGATCCCTGTCCTTAATGTGCTGTACATTGTGATTTAATGCTATAACTAGTACTCAAACAGTATTTTTCATTTTGTGTTTCTGTGTGGGTGCAAACTGTTGAAAGCTTTACTTAATATATGCTAAATTGATCTTCTGTATATAAAGAGAATTGAAAATGAATCTTGATGTGAATGGAAGGGGAGAGAGAGCAGGAGAGGGGATGGTTGAGGGTGGGAGGGAAGTTATGGGGGAGGGGAAGCCATTGTAATCCATAAGCTGTACTTTGGAAATTTATATTCATTAAATAAAAGTTTTTTTTTAAAAAAGTAATACATTCTGCACCCACGTGGGAGATCTAGAAGAATCCCCTGGCTCATGCCTTCGGATTGGCACAGTTCCAGCCATTGCAGCCATCTGGGGAGTCACCAGTGGATGGAAGACCTCTCTCTCTGTCTCTACCTTTCTCTGTAACTCTGTTTTTCAAATAAATAAAATAAATCTTTTTAAAAAATGACGAAAAGTAATACTTTCATTTTAAAAAAAGAAAACTCCATTTTTAGAATTTTGTTTGGGTAGGTTTCCTCAGCTATACAGCATCATTGAAAAAATTGAAAATTGACATTTGAAGACAGCTACTGTAGCAGTTTTCTGTTTGGGGAAAAACTCAATAAATGTGTTGCTCATTAAATATTTACTTCTTGCTCTAAGGCAATTTAATATGTAATAAATGTAAGCAGGCAAAAGTTATGTACTTATGTTATACGTTATAACCTTTAAAATGGAACATAAGATTGTTTGTAAAAGAGAAAAATAAATAATTCAGGAAACAAAACAAATAGAAAAGAACTAAATTTACTTTTTTCCATAGATATTATCTATACCAATGGTTTAAGGAAAGCAATCATTGACCTTCAACTCAGAATATTTTCAATTTTGCTTCCTTATCTTAGAAGCATTGTATGTGGTTTCAAATAATAATAAAATATATCACATTTGAGCTTTTCTTTAGAAATAACTTTAACATTCATAATCTCATTTAATGGTATGATAGGAGAGGGAGGTGGGAGAGTGGGTGGAAGGGCAGGTACAGTGGGAAGAATCATCATGTTCCTAAAGTTGTAATTATGAAAAGTATGAAGCTTTTTTCCTTAAATAAAAGTTTCTGGGAAAAAAGAAGTAATGATTGTGCTCTCTCTTATTATTAGAAAAATGGAAATTGCATGGAGGTTTTTTTTTTTTTTTGATAGACTCTAGAAAATGCTTTATGACAAGATCTACAACAACTCAGGTCAGATGGTACAATCCCTTCTTGATGGTAGAGGAGTCTTATGATAAAAGTTGTTTTTACAGAAGTTTCATAGGATGATAATACACTAGAGAGGGTGGTAAGAATAGAGTTAGGAAGGCATTTTTGGAGACAATTGGAAAGAATAACAGAAGGGTTTTAAATGTTGGCATTGATAATTGTGCAACATCAAGTATTCCAAACTGATGATTAAAATGCAAATTGTTACTTGAAAAAGAAGAATGAAGCAACAGATAAAGTTTTCATATTTATTCAATTGGCAAGGCTAATTTAACCTTGAAAGTGGAGGAAAATTACAAAGGGGAAAAAGACATATGAAGAAGGGTCAGGGACTAAACCTTAGAGAACAGCCACACTAGGGTGTGGGAGGTAAACGTGGAGTCAAGAAAAGAAGGAATCACCAATACGGTGAGCAAAAAACACAAGTGTGTGCCCCAGATCTGAGGAAATACCCACATTTCTGAGATGAGCCAGCAATGTCAAAATGTCAAAGATAAGGAAATGAGATCTATATTTTTAAACAAATAATTTAGTCAATCTGTTCTCTTTTTCTCTCCTTCCTTGTGAGTCATTTTTGTCCTGCTTATGCAGAACAAGAGACTTCATCAAAGACCGTGACTTAAATATTTGTCAAGACTAAAAAATACTTAGTACTTATAAGCATTGATTGTTTTATGTGTATATTGATCTACAGTTCAAAAATAATCAATCTCTTCATTGATTTGTGTGTCTGTGAAAGAAGGTAACACATTCCTGTTAGCACTGCTTTGATTCTGTGGCTCATTTAAAAGGGATACCATGCCAAAATTCTGCCTTTGACATCTTCAATCCCATGGTAATGGTATTAGGAGGAGGTTCTTTGAGAAGTAATTAGGTTATGATACAGAGACATTATGAATGGAATTAGTGTCTTCAGAGAGACTCCCACCCGCTGTGCCATGTGAAGGCAGAGGGAGAACACTGCTGTCTATGAATGAACAAGAAGTCCTTCCCAGGCACAGAATTTGCAAACCCCAGCCTTCAGAACTACGAGAAACTAATGTTTAAAGGATTTAGTTTATGCCATTTTGTTAGAGCAGCCTGAGCTAAGACAGTATACCTGGTTTTGCAACAAAGCACTGTAAAACCTATGTGTTACCATTTCTGCCATGGCCTGAATGTGTGTTTCCCCTCTCTAATTTATATGTTCAAAGCTAATCCACCCTATGGTGGTATTCAGAAGGATTTGGGGAAGTGATGAGATCATGATGCTAGAATATTAATGGGATTGGTTTCCTTGTAAAAGAAGCCCCAGAAAGCTATGCACGTGCCGCCAGGTGAGGACCCCGCTAGGAGATACAGTCTCTAAGTTGTTCAGTGCCTAATCTTGGACTTCACAGCCTCCAGAACTGTGAGAAATGAATTTCTGTTGTTTTAAAAATATCCAGTTTGTGATACTTTGTTGTAGTAGTTGAAATGAAACAAAATAATTCCCTTTGGATGACCAAAATATATTGAGCAAGCTAAATATACAAGTTTGAATGAAGGGCAAAGACATACCCAGGGACAGGATTTATCTGCTTATTTAATCTCCTGAGACATAAAAGACATGCTAAGGAGAGCCATAATGTGAGTAGAAAGAACTCTGTTAGAAAATTGCCTAATTCTTTGTCCAGATTCTGCCACATTACATGGCAAGTGGATCTCTTTGAATATGCATGCTTTTACTTTTTACACAAAATAATGACACTATATTATCTTTGTGAATACTTATATTTACCTCTAATAAGGTAGACTATTACTACATAGCAGTTAGAGTATTCATAAAATTACAAGATGAAAAACATACTCTATGTAGTTATCACTCAAATTCATCTTAGGGCAGCAACTGTGTTTTTGGAAAAATATGTCAATAAGTGTTTGATTATTAAAAATAATCCCCTAAGAGTTATAAACATGAGTGAGATTATTCTAGATACAACAAAAGGAAGTAAGATTTTTGATTGCATTAAAGAAGTACTTTGAGAATCTGAAATAAATAAGTGCAATTGGACACTTACTTTGAGATGAATCTCTTCCTAGGAACATTCTAACACCATAAACCCCACTAGAATCAGAAAATATTTAATGTGTAGATGGCTTATGACTTGGATAAAGGACTTGAGTTGTATAACTTTATATCAATGGGGGAAGCAGGTGTAATCCTCAAGTAGACTGTAAAGAGTTAGAAAGACAGTAAAATCTTAAAATCTATGGAATTTGTAGGTAAGTATTTAAGTTATATCACAGATAAAGGGCTAGAAACCCAGACCAAGCAGAACAAAATCCTCAAGAACATGAAATGTCTAAATGGCATCAGGTTTTCCATTCTACATGGTGAGTTGCATCATTCACCTGCTTGATGTCTCCTCATTTCTCCATTGTCTTAGGAATAATACCCAACATCATTAGCATGAATTACAAAACTATGCTCCATTTAGTTCCTCTGGCAAACAATATCAGTGTTAATCTTTTGCTAGTCATTGAATTCTTCTCAGTGAGTCTGTGTCTAAATTCTAGACTAAATAATCTGTTTCTTTATGATAAACATTACCTCTGCCCGATTTCTATCTGATCCTAATAGTAAGGTCTCAGCTAAATTTTTCTTTGTCCAGTGGAGCTCTCTCGACCTCCTATAATCAGTTTAATTTCCATAGGTTAGGCTATCCCCAAAATTTTCTGGCCTCTGCCCTTTTACAATACTCTTCATACTTGATTTCAATTTCATCTCTCCTTCTAAGCCACAAAGGCAGAAACCACATCTTTCTTGTTTCTCATTCTACCCTCAATAGCTAGAATAATGTCTGAATTATGGTAGAAATGAGATAAATTAATACAGAATGACTAATAGAAATAATGGATGATTTCAGATTCTTATAGTTCCTATCAGTTTAGAGTTACACTGTGAAATACCCACTCATCAGTCACTAGGTGGTCATGTTTATGATAAAACCAACATAAAATAAATAAATAAGCATCAGTATTCTAAAAGTAGATATTACTTTCCAATGTTTTTATATGCATTATAATTTCATTTATTAGTCATTACCTAAACAAATTACTCAAATAAGCCACTCTCTGATAACCTAGAAACCAACTGGGTCCTTTGACCTAGATTTCTCACTCAATCACAATGAGTTATTTTCCCATTGGGAAAAATGACAGAAGTCCCATAACTTTACTGTCTGCTCCCTTGTAACCCATTTCACTCCTGACACATCAATGACCATTTTAAAATGGGAATCCAATCTGATTAGGCCTTGAGTAAACCCTTGAGTCATCTTCCATTCTACATAGAATACAGCAAGTTAAAAACCTCACTAGGATTTGCAAGACCCTGAAGGTTCTATAAGATCTGACTTCTACTACCCTCAAGAACTCATAGCATTCATTTACTTAACAGATAACTTGTCAATATGTGGTAATTGGTGATGTGAATAATCCCTGCCCCTGTAGAGTTTAAATTGATGGTCAGAAGTTGCTAACTCACCTCTGTCCTTATCACTCCCAAACTACCAACTTCTTTCTGGATCCCATTTCATCATTATTACCCTCGATAAGTCATAATGAATATCATATTTAAATCACAAGTGGCACATTTTAAAGTCCCATCTTACTTGGCTTCTTCAAAGTCCCTGAGAGCTTGCCCACTACTCCTATAAATGCCCTTGTGTCATTGCATTCTGCTAACTCAATAGCAATAACTTCTCATTTGCCTACAACAGTTTAGCCTTAACCTCACCTAAAAAGGAGATGAGAACAAGGTGAGGATGAGAGTGCCCCGGTAAACTCTAATATTTAAAAGAGTTAAGGAAAGAATTAAGAACAGTCTGATCCCTGCATCAGCTTAGTTTATTATATGTTTTTTTTTACACTCCATTGTAGGAAGACCTCATACCACCCCTCAGTGGAAATTTTCATAGTTAGTTAAAGTTATTTTTGTGCAATTATTTATGTAATGTTCATCTTTATCACTAAATTCATTTCCCTACTAATCCTCCCTAAGCTTCTGACAACATGTTCCCTCCAGCAAGCATTCAATATTGCAGTATAATGAATGGACACTGCTACCACCACATCTGCACACTCGTCCACAAACCTTTAACTGTGTAGCTGTGTCTATATACCATACCAGACAGAGAGAATGGCAAACTGATGATCCTAAATTACTAGCAATAAGCCAAAATGCTAAACATAAAAACTTTTAATAATAGTTAATTCCTCAATTCTATACTCTTTCCTATTTATGCCAAAAATCATTGATTTGAGAGCTAAGTATTTGTTATTTTATTTTTCTAATTATTGCTTCCTGATCAAACCCTAAGTTAAAATGGAAAATAAAATCATTTTTACAGTGATTTTAAAAGTGCAATGTAAGAGTATGTAGATGATAAGTGGGGCTGAAAGTTGAGAAAATTAAAGGCTTTGATTTAAAGATCAAAATTATATTCTTGATTACCTCATCATAAAATGAGTTTCTTTACTCAAGTTATCCTTTCCTGAGTCTGTTAGATGTTCTTGTAACAATCAATGTGAGTGAAGAAAAAATGAGCAAAGTAATACACTAAACATCAAAATTCTTGTTAGCAATAATTATCCAATGCTAGATTCTGAAACATATTTAATTTAAAAATATTTACAAAAATATTTGCAAAGTCATAACTTTAAAATGACCTATAAAATTCTTTTGGTAACATTGTTTTCTAGTTTTGTATTTTAATTAAAAATTTTACATCTAAAGACAATATTGGGCTAAGGAAAGAACTGTAATATGGGTCTCAACATCTATGCTTTGTAAGCCAAATGGGTATGTAGCCATACATAGACACTGAAATAATCACATGCTTAATGTACAAATATGATCTTTTGTATTTACATATGCACTAACATAGCTTCATACTTCTCTGTATGTTTCCCAGTTTGAAATCTTACGCAATTTAACAATAGAGCATTTTTTAATTGAAGGACAAATTGATATTTTAGAAACACAAAGTTATTCAGAAATAAATTATCATGGTCTCATACCAAATGGCTTCTTAGTTTATAAAAATGGCTTATATAGTGTGGTAATATTATTTTCCATTAGTAATAAAAAATAGCATGCAAAATATAAAAGCCTATAGATTGATCACATTTTGTGAAATATGATGTTTTTCCTAAGATAATTAATGAGCTTTGGAAAGGTCCTGAAACTACACACAAATATATTGTGATATAAAATCATGTGAATGATTAAGTCTACTAGAGCCCAAGAGGCTTTCCTAAGGCTAAATTAGTAGCAAGGGTGGGCATTGTGGTACAGTAGATTTAATCTTCCACTGGGATGCCAACATCCCACATCGGAGTGAGTGGGATTGATCCTGCTTCCACTTCCAATCCAACCTCCTGTTAATGTACACCCTGAGAGGCTGCAGATGATGGCTCAAGTACTCAGGTCCTTGCTACCCATTTGAGAGTCCCAGATGGAGTTCTTGGTTCCTGCCATAGGTTTGGCCCAGCCCTGACTGCTGCAGGTGTTTGGGTAGTGAATCAGTGGATGGAAGATAGATTGATCTCTCTCTCTCTCTCTCTCTCTCTCTGTTTCTGTTACTCTGTCTTTCAAATAAGTAAATTAAACTTTAAAAAATTAGTAGCAGGAATAACAATAATAATAACACTGACCAAAATGAAATTTAAAAAAATCATGAAAAATTTTTCTGGAAAAAAAGAAACAGCTTTTATACACTTTCCAAAAATGTGATCCATTAAAATACAAGTGCTAATGATTTATCATGAAGCCAACCAGAAATACTTAAAAAAATTAATGAGACTTAATAATTAACTTTTTATACAAGACCATATTCATAATGCTGGAATGCAGAAAACAGTAAATTTGAGATTTACTTTAGTTTTCATTATTAGTATTAAAAAATTAAGACTTTTATGTGCTTAAAACACTTAAGTGATTTTAAGATCAGGAATCTACGGAAATTATTTTTTATCGGATGTGTCTCTGGAAATCAGACTTTAACATGCTTGATCTGATAGATTGCCACCTCAGGAGTATAATTTCAGAAATTACTATTCAGCTGCCTTAAATTTATCTTAAGTCTTCTCTGGAAGAAAGTATAGTAAAAAGTAAACAGCATTTAAAAGTTGAACTGCGGTCTTAACTTATGACTTATGTCTCCAGAATGATAACTCAATATTTCCCTGTTGCAAAATGTTATTTTACTTGAGGGAAAACAGAAAGAAAGAGAGAAAGAGTGTGTGTGTCTGTGTGTGTGTGTGTGCACGCGCTCTGGTCCTCTGGTTTCACTCCCCACACACCCAAAATGCTGATGATGAGCCAGAACCAGAGCCAGAGCCAGAGCCAGAGCCAGAGCCAGGAGTTAAGAAAGCAATCCAGGCTACCCTCACGGGTAGCAGGATCCTAATTCCTTGAGCCATCACCACTGCCTCCCAGGATCTGCATTCCCAGGGAGCTTGAATCCGCAGCCAAGCTGAGATGTCTCTTCAGTATACATCTTTGTGAAATGTAACTTTGTACAAAGTGGAAATGCTCTCAGATATTTATACCTAATGCAAACATATATTGTACACAGAGAAGAGGGTATTTTGTTGCTATATTAAGGAAAGCAACATCCATTGTCTAACCTTTACCTCTTAATCAGATGGCACTGAAAGACAATATTTTATTGCAGAAGTAGAACTTGCAAGAGAAATAGCTTATTGTTATGAAATGTAAGCCTATTAATGCTGTAAATTTATCTTCACGTATGTCATGTAGGACGCATTAGCACCCATTAGATGTAGGTATAAGCTAAACATTAATGGGGCTATTGTTGAGATCTTTTCACCACAATTCCTTCAAGTCATATGTGATGAAAAGAGCTCTTTCATCTAAATGCTCAACCACTCTAAATGATATGCAATTAGGAACTGTGCCGTTTTGCTGCATTAAAGCAGAAGTCAAATGCTAGTTACTGGCATCCATTTCCAGGACAACTTTGTGAGCCAAAGAACATATGCAACAAGGAAATGATCACTTATCTTGTAATAACAGCTTAAGAACTTGATATTCACAATGCATATAGTCTAGCTAGAGAAATGCTTAGCTCGTTAGAGTCATCTTGACAACTCAAAAGGTAAGTTCATTCTTACACAGCATTGAATCTTCAGTTATAAATCAGTAGGTACATCTTTTAATATTAAACTCCAGAGCTCTAAAATGGAAATAAAAATACTTGGAAGGATGATGAGAAATATTTAAACATTTCTGTTAAGAAACAGTTGCTGTGTAAATATAATTATCATTATTAATAATACATATTTAAACAGTTGGCCCACTAAAAGTATATTTGGTCATAAAATTAACATCATTTTCCCCTCATTCTTTGATGAGATTTTGTTTCTCTTCTCGTCTATTCACTGAATCATACATCACAAATATCTTAAAGATACAGAAGTGCCATGGCTCACTAGGCTAATCCTCCGCCTGCGGTGCCGGCACCCTGGGTTCTAGTGCCAGATGGGGCGCCAGATTCTGTCCCGGTTGCTCCTCTTCCAGTCCAGCTCTCTGCTGTGGCCTGGGAGTGCAGTGGAGGATGGCCCAGGTCCTTGGGCCCTGCACCCACATGGGAGACCAGGAGGAAGCACCTAGCTCCTGGCTTCGGATCTGCACAGCACGCTGGCCACAGCGCACCAGCCATAGTGGCCACTTGGGGGGGATGAACCAATGGAAAAAGGGAGACCTTTCTCTCTGTCTCTCTCTTTCACTAACTCTGCCTGCCCCCCCCCAAAAAAGATACAGAAGTCAATTCCAAAACTCATAAAAATTTCAAATCCCCTAAAGTATTGCTTTATTTACTTATGGGAAAATATCAGCTAAAAATTTCAATAAAATGATGGATTATGGATTATGAAGAAAACCACTATGTTCTCATTTAAACAAAGTGACTGAAACTACTGTTTCTAGTTTTCTGATTTTCTCTGATACACATACAAAAAGTAGGAAATGGCATACGTTAAGTAGCTTACTGTATGGTCACACTAACGCAGATCTTTCTAGACACATTTTAAAAATATCCACCTTACTCTTGCATGAGAAATAATTTTTGAATTCACAATTTTGAGAACCGTGGCAAATGGAGGAAAAAGAATAAACAGTAATTGTCATGGTTTCTGATTGAGGCTTCAGCAAAAAAGACCAAGTTGCATGAATGTTCTCTGCCTTGGACAAAGAAAGTTTTGCTATTTATCTTAGTGAATAAAAGGTCGTACCCACACAGAGGGCTTTGCAGACTATAATTCCCATTCAGTATTCGGATTTTGTCACATTACATATATAAGAAATCAAGGACCAGTGAGTTTAGAAGAGAGGGTTTCCAGGGCCAAAGCCAGAACCTGAAATCAGATTGTCCAACTCAAGTTCAGTGTCTTGGCCCATCATTATCCCAAAGCTACTTTGGGTATGATTGCTAAGCCATTGCCAATTGCCCACATAAAAAAGAAATGACTATTTTTAATAATATATTTTTAACTTTTTATAACTAAAAAGAAAATATTTAATTTTGCCACAGAAAAGAGCTATTTACCTACACTGGTGTGTCATATTAAACACTGCTCTTTGTATGTGTGATAGATGCAAATATCACAGTATGATATAATTAAACTCCTTTGAAAAGAGTTCAAGATCAACCTACACTATACTGAAATCTATCATATGGCAACTATGAGATTTGGAGGGTAACATTAACTACAATGGCAAATGGACAAAAAGAGCTTGTAAAAGATCCATCTTTTGGGGCCGGCGCTGTGGTGCAGCGGGTTAAAGCCCTGGCCTGATGCGCCAACATCCTATATGGGCACCAGTTCTAGTCCGGTTGCTCCTCTTCTCATCTGGCTCTCTGCTGTGGCCTGGGAGGGCAGTGAGGATGGCCCAAGTGCCTGAGCCCCTGCACCCATGTGGAAGACCCAGAGGAAGCTCCTGGCTTCTGGCTTTGGATAGGCACAGCTTTAGCCGTTGCAGTCATCTGGGGAGTGAACTAGCAGATGGAAGACCTCTCTCTGTCTCTACCTCTCTCTGTAACTCTTTCAAATAAATAAAATAATTTTTTTAAAAAAAGAAAGAAATCATCTTTTAACTGCCACATTTGCATGCAAATATGTCTGACAAATTTTAAATTTATTTCATCTTTTTAAAGATTTTATTTATTTTATTTGAGAGGTAGAGTTACAGACAGTGAGAGGGAGAGACAGAAAGATCTTCCTTCTGTTGGTTCACTCTCCGAATGGCCACAACGGCCGGAACTGCACTGATCTGAAACCAGAAGCCAGGAGCTTCTTCCTGGTCTCCCACAGGGGTACAGGGGCCCAAGGACTTGGGCCATCCTCCACTGCTCTCCCAGGCCACAGCAGAGAGCCAGATTGGAAGAGGAGCAACCTTGACTGGAACCAGCTCCCATATGGGATGCCAACACCGCAGGCAGAGGATTAACCTACTGCGCCACGGGGCCGGCCCCTTAAATGTATTTCTAATATTTCCTATACTATACCCAGGTTAAATTACACCCCTAACTGACAGTGGTTAGGAATCAAAATAAAAAGTTTTGGTTTGCTAAAACTTGAGTACTGTCCCCTAAAAGCATAGTTAGGTTTTCTTTGTGCCCTTTAGTTTTTTGTTAGGAGGTGAGGTAGACATTTTATTTGCAAAGCGAATATCTCATATATCATAATGTGTTAATGTAATTATCAGATAGAATAAAACAAAGTAAAAGTCCACCAAAGAGTGAATAAATTATGAAACATATAACACGACATAGCCAGACAAATGAAGTAGATATCCTTATGTTCATTAAGTGAACAAAGTAAGAAATAGAACAACATATATGATGAGTCCATTTGTAAATCATGAGGGTGCACTGTGAGCACATGCGTGAGAAAATGACATTATTTTTTAAAGGTTTTATTTATTTCTTTGACAGTTGGAGTTACAGACAGTGAGAGGGAGAGACAGAGAGAAAGGTCTTCCTTCCATTGGTTCACTCCCCAAATGGCAGCAACAGTTGGAGCTGTGCCGATCCTAAGCCAGGAGCCAGGTGCTTCTTCCTGGTCTCACATGTGGGTCCAGGGGCCCAAGCACTTGGACTATCTTCTACTGCTTCCCCAGGCCACAGCGGAGAGCTGGATGGGAAGTGGAGCAGCTGAGACTCAAACCGGTGCCCATATGGGATGCCAGTGCCACAGGTGGAGGATTAACCTACTGTAACACAACACCAGTCCCGAAATAATGACATATTATATGAAATCTGGATAAATATAGAAGAGCTCTTTAAAAAGTAGTGGCAGAAGTCACCTATATTACTCTGTGGAGTAAAACCTGACAGCTAGATAGACATGATGATTGTGTAATCTCTATGGTTTGAATTGCATGTCCTGTAAGGATGCATACACATGTACATATAAAATACATAAATGTATTACATACACATGTATATAAATGTGGATATACACATTAGTATAAATATACACACATATATACATATGTATCTCTTTATATACATATGTGTGTAGGTATATATATATATAGAGAGAGAGAGAGAATCTTTATGAGGGTATCTCTGTACATCAATTTTCTGAATATTACTGCCTGCCTATTTTTTTCCTTTGCTCATGACACTTGAAAAATCTCAAATTTCACAAGATTGTAATTATTTGTTTTATGGTGGTAGGTTTTTATCTAGTGATGAAGTGATGTTAAATACAAAGATAGCAGAAAATAAAGGCACAGTTACAGCTAAGAACAAAAACACTGCCACCACACAAGGTGCCAATATCAGTAACAACCCTCAGGGACTGCAGTGAGGATGAGAACTCCTAGCCCCCGCTCAGGCGCTCCCTCAGGGGCTCTCACTTTCACATCCTCAGCACTGGCTCTTCTTTTCGAAACAGGTCGTCAGTTAGAGGCGATCTCAGCAGAAGCTCCACATTATTCCAAAAGGATTTTAGTAACATCTTCCTGGTGTTAGCATACATAGTTCATTCTTTCTGGAGTTTGTGGACTAATGTGCTTGGTTTTAATGAAGCAATACCTGTTGAATGCCACTATGCATTAAACTTACTGCGGGCAACATGGCAGCGCTGCCCAGGCTGACGCCTGGCCTTCAGGTCGTAGCCCCTCTTCAGGGAGGCGGGAGGCAGTGGAGTCCTTCATGCTGGCGGCAGTGCATACATCGAGCCCCAGTACGGACAGTTTCCCCAGCTGACCAGATCCCAGGTGATCAGGGGCGAGGTCTTCAGCGCAACCATGAGGTTTTGGATTCTCTGGCGCTTTTGGCACGACTCTGATGCTGCGCTGGAGCACTTTCCGTATCCAGATCCTGCCCAGTGGCCAGATGAAGAGGTATCCTCCCTGATGATGAAGACTGAGAGTGTAGACTCAGCTCTTCACAGGAGCCAGGGGAGAGTCTCGAGAAAGTATGCACTTCACATTGCACATTAAGTTGTAAATTAAAGTGGTTTGCTCGCAAAAAAAAAAAAAAATTGGTACATAACAAATGATACTTCTGAGAAGGAATTCAAGATCCTTGAAACTCATTGTGTTTTGACTAATTATTGAACACAGAACGCAAATCTTACACATAAATGTCAGGATTTCTGAAATACAAACTGAAGAATTTACATAAATTAAAAAAATTAGTTCTATAGGTTATTAAAGAATTCTCTCTTGAAAATGCTCTCTATAATTAGATGTACTGAAAGTTAAAATACAGGGGCCAGCACTGTGACGCAGCATGTTAAGCCTCTGTCTGTCTGTAATGCTGGCATCACATATGGATGCCAGTTCAATTTCATATTGCTCTACTTCCAATCCAGTTGCTCTACTTCCAATCCAGCTCCCTGCTACAAGCACCTGGAAAGCAGCGAAAGATATCCCCAGCACCATCCCGGCCACCATGTTGGTGACCTGGATGAAATTCCTGGCTTCTGACTTCAGTCTGACTCAAACCCGGTTGTTGTTGGCATTTGGGGAATGAACCGCAGATGGATGCTCTCTCTCTGTCTCTCCCTCTTTCTCTCTGTAACTCTGCCTTTCAAATAAACATAAATAAATCTTAGAAAAAAAGAAAAAATAAAATATATACAACCCTATAATAATATCCATCTAATGTACAGTAGAGATCTAATATAGCTAAATGCATTTTATAATCATATCTAAGATAAAGATGTTGAAATTGCAGAGAAAATTGGTCTATATGGAAAAACAAGAATGTAAATAGTTAAAATAAAATACAAAAAGAGATAAATCTATGCCCCAGAAAGGTGAAATGAGAGGTTGCTTTAACTTCTGATGACTATATAGTTAGAGAATTCAGTCTTTTGAAAAACCTACCTCCTTCCTCTCTTGGTGTTTTGCAACACGTTCTCCTTCTTCCTAAACAAGGCTGTCTCTTTGTTGCCCAAAGTAACAAAAAGAACTTTGTGGTACAAACTAAGTGTGTGTCAAGGCAAAGATTCAATTCAGTTTGCCATTATATCAGAAGTTCTGATAAGAGCAAGTAGCTGAGTACTGAGATTTATGGAAAGAGATAAGTATAGAGGTTTAAATAATTAAATGCTCTTTAGAATCTTGTGAAATTTTCCATTTAAACATTTTTAGCATGCTCAGCAATCAAAGAAACAGTTTTTCTGAAAGCGTTATTGCCAGACACCTGTGTTACTATCACTTCTAGGGAAATTATAGTATTTAACTTAGAGTTTACATAAAATATAACAGATTCAAATTTTTAGAAGTGATAATGGAGTAGTGGGGTACAGGAAAGCTTGATATTTTAGTCATTTTCCCCAAATTATTATGATGGCAAGGAGTGCAACTGTAGAAGTGTTGCAGAACATTCACAGTGCTATTTACTATTTATTTGGAACATTTACAGACAACCAAAACCTGACTGTAACTTGACTTTATGGAGGTTTCTGCAAAGAGAGAAGAAAGAGTGACCAGCCCTCTCACCAAAAATGCCACAGTATTGTTTTTACAATACTCATTCCTATAAACTATTGTTACTAATGGAGTATTGCATGGAAACTCACTTCCATAGTCTATTATAGAGTATTGCCAGGTTTACTTGCTAAAAGGGATTCCGTGATCAAATAATATTGGAAAACCTAAGTTCAATAAAGTTAAGCAGGTGTTTAGTTTTATTTAATGTGTTTTGGTTTGATTTTACTGATAGGCTCCTTAGAGCCTTTAATATGTAAATACACATTGTGAGGCTACCAGTGCACAGTGTTTATATGAAATGTCTCTCAAATTCATCTTTCCTTTCTTCCTCCCTTCTTGTCTTTCTTCCCCTCTTGTAAAAGAAGAAACACATGGGTAGAAGGAGCAGCAAAGTGTTTGAGAACAGTAGTGTTTCAGAAACCACTCTCACAAGTAAGAGCAGAGAAAAACTCAATGTCAAGATAGCAGAGGGAGAAATGGTCCAGGCTTATTGTGAGAAATAAATGACTAAAATGCTCAGAACATAAAAGACTGGATGGTGTTAATATCACAAATTGGAAAGAACTACCTTTACTAACTCTTCACTTCTAACTGAGCTCAATAGAAGCCAGGAGTAGCCAAAGACTGACCTGAAAAGCAGTTTCACTTGAAATTGATTCTAGCTATTAGGTCTAACTTAAAAATAAAAACTCGTAATAAATTTGAAGAAAGTATTGGACTAAGCCCTAAAATCAGGCTATGATGAAAATAATAGCAATGGAAGACCGTAAGACTATTTGAATTTGTGGATTTTAAAAAGATATCAACTGTATTACCATGACTAACGCTTTTTAAGTCTAGCTCTCTTTCAGTAATTTCTTTTCCTTTTTCTGAACCGATAAGAGGTTAGAGAAACCACTATTTCATACTGCTTTGATTAGGTATCTTAGCACATTTTGTTAAGAGGTGTATTTAAAAAGCTTTAAGTGAAAAAGGAAAACATTACTTTGTCTTCTGAAATTTGGACATTTGTATAATGAAGAAACTACCACTCATTCCTTCTCCAAAGGACAATGGCTTTTATCCATGTCTGAGTGTTAAAATCAACAGGGAAACATTTAAAATTATACCAGTGCCCCCGCGTCACTTCCAGCCTTGTGGTAGGATCTCTGAGTCAGTTTTATTTATTTATTTATTTATTTGACACACAGAAGCAGAAAAGGGGATATATAGAGAGAGACAGAGACAAAGACATCTCCCATCCACTTGTTCACTCCCAAGTACTCACAAAGGCTGGGGCTTGGCAGGCCAAATGCGGAGCTAGGGACTGTGGCTGAGGGGTAGGAACAGAACTACTTGAGCCACCACCTGCTTCTTCCTGGGGTGTTCTAGAATATGTAGCATTAGCTGAGATTCCAACTTAGACACTCCAGCATGGGATGCAGGCATTTCAACTGGCATCTTAAACACAAGGTCCAATGCCTGCCTCTACATCAATAATTTTTAAATTCTTAGTTTAGTGGCTCACTGCCCACTATTTCTCCAATGCAAAATTGGCATACCTGAAAAAAAAAAAAAAAACAGAAATCGTCACTGGATCTTGCTGCTCTGATTGAGATTTAACAAGTTTCGGTCTTAGTGATACTCCAAAGAAAAGGCAGACAAGAAGAGGTTTCATGAAGAGTGTATTTCCTATTTCCATTTCCTTTCTTGAAGGCTGAAGAGGTGGCAACATAGCAGAGAATGGTCACGGAGGCCTCCCGCTCTGAGGTCCCACAAACTAGGTCTGTTAGTTGAGGTGAGTTTCCCTGATGCTTTTAAAGTCACTCCCTTTCTCTAAAACACAGATCTTGATATTCTTTTTCTCACAGAGGTGTTGCAGGGATTACATGAAAATAGTGTTACATGTTTATCAAAAATTCTAAAAATTAAAATTAAAAAGCAAGTAAATATAATACTCTCCTTGCATGGCAAGATGCCTGCCACCCATGGAGCATACTATACATCTTCCTTTTATTGAAGCTAAAGCGGAAAGTATTAGCAATCAGGAAGGAGAGAGAGCTCTTCTGATCACTGTGTGACCTATTTTCCTAGATTTTATTTATCTCCAATTATTCTTGTTTGAAATTACTTCTTGTCCTCCTGTCCTTGTTCAGTTATGATATGTAAAGGGTATCTTAATAATATCCTTTCCACATCCATGTTGGGAACAAAAACTTCTAAAAATGTTTTCTAGGGGAAAAAACAACTCTGTGTTTTAACTACTTTAAAATGTGGCAACTTGACTCTGTGCTTCTATTAATTCTAGAATGTGCATGCCACAAATAAACTCTCCTATCTCAGGAATATTGAAAGGTAATACCGTTTATTATTTTAAAATGAGAATTTTTCAAATGCTGAGTATGACTGGATGATACTACTAGCAATCATAATAGACAATGCAAAATACAATTCACAGACCTACTTTTAAATGTAATTCTAATAAATAAACTGCTTTGGGAAAATGTTGAAGCACTAATCCAATCTTTACTGCAATTAAATGGAGTGCCTGTCTATTTTCTTGGTACCTAATGATGAGCCTAAATAATGCACGCATTTTTATTTACATATTCAGTCATACAATGCTCTGTTCAGTCAACGATGTTCTTCTGCCACTTGGCGGTGCTTGCCAGTTCCAGAATTTGTTTCTTGGTGGCACTATAACACTAAGTACGTAGTAAGTGCAACAGCATCACAGCATTCCGGTTGGAAAGGCTTTAGTTCAAACTGTTTAATAATTTAAAGAACCTCTGTGGAAGCAACTGCATTTGTTAACCACTCACAACCAGTAATTAACTCCTTTGGAGTTTTAAGTTACTTTGGGCAAAATGTCTCAGGAAGAGTACATATTATTGGAAAGCATGCCAAAAATTTACTTAACAGAGAATTCAATAGCAGTTTTCCTCTGCTAAGAGGTTCTGTAAGATTCTACTCATACAGCCAAGCACTGAAATCCTAGCAGGTCCGCTTTTATTATCATAATTACTGCATAAAACACTTTAAAAGTCTTTGCCTTTAGTTTCAAGCATGACTTATTTTCATAAGCCTGATTAGGTACCACAGAAGCCTTGCTACGGAAAATGACACGTTCCCACTCTGCACGGTGGAGCTGTTAAATCTCGGTCTACATTAAGCCTGGATTTCTGTTGCCTGCAAGGCTGCAGTGAAAGACGTCTCTGAATCTTTTATTTTATTATGTGTGTGTGTGTGTGTGTGTGTGCGTGCAGTATCATTGGCAGCTCTATCTAATGGGCATTCCGTTTCCTTAAAGAATTTAGTTGCTCTGTCTAGAAGCCAATTTTCTGATGCCTCCAACGTCTGGTCAAATTGATCTGTTTTAATGGAGTCTTTGCCGGTGAGGAGCGAGATGCCACCGCCTTGAACGCTGGGATCTGCTGCCTAATTGCCAGGAGTGAGAGACACAGACTCAGAAAGCTGTGGAGGTGGGCGGGTAGGGGGTGGGGGTGGGGGTGAGGGATAGTCTTGGAATGGAGGCGGAGATGCAAGATAAAGGCATAGGTTTCACACTGGGGGTAAAAAGGAGACCTCTGAGGCACAAGGGTGCTGCAGGATCACATCTCTCAAAGGAGAAGTTAAAAAGCAAAGAAGCAGGAGGAGGTTAGAGGTTAAAGTACTTGAAAGGATTCCTGGGGCACAGTTTGTTTTTCTGATGGTGTCTGCAAAGGACAGACAGCCCCCGTTTTCAAAACGCAACGTTGCTTCTAATGCTCTTCTTTATAAATTCAGGAAATATGGAAGGGGGGGGGGGGGAATTTAAAGAGAAAGAAAAAGGGAGGATCCGAGGGAATCTTGAAAGGGGAGGGGGTGGAGAGAGATGGAGGAGGGGGAGAAAGAGAAGAGTGCGGAGGTGGGGGGGGGGGGTAGGACCGTGAAACACTTAACAATTGCACACAAAAAAACAAAACTCTTCCTCCTAGGGCATGCAAACCACCGCGGCTGCAAGGGTGACCCGAGTCACGGGAGAAAGGCGCTCCCCTCCATCCTTGTCCCGGAAAGCTCTCAGTCCTGGCGAGTAAAATGCCATTAGACTCAGGAGCCTGACAAACTGCGCGAAGGACGCACCAGGCGGAAGGCGGCTTCCGCTTGTCCAGCATCCGCTGGAGCGCACGAAGGAACCGCGCAGAGCCCGTGACTCCCTCCGAGCGACACCTCCTCGCCGCGCCCAGGTCGCCGGCGAACCGGCCGGGACCCGCCGAGAGCGCACGCCCGCGGCTTTCACCCGCACCGCCGCTCCGAGAGCCTGCTCTGCCCGGACGCCGCTTCCTGGCGGATGCGCACGGCCACGCACCCCTTTGCTTATGCCCGGGAGGCTCTCCTTTCTCTTGGAGCCCCATGTCCCGACCAGGTCTGACCTTCGCAACACATTTGACCGCATCCCCCCGACGGCCGCGCAAACAGGCTCCAGGCTGGAGAGAAGCGTGTGCTGGCCACTGGAGTGGGGTGGGAGCAATGGGGGGCCTGACGGGGATAGAGGGTAGAAATAGAGGGGGGTGGGAGGAGAGACAGAGAGAGAAAGGGAGAGAGGGAGAGCGCACACTGGAAGAAGAGAGAGCCTGCAGGGCTGCTGAGCCGGCTTGGCGCGCAGCCTCAGGGTTGCAGGATCCTGGGGGAGATGCTGCTGCTTCCGGGCCAGCCAGAGCTGTTCTCACGCCTTCTCCTCTCACCCCCTCCTTCTCCCTGCTACTCCCTAGAGAAACGTCCCTAGGCTCTCGGCGGTGACATTCCCCGCCGGGGTCTCTTACTGCCCGGGCGGCTTGTCCCCACAGCCCGAGCGCCGGGTGGGCGCCAACAGGACGCCCTCTCCTCCAGGCTCGCTCTCCGATCTCCCTGCCCCGCTGCTGCGGCTCCTCCACCACCTCCGCCCCCACCATCTGCAGCTCCGACGCGGCGCCACCCAGCCGCGGCGGGCGCTCGCTGTCGGGAGCCACGCAATGAACTGGGGCGCGAGTCCTGCGCACGGCAGGGGGCGTCCTGGAGCGCGGCGAGTGGTGGCTAAGTGTGGGGGTCGCCCACCACGAAGCCGAGCTGCTCACTCGCGCCGTCCCCGCCTAGCCCCTCTCGGGCCCGCGCCTGGAGAGCTGGCCCATCTGTGGCATCCGCGGCCGCCTCCTCCTTGCACCTCCTCGCCGACCCCTCCCTCCTGGGACCTGCATCCCGCTCCGCCAATCAGAACCCGACTGCCTCTTCCCACGTGACCCCGGGCGGGCTGAGGACCTGCTGCTTCCCAAACGCCAGAGGGATGCGGGCGGCAGAGCGCGATCGGCGGCTGCGGGGCTGCGGAGCGCTTTGACTCCCACCACCCTACCTCCCCGGGGCTCCCCTCCTCCGGCCCCTGGACCCGGTTCTCTTCCGGCTCTCGGCCGCCCGCAGCCCGCTCCGTATGGCGGCAGCTCTCTGCGTCTGCGGCGCAGCTTCGCGGCGGACCACCCTGTCGCTCCCCGGGCTGAGCCGGGTCGCTGGATGTTGCTGAAACTCTCCAGATCATGCCTGCGTTTGACTGCGGCTTCCCTGCCGGGTGCCACTGCCGCCGCCGCCGTCCGCGGGATGCCCAGTAGCCCGCTGCCTGGCCGCCGCGATCCTGTGTTGCTCGGAAGCCGTTTGCTGCTGCAGAGTTGCGCGAACTAGTCATGGTGCTGTGGGAGTCCCCGCGGCAGTGCAGCAGCTGGACACTTTGCGAGGGCTTTTGCTGGCTGCTGCTGCTGCCGGTGATGCTACTCATCGTAGCTCGCCCGGTGAAGCTCGCAGCTTTCCCTACCTCCTTAAGTGACTGCCAAACGCCCACCGGCTGGAACTGCTCTGGTGAGTCCAGTACCCGCAGCCCCGACCCCCTTAACCCCGCAGAAGAACGCGCGCATCCCATCCAAGACCAGTCTCCCTTAGCCTGCTTTCCGGTCCCTCACACCCCCCCCCACCTCTCCCAAGCTTTGAGGACCCCCCCCCCACCGCGCCCAGTTCCATCCAGAGACACGGGAGAAATTGTGCCAGGCCTGGGAGTGGGCGGTGGGCAGGGAGCAGGTTCCTGGGATGGGCAGAAAGTGCCCGTGTAAGAACGCTTGTTTGCATGTTTGCACTTCCATCGGAGCTACGAGGATGTTGAGAAATATCCAACGAGATGTTTTTTGGGTTCCCTGATAAAAGCGCCAATCCTGGGGGAAACACTGTAAGAAAACCTTTCCCATCATTAAAGAAAAAAAAAAGTCTGGCTAGGATGAGCGAGAAATAACTTTATGCGAAAGAACGAGCGAGAAGGCAGTAAATCAAATGGTGACTGCAGAGGAATCGCTGATTCCTGGCAAAAGTGCCTGTGAGGGTAAACTGGTCTCGCATTCAAGACGAGGTCGCATAGATTCTACAGAGGCTGGGAGTGAAGAGAATCAACCTCTGTGTCCCTGTGTCCTCTCTCTCTCTCTCTCTCTCTCTCTCTCTCTCTCTCTCTCTCTCTCTCTCTCTTTCTCTCTCTCCCTCCTCTCCTTGGCTGCCAGCCGTTTTTGCATGGGAGAGACGGAAAGATGCCCCTCTCTTGCTTCCCCAGTATCTTACCATGTGGAGGAGAGTTGGGAGGGAGCCCCTTGCGGGTTGCCCAGGCCATACCCAGCATGACTGAGGCTGGACAGGCTCTAGCGCAGGAGGGCGGAGGTCGGAAGGGACCTGGATGGACGCTGACTCCTCCTTGTCTGGACAGGTTTCTGTGGAGTGGGTCAGGCACTGTTCATGATCACTCAGATCCCTTTAGAGTCTGGGCTGAAGATCTTGGCAGGCTTCGCTCTGCTGAAACCTCATAATTAAATAGGGCCGGAGGATGAAAGTTTCTGCACTCCTGCTAGCTGGCTTCGCATTTCGGGACGACAGCCTGGAGTATATAGGGCAGAATTGTGGGGTGATTGCGTTGGTATTTTAAACTTCATTCACACGCCTGGGTGTTGTCCTCCAGGTTTGGTCTGTTCTAGTTTTTGCAAAAGTGTGTGTAATTTTTCATCTTCTGTAAATATAATTCTGCAATAGTTAATTCTGGACTTGAATAAAGTGGCTTTTAGGGATTTTGTTAGCCAAAGCACATGTAACTTTTGAGAAGAGAGGGTCACCAGCCCTAACTTGTAGGCAAGCATATGCAGTGCTGAGTTATCATTGATGTAAATTCTGAGAGGAAGATTATTCCACATCATTCTAGTTTATCTCTTCTTAAGATAAGTTGAGATTTGCAACCCTATTAGATTTGAGTCAATAAATGGAGTTTGTTCTGTTTGGGGCAATTTCTAATTTTGACATTTTTATAACTCTTAACATGTTTCTTTAACTGATTCTTGCTTCATGCATACATGTATGTTATTTTTTTCAAAGAATGAGCTCCACTTTCAATTGCCTAATTGGTTTTTAGGGGGTGATTTATTATATGAACATTAAATGACCTATAAAATGAATTGTTTGAAATGTTGATGGCTCTGTAGTTCAACATGACTGGTTTGCTTCATCCCTAACTATAATACCGCTGTAGGAAGTAAGTAATTTAAATGTGAAATTTAGATGGGCAATCAAAATCCATTATTAGCCAGCTATCTTAAAGGATCTGCAGGGAAGAAAAAGAATGAACCCGGTTTTCAAGCAGATTGTCAAGAACTTGGCACCCCCCTCCTATCTCCGTTAACTTAGAGATGATCAATCTTCATTTGAGCTAGACAGACCATCACAGAAAACACTGAGCCTGTTTATCTTTATTATTGAGGCTTTGTTTCCTCTTTGTCTGGAAAAATTCCAAATTAAGAGGTTATTTCAGACCTTAAAGCAAAAGAACAATAAAGATGAAAAATTGACAAAATGACATTCAGAGACTGTCACTGAATCTTTTCCAAAATGTGGAATTTCGGGGTCATAAACATAGTCCACTTAATGAGCAAAATATAAGGAAACTAAGAAGCAAGTGATAAACCTTCTTTTACCTCTGTTAGTATTAGCCAAAGGTAAACTATCACAATCAAAAACGATATTAAAGGAGGATTGACTGGAAAGGAATTGAGGAAAAATGGAAATGAATATTGATCACTTAGCTAGATTTTGAGACTATCTGTAGAGAGTGACCTTGCAGTACAGCTATGATTGGGAATTAAAATTTAGAGCAATTTTTTAAAGCTTAAAGGTAGTATTTGCTTTTTTTGTTAAAATCCATAACATTTTTAATGACTGAAATATTCTCTTTAAATTTGAGGTTATGATGACCGAGAAAATGATCTCTTCCTCTGTGACACCAATACCTGTAAATTCGATGGGGAATGTTTAAGAATTGGAGACACTGTGACTTGTGTCTGTCAGTTCAAGGTAAGAAGTCTTGTACTTGTATTTTATCATTCATTAGAGAGAGTACAAAACAGGGATCTTCCTTTAAAACCCATCATTTGACAATTTATAATTATGCAAGTAAGAGGAAAGCTGGCACCAAGCAGGAGAACCAACTGATGTCTAGAAGATATACTCTTGTTGGAGAAAAGTATATGTCATGGTTACAAATGCCATTGGTGGTAGAAATCTTCAGATTGTTCTTCTGTGATCTTAAAGGAAACTGATGTTTCTTTGACCCTTCTAGCATACATTCTGTGAGTAAACTGAGAATTAATGATGGTCAAAATAGTTGATGAGTTAAAAATGTGGATTTGTACTTTTGTTCTTTTTGATTGGAGGTCTCATCTTTTGACTTGATTGATCTTTGTCTTGATGGCCTTAGTTTCATTATCCAAGCAGTCTGGTTAAGTTTTGAAGCTAACTCATTATTAATGTGTCTTTAGACCTACTGAACTAATTTAAAACTCAGGGACCTTATCAATATATGTCAACATTTCTTGGGGATCATGTTCAATTAGCACCAAATCTCTCAGGTATCCAAATGAGCACATAGAGAGCCACAATAATCTCATGAAAGTGAGAAAAATTCACTTTTCCTTGTTTTAATGAAAGCTTTTAAAAATTACAAAAGAAAGTTTGCAATAACGGTATCATCAAAACTAGGTTATTAGAATCTATTAAGCCTAGAAACCTTAATGTCATTATTATACTCATCATTTAGCAAAGCTTTCAATCATGTTAGCTATAAGCCTTCCTTTCCTCTCAGAATGTTCACATAATCATGTATACCCTCAAATAACATAGCTGTTGTACTAGTATAATGTATTCACCATTGAGTGTTGTTGAATTAGCTATTTATTTCTTTTTCTTTATAACAAGCTTAAGTATAACTTAGGAACATTAAGTCACTCATTTTCAGGGATACAATCCTGACTTTTGACAAATACAGTCATATGATCAACCTGATAATAAAAATATAGAATATACCCACCATCCAAACAACTTCCCTCATGACTTCTGGTAGTTGCTCCCCTAGAAATTGAGCTACTCTAAAAATATGTTGCAATTCTGACATAAAAGTCAATGAGGAAAGAAGCACATAAACAAAACTTTATGTGTGAATCATAAAAAAAAAACTTTCTAGAATTGTAAGTAGAAAACAAGAGAGACTGAGAAGAAGGAGGAGGAGGAACAAGAAATAGAGGAGAAGATAAAAAAGTGTAACATACGGGACAATAGAAACATTGAACTCAAAATTCAAGTCTAACTATATGCTCTAATATGTAATATTTAGAATTGTTGAAATTTAAATATTTTAGATTGAATTCAACTTTCCATTGAGGCAGATAAGGAAATTTGTATTTAGATAGCAGTGTACTTCAAAGAGTTAATTGAACATGGGATTAAAAGATAAGTTTATGTTATTGCAAAAATTTTTAATCCATGCACAATTTCTTTAGAACATGCACTCTGCATGAACACTTTTTAAGACCCTCCTCATTTGTATATACTTCAAAACTTTTTGCACAAAAAATAAGTTTCTCTTTTTAGGGAATTTCCACAAGCTATGTGAAGTAACTTCCTCTAACTTCAGTGACTTTTTAGATAAACCAGAAGATACTTGGTCATTATGTTTTTCTTTCTAAGAAACACAAACAACTGATGCTTATAAAATGCAACACCTCTTGGTGGTAAATATCCCTGTGGTTAAACTAGTCTTCAAGACCATAGTATACTGTTAGTAATATATGCATATTTAGTATGCATATGACATCAGCTTCTAAGGTCTCCAGCCACACTGAACAATGTAATTATGTTCTTTCAAGGAACTACATGGGAGAGATGGAGCATGAGAACTTCATTTCCCTACTTTCCCCAAATGTTAACTATAGCCCCCCCCCCCAAAAAAAAAAACAGTTGGCTAAATCAGTAATTAAAGGACCACAGGGTTTTATAGAATTAATTTCCTCCATTAGTTTGTGATTTCTACAAATTTTCTTATGTTTATAGTCAAGGGTAGATACAAGAAGTGAAACTCAAAACCAGTATAAACTGAACCAGAAAGAGCATTCTTCACATGGAAAACTCAATTCTAAAATTTTTCCAATAGAAAAGGAGTTGATAGAACTCAAAATGGATGATTTCAATTAAATGGAAATGTATGACTCTCTCATTAAGGGATTGTGTTCAATGTTCAGCTGTTACAAAAGATTTTAGTAAATCTTTTATCAGCAAAGATATTTCCTTTTTTCATATGTTGTTCAACCAATAAATTTGTCATTAATGTAAGTAATTGTTGAGTGGAATATATGGGGGGCCTGCAATGCAAGTTTTAGTAAGAAACTAAAATATGAATTTCCCATCCAAATACTTGTAGTATCTTAAATTTACCACTGGATTAGTACTACTATTAGTATATTCTTTACAATGGTTTCCCAATCTAGTGGGAGAAAATTTAGACTTTGGACATGCCAAAGATGTAGAGTGACATTAAAAATCAAGGAAAATGTACAAGTCATATCAGGTGTGATAGAATGTTTTAAGCTAAGAATATCCTCATTCAATCATTTCCCAATACTCTTGACGTAATTTGAGTTTTTTTTTATTTTGGGGGTTTTTGTTTGTTTTTGCCTTAGTATCTGATAAAAAAGGGTCAGGTCCTGAAAAGATATATTTTTCTATATACTATTCTCAACTTGATTTCTCCCTGCATCTTAAGACAAAGCATGAATCCTTCCATTCAAAATAGGATAAAATGATAGTCTTTCTGTCTGAGAGATAAATCTAAAAGAGAAATCTAAAGTGTTTTGCAACTTGGATTATTATTAGACTACTGAAGGGAATATATATTTTTCTATTTTTAATTTATCTTCATATTTTAGATGACTTAAACTGATTTCTAACCTCTGAATATCTCTTTTATTTTTTGCAACAGAGATAATTTTTTACTTCTTTTAAAGATGAGGGAATTAAGACCCATAAATGCAAGTATAGGTAATTTACACTAAGTGTTGATTCTGGAATAAGAAACAAGGTCCTTTAACACCAAATCCAGTTGTACTAGGCAAGAAAATTAGACATGCAAATGAAAATATCAGTAACAACAAAAGTACCAATTTAAAAGAGACAATTCTTAATATCCAAAGCATTACAGATTATGCATCCATAATCCAAAAATCCAAAATCTGTAATGCTCTGAATTCTGAATCAATTGCATGCACTCTCTCCCTATCTCTCACTGCAAGAGTACTCAAAATGTTTCAGATTCAGAACTTTGCATTTCACATTTTGTAATTAGAAATTCTTCAGCAATAAAATTTATTCCAGTATCCCAAAAACCAAAAATGCTTTTGATCACAAATATTTGGAAAAGGGATATTCAACCTGTACAACTAATTGTGAAGTGATGATACGAGTTCCAAAACTGCACACAGTCTCATGCATCTTGCCTTACTTTCTGTGTACCAAATGAAATGCTGTTCACACTGGTAAATCAATTGTGGGGATATATATTTAGGAACAGTAGATGGATGAATGGATGATCTCTTAAATGAAAGAGGAAAAGAGTGAGAGAGGTAAGGAGGGAAAAAGGGAAAAGGACATACATATAGTGATTCATAGAAAGCTCTGGCCATACAGTGATCAATAATCACTTTATAATTTAGATATCTGGGAGAGGAGTTTTGGGGCAGTTAAGCAACCACTTGGGATGCACTCATCCCTTATGTGAGTGCTTGGTTTGAGTCTCAGCTACTCCACTTCTGATCCAGCTACTGCTAATGTGCCTAGGAGGCAGCATATGATGCTTCAAATACTTGGTTCTCTGCCACCCCTGTGGAGACCTGGTAGGAGTTCCTGATTATTGGTTTTAGCCTAGTCTGGCCCTGGCTATTGGGGGGAATTTGGGGAATGAACGACAAGGTAGAAGTTTCTCTCTCTCTCTCTCTCTCTCTCTCTCTCTCTCTCTCTCTCTCTCCTTCTCCCACTCCCTCATCCTCTCTCAGTCTATCTACCTCTCAATCTGCCTTTCAAGTAAATACAAACATTTAAAAATTTTTTAAATTTGTTGAATGCTTATGTTTTTGATATACTATCTAATTGAGATATACAATATTTTTATTTAATGAGTACCACTTTATATCTGCAAAGTTCCAGTTGCTAAGACTGCCTAAAAAATTGTCCAGAACCCAAGTGGCTTTAAAAATGAGCATTTATTTTGTTCATGAGTCTGCAATTCAGACAGGTCTTCATGGAAACACCTCATCTCTGCTCTGTTTGGCATCAGCTGGGCAGGGTGGAAGGGATAGGGGACCTGATAGGGATTTCCAAGTCTTGTGCTACACCTTCTCAGGACTCTGTCTCATCTGTCTGTCAATTGGAGACCTTCATTCTCCTCCATTTTTTTTTTTTGACAGGCAGAATGGACAGTGAGAGAGACAGAGAGAAAGGTCTTCCTTTGCCGTTGGTTCACCCTCCAATGGCCACCGCGGCCAGCGCACTGCAGCTGGTGCACCGCACTGATCTGATGGCAGGAGCCAGGTGCTTCTCCTGGTCTCCCATGTGGGTGCAGGCCCAAGCACTTCAGCCATCCTCCACTGCACTCCCTGGCCACAGCAGAGAGCTAGCCTGGAAGAGGGGCAACTGGGACAGAATCCGGCGCCCCAACCGGGACTAGAACCCGGTGTGCCGGCGCCACAAGGTGGAGGATTAGCCTATTGAGCCACAGCGCCGGCTTCTCCTCCATGTTGATCTTTGTGTATGGGCTAGTTTGAGCTTCTTTATAGCAACCTCATGTTTAGGTTCAAGGAGCAAGCACCCAAAGGAAGAGAAAGTGACAGGTAGAATCTGTGTTCTTTAATGACCCCCCATATGAATTCACCACAGTCCCCTTCTGCCATAGTCAGAGTTCTGTACACACTTCAAATCCTAACATTTTCATGTAAGGAAATGTGGTCATAGAGAATTAAAGATACTTTTGGAGTGGTCAAATGATTGGAACACATGCAACATTTTTATCTCTTTCTTTTTGGAAAAGAAATATACCACATCCCAAGCCATCCCTCCTAAGCTTTGACAACTGGGAATATAACTGAATTCACTTAACATCTGTTGAACACCTTCTACATGCAGACTCTGTGGAAGGTGCTGACAATATATAAAACATAAGTCATCCATTAGCTTCTAGATGCTGAAATCTCAGCCAAAAAAAGTCCTTATTAGCCAAACAAGCAATAAATCATAGGGAAGACTCATACATTTTTATTCATTTGTAGTAAAAATGAATTCCATATATTCTAGTGTGTCAAGTTATTGAATCCACTAGTGTAGTGCATAGCTGGTTTCTTAAGCAATGTGGAAATTTTGGAACAAAGTCATTCTATTGAAAAAACACATATTTGAAAAATAAACAAGGTTTTTAAGACATCTTAAGAAAACATGGAATCATTTTTTTTTAGCTTGAGAGGAAGTTTGTACAACACATACATTTATGGACCTAACCATCTGGGCTTGAGTCTTGTTTCCTCTCTCACCAGCCAACTCTGTGGCCTTTGGCAAGTCACTCAACATCTGAATCTGTCCCTTTGTATGAAGCTGAGTGGTATCATGGCTACCACTTGAAGTTGTTTCCAATAATTTGGCATATTTTAACACAGTAGTTAGCCTCTTTTCATGCTTAGGGTTATCCTATTTTCCTTTGTTTTCTGATTCTAGAAATGCCATAGTTTGGTGTTGATGTTAGATGATGACTCTGCTAGTGAAAACACTCATGAAGGGCAAATAATTTGTATTTCTTTTGTTAAGTGAGTATTATCAAGTATTCCATGTTTTAAAATATGATTTCATTAATTCACCAAATATCTCAGATAACTGGAAGCCCACGCTTTAAATGTGTTAAATATTTAATTGTTTAGTAATATACAGCGAGTCTTACTCAAGACAATGAGAGAAATAGAAGAGAAATATAACTACCCACTCTTGAGCTTTAATGATTTAGACCATGTTTCTTTCTTGTGTTATTCATATTAATGAGTGCAAGTCATGGTACTAAGGGCCAAAAACATTGTGGTGATAATCTACAGTTAAGCTCTTTTCAGCTCTACAAATCTCCCTTTTGGCTTGTGCATGGAACTTGGCAATTCTGTTTTTAGCACTGTTCGCATTTGGCTTGCTGCATCCCTCAGAAGCGGCATATGAACACTTTATCAGTTTATTCGATATTTAAAATGCATATCAGCATTGTGTAATAGCACTTGACAGAGATAATAAATACTTCCCACTCACCACTACCAGCCCACTGACTCCACATTTGAGTAATCCACAGAAATAAATGAAATGGACAGAGAAATATTAGGGATTTGGAGAGAACAAAATGTGGACCCCAAATAGACTATACACAAAGCATTATAACCAGAGTTAGAGATGGAGATTAAAAGGCAAGAAAGTTATCAGTCTAGCCCTGCACACTCTCATCTGAGAGGTGAGCTAGTCTTTTGGCATTGACAACACCATCTGTTTCCTTCTTTCTAGTCTCTTTCAATGCTCAGAAACCATTGTAGTATTAGCAGGTTCCCATAAATCCTACTGATATTCTCCAGTTCCAAGTCCTGAACACAGCACATTTATCAAGCATTTTTCCATCCATTTGCCTTCCTGGCCATGTTTCTGACATGAGCACCAGCCCAATTCATGGGCTGTCTCTTCAGTAATGCTCATTGGAAAATAAAACTCTTCCCACACATTTTGCAGTTGCTTTCTTTTTTGAGTAGGAATGAAGATGCTCAGATTTTATTGTAACTCAGTTTTTAGATGTAAGTCAAAAAACAATTTGCAAGGTTAGCAGATGACAACCTTTACACAGGAATCACTTAATCAGACATGAACTCTTTAACAAGTTAAATCAGTGAAATATTAGCAAAAAGTTCTAGTCATATCAGTTTTTAAACTATAACCATGTAAGTAGACTGAATCTGAAAACTAATATGTTACTATGCAAAAGAATTGTTATTTAGAGGGCTTCTAGAATGTATTGTAAATTATAGAAATAAAGATAAAGGAGTTTTTAAAATAAATGCTAAAGGATCTCATAAGCAATTTCGGTCATGATAATATGAGTGTTATAAAATTGAATTTACTGTTTGTAGATGTTATATTTAAGTTATTCAATAATAGGTAAAAGACCATAAGACTTTCATAAAAGAACATTGACCCTATGCCATTTTTAAATTGATAGGATGACAAGGCTAATTATTATTAAGCTATGAAGTTAGAAAACAAGTGTTAGGGGTGGGCATGTAGCGAAGAGGTCATTATGTTCGTGTCCCATTTCAGAGGACCTGGACTTGAATCATGGCTCCAGCTTCATATTACAGTTTTCTGCTAATGTGTACCTTGGGAGGCAGTGGTGATGGTTAAAGTGATTGGGTCCCTGCCACCCATGTAGGGGACCTGAATTTAGTTCCCTGCTGCCAACTTCAGCCCTAGCACAACTGCAGCTGTTGCAGATATTTGGGAGTGAGTACCCAACTGGGAGATCTCGCTTCATCTTTCTCTTTCTTTTTCTCTTTCTCTCTTTCAAATAAATAAAATTTTGAAGAAGGGAAAAAGTTAAATGGTGGATTGTAAACAAGAAAGTAAGATATTGTATGGAAGAAGATGTAAGGAGATACTTATAAAAATGGAAATCTCAGGTATTTATCAATCAGATTATCATCCTGTTGAGATCACTTTTTAAAGTATTTACTTGTTTATTTGCAATTAATTGAAAGGCAGAGAGACAGACAGAGATCTTCTGTCTTGTAGTTTACTCCTCAGGTGTCTACAACAGCCAGGGTAAGGCCAGGCCAAAGCCAGTAACTCTGGACTTGATCTGGGTCTCCCATGTAGGTGGCAGAGACCCAAGTATTTGAACTATCCCTGCAGCATCACAGGGTGAGTATTACCTGGAAGCAGGATACAGAATTGGCGCTGGCTCTACAATATGGCATGAAGGCATTCCAAGGGGTTATTTAATTGCTGCTCCAAATGCCTGTCTCAAGAACGTATAAATCCTTAAACCGAAGTTCATTTATGATAAAGTTTTGGGTTTTTAAGATATATGTTTAAACTTTTCTAGAAAACTCTGTAGACAAATGATCTAATAGATCATTAATTAGTGTTCTATGTTATAGCATGTAAAAATCAAAATATTTTAATTAAAAGTAGGATATAGGAACATTTTCAAAAACCTTCACATGTTTCTGACTGTATAATTTTCCTTCCTTTGTTTCTGGCATAGGTGAGCATTTGCTAATAACCATCTCAATCATTGCATTTGGTATAATTAAACAATGAAGTGCATCAGTAGTGGTAATCATGAGATAATCACCTCCCTGGTGTAATTAGCAAGTATAGGACACAGCTACTTATCTCTAATGCCTTAGAGTGTGATTATGTTGCAATGACTATACCCTGTAGGTTGCCTAATTTCCACTGTAAAATGTGTACATTTTTATAATGAGATTGTTAAAATGAACTTTTCTCTGTATGAAATACATAATTTTTTTCCTTTTTTAATATTCTATGTAAGGTATACAAATTTCATGTTTTTCTTATATACAGATTTAGGAACACAGTCGTACTTACCACCCTACCCTCCCTTCCACCCATGCAACAACCCTTTATCCACCTCCCTGTCCTATTCCCATTTTTATTTTTTTACTTAGATCTATTTTCAGTTTACTTTATAATCATAAAGTTAACCATACACATAGTAAAGTGTTCAACAAATAGTAAAAAGAAAAAAAAAAGAAACACTGTTCCTCAACAGTAGACGCCAGTGCTATAAACAATATCAAATTTCAAAATGCCAATTTCACTCCAATACATTATATTTTAGGTACTCTATTAGTTACCACAGGTCAAAGAAAACATGATATCTGTCTTTTTGGGACTGGCTTATTTTACTAAGTGTAATGGTTTCCAGTTGCATCCATTTTGTTGCAAAAGAAAGGATTCATTTATTCTTACAGCTTATTAGTATTCCATAGTGTATATATACCATTATTTCTTTATCCAGTCTTCAGTTGAGGGACATTTGGGTTGATTCCATAGCTCAGCTATTGGGAACTAAGCTGCTATAAATGTGGTGGTACAGATAACTCTTTCATATGCTGATTTCTTCTGGCTTGGGTAAATTCCTAGGAGTGGGATGGCTGGGTCATATGGTATGTCTATATTCAGATTTCTGAGCTATGTCCATACTGTCTTCCACAGTGGCTACACCAGTTTACATTCCTACCGAAAGTGGATTAGGGTATCTTTTCCCTCATATTCTAACCAGCATTTGTTATTTGTTGATTTCTTTTTGAGAGTCATTCTACATGGGGTATAGTGAAACCTCATTGTGGTTTTGATTTGAATTCCCCTGATGGCTACTGATCCTGAGCATTTTTTCAAGTGTCTGTTGGCCATTTGAATTTTTGCTCTTGAAAAATGCCTATTCAAGCCCTTTGACCATTTCTTAATGGGCTTGTTAGTTTTGCTGTTGTTGAATTTCTTGAGCTGTTTATAGATTCTGAATATTAAGCCTTTATCAGTTGTATAGTTTGCAAATATTTTCTTCCTTTCTTTGGTTGCCTCTTCACTTTGTAAATGTTTATTTTGTAGTACAGAAGCTTCTCACCCTAGTGTAATCCCATTTGTTAATTTTGGCTTTGGTTAGTTGTGTTTCTGAAGTCTTTTCCAAGAAGTCTTTGCCTATACCAATGTCTGCACAGGTGCCAGATTGTTCTCTAGTAATTTGATGCTATCAGGTTGTCAATTTAGGTCTTTGATCCATTTTGAGTGGATTTTTGTATAAGGTTTAAGGTAGGGGTCTTGTTTCATACTTCTGCATGTGGACATCTAGTTTTCCCAGCACCATTTGTTGAAGAGACTGTCCTTGATCCAGGGGTTGATTTTAGCTCCTTTGTCAAAAATAAGTTGATTGTAGATGAGTGAATTGATTTCTGGAGCTTTAATTCTGTTCCATAGGACTACCTTCTGTTTTTGTGCCAGTACCAGGTTGTTTTCATTATTACTGCCCTGTAGTATGTATTAAAATCTGGTATGGTTATATATATATATATATATATATATATATATATATATATATATCTCAAGTCATACTTCGAAATAACCAGTAAAGGTAACATGTAGTTCAGTAGTAGTTGAATATTTTCACTGTATTCTATTGTTCTGTTTCTTTGTGAACATCAGTATATGATCTTATTTGAATTTTTAGAAATTAATAATGATTGGGGCCAGTGCCATGGCACAATAGGTTAATCCTCCACCTGCTGCGCCTGCTTCCCATGTGGACACTGGTTCTAGTTCTGGTTGCTCCTCTTCCCATCCAGCTCTCTGCTATGGCCTGGGAAGGCAATGGAAGATGGCCTGGGTGCTTGGGCCCCTGTACCTACATGGGAGACCGGGAAGAGGCACCTGGCTCCTGGCTTTGGATTGGTGCAGCTCCAGCTTTTGTGGCCATTTGGGGAGTGAACCGACGGAAGGAAGACCTTTCTCTCTGTCTTTACCTCTCACTATCTGTAACTCTGCCTCTCAAATAAATAAAATCTTTTACAAACAGAAATTAATAATGACTAAATACACTTCTTCCTCAAACATAGATAGATGTTATCTTATTTTAAATAGCTTCAATATCATAGCACATTTTGATGTTTCCACCAAGTTAGATGGATTATATAGCAGAAAAACATTATTAACTGGTATTGATACATTTTCTGCTATACCTTTTTCTTGTTATTTTTCCAGTCACCTTGTTGGAGTTTCTTGATGAATTTAGATGATTTTTGTTTCTCCTATCTAGGTCAAATGACTGATGAATGATTCAAAATTCATTTATGTACCTTTAAATGATGAGTTTACAAGAACAAAGATTTATGGTATAAGGGAATCACTGAAAATGAATACAAGTCTATTTCCTTTGGTAAATTATAATTCTTATTCACAGTGTCAGAGGAATAAAACTCCAGTACTAATCATAGTCTTATATCTTTGTGTTACCCAGTGCAACAGTGACTATGTGCCTGTGTGTGGCTCCAATGGAGAGAGCTACCAGAACGAGTGTTACCTGCGGCAGGCTGCATGCAAACAGCAGAGTGAGATACTTGTGGTGTCAGAAGGATCATGTGCCACAGGTATGTATGTGATTCTCCACAAAACCCTCTGAATGGATTCCAAATCATGTGTGATATTTCCTATTATTTCAAAGTAAATGAGTTGTGTTATATAATTACTGAACATTCCTTTTATTCTTTTGTACAGGTCATGCATTATTCTTGGTCTTTAATTTCCAAATCACTTCTAGAATAAAGAGAGTTCTACCATAAAGACAACAGTTAATTTAAGTATTTGTTATTTAATGAAGTGATGATAGTTGAATGAAAGTCAAATATAATTAGAGACCTTGATTGACTTCCCAGCTACCAGATATATAGAAATCTATCCATGCATGGCTAAAGTTTGTTTATTTAAAATGATAATATTATCTGCTAGAAGAAAGTTTTGCAGGATTGAATTCTAAAGTTAAAAATTTAACCGTAGCAACTCTATAAAATGCTTTTCTTGCCACTTAGCACATTATGTTGAAGAAAGTATTTGTGGTAGATATAATTTCTGATGACATCTATCCTTTCTGATGGGATTCTACGTAGCAAGAAAGCTATAAAGAAATTGAAAAGGAAGTGATTTCATATGCTCTTTAGATTTCCCTTTTGTGTACTACAGTTGTAAAAGTTTAACAGGATTGTGGTTAGAGAAAAAAACTAGATAAAGCTGAGCTTGAAGAAGCAAAGCGTAAAAGTGGAGTTGAGATTTCAGGCTAGACTTGATATATCAAAATCATTTTTATTAAAATATACATAGTGTCCAATAATAGTTGTTCTTCATGGCAAATAAGCATGTTTCAGGAATAATTCATCATTTCTGAGAATTTGAATGATATATATTCAGAGAAAATAATAATGACATAAATAATCCTTCCAAAATTGAAAATAAAGAATAGTGTTATGCAAAGTCTATCTTATTCAATTCTTATTCTTAGATAATGGGTGCTTCTACTCCGGGTTATTATTTTGAAAAGTGAACTATTTGATGACTTGAGAAGGATGACAAATGAGTATGGAGAAAAGTCTCATATTTTTGAAAAGATTATCTTCAGCTTAATGGTTCTCAGTAATTGTTGATATTCTAAGTTGTACTTAGGTTTCTGAAAATTATCAGAAGGAACTGGTATCATTTCTCTGGATTTTTTGTTTGGTTCTGGCTTTTAAGTAGTCTCTTCTCCCAAGCAATTTTTTTGCCTCAGGATGTGAATGTTCTTTCTGGAAGAGTGGTGGGGAGGGAAGCTGGACTGTGCTGCGCTTGCTTCTTATTTGTTAGAGCAAATGGGTCATTGCTGTTGGTCTGTGAGTGTGAAATAATGAGTAAAAGTGACAGCAGTATGGGAGAGTTGCTGGGCAGTATTCCCTCATAGGAAAGGGAGGGGACCAGCTTGCTATTCTCCTAGTAAGGAATGAGAACTAGAAAGACAGACTAGGAGCGAATTAATTATGAAAAATCCCTTAGCAATACCTAAGCAATGAAAACTTAAAAGCAACACTTTAGGATACATAGGGTAGAAAAAAATGGTAATCTGGACTCCCAGAAACCAGAGAGGATGTAGTCAAATACCACAGAGTATTGAGGAAAGGTTTTGCATATTCAAGATCATGATAGATGTCTGTCCTTCTCACACAATAACCAAATGAGGAACAGCAGGTAATAGTCATAATAAACAGACCAGAAGTGGTTATGGCTAGTGATGGTTGGTAGCAAAATCTCTCCTTCTTACTTGCCAACTCCAACTTCTTGTCAGCACATTCTCCTGATTCATTTAAGCCTTTCCATTCTAGTCCCTGATGTGCTGGTTATGTGATGAAAATAAATCCGTAGCTAAGTAGAAAATTTAATAACAATTGAATAATCTGTCCTTAGCTCATTCATATACTTAGATTTCTACAGGATTTAATTAGTAAGCCAGTCTTGCTGAATACATCTTCCATTGACATGTAAATCTAAGAGTTTTGATTTGAATAATCATGCAGAGATCAAAGCATTTTTGATTAACTACGTCTGACTGTAAATAAATTGGGGTTCTGACTTATGATCTAAAAAGGATTCTCATTCATTTCTTCATAGATTTTCCATTTTTATTTTGAAGCTATTTGACACTGACTGGAGGTAGCAAGTTCTGATCTTTTGTAATAAATGACAGAAGACTTAATTCTGTGTTTATTATATTTCATTGAACTTACAGATGTTTTTAGTTGTTGTCCAGAAGATGGTATCCTTCTGGGCTACTTAATGTTCTCGCTGTTGATTTAACTTTTTGTCTTGTAAGAAACACATTAACTAGTTACCCAGATTCCAACAGCATGACTCCTTTCCTTCAGTGTTTGCATCTTATTAATGAGACTATAGTAAGCTATTTATCTCTGTTTGTCAAGAAGATTCATCTTATAGTAGAAATACATTAAAGCTTCCCATAGCTGTTTCATAATGATGCTTTGGATTTATGCGACCATTTTTCCAATATATTCCTTCTTTCTTTCATAGCCATTTAATTTGCATCAAATTAAATGCTAATTTTCTTAAGGATTATGAATTTTTTGAAACATTCATGGATATCATAAGCTAAAATACTGCTGCCATTTTTTTCTGATTTTTCCCCAGTGACATATAATTATTTGAAAACTAATAATGAATAAGCAAGATGCTCACTCTATAGTTGTAATTACTATATTTCAGACGGTGCTCAAACATTTAGAATATGCTATTGTTCAGTTAGCCTCCAAGTATCCCAGTGAGGTAGGAATTACTGTACATTTTGAATAGAGGAGAAACAAGCTTAGAAGCTGGAATGACATTCCCTATGTCATTCAGTGAATAAAATTTGGAGCTGAGAACCCATGAGTTTTTAATGCATTTCCTCTTAGTTGCTTGTAACTATAGAATGATGAACAATACATTGTCATTGACTAGAAGAAATTTTCTGGTCTTAGAAGGAAATAAAAAAAGAAATTATATGCATTCAAATGATATGCAGATAGAATATATTTTCACTATAATAGTACAACCTTTAATTTAGATTCAACTGATTGTAAGTAAAACTGAATTAACCTTTCAAGTTAACTGAACATAAAGCAAATAATTTTAAATGTGGAAACATTCACAAAGGAAACTTAACAAACATTGACTGTCATGCACTGTTCTGTCCAAAAGATAGCACTGTGACTTATTATCATTAGTTCAGTTAATGGGAGCTTTTTCCTATTATGGACATGAATGCAATAGCCTTTCTTGATCTGTTATCATTAAATTGTCAAATCATAGAATTCAAATACCTGTTTGATTTTAAACTTCCTAAGAAGGGTTTTTTATTATTACTATAAATTGTCTTACAAATTAGCTTGCCTTTAAAGAATTAATATATTGGCCCAATGACATACATCTACTCACATTAGCAGTTCATTAAGGATTTGCCATTCTGATATAATACAGTGTTAGACTGTGTGAATTTTAGTTAATGTGAGTCTCCACCAAGACTACTACTCCTTAATGACAGTGCTAATGCCCTAATGTGATAGCAAGAAAGAAGACCACTGGGGAGGCATTCTTTCTTTCTTTCATATGTGTCTACCCTCTAAGGATCTTTATGCACATAACACTTTTTTAATTAAAATTTATTTATTTTTAGTTTATTTGAAAGGGAGAGAGAAAAAATCTTCCATCTGTTATAGTTCACTCCCCAAATACCTGCAACAATGGGGTCTGGGCCAGGTCAAAATCAAGAAACTAAAACTTAAATTGTGTCTCCCACATACATGGCAGGAGCAAAGAACTTGTCCTATCACTTGTTGCCTCCCAAAGTGCTCATTAGCAGGAATCTGGAATATGAGAGCCATGACTCAAATCTAGGTACTTCTATATAGGATACTGATATCCAGTGACATTGTAACTGCTGTGTCAAATGCCAGCCTCCACCATGACTCTTTCTGTGTGGTGCCTATCAGTAGAGTATCGTGCAAATAAATAGAATTTTTTTTTATTTTGATTGCACTAAAATTGCAAACACAAATTCATAGAAGCAGTATTTGATTCTTAGAATCTAGTTGAGATTTCAATGTGGGATGACACCACATCAGACATGTTAATGCCAGGATTAGTCTTATTTCTCAGCATTAACATTAAAATAGACAGCAAAGATATTCAGAATGCTAAACAATGGGAAGATATGTGTGCAAGTAATAGGTAGAAGCAGATGGAAACTCAGTGAATATGACTCCAATCAGGAGACTGAGTGTTTCTGCGAACTGAGTCCTTGAAATAGACAACTTTGACCAGATGAGTTATTTGGATGCTAGGAGACAGAAGTGGAGAAAGAAAGGGTACTATTTCTTTACTGGCAGTTATATACCCAGTTTCAAGCACAAAGGCAAAAGTTAAGCTCATCTATGATTTCAAAAGCAAAGGATGATCATTTAGTTGCAGATAGAATCATCTACAATTGTAAGATTTGTAAAACATATTTGCAATTACCTAAAATGATATTCATTTTAAACTGTTTTTCTCTTTGTTCATGTGCAAATTGTAAGAATATAAGCTTTAATGAGGAGTTTATTTGACACATGTATTTTTTAGTTTCTAAAATTCACTGACTGTGGTAAACATCCTATTATCAATATTTTTGGCCAAATGTACCAAATTCATCCTAATTAAAATAAAAATATCAGATATTTTGCTCAATCAAGTTCATGAATTTTTCCGAAGCTGGAAAAAACTATTTTTATAAGGTTGAAGGATAAAAATGAATATACTCATATATATTATGTGTGACTTTACTCATGTATATTATCAGGTTATATAGTAGTAATTTTCACAATGATATTATAGTATTAAACTGATAAAGTACTCTTGAACTTTAAAACATTATATTTTTCATGTGTTTTGCAAATAAATGTAAATTCTTTCAATTTTCCCTCCCAGATGCAGGATCAGGATCTGGAGATGGAGGTAGGAGATGCCTTCTTCTATGGTTGAAGACTTATATGTTAATATTATTATAGATATTTTGTCATTTGTTTTCCATTACAAATATCTAAAAAATTTACATTTTAGATTTTAGGAAAGGGTAAAACATAAAAACATCATGTCCTTTTTAAGCAAATGTGTATATAATGCAGATTTTTGGATATTTATGAATCTTACTCTATTCCTCCATTTGTGTGTGAGTTATTTTTGAGATAGATATTCTTAATGTCAAGGCTTTCAAACAGAAATTTCCACCATTGAGCTTAAGTTGGCTTTTAAAATATATTATAATAAGCTTAATTAATAGGTATTAATATGAACACATATGCCTACATAATTATCATTATCAATTAGGTCTTCATTATCAAATTTGTAATTTGAAACTAAAGGAGCTTTAGCTTATGAAAAATTTAAAAAAAATTAAGACAATTAAAATACGATCTTGTCTTTGTGTCTTTGATTAAATTAATATGTAGTTATTTTTGCTGGCATAATATATATGTTCCTTCTTTAAAGAAATATATCATAGAGAGGAAGAATTTTTAAAGATTGATCTGATAACCTGACTGACAAATTATAGATTGAACCTTCATTGTAAATGTCCCAAATGCTTTTCTGAATGAAATCCAAGCAAATTCCATTTTTATCCATACAATGCAAAACCAAACCAAAATCAAACCTAGATATAATTTCAAGATTAATACCAGAATGAATAAAAGCATAAGTATCCTCTTAAAGCCTTGCTTAAGTAATGGGAAATAAAGAAGTGTATGATTCAAAGTCAAATTTAGTTTTTAAATGCAGAATTGATAAAAAAAAAAAAAAGTAAAAGGAGCCTTGGATCCCACAAACACAAATCTTTAATATACATTTTATCTAGTTCTGGAAATACTTCAGAGATTTATGAAGTTGTCTTGTGTAATGAAAGGATTAACAAATTCAAGTGAGCAATACCTAGTGAACACAATTACTGCAGTATGTTAAAGCACAGGTTTTCTTTCCATGAAGACTAAAACTGAACAGAAATCGAGTCTCAAGTATGGAATGTATTTCACTGTGACATGACCTTGGACAATCACCTGATGTTTGGAAAGGTTTCTTTTTTTTTTTTTTTGTCCCTTCTACAAAATTATATCCATCCCACCTCAGCTGATTAATGTAGTATTCTAAAGAAAGCTCCCTAGAGGTTTTGAAAACAACAGCTTAGAAGATCAAACTAAATCATAAAGAAAAAGAAAGGTAAAATATTCCTTCAATGGATAATTCACCATCGAAGTATTAAGAAATACATCAAGTTGGATCAGGTGTATTTGTTTTGCTGCAGATACTCATTGCCTGTTTTCCTTCATTGTTATTAGCACATGCAGGTGAATGTGAATCAAACTCTTCTTTGATGCGTTACATATTGAAAGCTGAAGTTCGTCTTGTGTTATCCTGTGATCTGAATAAGGCTGATTTTCTAGGAAGTAATTTGAATCTCATGAGTATGACATTTATAACTTATTTCATACCATATGAGTGATATATGACTTGGAAACTACTTTCCTTTCTCTATTTTTTCTTTTCCTTTTTAAAACAACTCTTCAGTTGTGGACACTTTTAGTAATCTGGAGTTAAAAAAATAACTTCTTAATACATGCTTGCTTAATAAAAAAAACAAGAGCACAAATCCAGTTAATTTTGAGTTGTAGTCTCTTAAACAATTATTCTTGTAATTGTGGTAGTGAGTACCTCCTCCTAGCTGCATGAACATTTTAAAAATTAAAGATAAGAAGTTTCTTTTTTTCTTAACTAAAATGCTTTTTTCTAGTTTCTTGATTACCTTGCTATGAAATACTGATAGTTTAAAAAGAGCTTAAAAACTAGAACCCCAAAACCTAATTTAGAGTGGCATGCATAAGTTCACTTCACATATTCATTGGGTTGTGCTAAAATATATAATTTGATTGCCACCCATAGTGGAGGATAGACTGATATCCGTATCTTAGTTGAGTTAGTATTGCTAAGGCATCAAAGAAGCCATTTTTCAGTCCTCAAAAATGGTTGACTAACTTGTGACCGTGTGGCTAACGTAGCAATTGTTGTGATTGTTCTAACTGGTCTCTACTCAGTATTTCACAGAACTGCTTCACTTTGTAATTGGGTCATCTTTACAAGTGCTTTGGGTTTAATGGCTATTTTTCTAATTTCTTATTTTAGCAAAAGTTATTATGATTCCCAAATGGAATGCATGGATTTGAAAAGTGAATTAAAAAAATTCACTCACAAGACATTTATCATGTATGAATGTCATAACTGTTATTATCATTAAGCCCCCATATCTAAAATCATTTAAAACCCCATTGATTTTTACTTTTTTAATATTGTTCTATATTTTTTAAATGAGGGAATATTACATTAGCAATGAAGATTAGACCTGATTATTTAAAAAATAAATTAAACTTAACCTACTTGCACAAGGGCATATGTTTCATTAAGTGTATCTGAGGGACTATTTTTAACTGCAATGTAGAAGAGATGTGAAAATTTCATAAAAATTATGTTAATTTGTTAATATACACTTTATAGAGAATTTTAAAATCTTTGTTTTGATCTATTTATTCAGATGAAACTACTGAAATAGTTAGCTACTGAAATAAAATGTGTTATTGTGTCTTTGACATGACCTGCTAATGCTTATTCATTCATAAAGATAATTTGTAGAATCATAAGAAACAAACACTGCATACAAATCTTAAAGGTTGGTGTCACATTTCAATGAATGCATCCTCTTAGTGTTAAAAACCTATTAATATAAAAACTAATTTTGTATTATTAGTTTTGTACATAAGGCCCTGTGTTTATGTTACTCTATTTTTGAACACAAATATGGTTGGGAATGTATCTGCATCATATAACCTATCTGGATAGACTTACTTAAAAAAATTAAGGATAAACTAAATATGATATGTGGACCAAATTCTAAGAACTTTGAGAAAGTTATTAAAAGATAAGGATTGGTATTTCATATGTGTACATATATGGAGAAGAAATGTTGTAAATAATAAAACGGGTGTGTGTAGGAGGGATAATAACCTCTTATCTACCCGCAGACTTCTTAAACCACAAATACTGCAGGAAGTAAAAAGGGTGCGTGGGTGGTTACGGTATAATTTTTAACCCCTGCATTTCTCTGAGTCACTCAGGCATATTAAAAAGGCAAGGCTGTGTATATTTTCCACTACCCTCTTTTAAAAGATATTTAGAGATTTCTTAGGTTGTTGCTAGATTCCCAAAAATAAAAAATGCATTTTAAATATTAAAGTAGTTACAGTTATATCCTGTTGTACATGTGGGAGAACCCACAATTAAATTTTAATAACATCTATGGAAATTGTGTGATAATGACTGTGGGAATAAAATGAATTTAAGATACATGGCATAGACACAATGAGTGTAGTTGTATTTCATGAGGTAAAAGGGAGCACTGGGATTATTTATAGAACTTACAATGGTAAGAGAATTCTTTAATACATTAATGTTGGATATATATGGCAACAAGTCAAATTAAATTTATTGCTATTATAAAGAAAGTCTTATTTTATATGAATTATCCAGGTAATTATCTTATAATAGCATTATTATAGAAAACTATTTGACATATTGCTTTATTTAATGAAAAATTTCCTGTGTAAATTATCTTTATATAAGTTAATCAAGGTGTCCGTAACTCATTTATTTCTTAAACATTTTGTTTTGAAAACGTATTTACGTATTTACTTTCAAGGCAGAGAAAGAGAAAGAGAGACAGAGAAAGAGAAATATGACCCATTGCTGGAACAAATTCATTCCCTAAATGCCTGGAACAGCCAAGGCTGAGCCAGGCCAAAGCCAGGAACCTAGAACTCAATATAGCACCCTTCATGACTGTTGGGAACCCAAGTACTTGAGACATCATCTGCCATCTGTACACCTGCCAGGGTGTACATTAGCAGGCAGCTGGAATTGTCCGTGGAGCCAGTCAAATTCAGATACTCCAGTATGGAATGGGCATGTCAACCAGTGTCTTTAAATACTGCACCATAGGCCTGCCCCATTCTTCATATACATTTTGGATAGAACAAAAAAATTTTATATTTTAAAAAAATGTATGTTTTAGGCCGCTATTTCTGATCATGTAGATTGCTAAAAATGGGCAAAGAGTATCGTAAGAAGTTTAAGAACTTAAAAAACATTTTAAAAAATTCTTGTCTGTGTAATGTGGATTTGATGATATTCAGGAATTTGGTTGGCTTGAACAAGTGTGATATAACCTGGGCACTATGGCAAGATTTCTGAAGCTGTAATGATGAATATGACACATTTCTTCACACTCAGGATTACATATAAATTTCTGCTCAGCATTTCATGATATGAAAAGAAAAATAATCCCTTACAGAAGGAAAATGTTAAATATACTGTAAATAAAAGGGGCCTGAATATTCATTCCCACATTTTGAAGTAATTTTTTCTTCTACATTGCTATACTCTCCCTGTCCTGACCAGCATTTATACCTTGCCTCTTTACTGTCACCATCAGAATACAGCAAGCACAATCTGCATCACCATTGTGTTCACATAAAAGCCTAGGTAAGATAGGCATCAATTGTGGGCAGCTCCAGCTGAACTACTGCTTCTGGAAAGAAATCTCCCAAGCTTGCACTGTCTGAGATTCTTCCATGGCAATACGGAGAGCATCAGAAAGCAGAGGCTATCCTGTAATTTGCTTTTCTGTATCTCAGAGCTGTTTTTGTTCTTCAAAATGAACTTACAGTCATCTAAGCCTCAACTGAAATTGTATCTTAGCCTTCCATAGGTTGGAATCCATCTTGTTTTGTTGTTACCTCAAAAAGAAATAAAAGTGAGATGTAGCAGTAAAACAGAGATAGAAAGAATGAAGAGCGTAGAATATATAACAAAATTGGAAAAAGAAAAAGCAAACAGCATGAGGGAAACAAAGTGAGAATGATGGAAAGTGAGAAGGAAGAAGGCTGTGCTAGAGTTTGTTCTCACACATGAATACCATTTTACACATATATTTATATATATTTGCCATTAGGGCATTCATAGTTTTCTGAATTTCCAGAGACTACTTGGAAACTTGACATGGTCACAACAAACTTTGGCCTGAATCATCCTTATGGATTTTTTAAAAATTGTATGGGAAAAGGAAGTTGAATATTGTGTGTTATAATAGAAATGACATTAGATGATGAATCAGAACATATGCATTGTGGATTTTCAGTTGGCTTGAAGAATACCTATTTCATTTTTATTCTCAGTCTCCTTGGAGGTTCATTTATTTGCTCATCTAAACAGAACAGTATCTTACAGGAAAGATGATGCAAAGTACTTTGAACTCCAAAAAATTTAAAATGAAATTAGAAATTCATATCACCTTTGGTCTTTACTCTTACTATAAGAAAGAATATAATTTTTATTGAAAGCTTTTATTTAATAAATATAAAATTCATAGGTACAACTTTTGGATTATGGCAGTTTATCCCCCCGTACCCACCCTCCCACCCCCAAACCATCCCACCTCCTACTCCCTCTCCCATACCATTATTCATTAAGATTAATTTTAAATTATCTTTATATACAGAAGACCAACTCTATACTAAGTAAAGATTTCAACAGTTTGCAGCCACACAGACACACAAAGTATAAAGAACTGTTTGAAGATTAGTTTTACCGCTAATTATCATAGTACAAATCATTAAGGACAGAGGTCCTACATGGGAAGCAAGTGCACAGTGACTCCTCTTGTTGATTTAACAATTGACACTCTTATTTATGATGTCAGTGATCACTCCAGGCTGTTGTCATGAGCCGCCAAGACTATGGAAGCCTCTTGAATCCACAGACTGCAACATTATCTAGACAGGGCCATATTCAAAGTGGAAGTTCTCTCTTCCCTTTAGAGGAAAGTACATCCTTCTTTGATGGTCCCCTTCTTTCCACCAGGATCTCACTCACAGAGATGTTTCATGTAGGTCATTTTTTTTTTGCCACAGTGTCTTAGCTTTCCATGCTTGAAATGCTCTCATGGCTTTCTAGCAAAATCTGAATGTCTTAAGGGCTGAAACTGAGGCCAGAGTGCTGTTTAGAGCATTTGTCATTCTATCAGTCTGCTGTGTGGCCTGCTTCCCATGTTGGATCATTCTCTCCTTTTTAATTCTATTATTATTAGCTAACATTCAGTCTTATTTATGTGATCCCTTTGACACTTATTCCTTTATGATCAGCTATGAACTTAAACTGATCAAGAAAGAATATAATTTCTCTGAAGAGTTTAATTAATATTTTGAATACTCTAATTAGTGATTTTCAGTCCAGGGTTTAAAATATTTTGCAGGGATAATAATAACTCTATGAATCCAGTCTAGTTTCTAGTATTTAGAGGCATAACTAGAACAGCTTGATGTGAAGTGAAATCACAGTGTTGATTCCCATAACAGAAGGCAAATACACCCAAAGAAACTGCAGTCACACAAGACTGAGAACTAATGAAAAATGTTTAAAATTTCAAAACAATAAATAATTAGTCTTAAAACTACAGTGACAGGCATAGTGCCCCGATAGAAAACCAACAAAGAAGAAATGAGAAAGAGTCACAGTATGAGAGAGTCCATATATTTAAAAGGAGTAATTTCCATGAGGGCTTTATTCATTACAAAATTTTTCTAAAGAGATTTGAGTTCTTTTGGAAACAAATTCTTTTAAAATAGATGGGAAGATTTTATTACAGTTCTGCGCAATATCAGAATGTAAATTATGTTAATCTGTAAGCATGTCTATATTGATGTATAGTGCTACGTGGTTTATAAAAAGCATTATCATAAATTTAATTTGTGAATCATACCAACAAATTCTGGATATTTAGAGGAAGATCAGAAAGGATGAGCATCTTACCCACAACCCCAACAGCAGTAAATACAATAACTAAGCCAAGAAGGAAGGAAACTCTAGTCTACAAGCTTTCCTTTATTCTAATAACTATCTAACAGCTACAACAGACCACATTTCTTGTAGTTTATATGTCATAAATCTTACCAACAATGCTATGAGATTTAATTATATCATATTCTTACCCCTTCCCACTCTCCCTTTTATTTCTGAAAGCTTCTATTCTATTCAATGTAATACTCAAACCCCTATAAATGTATATCATCTGCTGAGTTAACCTTACTCGCCAGCCCATGGTGTAAATTGACTGCCATCTATTCTCTTGTGTCACTTTTACCCTGCGCTCTCCCATCCCTAATACTATTGTATTTCTTCTACAAGTATTTCTTCTAAGGTGTTTTGTATCATGTAATTTCCTATTTAAAATCACATAGTATGGTTGTGTGTGTAGCAATATGAGGTAAAGTCTAAAAGCATAAATGCTAGAATTATAGCCTTAGAGAGTTGTCCCTGGCGCACCACTTACAAACCATGTGGCCCTGAACAGGCTACTTACACTCTCTATTTTTATCTTCTACATTTGTGATTTTAGCAGGGTTTCCAGGAAAATATTCTGAGGTTGAGATCTATGTGTGTGAAATGTACTCTTTGGTGCTCTTAGGATCAGCATCTGTGGAGGGAAAGAAAGCAAGACTGGGAAAAGGAATAATTTGAATTTGTGCAGTTTCAAAAAGTCACATCCCAGCCCATACGGAGTTTTTGAGATGAGATGGCTCCTGTGAGTAGTCCTCAGCTGGAATGATGGGGCTAACCTATAAGAAGAGGGAAACTATGGTCTATTGGTACAGATCATTCTAGCTCTATTAGTAGCCATCTGTTTGCAAGGACTGCGTGAGAACTCATTGATCACCACTGATGTGGGCAAATTTCGTGAGGGAGTGCACCCTGAGCCAGGGTGATCTCTTCAAGTATAGACTGGACCTATGAAGGTGCTCCGAGGTGAGCTGTCTCGATACAACACTTCCCATGACTCAGAAGGGAAAGATTTGGACAATGCATCACAGCACCCACTAAAATCTGTAATATATAAAACAACAAATGAAACAAAGTCCTTGTCCTTGCAACATTTACTTCTTGTGAAGAAACACAAACAGTAACCAAAGAAACAAGAAAAAGAATAGACTGTCATTTAGTAATGAGTGCTGTGTAGGAAGGGAGAAGTGGGATAAGAGAAATAGAAGTTACTGATTTGTTTGCAAGGAACAGGAAGGTTTGAAGAAAGACAGAGAGGAATGGAAGAGCCAGCTGTGCAGAGAAGCATGGGCAGGACATTCCACGTCCACCAAGGGAACAGCAAACGCAAAGACTTGGCAGTAGATGAATATATATATATATATATATATATATATATATATATGGTGTTCCAAGATCATAAAGGACATTCGTTGTACTATCATAAGAAGGAAATTCCTTGGTTGAAGATCAGAAAGAATAGGAGTGAACCTGCCTGTTCTGCTATAGTCTTTAGCTCTTCCTTTTGAGAGCTGAGAGCTGAGACCCTTTCAGATTGTCTGGAACAGAGGAGAATTTGATCTGACTGGTTATTTCTTTTTTTTTCTTTTTTAAGAATTATTTATTTTGGGGAGCCAGCACTGTGTGTGCAGTAGGTTAATCCTCCGCCTACGGTGCTAGCACTTCATATGGGCACCGGTTCTATTCCCGGCTGCTCCTCTTCTGATCCAGCCCTCTGCTATGACCTGACAAATGCTTCTACACAAAATGGTTTACTCTACCATCTCTGGCCTGGGCCACAGTAATAGCTTTAGTGTAGTTTTGTGATCACTGAGTTGGTGCAGGAGTCATTCCAGATGTGCTGATTGGCCTCTCTAGAGATCCTGACATTCATAGAATCACATCGACTTTGGCAGGTAGGATCTGACTCATTGATTTGGTTAAAGCATATGTTGAGCCGCATGGTGTCACCTTCTCTGGCCCCTTAAAGGCCTGTGATGTAACTGAAATCTAATCCTTATGGGTTGGAAGGCTTTACAATGTTGAGGATTGTTTTTTTTGTAACTCAAAAGACAACTATAATAGCAGCTTGAATGTAGTTATCTTTGAAAGTAGGTGTTATTTTTAAATATAATTAAAGAGAAACACAGCTGGCAGTTTCAAGAAAAAGGAGAATTGGTAGTAAGAGTTATTTTATTGCATCTTAAGTAGTGGAATGACATTGAATGGTTATATTCTGGAAACCCAAGCTCACAGGGTCTTTGAAGTCCAAGCTGCCCAACCACATTGATGCATTGATTCAAGAAACTCCCTTGGCCTTTCACTAAGAGAGCACTCCCTTATGCTGAGGGCTGCTTTGAAATTGGATGTGGCAGAATTATAAAGTTAAATCCAATCCTGTAAGTCAGCATACTTTGTGGATTTTCTACTGTGACTAGTTCTCAGATCTTTATCTCCAGATCTTCCACCAATCCCTTATTTCAAGCCCTAGACATCTCTTGTCCATAATATTGGGGGAAAAAATCCTAAGAGGTAGCTCTGCTTCCGATCTTATCATCCTAAATTTTTTCTTACTTACACACAGTGATTTATATAAAATACTTATCTAAGCATATCTTTTCCGTCCTTACCACCCAACAATATCTGCCCGTCATCCTTAGAATTAAAGTCAGTCTTCCCAGTAGGTATGCAAAAGAGACCTCCAGAGCTGTTCAAGTTCCTTTCTCCAGCCTCTTCATTCACCGTCTGCACCTCTACCTTGCACCTCTGTATACTTCTTCATTTAGAATAGCTCACTGGGCTGCACCATCAATTGATTTCCTACCTGTGTGCTTTGCTGCTGATTTTCCTGCTTCCCAAAACCCTTTCTATGTTTTTATCTAAATATCATTCATACCGCATAACTCCCTCATGCTCAGCTTCTTCTGAATCATTTACACAATCCTTTGGTTTGACTGAGCATGCTCAGCAACTTTAATTGGTCTTACCAATCTAATTCTCTGAAATAATTTGTGTCTATATGTGCCTGGGCTTAGTTATTAGTAGTACTTCTATATCAGAACATGAAACTTATACTTAGTAAAATTTCATTTAATATTTGCTTAGCTAAACCAATTCCTTATAATAACAACAAAAAAAGAAGTGTAACTGAAGTTTGAAATAATTCCTTCAAATGTGTTTTGAGCCATGAGCTCCAAGCAGGTCTTCTGAGTTGGTGGTGCGAATTCAAGTAATTGACCCGTCATCTGCTGCTTCCTAGGCACATTAGCCAGAAGTGGAAGTGGAGCAGCCAGGAATCCGATCTGGGATGTGGACATCACAAGCAGTAGTTTATCCATTGTGTCACAACAATTGCCCCTCTACTGAAAGTTTTATGCTCTACTAAATTACTACCTCCGATAGTGGCATCCTGAATGAGCGCCGGATTGAGTCCTGGCTGCTCCACTTCTGGTCCAGCTCCCTGCTAATGGGCTTGGAAATAAGCAGATGGCCCAAGAGCTTGGGCTCCTGCTACTGGCCTGCAAGACCCAGATAGAATTCCGGGCTCCTGACTTCATCCTGGTCCAGCCTTGGCTATTGCTGCCACTTGGGGAATGAATTAGCATATGGAAGATTCTCTCTCATTCTGTGTGTATGTGTGTGTGTGTGTGTGTGTGTGTGTGTGTAATTCCCTATCTCTGTGACTCTGCCTTTCAAATAAATAAATCTTTTGAAAACTAAATTATTTGAAATTCTGTAATAAAAGTCGAATATGAAGAGCTTAGCATGCTAAAATAATTCAGTTTATACTAACTTCATAGAATGGGACTGAAATGCAATAATAACAAAAACATAAGAGTCTGATCCCTCCCCATAAAGAAAAAGGTCAGAAGATGATACTCACAAACCTACACAAAACCAACCTCAAAAATAAGCAGTGGTTTATGGGAGAGTATTCAGGCCCTGCAGGAAAAGAGGGAGATCGAAAATGAGCCTTTCAAAAATAGATTGCAAGCTTAGCCTGAGAGACATTTCCTTTATTTTGCAAGTGCACAGCATTGGATTACTGGCACATTGACTTGTTCACTTCTGTCTACTGCATTCTCCAAGTTTTGTGCAGAGAAAAAAAGCCGAGGTTATTTTAGGACTCTAGCTAGTTAGTTTGTAGGTAATTGAGGTAATTGTACCCTATGTGAATACTTTATTCCACATCCAAATTACTATTACAATACCAAATGACTTTGGCCAGAGAATAGAATCATTTGGAAATCTATTTGATGCCTTAATTTGGTATGACATTGAACTAGTGGCAGAGAAATTCTGTCTTTCTTAAGTTTTTAGGAAATTACAATGCCAAACGCACATAAAATCACTTTAATAACCAAAGAATATTACTTGGAAAATAAAACACTATTACTCCTTCAACCTATAAAGTCTATTTTTTGTATAAATTTACAAATTGTTATTTTGTAGAAAATTATTATTTGATTCCTCTTTTAAAAGATTTATTCATTATTTGAAGGCACAGTTACAGGAGAGGGGAGGAGAGAGAGAGAGAGAATCTTCTATCCACTGAAGTCCTGAGCCAGCAGCTTCTTACAGGCCTCCCACATGTATGTAGGGGCCCAAATACCCGGACCATCTTCAATTGCTTTCCAAGGAGCATTAACAGGGTACCGGATGTTAAGTGGAGCAGCTGGGATTCAAACTGGCACCCATATGGGATGCCAGTGCTGCAGGCCAGCAGCTTAACCTGCTATGTCACAGCACTGGCTCCAAAGTCTCTTAATTCAATGAAAGAAGAGGGTAAAGCTCTATGAGCCTCAACTTCTGCATTATTAAATATACAAAAAAAAATGGGGGGATGGATCCTGCAGATGATGTCATGGAAATGTTTTTAAAGGAAGTCACATTCCTTTCAACTGATTGAAAGTACAAACTCAACTGAACCAGCAGGATTCATGGAACTTTGTATAGCATGGAGTTGGTGCTTGATAAATATATATTTTTTAAATTAAGGAATATATTAGGAAATTACCAGAATGCCAATGTCATGGGATGTGAATGCAATTAATTGAAGCATGAGTGAACTTGGAGGACACTCTCTTATTTTCCAGTAATTATTAACTACGATCCTCAATGTACTCAGAGCAGATTTAGGGAATACCAGAATAAGCATCATCCCTCAAGATATCTGCAAAATAATTGTATCTCCTTCCATAACTTCAAACCATACCTATAATCTCCAGTCTCATTCTATGTTCGCATCTCTTCCCACTCCCTTCCTTCACCTCCCAGTAAATGAAACTGGAGCATTGTAGCAATGCTGTGTTGTGGAGGATAAAATGGAGAGTTTGGAGAGCAACATATGATACCATACTAATGAGAGAGAAAAAATGATGTTTTAATGCAAAATATTGTAGGAAGAAAGGAGAAAGCAGTGATGTTCAACATTTTACAGAAGCGTCTTAACATTCAAATAAGGAGCAAAAAGAGGTGAAATTTTAAATAGTGTCAAGCTTGGGTACGCCACATTGGTTTTGTTGGTCCCAACTCTTAGCATGTCTTTCCATATTAACACATATATTTGTTTATTCGATGCTCTTCTTAAATTGCTTCTATTTTTGTATCAGATATGTTTTGAGAAGAAAATCAAGAAAGAAAAATGTGTTCCAGATACAGATTTTCTTCCTAATTCTATCACCACATGCCTTTTTCTCACCCATCTGAAAAAGCACTTAATGCTCCTAGTTGATATTTCATTAGGAAAAAATGGGCTTCATTCTTGCCAGACAAGACAGAGGTTGAAATCGATGTTTTAATTCTGCTGAATGAGAGATCCAGACAATCTTTTTCTGATCCAGCACTTTTAAAAAATATGTTCTATGGAACTTGAATGCCTCAAGATGCTAGTCTGCCCAAGAGTATCCAGTTACATGAGGTTGGGAAAGACAGCCTAGTCTGACGCTTTCTGAGAAATCACAGATAAGATGAGTAACTAGTCCAGGTTTTCCAGGATGTTTTCCAGTTTTTGTGCCGAAAAATCCCACATCCCAGGAAATATTTTAGTCCAGATAAAACCATAACAATTGATCACTTCAGTCACATATATTTTACAGGTCTTGAAATAAAGAGATGCTAAATTTTGTCGAAGCCATGTGTTTTGTTTTGTTTTTTGTTTAAAGAGCATCTCACCATTTTTCTTAAACAATGATGTCAAAACTCAAACGGCGCCGGTACCCCGGGTTCTAGTCCCAGTCCAGGTGCTGGATTCTGTCCCGGTTGCCCCTCTTCCAGCCCAGCTCTCTGCTGTGGCCCAGCAGTGCAGTGGAGGACGGCCCAAGCGCTTGGGCCCTGCACCCCTTAGGAGACCAGGAGAAGTGCCTGGCTCCTGGCTTCAGAATGGTGCACTGCACCGGCCGCGGTGGCCATTGGGGGGTGAACCAACGGAAGGAAGACCTTTCTATCTCTCTCTCTCTGTCCACTCTGCCTGTCAAAAAAAAACTCAAAGGAACTAACAATCCGTGGTATGTGCTTTGAGAAACTCTGCCCCAAGCCTACCCATTTTTGCTCTGGCCCCTGCAGGGTTATCACAGACCCCTTGCTGTTGGTCTGTTGCAGGGCAGATGTTCACTGGGGACTAATCTAGCCACTCAAACCAATTGTGTTTCCTCCTTAAACTTTTCCTAGAGTTACTTGCAGCCTCAAAGTTGAAACTTAAAGCATTTTCTAAATAGGACATATTTGTTTACTCAATTTGAAATAATTCTTTCTCAGTCTCTTTCACAGTATTGGCCTGTCTATGCCAATACTTTGCCAATTTCTACAGGCATGTAATGCATTGTAAGGAAAGGCCTTAAAAAGGACTATGTTCCAACTCCTCTTCGTTTGCTATCGTAGAATTCTGATGAGTCTTAACTGCATGTAGATATGTGTACGTGAATTTAACAAAAGAAAGCAGTGAAGAGTTCCGAGGCTGCCATATGACAAGAGAACTCTCTGGTCCCACTTGGTGGGACAGCACCTGAGGGGAAAGAGGGGACTAAGACAGGGAACGAGATGCACAGAGACAGTGCAAGCATCGTATGTGGGGAGAAAGAAAAATGCAGACTCAGAGCCGCTCAACTTTATTTTTTTACCCAAGTTAATTATTCCATCTAGGAGTACATATCGTTGTTTTCTACTGTATCCCTTCCCTGCCAAACAGTTCTCAATGGCAAAGCCCATTCCAGTGAATGCCAAAGGATAGGTCCAGTGAATCTATGCAACTGAATAGTGTTCCGTGCAATGTATTTGCTTCAAGGAAGACTTAAATGCTTCTAAATTCTAGGATATTTTTCTAACGTTTTCTACTTAGTTTTCAGCCCTAAATATGTGAAAATTTAAAAGCACTAATTTCTGACATTTCTAGCACACAGTATCTGCTGATAATGCTGAAGGAGCATTCCTTTTGACAGACTCTCTAATTTTTGTACCTCTGGGGAAAAGTCCACACAAAAGAAAAATGCAAGTTGCCTAGTATTCCCTGAGGTTATTGGGTAGGTAAATGAATAGATGGAAAAGTGCAAGAAATAGGTATTCTGCTTTCAAATTGGGCAATTATTGAAACACTGATAAAGATAGATCACTGCTAATTGAACATATGTGTGTGTGTTTGTGTGTGTAGTGTGTATACATATATATTTATATATATCACTAAAGTTTTGACAGTTTATCTTCTCCTTTAATTGTTAAGTCCATACTAACCCACTAAAGCCTAATTTATGAAGACTAATTTATCTCATCTTTTATTAAAACACTTTAGGAATACTTACTTAGATGTTTATATTCTGTGTATATATTCTGTGTGTTTGGTATTTTATAGCCTTATATACTAGCTCTAAGTCTTTTAAGAAAGACCTGTCATCTCCAATTTTCTAATGAGAAAATAAGATTCACAAAGAAATTTTTTGTTCAATATCATGCATCATTAGGAAAAAAGTCAGCATTTATACCCAGAATCTTAGTGCTCCAAAGTTTCCCATTTCTTTGCTGTTTCATGTGTAGTCTGTCATATATTTAAAAGGCAAACATTTAAGGCAAAAAAGTATAATCAGTCATATGAAAATCATATTCATTATTTATTAATTTTATTAAATATGAAGTGTTGCTGTTAAGTAGAAAATTTGCTTCTAGTCATTAAAGTATTCATGCTGTTTTTTTGTGTGATGTGACTTTGGCATACCAGTTGCCTATATGCAAGAGTATCTCTCTCTTTTTGTTTCTCTCTCTGTTGCACACACACACACACACACACAAATTTTTATTCAGAGAATTCACTCTGCTAATATTTATTGATAATGTAGCAGTTATTATTGTGTTATCCTTTATACTTTCTGTGTATTGATTACATTGCATTCTATTATTATATTTTGTGCCTACAATGTTTTAAGTGCTAGAGATGCAGCAAAATAACTGTTCACATGAAGCTTAATTCCAAAGGGAAAAGAAAGACACAAAACCAGCAAATAAATAAGCAAGAACATTTCAGAAGGATGATTGCTTTTTAAGGAAGTAAAACCTAGTGATGTAACACGAAATGACTGGATTTTATAAGAAAAGTGAGCCTGTTACTGGAGTCATAATTATAAGGAGGATCAGGTAGGCACAGGTCCAGAGGCAGGGCATCAGCACAAAGGGAAGAGCTCATCCCAGGTCATAAGGGAGAGAGAGCTGTAGTGAAATCCAAAGGCAGAGAGAAGATCCGTGCAGCCTGAGCATAGTGATTGAGCCAGAAGATGGTAGAAGGAGCGTGGAGAAACAGTAAAGCATTGGGGAGGGCAGGGATATAGTCTGGTTTATATTTTCTAGACTGCTCTGGCATCTGTTGGAGAATGAATTCTAAACGGGGCCAGAGCAGAAGCAAAGAAACCAATAAAAAGGATTATTGTAGTGGAGCAGTGAAGAATGGTCCTGGCCTGACTAGGGTAGCAGCAACAAAAATGGTGAGAAGGTGGCATGCTACTGGTGGCCCCCATCTCCTCAAATGATTTCCTTGCCCTATCTATATTGAGATTGGGGTTAAGAAAATGTTGCAGTCCAGGGAAAAAAGGATAACAATGCTATCTTCCCATTTTACACTCCCCAAATTCCCCATACACATTCATCAAAAATGAATACATAGGTTTCCTTTTAAGACATAAAAATTTGTCATAAAGGGATCATTAAAAAAACAAAGTCCATGCATTGCTCCTATTACATTCATCTAGGGTAATTTTTTCAGACTTTCAAGAGGGAAACAGGATTTTCAACTGCTGGCTTTTCAATAAAGTCTGCTATATTGATGTCTGTCTCAAACAACATTTAGGTTTATTCAATTAAGCATCACCACTGGCATAGCAGTAAAAGGTAAAATATAAAAATAGTGCTATAATTTAGCCTTTAAATGGCTTTACATATTTATATTCTGTGTAGGATATGTAACAGATTGTGATAACAGAATCAGATATAATCAAATTGCAGCCTTACAAATATAGCAAGTATCATGAAACAGCTCCCTTCTGCTGATTCAGAGAGGGAGTTCCATTTCTTTCATTATATATTTTCCACAATAGCTTACACTAGCATCACCTTTGTAGCATTTCTCCTGTTTTTTTTTCGGTGTAAATGTCCCCACAATAACACTTTACATGTATTTGCCATTGATTCTCTCACATTGTTTTTTCTGCTCTGTAGACAACCTATTCGAATGATCTGAAATATAAAACTTATGCCTTCCACCTTCAGATTCCCAGTTCACCTCGCAGTATAGAAGTCACTCCTAGGCACAGAAAAAAACCAGTGCCTTCTGTTAGGCTTTGCTCAGCCTCAGGGGTGCTACTGAATTTATTCTATAAAGCCTATAGCTTTTCAAATGTGCTTTGTTTGTGTGTTGGGGGTGGGGGGGGGGTGAGAGGAATGATCCATTATCACTATAGAAGCATCACTGCAATTAGACTGTGTTTGCTGTTCGGTCTCAATGCAAAGGCGAATTCAAGGCCAGCCTGAGAGGGACAGTCATTTAAGTCACTCTGCCCATCTAACCTTAGTGTGGACTTAAGGTACTATCAAGTTTGTGTAAAAATGCCTTTTGCACTTTTTTCAGATATCATTTTAGAATGAAAAGAATTTTTATGTTTTGTTTTGGGTTGCTTACTTTTAAAATTTGTTTAGTTTATCCTCCTCTTTCATAATGAACTGCTATTCTTTTTTACCCTTCTACTCCCAGAAATTGTCCTTTACTGGATTCATGAAATGGGAAGAGTATTGTACCAGCAGGGGGAGCTCATATCATGCCTATTTTTTTGGGTTGGAGAAAAGTTAATTTGTAGGTTTGTGTAGTTAAGGGTGGAACTATTTTACCTCTAAGCCAACAAAGATTATGAATCAGAATAAAAGTTATTTTCTCCAGCTGGAAAGTTAACATTTTCTGAATTTGTAAATCTCAAATACACTAAAAGTTTAAGTGGTTTTATTTCATGAATCTACATGCTTGCTTGAAGTTCACAGCTGAAATGTGGAGGATTTGAAACACAGTAAGAATTCTTTCTTTACATGCATTAGGAAATAATTTTTATCTATAGATAACAGATGTGGCACCTGGTTTTAAGGATTTTTGCATTCATGTTTTAAGATTGCAGGTCAATATAAACATGGCAGATGGAGATGTGAGTGACAGTGGACATAGAATTAAATTTTTATTCTCAAAAATGTCTCTTAAATATGGTTTTTTTGACTCATTTGTCTTTCTCACTAATCATCATCAAGAGTGGCCCCAAAGACCCTATGATCATAAGGAGCTAACTTTTACCAAACTCAGTGTAGAATCACAGCCAGGAGTATCTTTCTGCTACTTGCTTTTTCAAGGTTGTTACCACTCTTCTGGGTGGTGTCACTGCACTTCAGAATACTGTCAGGGATCTAGAATGTCCAATCTGTGGAGGGTGCCATTGAGTACCTCATTGTGTTGAATGTACTTTTCTACTCTCCCAGCATTTGATGAGTTCACAGGAAATGTAAAAGGAGCAGTCTCCTCTTTGCTCATTGCTTGCACTTTATCAAGCACCCATTTGATGTCAGACACTGAATGAGTGACCAAAAATTAAAAAATGAAAGGTGAACAAGACTTATCTCAGCTGTAACAAGTGCATGGTTTAGGCAATCCACCATTCAGTGTGTTGGGACGGGGATGGCTCCAAAGCTTGTTGTCTCCAAACTGGTCCACATGTTTGATTTACAAATCATTCCTGACTCAAGACAGCTGACCAGTTGCTTACCTGCTATATAACAGAGTTGAAATTCTTTGAGTTTGAAAGTGCATGATATTTGTAACTGCATTCGGATATTACTTAAGAAATAAGTTAGGTCATGTGATATCCATCCAAATTAATGTGCCGTTTCATGGACTGAATCTTTTTGGAACACTGGTGCAGAAGAGGGAGGAAGGGAGAGTTAGAGTGTAAGGTGATGTGGGAAGAGGAGAATGGAAGATGGTAAACTATCCCCAGGCATTTATTCTGTTTCCTTGGGGTGAGCTGCACAATTGCCTAGCAATTTTCTAGCAATAACATAGCTGTCCTGTGAGTGATAAACCTTAGCATTACGGAGTGATAACCGTAGACTAGAATCTCAGATTTAAATATTTTGATGGTTCCCAGAAGGCGAAGCTCTTTTCTCCTCTGTGCTCAATATAGACTTTCATTTCTGTCAGTGTTGATACTGCCCATGCTGTAGTCCGTAACTACCGTGGCATCATAGCTGCTGTGTAGGCCTTTCCATCTTCTTCTTGCCTTTCTCCATGCATCTTGGATAAGCAAAGAGGCTGCTCTGTCAGCATTGCCGTCCTGCAGACACAGCCTGGCATTAGCTGCGGTGGAACACATGTGGCTGCAATGCCAGGGCCCCTTGCCTTGCACAGTCTCCTTCTAGGCCATGTACAAAACTGTACGTTTGTAAGGTTATTAAAAAAAAAAAAAAAAAAAAAAAAAAAAAAAAAAAAAACAAAGGACCATTAAATTCTATAAGCTCAGGTTCCACAGAAATTTAGATCCGTCTCTTCCCATGAATTTTAGTATTCAGGTCATTGGCTCACTTTCCAATTGCTTTGTTAATTTTGTTGTTGCTGTTGTTGTTTTCTGGTTCTGTGGGTAAATTTTTACAGTGCTGGTTGGTTTTTTTATAAATGTTTTTAATAAATTTTTTTCCTCCCAGGCAACTTCTTATTCCAGAGTTGTGCTAGAAGCCAGGTTTTCTAATAGAACTTAATGGATTTTTCAACAATTCTTACAAAGTATGGTATCTTAAGCCTCTATTACAGTACTAGATATTATAATGCAGATATTACAAGATATATGCATCCAAATATGCAGAATCGAGCTAAACAAAACAGTGGTAAATAAGCTTCACCCAACAACTCATATTTCAGGATCAACAATGACTTTGAAACCAAGGGCTTTGTGGAATCTCTTGGGAACTCTCTCAGTTCCACTGGCCTTGATCTGCGCTCCCTGAATATATACTTATTCTACCTCACAAGTCTAAGGCTCTCAGAACCTTGGAAGGCAGGTCAAACAAGATGCCCTTTTTCCAAGCAGTGATATAGCAAGGAAAAACATCCCCTGAATACTAGGCCTCTTGCAGCCAAAAAGTGTATCGGATTGCCCTATTCCTACTCCTAAGTCCTAATCTCAAATAAAACGGAAGTTCAAGTCCTTGGTTCAGACTTTCAGTCTCCAAAAACTGATTTGGCAAATTACTTTCAGTCATTCATTCATCATTTTATATATCAGACTCTTATTTAGGTTCTCAAGAAATTGAAGTCAACAAAGCAGATGATAATCATGTTAACAGGGCAGTGGTGGTCAGTGCAGCAGGGCAGTGAGGTGGGCAATAACTGTTTACTGAGATACACACACAAACTTTCAGTCGCAAGCATTGAGGGTAGAACTTGGTTAAAGGATTGCCATGATAGTTCTTTGTGTTCAAAGGTTTATTAGATGTTGGGTCCATCAGAGGTTGAGCTATACAACGACAGTAAAATGAATATGAAAGTATTAAAAATTAAGATTTATGATATTCTTTTGGATGTCATAATAGTAGCAAAACTAACACATTCAGTTCCCAGAATCATAGCTTTATCATAAAGATGAGTCATGTTGAACTAAAAGGACCATATTTTTAATGAACCAATCTGGTTACTGTAGCTCATCTATACTTAGCAGCAGACCACCTGGGGAACAGGAGACAGTCTATTTCTCAAATGAAAAATTACTCCCTGACGCTATCTTTCTGTCTTGATTCCCCTCTCAACACTGTCCACTCTGTTTCTTCCTGTAATCTGCACTCTGGCCTTAAAGATTTCCCTTAACTACAAATAGTAGCACAGAATTATCTTCATTTTTGTGGCTATAATTCCCCATTTAGCATTTAAAATAAAAAGAACCAACAAGTATGTATTATGTATTAACTATGTTTGTAGTGTTGTTGGGTTAGAAAAGAATCTTTATAAACTAAGCTCTTTTCCATGTGGAGGAAAGTGTAAGTGAAAAACACATATATAGAGAGCTGTCACACCAAAAGGTGCATTGTATAGTCAGTCAGAAAGCAATGATTGAGCACATAGCAGCAGTCACTAGGAAGAACCTCAGAAAGGATGTAGGACATGGTTCAGTATTAAAGGATCCTTCAGCTTTTTGAATAATTTGGCATTTTTATCATCTTGCAACCTGTTTTATTTTGAGATTTACCAACTAAAGATTTCCTATGGACAAAAGAATGGTGCACACATATTTTTCAAAGGGTCATCCTATCAGACGTTGTTGTTTTTCTAGTTTTAGGAGAGGATTCATATCTTGCATGCTTACTTTCGAGTCTCCCACTGGTTCTAGAGGTACTAAAGTGTGGATTAATAAACTTGAGTGTCAGGAAAGTACAGTAGAGATGAAAAGATGTCAATATTTAGAAGTAGAATTTGAATATATTATCTTCCACTGAGAATCATATATTATTTTTAAAATATGTTAATAAATACTACATCTGCCAAGTAATGTATAATATTGATGGCTAAAGTGCATGAAAAGTATCAAATATGTCTAGGTTTTACATAAAAATAATAAATGTATGTTTATAAAACTTCTTGATGGAGCAATATTTTGGAGATGTAATCTCAAAACATATATTCAAATAAGAATTGGCCCTCAAATGAATCCTTCATGGGACTATCATCACAGTTGGCCAATAAGGCTATCATTTGATTGAATTTTTGGAAAAATATTTACTTGAGAGAGAAACAGAAAAAAAGATAGAGAACTGATTCCCCCAACCCAGCTGCAGCTGGCCATAGAAGTCAAGAGCCAGGACTGACTCCTGTTTCCCACAAGGATAACAGGGGCCCCCGACTATTGTCTCTGCGTCTGCATTAGCAGGAAGTCAGGAGCCAAGCCTAGCACTCTGAGAGCAGGACGTGGGCGTCTTCACTGAGTCTTAACCTCTAGGCCACAGCCCACTCCCAATTCAAAAGGTTTTTAAGTCTGTGTTTCAGTATCTCTTAGAGACAGTGTACAACTGCACTTTGTTGTGAACTTCACCTTTAAACAAAAACAACATTTCCTGTTTGCTCATCTTCTTCATTCATTCATAAAACAATCATTTGCCTGACATGCCTCCTCTCAGTGTGCCAGCACTGTGCAGGGAAGACAGAGATCAACTGGACGTGGACTCTGTCTGAGGCACTTAACACTGCTGCAAGAAAACACGTAAGAGATTGGCAAATGAATGCAAAGGGAAAGTCCATTTGAGACAGACAAAATATCCTGTGAAGACACAGAGGCACAGAGCGGCACAGCATTTTCAGGGAACAACAGATGGTTTGGCATGACTCTAATGTGAAATCAAGTAGAGGAAGACTGCAGATGACACCGAAAAAAGTTATCTTAAGCCAGACAATGAGGGAATTTTCTAGCATTTTAAAATGCTTCCTATTATCAAAGATTCCATCTTTCTGTTTTGCCCGTCTGAAAGAAAGTTCTAGTGGACTGTTTAGGTACACTTAGCCTAATATCATGGGGTTGGAACAAGAGGAAAACATGACATAAACAATACATGTTGTCAAAATCATGTGTACTTGTTGTAAGTTAATTATTTCCCCTTTCAATCAAATTAATCAAAAATCCAGAGTATCGGAACTTACTTTTTGTATGTTTCTTTTCATTATTTCAATACTAAATACATTGTTTAATTTATATGATGATTTAAGAAATACGCATTTCTCTCCCTCATTTTATGGACAGAATAACTGAGACAGAAAGAAAAAAAAAATGTTGCCCAAGACCTCCAGGTCACTAAGTGACAAAATCAAGCTTCAAAAATAGACTTGCCTGACACCAAAGATAGTGTCTTACACCGTGTGGTCAGGTTCCCTTAGTTTAGCTTTGTGTGTGTCATATTTGAGTTTGAACACCTGTTTTGGAGAAGTTTCAATTCCCACATGAACTCTCCCAAGAGTCAAGTAGGAAAAATTGATGTAGATTTCTCCAAATCATGCCACTCATAGTAATAGTCTGGTGATCGTCAAGGAAAGAATTCCCTAGCAATCTTATCTGCAGCCTCCTATAGAAACTGCAGTTTGGTCCATTAATCCTCAAGTGGGGTTAAAGGCAAAATGGGAATATTATAAAATTCCTGGTGAGACAAGGCTCTCACGTGTGACCTTGGGACAATAAGAACTTCTCTAAACCTCATTTTTTCCTCTTGAATATTGAACAGGTTGGACTGACAGTTCCAGCTACCCTCTGCATGGTTTCAGGATTCCATATACTCTCCAGATGAAGGACAGTTAATTCTATCTATGGACACAGTATAGGGCTTAGAGGTGAGAGAATACTTTGAGTTATGCCAAATTCAGAGTCAGATTTGAGAACTGCAATTTTTTTTCTTAACTATCTATATATTTATTTATTATTTTTTAACTTTTATTTATTAAATATAAATTTCCAAAGTACAACTTTTTCCCCCCACAACCTCCCTCCCACCCGCAACCATCCCATCTCCCGCTTTCTCTCCCATCGCATTCACGTCAAGATTCATTTTCAATTCTCTTTATATACAGAAGATCAATTTAGTATATACTAAGTAAAGATTTCAACAGTTTGCACCCACACAGAACCACAAAGTGTAAAGTACTGTTTGAGTACTAGTTTTACCATTAATTCTCATAGTACAACACATTAAGGACAGAGATCCTACATGGGGAATAAGTGCACAGGGACTCCTGTTGTTGGTTTAACAATTGACACTCTTGTTTATGGCGTCAGTAATCACTCAAGGCTCTTCTCATCAGTTGCCAAGGCTATGGAAGCCTCTTGAGTTTGCCAACTCCGATCTTATTTAGACAAGGTCATAGTCAAAGTGGAAGTTCTCTTCTCCCTTCAGAGAAAGGTGCCTCCTTCTGTGATGGCCCGGAGAACTGCAATTTTGTGTTTATTTTTAAGAACTGGCATGGCCTGCATACTTCTGGCATATGTAGGATTTCTTACCTGTGATATACTTAGTTTATAAACAGAAACTTGTTCCTTAAAAACAAGACTCCAATGTGTCTGATTCTAAAACCAACAGAAGCAAACTCATAAGGAGTACTTCACAGCCACACGGCGGAGCGGCTGTATACGGACGGCAGTGGGACGTGGGCCTTCAGGGTCAGACTCTGAGTTCTGATCCTGGCTCCACTGACTACCAGCTGTGGAACTTCTTCCTCCTGGAGTTGTTCTGAATATTAAATGGGTTAATGTATGCACCACACCTAGAACCATGTCTAGTACACATGGGCACTCAGGAATACCACCTGTTCTTAGCAGTTCGGAACAAAGGCCATCGATTTGGATTAAAGAAGCTAAAGAATTAATGAAAAAAACATTTAAGGAAAGCTCAGGAAAGCTTTTTCTTTTCCAGAACTTCACCTAGTCCCAACCTGAGTACCCAACTCATAGTTGGTGTCCAATACGTATTTGTTCAGTGTACTGGTGAGGAGTCAATGATGTGGGGCAGGCATTTGGCCTGAGACGTCCGTGGCCCATATGGGAGTGCCTAGTGACACCTGGCTCAACTCCTGACTCTAACTTCCTGTGGCTCTAGGACTCTGGAGGCAGCAGGGATGGTTCTAGTTGTTCAGTTCCTGCCACCTCCACAGGGGATCTGGACTGAATTCCTGGCTCCTGGCTTCAGTCTGGGCACAGGACCATGGTGAGCATTTGGGGAGTGAAGCAGTAGATGGGAGAGATGGGAGGATTGTTTCTCTTTCTCTTTCTTCTCTCTTCTCTCTCCTCTCCCCTATCACTCTCTCTCTTTATCTCTATAATTAATTAATTAAAAAGACAGGTCTACTGCAATAGGAGGTATGTAAGAAGTTCCTATCTAGGGTAAAAGTCCTTTAGTTTTTTTTTAAAACAAAGAGTTAATGATGTTGAAGGTTCTATCATCCTGTTTTTTACAAACATTTTTCTGTATTTTAATGTTTCCTATGCTCAACAGCGTTAACCCATATGCTATAAATCACATAACATGAGTAACAACTTTGGTCTCTAAACTCCTGTTCCAGTTCTGTTGTATTTTAAGCAGAAATATCTCAAAGTCTTAGATAATTTCTTAGAAAAACAAGTGCTCTGCCTTATTTTTTTCCTGCCAAGTGCAAAATTCAGACCTCTACTTATTTGGACATGCCATGGGTCTTGGCAGTTCTCTTTGTTATAGCAATAGCTGTATTGATCCAGCTGTTGCAGTTGCTACTCGAGCAGCTGCTGGGTAGTGTTGCCAACTGCCCTGGATAGTTTTAAAGTTTTTTCAGAGAAAAACATCCAGAAATCTCAGAAATACTGATACTCCTCCCTTCTCCAATTATAAGTTTTGACCCAGAACTCTAAATTCCAAATTCAGCAACTCCACCCTTCTGGATGCAAATTAATGTCTATCTTAAAAAGTCTGAGTGGATAAAAATCTCACATTCATTCTTAGCTTTATAAATGATTCAGAATTACAGTCACATAGGCCAAATATTAGTAAGGATTCCAAAATCTTTATCAGCTTTTGCTACAAAAACAATGATTTCTCCTCTCTACCCTCCTCACAGAGACACTATTGTCAAGTCACTGATGATAAGCCAGAGTGACAAGACAACCACTTTAGTTAATGAAACTAAATTATCCATTGCAATGGGCTCTCAGTCAAAATCATACTGATATGTTAAGTGCCTTCTTGCTTTATACTACTCTAAATATTTTATTGTTGTCTAAATGATTTTGTTGGAAATAGAAGCTTGGAAAACAAAAAAAAAAGCATATTGCACTACACAAAAACCTGATGATTGTCACCCTGAAATACATGGGTCAATGAGAAGAAAATGCACTTTTTTTTTTTAGACAGAAAGAAATAAGATCCCAGGAAGGGTATGGAAATTTGGCATCAAGTTCTCACAGCCTTTGTAAAAAGAGACAAAAAACCATGTAGAGCTTTTCTGGCCAAGATGCAGTGTTACAGAAATCTGGCAGGGTTGAGACAGAGTGGAGATCAAAGACAAGAAGGGGGGAGATGAGGAGGCCTTGGAAATCAACTGCATGAAGATGGTGGCTGCAATTTCCCCAGATTCGTGAGAGCATTCATGTGTCTCACTTCCACTGTTGAGCTTGAATCCAAGCAGGAACACCCTCTTGGAGATCACCTCATCAGTCTGCAGATAAAATAGAGAAAAGAGAAAACAGAGAAAAGAACTTAACCACCATAAGCAATCTGAAGCACTTAGAAATAAATAGCATGGGTGATTCAAAAGCGATACTACTCTATTTGTTGCTTCCAAATAAATGAAATGAATGACAGAATAATGAATGGAGTTCTGTCTGTGGTCCTCATGAGAGCCACAGGCATTAAGACAGTTTGTAAATAGAAACTCCCCACTATTCTTGATCTCTGAAATTTGGGGAATGAATACCAGGCTTGTCTAAGTCAGCAATTTAGATGCACATCTTCAACAGTGAGCAACGGATGTTGTGGTTAAAATGGCCCTTAGGCTACTCCCTTCTCATCTGGGAGTGCACAGTGTGGGTGCCAGTATCGCTTTGAATTCCGGATTCCTGCTAATGGAGGCAGCAGATGATGGCTCAAGTGGTCGGGTTCTTGCCATTGTGTATGAGACCAGGATTAAATTCTGGGTTCCTGACTTCAGCCTAGCCCAACCCTAGCAGTGGTAGGCATTTGACAAGTGAACCCAAAGATGGACGATCTCTCTCAATCTGTTTCTGTCTTACTGCCTTTGGAATAAATAAAATAAACAACAAATTAAAATAACAAATTAGCATGCTTTTTGTACTAATGTAGAAAGTAAAGTGCTCATGCTACCATTATGTCCTCGCTCAAGCCATACTTTCCCCAGAATGATCTCCCTCATATACAAAGCTCTATAAACAATCCACTATCAACTAGAGATAATTGCACACATGCTACTTGTTGTGGTCACTTTCTCTCCCCCCCACACACGCACATGCACACACACACACCACATCACATCATTTCTGGGTGAGGAAAGTCACAAGCTTTCATTCTAAATACTGAAGTGCAACACTGCCATGTTAGGTCCCTTTCCTTTATCCTCAAACCCTTCTAAAGAAAGGAACCACTGGAAGCACAGAGAAGATATTCTCCATTTTCCAAAGCAACCATGTCTCTCTCTAATCAAAATCTGGTTAGTGGAATTAGCATTGCATTTAGTATCTTTTGCCTTCAAATTTAACATGCAAGCAAAGTTTTTGCATTTACCCCTCCCATATACAGTGTAAGAATATAAATTGATTCTGATAAAATTGTATCTCAAAATGAAAAAGCTATTTTATGTTTATTTACTGATTGAATCTGTGCCAGCAGTTCTGTTGCTTTTCCAAGTAAGCATCAGCCATCTCATGCATATTTGAGTAGCATCAGCACTTTCGCCCCATTCGAGTCTACAGTATTCCAAGCATTAGAATGTATTTCAGCATCTGTGGCAGATCAGCATCTTTCCAAACAAAAAATAAACGTTATAGACGGCCTATGGTATGCAGTTTTCATACCACAAGTGTTGATTTCTCCCCCAGGAAATAAAAGAATGGTTAAATCAACAGATATTAACCGTCGTGAGTTATGTCTGAGTGTCGATTTTAAGTAGGCTAATTAGACTTTCTTAAGGTTGGCAAAATACATGATGGTCAGCCTGCTCAATAATTGCTCATCTGTCATGGACAGGGTAAAACTGACCCTAGTGCCTGATCATTGGCCTACATCAGTGAGCACACAGAAGTAGTGATGCATTGACAAATAGGCCTCAAAGTGGTTATTAATTAACAAATTTGGAAATATGAAATGAGTAAATTTTTATGAGAAAATGCAATGAGAATTTGGATGTAAAACAATCTATGAAAATGGTCCTAAGTCAGTAATTTTTAAAAAACAGTACCATGATTCAGTTATCCTGGCTGTATAAAATGCATTAAAATGATTAATGAAAACTAGCATTAAAAAGTGTATGAATCTTTAATTTTGGTTAGACTCTACCTTTTCCTCATATCAGAAATAATTTCTTCTACAAAGGTCTTTGTAAAGGTTAATTAGCAATTAAACCAATGCTTAGACTATGACAATATCTAATAGTAACTAAAATGTTTAAAGATAGGATTCTTACTGACCATGGAAGAATTTTCTTAAATTTAGCATTTCCAATCAAGTTAAATTAGATGCCAGATTAATATATTTGTGTATGAGATTCTAAATTTTAGGATTGTAAGGGAGATTGACATATGACCAGTTCATCTTTAAGTACATGCTCCTCAATCCACCAGAATAGGATTTTGATGAGCTATACTTGACACACAATTGTCATTGGTTGTAATAATAGATAGAAAACAGTTTTTAGCATGTATCATTTTTTATATTAGTGGCCTGTGTTTTTTCATCACAGTTCTTTTATACATATGAGGCAAATAGAATTATTAGTTGAAATAAACCAGACATCATTAATGGATCAAATGATTACAAGTTGATTAAATAATTTCCCTTTATCTAAGCTATAATGTATGCTCACTTTTATTAAAATAGAAAAATGATGGCTATCCAGGCACCCTACTAGGCTTCGATAGCCATTATGTTTTACAACCTTTAAACACCAATGAATAAGAAGTTTTACAATTAATAAGTGTAATTCTGCTCCCTGGAAACCACTCATGACTTTTCCTGTAACATTAAATCCTTTTCACATGACACTATTTTACTATATGATGTCTTGGTCTCTCTGTTGTCTCTCTACTTTGTATGAGGCTAGAAATATTTACAACAATGTCAAATATAAAACAACCTAGAAGGAAACCTCTAATTTGGCGCCTACTTTGGTCCTTTGAAAATTGTCAAGATATGGAAGTGAAGAGAATCCATGACTGACTGTCTTATCTGGATGCAGTACACGTACTTAGTATTTAGAATACAATATTCAGCTCTTTGCTGTCTCTCAATCCAGTGTTGTCGTGAGCTGGACAGTATGGATTACTGAGTTATGCATGAGATAAAAAATTGGCAGCCATCCTAGTGCACTCAATTATTGATTATGCATGAATGCCTTATTCTCCTGAGGATAACACATATGTCTCCAGATTACCACTCTCCTATTGCTATTGCGGGACCTCCAGGCCCCTTTCTCTGAACATCTTCCCCAACCACTCTAGAATCCCCAAGGACTTGACTCATAAGGTTACAGAACAATTACCCGTAGTCAGTGTGGAACATCTACAATTGTTCCTTTTCTTGGCCCAACTCTTACTCAGGAAGCCAGAGGCATATCTGCTAGTGATGCAGCTTTGACCCATCAATGATGTCCCCTCTATGCTCTCCAAAGATCAAGCTATTTACATACCTCATCACTGAGAACCTCCTACAGAGAATATTTTCTTTCCCACAACGGCTTCCAAGGGGTGGCACTTTCAAATGTCAGAGAAGTGTTCATACAAGAACAATTTACGTTTGGAGTTTCTGTTTACACCTCTAGGCTAAAGAACTAAACTTGTAAATGTACCTCCACACTCCAACCATTACTTCCCTGATATTCACTGGTTATAAAAACGATCAATTCATAGTTCCCAATTTTTCCTTAGATTTCCTTAATTTAATTATTTCTAGTGGAGAGAAACTCTGCAGAAATAATGGCTATGATGCATCCTACCTTATACTCAACTTTCTAAGGAGAATGAAAATGCAATTTGACATGTTCAGTTCAGCCTTTTCTCTGAGAGTATAGAATAATGTGAAAGATATCTATCTGAAGACAAAGGAGAGGCTGGGAGGTGAATTGTGCTGGTCAGGAGAGTCTTGTCCTAACTCTCCACTTGATCCTGAGGAGGTTTTGTCAGGAAAGAAATATCCTCCACTTAGACCTCTGAGTATGTGCTCAGAGAACACTTTGGACATCTTGAGTATTAGACACTTTAGGAGAAGTGACACAAACCTGAAGAGAACTGAGAATTGAACAAAGAATTTAGGATGTAGTGCAAGGGCCAGATAGACCTGTTTTGTGAATTGCTGTGGAGGAACTGTGCGCTATGGGATATATGAGCAACACCTTGCCAATCGTGACTTTAGTTTCAATGCCTGAAATTTGTTTCCTAAATATGTTAAACAGCCTTCAGTTGAGCAATGCTAGACTGAGCAGGTGAATGTTTTTCCAAGAGACTGAATCAAGTTTTATTTAAAAAAAAAAAAGATTTATTTATTTATTTATTTGAAAGTCAGAGTTACATACAGAGAGATGGAGAGGCAGAGAGATAGAGAGAGAGAGGTCCCCCATCGACTGGTTTTCTCCCCAGTTGGCCGAATTGGTGGAGCTGTGCAGATCTGAGGCCAGGAGCCAGGAGCTTCTTCCTGGTTTCCCACATGGGTGTAGGAGCCCAAAGACCTAGGCCATCCTCAATTGCTTTCCCAGGCCACAGCAGAGAGATAGATCAGAAGTGAAGCATCCGGGACTCGAACCGGTGTCCATATGGGATGCCAGCACTGCAGGCGATAGCTTTACCCACAATGCCATAGCGCTGGTCCACCCCTGGATCAAGTTTATAAACAAATAAACTGTGAAATTTCTACACTGGTCCATAATGTCAGGGGCATGGCAGAAAATTGATTCCTCCAAGTTTCTATTTAGTCTTCAGACAACAGAGGCATATTGTCAATAACAACAAACCTCTGTGTCACTATCTTTTTATCTACATATCTGTGTATGTATTAAATATATACTACAGTAACTTTGTCACCACTGAAATACAGATTTTTAAAAATCAAAAAAGTGTTTTATTTATTCACTTGCTCACTCATTTTAATTATTTTTGCAATCATATGTAGGTGAGCCAGATATGTCTCAAAATTATAAATGGAATTTTTAAATATTTTATAAAGAATGTATGGCAACAAGACATTCATTTTCTCAGCTGGCTTGTCTTTTAGTTCAGTGAGTGCTATGTAGAAATTGAATTTAGAAAAGACACCAAAATGTTAAGTTATTAAAGTGGAAAGTTAACCATGCAGTTACAGAATATAACTTTCATTCAATCATGTGTCTCACAATGGTGAGTCAGCACCTTCCCCAAGAAAATATATGAAAGAATATTAATAGTAACTACATTTACCTCTTTTGACACTCTTCCCTTTTGGAGTGTGTAAGACCAACACATTTCACCACAGTTGATAGTGTCACTGTTACTATCAGTATCACAAGCACTAATTTAGAGTCCAATTTCATGGTGCAAATGTGAAAGAAATTCAGCAACTAAACTCAAACTCTGATCTTCATGTATAAAGCAGTTTTTAGATTAAACATGTTTCTAATATTTTCCTCTCATCTCCTAAATTCAAAACTCTGCAACTTCGACTGCTTGAAAATCCTCCCAAAGAATCTTTAGTAACACTCTTTTTCCATATAGAAAAAGACCCACATGAATTTGAAGGAAGAACAAGTGCAATTCAGTTCCTTCTTCCACTCCCCTTACTGTGCTCTCTGTCATTCTTGTATACACACCTACTCATACATATTTCTGGAGGTAAAAGAGCACTACTTGGCTTTTGTGAAAATTGCGAAAGAAAAACTGTTGATGTAGAACAGAACTAGCAAGTGCTTCTAAGTGTGTGCTGCATGTCTTTCTGAGGAGCACAGCGTCCTTCCTCTTGGATTCCTTGCACAAACCCGTGGACCTCCCAAGCTATTGAAAGCTACTAGACATTGTGTGAAATTTGAAGGCAAAATTAAAGGCCTAAAAACTAGAGTCACTGAGTTATTGGTAGGTTATGATTGAGGAAAATATAAGCCATTCTCCTGTTCTTTTTCTCCTTTCTTGGGGCTATTCTTGTCATTCTAAAAAAGCTGGACCTGCTGTTGAGTCTTAGGGACTTCTGGGAAGCAAAAGATCATCTAAAAATACATTTGTTTAACATATTTTAAAAAGCCATCCACTCTAGAATTTGTCTTCTTTTGAGGTAATCTTTTACACGAAGCTGCTATAATTTGCCTTTCAGCAGTAACAACTAGTTATGCCAAAAATGGATCATAAATAAAGTCTAGACAAATGCAGTGTTTTTATTCCAGAGACGTCCAGCAGATGCTTTGTGTAACCTGTACTCCCTTGGCCAGATGAATTTTGCTTCGTGTTTGTACTTTGCATTGCTTGGAAACAAAACATAGTTTAAATGTGTCCTTTGTCCACTTGGGTTTCTATAGGTCAACTCACTATAGCATTCTTCATGTTAACAGAGAGAATTGTCTTTTTAAAGACCTGTTTCCTAGTCAATGACTTATCAAAAAATCTTCATATAGGCAAAGAGATCACAGACAAAGTAATAAGTACTCCAGAGATGTTCTTCCATTGTCAAAATTTTGTAATGTGTCAAGTGTGGGAAGAAGCACAAGGCAAGGGAATGCAGAGCTAGGGGAACAGAAATCTCAAATTTGTCCATAGACTGTCAATCAAGTGTGTAATTATAATTTCTGATAATCACATCTTCTATTTCTGCAATATTCATATTACATAGATACCTTTCAGATCCAGTGCTTTCTCTCTAGAATGTGTCTTATATTTGCACCAAACTAAGGCCTTTTTACTTTTTACTTATTGAACTGTTTATTTGATGGAGTATCAAGCCTCTGACTAGAATATAAATTGAAAATATGTCATCTCAAAAAGAAGGAAGGAAGGAAGGAAGGAAGGAAGGAAGGAAGGAAGGAAGGAAGGAAGGAAGGAAGGAAAAGAAAGAAAGAAAGAAAGAAAGAGAGAGAGAGAGAGAGAGAGAGAGAGGGAGGGAGGGGAGGGGAGGGGAAGGAGGGAAGGGGAGGAGGAGGAAGGAAGGATGGAGGAAGAAAATCTCATTATATTTTTAGAATTGTGTCTATGAACTATGTTGAATCTGTTCTTTTTAATTTCACATTAACATGAAATAATAAAGTAACAATAAAGAATGACTGTTTTTCCAAATGGAATAATAACAGAATCTTAAAGATCAAGCTTTTGCTTTTGGGGTAAACCAAGATACCTGCTGATGAAAAGAGCAGGGAGTTAGTAGTGGAGCTTGTCCTTGAAATACAGGCCAAACTGATACTCCGTGCAACCTAAATGTGAGCATTAGCTGCAGTGATTGTGGGAAACATGATTGAGCTTGCTACTCTTTACGAGCAATTCTGCTAAGCTCTGTAGACAGACTTTCCTTAATTGAAGAACAGGCATTGCCGATGAATTTTTATGAGTTTATTCATTCTAGAATTTTTCATTGTAATGCAGTCAGTGTATTATATGAAAAATGTATATCACACTGAAACGGTTTTGTGAAACAGGCATTAACACGCAACTGTATCTCTTTATTTTTTCTTTGAGGATGTAATGCAGAAAGAGCAAACTGTTTGCTGCCTAAAAAATCCTAGCCAATCAACAGCTGATGGTCATGGTGCTGGAAGTCAGGGAAATGCTTCCGGTGGACCCCAGTCAAGTGGCTGGATGGAAGGGTAGCTGAAATTGAAACAAGGCTCAGTACGATTACATATTAACTCCCTTCAATCTTGGTTAAAACCAAAATATGAAGGAAGATCACTGAAGTTATTTGTCATTACGAACCAGTGTGTCAGAACCTTTCCTATTTCCAATCACGTGATACCACCGACTGAATAAGTTTTCTTGAAAAGAAATTTATTTGACTCATGATTCTGAAGGTCTGAGGTCAAGATGTGCATGCTGTGACGGCTTTCTGGTTGAAAGAGTCCCAAAGCAGTGCAAGGCATCAGATGTTAGAGAAAAAACAGGTGCACCTGTGCGTGTACACATAAGGGTGTGTGTATGCACACGTGTGTGTGTACCTCTGGTCCCTCTCACACTTCTTATAAAACCACTTGTATTCATTCATGCAGGCTCCATTCTGATGACCTGTTTTCATCTTAATCACCTTCTAAATGTTCCGCCTCTAAACGCCTCTTAAATTTCTACCCTGAAATACCTCAGAAATGGGAGTTAAGTTTAAACATGTGAGTCCTTGGAGGACACTCTCAAACCATATCCACCCCACAGCATCCTGTTAAACCACTGCGTACTGCTTCTGGTCTGTAGAATATTGGTACGCCTGCTGAGCCTTAGTCTTTACCTGAGCATCAGTCCTTAGTTTAATACATCTACAAGAGTCACAGCTTGTTTTGATGGCTACTGGTATCAATGCTTCCAAAAAGGGAAGTTGTAAAAGCTATTTTGAAGACAGAGGGTGACCCAGAAAGAAGTCTAGTACAGTGGAGTCCAGTGATGATCTCTTTATATACTCAGGGTGTCTTAATGATGCATCTGAATAAGTTACTTGGGTAAAAAAAAACTGCATATGGGATTGTGAAAATTCATTTTGGGACCTGTGTTGTGGCACATCAAGTTAAACTGCCACATGCAATGTCAGCATCTTATATTGGAGTGCTTCTTTGAGTCCCAGATTCTCTATTTCTGATCCAGCTTTCTGCTGACATGCCTAGGAATCCTAGGCAGTAGATAATGGCCCAAGTACTTGGGCTCCTGCCTCGCATCTGGGGGACTGGGTGGTATTGCTAGTTCCTGGCTTTGGCCTGGCCTGGAGTTGGCTATTGCAGCCATTTGGGGAGTGAACCAGCTGATTGAGATCTCTCTCTCTCTTTCTCTCTCTCTCTCTTAATTTCCCTATTTCTTTCTCTGTAACTCTGCCTCTCAAATAAATAAAATAATATATCTTTTTAAAAAAAAAGAAAATTGAAACTCAAATGCTTATGTTTTTCTTATTTTAGTTACAGTTTTTCCTTTGAGCTTCTCAAGTGCAAAATTCTTCTGCAGTCTCATAGGAAATCCACCCTGCCTAACTTTCAGGAGCCTGTATATAGGGAAAGTAGTTCCTCCATAATCACTGAGCCATTAGTATGGCCATGGGTGTCCTTAAGCAAGTTTCTCTTGTCAGTATTTTTAAGTATGGTTTGCTGAAAGATTTTTCTCATTTTTTCGATTTAAAAGAGTTGTTAGATAACATGCAATTTGAAAATAACTTACATATACACAGACACACAAATTACAGGCTGTTGCTATAGGCCTCTCCAAAGCTTACAAATTCAGAAAATAGGGTATTCACATTCTCTCAATGAATCAGAAATGTAGCAGTCCACATGACAAAGCTGATGACTAAGCAGACACTCAAGAGAAGAATTTTCAAATTGGGCTTTAGGAAAAACGCTGCCAGAAGACTCTAAAAATCTAAAATAATTATCACTTAAAGTCAATGTGGAAAGCTAATTAAAATATTTTAGGCCATTAATTTTTTTTGGTGTTGTTCTGTGATTCATTCTTCTCCACACCCATCCCTTTCCATGTTGCAATGTAGCCCAGTATCAAGAAGATATCAAATATCCGAGGAACTCTTTAAAATCCAATCCTGGAGTTTCTGTTAGTTATTTTCCATGATACTGTTATTGCACAGTAACTTATCTTCTGAGAATAATCTATTTTGTCCTGACTACAAAGATTTAAAAGTTTTCTTATAAATGCCATAAAGATAGAGCTTTGCATAATGACAGGATTTCAGTTACTTTGTCTTGTATGATATTTACATTTTTCAGTTGTTTTGTGATATTATATTCTGCCTTCATGAACTTATGCTTCTGCATGTCTTCTGATAGAAAACACAGAAGTAAACAGACTTTGGTTCAGTCACCCACCACCATGTGGAGATGGGATATATTCAGTTAATCCACCCAAGTAAACAGTAGGCTGCTTCTCAGTTTTCTCTTCTTCTGCCTTCTAGAAGTGTCGCATTGACATAGTCTGAACAAATTCATATGATGGATAGTAGATGTTGCCATTCTTATAACTCCTGTAGGTAAAACAAAACATTCAATCATTGTGATATTCCTGGTGTATGTAAATGAGAACTGAGGGACAGAAGATTTTAATAACTTTCCCAAGATTGCACATCAGTAGGTGACCAAGTTAGTCTTTGAATTTGAGAAATACTTGTCTAGAATGTATGGCTTTAGCCACGTCTCTCCTCTCCTCACACAGAGAATTACTTATTTCCATTCAATTACATGGAAGAGACATCTTCAAAAGGTTATGCATGATGAGTACTTTTTCAAATGGTGGGCATACTACTTTTAAAAACTTACATCTTATTAATGGGGGATATCTCTGATTCCTAATATAATAAAGGCTTTTAAAATGCAGCTCAAAGACTCATATTATAGGGAATAGCTCATTTGAAATAAAATTTAACTTAAAAATTGGCACTATACATTACCATATTTTTCTTTATTGCTCTCTTTTCAGCTTAGAAATTTACCATAAAAAGAAATACATGCATATTTAAAAGTTAATTTATACAGTGAAAATAGATGCCACTCAGTATGCAGTATCAGACTACATAATTAAAATCATATGCACTTAAATAAGTATTCTCAAATTAAAATGCCTTCAAAATTTTAAAGATTCCATTGATACAATTAATATTGAATAATTAATAACATATATGTATTGTTTATCATAGTGGTCTTTGTGCTTTTTCTAGCACCATATATATGCATTTTTACATCCTTATAAAATGAATCTTGTTCTTGGAAAATTTATCCAATTTTATCCCAAAAGAGGAAAGTATTTCAGAAAATAATGTCCATTTGTTATAAGTATGCCAGCAAATAGTGATTACTAAAATATTTCATTGACTCAGTTTAACAAAGTTCTATCAAATTTATATTTTTTGAAAATATCAGAAAACTCTCAAATCTTGCATTAAATCAGTTATTCTTTTTATTTGATTATTTTAGACTTTTATAAGGAATTCACTCAGTCAAGATAAAAACAATCCCATAAGCGAACATGATATTTAATAAGAAAGCTATATAGATTAGACCACTGTTTACAGTATGTTTGAATAACGGCACATGTAAAACTGAATAAAGCAAAACAATTTCACATTTATACTTACTGCATTTAAATAGAATTTTTAACTTTCTGTCATTTTTTTCTCACTCAGGAATGAAATTCAAAGTACTATCAGAACAACCTTGAAACACATATACATAGGCTCAGCCAGTTTTGTGTTTCTGTACAACATAAAGCGCAGACTCAAGTTAAAAGAACTATGAAAAACAATTGAGTGAAAATATTGTTTGAGGAAGAACAGGTCACTAAAGGAGTTACAAGTGGCTTTCATCTCTGCTGTGTAGTTCCTGGGCACAGAAAAAGTGATGTTCAGAGGAAAAACAAGATGGAATTGGAGTAGAGAATGGAGAGCAGTGAAATCAAAATTGTTAAAACATCTAACTCCCCTTAGTATTCTTCAGTATCATCCCTTTGACAGGAAAAATAAGTTTTCATATTAATCCTTGGACTATAGAGATATGGAGAAAAATTTTACCAAGTGGCATTTCCTAAATCAGAATATGAAGAGAGTGTGTGGTGATGCTGACAACATGGGCAGAATATAGCCCTTACGAAAGAGAGTCCCAGCTGGCGCCGTGGCTCAACAGGCTAATCCTCCACCTTGCGGCGCCAGCACACTGGGTTCTAGTCCCGGTTGGGGCGCCGGATTCTGTCCTGGTTGCCCCTCTTCCAGGCCAGCCCTCTGCTGTGGCCCGGGAGTGCAGTGGAGGATGGCCCAAGTGCTTGGGCCCTGCACCCCATGGGAGACCAGGAGAAGCACCTAGCACCTGGCTCCTGCCATCGGATGCGCGCGGTGCGCAGGCCGCAGCGCGCCGACCGCGGCAGCCATTGGAGGGTGAACCAACGGCAAAGGAAGACCTTTCTCTCTGTCTCTCTCTCTCACTGTCCATTCTGCCTGTCAAAAAAATAATAATAATAATAATAAAAAGAAAGAGAGTCCCCCTTCTTCTATTCAAACAGAAATTCCAAAAGCTTAGGAATTATATGTCCTTCTTAATGGTGTCGGTGTTTTAATATCAACTAAGTTTTAAGAATAACCCAGTAATACTTGCATTGCTATTTTTAATGTAATTGCTTGTGTAAACACATAGCTATTAAATGTTTACATGGAATGCAGACTTGCCTAACTATGAATAGGATAGGATAAAGTAAATAAAGAAAAAATAAATAGCTGCGTGTGAATATGATTTTTCATTCTACATTATAAGTGATTATTAATAACTAGTACTACAACGAGACTATAAAAGCCACTCTTCAAATACAGAGAATGCTGCAGGAAGGTGCCTCGACTAAGAAAAAATTTTTAAATGTGTGGTTGTCATGGGGATACTTAAATAACAGGAAGAAATAAGTCAGGAAATGATGAATGTAATTAATTTTTCTTGAAGTTCAACTGATGCAAGGTAAAAGCATATTTATTATGTGAATGTCTAGCCATCCGTGATATTTTAAAAATGAAAAAATACCAAATTCACAATGTATGTAAATTAGCTAAATTTTGTCATTGAAGTTCACACCAAATACAATGAAAATGTAGTTATTCACTGATGAATTTCATTTTCTCATCTGCTTTTGCATAAATAAATAAATATATTTATAAAAATAGAGGGCTGGGTTTTTTAGTTTTTGCACTTTTTAATAGGAAAATGATAGAGTGCATTAGGCAACTTATACCAGTAATATTTTTTATTTATTATTTGAAAGACAAAGATAGAGAAAAAGACAGAGAGAGAGATCCCATCTTCTGGTTCACTCTCCAGATGCCCACAGTAGCCAGGGCTGGGCCAGGCTGAAGCCAGGAATTCAGTGCAGGTCTCCTTCATGGGTGGCAGAGATCTAACTACTTGAGCTACCACCTTCTGTCTCCTAGGGTGCACATTAGCAGGAAGCTGGAATGGAGAGCAGAGTAGAGCTGGAACTGGAACCCAGGAGATTGGATAAGGTATCCAGGCATCTCAACCAGTGTCTCAATCCCTATGCCAAACACTTATCTCCACCCTCAAAACACTTTGATGTGTGAAAATTGCTACAGAGCTGAGCAACTAGATCACACCTTGAGGCCATGCTTTCAGCACCCAGACTTGCTTCTGACTTCAAATTAGAGGAACAACAGGTCAGGATTACATGAGAGAAGCATATAAACTATATGGGATTTTTAAAACTTCAGGAGTATTAGGGGCTGGTGCGTTCAGTCCAAGGTAAACTAAGGAGCTCATACTCTGTATAATGAGTGGCTGCAAGTTAATTTCTCTAAGAGTCTTGCATTAACTTGCACCCACATATACTAGATCTTTGAATTTTCATAGGAAGTTGGACATCTAAGTTTTATGTAAAGCCTCCTGATTTTTGAATGTGAATAAATAATGTGAAATATTTAAATTATCTACTGGGCCGCAGAAGAGCTACTGCCAGTAACTGATTTATGGTCTTCTTAGAAGTCTTCATGTTGAGTTGTCTTCAAGGAGTAGGCTAACACTGATCAATTAGTGAATCTGTTGTTTGGAGTCTTGCTACATTTCCTCAGTCACAAGTTTGGGGATGTGAGGCAGTCCTGTATTATCTCAGTGGTGGCTTTTAGGAAATGATACCCCTTCAGGCTGTAACTCTGCCTTGCAGGAGGCCATTAGAGCCCAGAAACACACCTTGCAAATCCTTTCCATTAGTTCTTGCATTCTAGGCCACCGGATTGTTTTACTTAACAATAGTTTATGGTTGGTAAGAGATGCTTAAGTAACATATCATACAGAATTTGCTAATTACTACTCCCATCATCCGCCCTTCTTCAGGCAGAATTTTAGACACACTAACAGAAAGGGATTTGTTTTCGTGATAAAAATTGATATTTATTCAGTCCTTCAAGAATTTTAGAATAAGAAAAAAAATGACAGCAGCTTCATTGTTGTGAAATATTCATGACCTTCAACCCAGCAGGCACCACACTAGCCCACTGAGAACTAATGCATTCACCTACCTGTGTTGGTGTGCCAGACTGAGGGTCCAAGATTTCAGTCTCCATAAAATAAACACGATACCTAACACTTAGAGGGTGTTAAAAAAAAAGACCACTTTTTAAAATAGAAGGTCTCTTTTGATTCTAGATGTAATGAAGGTACACGTAAAACTCAAAGGAGGACTTTCGAAAATACCCTAATGAATTACTTTCTCCTATTTCCTGGAATGACTCCCCAGAATTAGGGATATGTTTCTCATTATCTGATCATATGCAGTAACACATACTTTTCCTATAATGCTTTTTGGTGTGTATTTTCTCATAGAAGCCTAAGAGGATTAAAGAAGGTGTTCTCTGTAAAGAACCTCACATACCGCCTTGAAATATAGGTGGAATGTAGATGATATATTAATATTCTTGCCTTCTTTCTACATGTACCTGTTTTCTCCAATTCCTAAAACACACTTTCAATCATAATAATTTTGCTAATTTCACATTACAACATGCATTATGGATTCTTCCTGCCTGCAGAAGATAGGACATAGCTTTCAAAGCTTTCTTAGCGTGTTTTCATTGCTTCCTTTTACCATTGTGCTTTATGCAAATTAAACTTAACCTTCCTACTTTGCTTCTTTCTCAGCTTGGTATCTTTGCTACAACATTCCAATCTACATGCTATCATTTTACCACCCTTTCCCCTTACCAATTATATCCTATAAAATCTTATATATCCTGGGAGATTAGTTCAGAGAGCTATGTCTACACTTCCCCTTCCCTGCTTCTGTGGCTCTTACAGCACGCTCTGTGTCATAGTCTTATTATTAGTGGAGAACACACCTCGGCTCCACAGCAACATCACAGCTATGACTAAGATGAAGTTTTTATCACAGTCAATTTTGTATCTCCCAAAAGTGGAGGTTGTCTTCCACATCGTAAATGTCCAATGCGCACTTGTTGAATTGACTTGGCAGAAACCACAGAAAGTATTCAGACCAGCTTCTTACTCAATTCAGAAATCTCCTCTACATCTTTTACTGTGCGCTGTCTCCTAGTGAAATCAAGGGAAATCTCATTACTTCATGACATAATGTTTTCTTTCATTGCAAAATTGAAATTACTAGGAAATCCTTTCTTGTTTGGGGCTGAAATCGTTTTTGACTTTTTCCTTGTGCTCACCTTTCCCCTATGGAATATAAATATTAAAATATTGCCCTCTTCCACAAGACAAACCTTTAAATGCTGGTATAGTGATTATGCCAAATTATATTCTGGATGACCTGACCAGTCCACAATGCAAGGGAAACATATCTCCCAGTGTGGTCATCACATTTAGCTTATAGCTTTAGCAGCCCGGTCATGTGGTTGGCTTACAGTGAGCTCTTTTTTTTTTTTAAGATTTATTTATTATTTGAAAGTCAGAGTCACAGAGAGGCAGAGACAGAGACAGAGGCAGAGAGAGAGAGAGGTCTTCCACCCACTGGTTCACTCCCCAAATGGTTCACTCCCCAAATGGCCGCAATGGCCAGAGCTGAGCCGATCTGAAACCAGGAGCCAGGAGCCAGGAGCTAGGAGCTTCCTCTGGGTCTCCCACGTGGACGCAGGGGCCCAAGGACTTGGGCCATCCTCTACTGTTTTCTCAGGCCATAATAGAGAGCTGTATTGGAAGTGGAGCAGCGGGGACTCGAACCAGCGCCCACAAGGGATGTTGGCATTGCAGGAGGCAGCTTTACCAGCCATGCCACGGTGCTGGCCCCTTGCAGTAAGCCTTGACACAGAAGAGTTTAGTGACTGCCTGCCATATGCTGGACAGCTTAAGGACCTTTCACCTATGTTTCTCAGGGAAGTTTGAAGTTGATTAGACTCCATATTACTTGTCACATGAGTCAAGTGAAGAACTTTCATTCTCAATATCCCAACATAAATCTAGAATTTTTCATTTATTGTAGTTGAACTTCCCTCTGCTGGCATTGCCTCATCCTTTATCTCCGTTAAATTTCATTACGTTGGCTTTGTCTCATCCCTTTAACCTGCCAAGGCCATCTTAGTTCCTGTGCTCTGGTGCCAAAGGTAGTAGCTTTTCCAGATTTGAGTCAAATACACAGTTGATAAGGATGTTGATAAGGAGGTCATTTAGTTTTCAGCTAAGACATTGTTTCAGAAATGTTCATTGTATGGAGCAGAGTCAAGGATGGAAGCTACTTCTGTACACTCTTTTCCAGTTGATTTATAATTAGAATATTTAAAGTAGGACTTTCTGTAGCTACAAATTTGCCTAAATATCCTACTATTCATTTCACATTGCCATAGATATAGATATCATTAAACTTCATTAAACGTATTAGTTAGCAATGATCTCCTGACATATGAGATCAGTTCGCCATGCTTTAGTCTGAGTACAGTTTTGTGTTACTTAGTCAGTTGGTTAGCACATTCATCACTTACTGAAAGTTCTGAAGTCAGAATTTGGTAACACTTTATGAAGTCTGCAGGGTTTATTTAACTTAACAAGTTCACATGTTTGTGGATTCCATTCTTTGACTTATCCTTTTTTGAAAATTGGATCATTTGCTCATCTCCAGTCTTATGGGATTTCTTCTATTCTTAGTTTCCCAGTGATTACCTGGAATGATTTGTTTCACTTGGCAGATATAGTCTGTCAGTGTCTGCACTTGCACATTCCTTTAAAGAGTCAAATGTTCTCATAATCTTTGCTTTTATTTATGTGATTCAATTACCTCTTGATAGTGTTATCCTTCATAACGTGAACATAATTCTCCCAGTGGAGAGAAACAGCAAACCACCATTTTACCACATTTAATTGTATATCATTTTTCCCAAGCAATCATTAAATTCATCATTTAATGGTCTTTTTACTCTGAATGTAATATTTATATCACATATGTACATATCACACACAGCTCTTTAACGACCTTCTTAAAGGTAAGAAACATCAGATGATTTTAGCCTGTAAATACTGTTCTTGAACATCATTGCTTCTCTTTTATATTCATCCTTGGTTGTATGTTCTTTCCTTCATATTTCGTACACGTTTCATTTAAATCAGAGCTCAACAGAAAGAGAGCCCTAAGCAACCACAATGGTTTCCTTGGATACCAATTCTTTATTTTCCTCATCAGTATCATTTGTGATTATATTATCCGATTTTCAATTTTTACTTTCTACTTCCTTTATATTTTCTTACCATGAAGCCCCCAAGGGGACTATGATAGCTGTTACTTCTCAAGTTGTTTTCAATATAGTTTCCTAAAACTCAGAGTACACTTTAGTACCCTTTTCATGACTACTACAATGTCAGGAACACCTTCTCTAAAAGTTGACACTATTTCAATTGGTAACGATTCAATCACAAGTAGAAATTTCTTTGTCTTCATCCTGGGGAGTGTGTTTCAACAACACAGTGTAAGAGTCTCAAATGTTGTCTCGTTGAAGAAAGTCTTTCTAGTAGATACCCACTGGTTTAATTTTCTCCTAAGTTGCTTTTTTGACTACTTGAATAATTTGTGCAAAGCAAAGACCACATCATAAGTGTTCTAATTAGAAATGTGAATTCAGAGTCTGAGTCCAGACCTACAGGATCAGAAACTCTGTAGGTGAATCTCAGCAATCTATGTTTTAAAAATTCCTTGTGATAATTCTCCTATTCAATGACGTTTGAGAACCACAGGTATCAAGAAAGCATCATTCATCTTTCTGACTAGAAAGCATGCAAAGTGTTATTGCTTAGCCACTTACATTGGCTCAGATATTCTTTATTCTATTTTAAATATTTATTTATTTATTTGAAAGGTAGAGTTACAGAGAGGCAGAGAGAGAGAGAGAGTTTACTGGTTTACTCCCCAGATGGCTGCAACTGTTGGAGCTGTGCAGATCCAAAGCCAGGAGCCAAGAGCTTCTTCTGGGTCTCCCATGTGGGTGCAGGGGCCCAAGGACTCGGGCCATCTTCTACTGCTTTCCCAGGCCATAGCAAGAGTTAGATTGAAAGTGGAGCAGCTGAGACTTAAACAGGTGCCCACATGGGATGCTGGCGCTGCAGACTGGGGCCTTAACTCCCTGCACCACAGTGCTGGAGCCGATATTCTTTAATAATGCCAGTTATCTGAGCAGATACACATCTTCTAATCATGTGATCCAATGTGTCCGCCTTTTCTTCATTTGATCAGAATCATCTATATTGCATAGCTGCTTCTGAATACATATTGTGATAACTTTTAAGTTAACTCAACTTTTAGCATTAAATTGCCAGTATTTCAAAATATGTTGCTCATCAGTTTCAGTGTATAGATATGCAAATATGTGAGGTCATTCCTGTAGTCTGATTCATTGAAGATTATTTCCTCCCGAGAACTTCATAGCACATTATCTGCTATTCATCTTGACAGATTATAACAACCACCTTCTCTTGCTCTCCATGCTCCTGGATTCCTCTCTGATCCATTCTTTTATAAGTTGACCTAAGCACAATCCTAATCATGACATTTCCTTGTTGGAGATTCATTGCTGATTTCTAAGTCCTTCAGCTAGCATCCGCAGCCCTCTGTTACACCACTTCAGTCATCCTTTCCTGACTTTGAGTTCATGACCCTTTACTTTGCACCGACACTCAAGTTCAATGGGTTGGAATGGATGGGACTATGTCTTGTTTCCTAGCCTTTCCTGCCCCTAGGTTGTACCTGAGCCAGTGTAAACAAAGAAGCACCACACATTGATAAAATTTGATGGTCTTTGCAGGCATTCAGCCTAACAGTTAAGATATGAGCATCCCACATAAGAATTCCTGGGTCCAATGCCTGACCCCACTACTGACTCTGTAAGGCAGTGATGATGACTCAAGTAGTTGAGTCTCTGCCACTCATGTCGGAGACCTAGATTGCTTTTCTGGCTCCTAGCTTTGGCCTGGCCCAGTCCCAGCTGTTGAAGGCATTTGGAGAATGAACTAGCTGAAGGCACTCTCTTTTCTCTCCTCTTCTTATCTTAAGCATTTCAGATGATGGATATTCAGCCTGTGCTGGATGGAACACCAAAGCAGTTTGATTTGCTGTGGTAGAATAATTATAAATGAGTATATTATATGTTATTTCTATTCTTTTTTTACATATAATGAAAGGATGAATATGTAGTTCAAAATAAATAAAGTAAAAAGATTTTCTTGAGTAAATGTTTGCTACATTTTTCTGGAGTGTAATCAAAACAGCAGAAGTGTTTCTTATTATTTAAAAAATATAATTTGAAAATGTATCCCAAGGATTCTTATTCATTGAACAACTTATCAACAAGTGCAATATCGAATGTAGTTATGGAATTAATTAAAGAATTATAAACATTAAAAAAAATTTGATTGTCCTTTATTGCCAGTGGTGGAGAGTGGGCTCATGCCCTAAAGAACTCTCAACCCTGAAGCCCAAAGCAACAAGGTTTATAAAGGCATAAACCGCAAAATCGGGAGGGGAATACATGGTTACTGGGGTCAAGCTGACCTAAAACCTGTGTGAAACTTGTATCAATTATAATTTTGACAATACCAATTGCAATCATAACAATTTTAATTATAATCTTGACATTAATCCAGATACTAGTTTTAATAATATGTAGGACATAGACAAATTACATTTTTATCATTAACCCAGGTGAAGCCTATCCACTTCCAAGCTTGAGCAATCACGCTAAGGGGTAGGTAGACTTGCATTTTTTTTTTTTTTGACAGGCAGAGTTAGACAGTGAGAGAGACAGAGAAAAGTCTTCCTTCCATTGGTTCACTCCCCAAATGGCCGCTACGGCCGGCATGCTGCGCCGATCCAAAGCCAGGAACCAGGTGCCTCCTCCTGGTCTCCCATGTGGGTGCAGGGCCCAAGCACTTGGACCATACTCCACTGCCCTCCTGGGCCACAGCAGAGAGCTGGACTGCAAGGGGAGCAACTGGGACAGAATCCAGCGCCCCCGTCTGGGACTAGAACTCAGGGTGCCGGCGCCTCAGGCAGAGGATTAGCCAAGTGAGCGCCGGCTTTTGATGCAGATGTTAAGATGCCACTTGGGATGCTTATATATCATATGGGAGTGTCTGGCTTTGAGTCTTGAGTCTGTTTCTGATTCCATCTTTCATGCAATACTCATGCTGTTGACAGTGGGTGATGGCTCAAGTACTTGAGTTCTTGCAAACCACATGGGAGACCTGGATTGAGGGTCTTTGGGAGGTGAACCAACAGATGAATGATCTCTCTCTCAGTCCATCTCTGTCCCTCTGCCTTTCAAATAAATACACAATTAAAAACAAGGGACTTCACATGCTGCTTCATGCTGAACACTATCGGATACATTGAAATAAATATGTTGTGACAAATCCTTTCTTTAGTTCATCTAGGAGCTCTTTCTGTTTACATCCCCACTTCCTGCTCCTCCACCGATACTCTCAAAAGATAAAAATCCTCTCAACATGGATAAGGAGAGATTCAAGACCTTTACTTCCAAGTGATTTGAAACTAGTGATTTGATATGATGGTGTGTTAACTTGGGTGGGGGGTGCCTCCTTTAGTATAATGCTGCTTAGATTCATAGAAAGTTAGTTGTTCACCTTTGAATGACTTGTTTTCACATGGAAACAGATGGAAAATATTAATTTATAATACTTGGTGTTAAAAAAAGACAAATATTTGTGTGGGGGGCAGGGACATGTTGGGGAAATGACAAGGAGGCAGGGATGGAAGGAAAGAGAGAAGAAAAAATGCATTCACAAAGAATGATAAATATATGTATATTTTGGTTGTAAAAGTCTTCAACATTTCTTGTCTCTCTCATCAGTAACACCACTGCATACTTAATTAAAGTGGAGACATTATTAATATATATAAATAATTATAAGTAGTCTATACCACATTTATATATAGGTTAATACTGGTTTAACTTAGAATTACAAGAGAAGATGCCATTCATTTGGACAGTAAGTTGTAGAACAGAGGTTTTTTGAATCATAAAAAGATAAGACATAAGGAAACTAACTCTGAAAGTAGGGGGAAAGGCTTAGCAATTAACCTTACAATAAAGTATCTTTTCTTTTTTACCATGATAAACTCATATGTAAGTTTTTAAATGGAAAATGACTTGTATTTAACCTTTTATGATTCAAAGATCCATTTAATTGTAATTATAGCTAATCCAATTAAAGATGGATTATAATAACTGCCAAATTAATAGGTCATGAAATACAGAGTTTAATTAGTGGATTTCTATTTATTTTAAAAAGGGAAAATATTCTTTTTGAAGTATTGTGAGAACTCTAAAATTTTATCCTGAACTCAAAATTATGTAGGTTGCAATTAGACAGACGAATAAAAACAAGAAACCACTGTAAACACCACCCAAAGTGTGGGATAGCGTGAAATTTGGGGGTTCTGAGTTCTAAATTTATTTTTATTAGATTTGCATTTTATACATATGATATTGGAGGAAAAATAACATTAATTTTTGGTGCTTCTTTCTCTGGACAAATTGAGATTATTGCTATGACATGCACTCAAAAAATGTTAGTGAAGTATTAAGTGAAAATTTTAATTTTTAAAAATTACAAATTGCAACTCAGTATTACTCAAGTTGCTTGTCCCATTTTTAGGGAAAATAATCCAGATGTATTTAAATTCTATCAAGGGATCAGTGTTGCTATTAAATGAAACATCTTAACACCAATGATTTGTTTGTTTATCCATTTTTAGAACAGCTGTGAAAATAAGAACAAAAGAGATTTAAAATAATAATGCCTTAGCATGGCGGATGATTCTGAAACAACTACAATTACAGAACTGCTCTATTATGTGCATCCTGGAGGTTCTGTAGTGACTTGTGCCTTAGTCTCTCCAGCTCTTCTCACAGGCTAAAAAAGTATTTCACTCCAATAAATTCATATATTAAAGCCAAATCCTCGAACTGGGAATCTCTTGAGCAATCCTGGCCAAACCCTCACCATAAATATCACAATTCCTTCATTCCATGCTATACTATGTTCATATTTAATATTTCTGAAATGAGTATAACTCCTTAAATGGAAAATAAGAACATGTATGAAATCCTTGTCTCACTTTATGGTGGAGGTTGGGGTGGTTTCAGAGTAAAATGAACAAAAGTTTCAGAATGCTAGTCTCTAAAAGTGTGCTTTTCCCTCGGCTGTCCTGAGAACTAGGTACACACCATGGCCAGAGACATTTCTCTGAGGATATAGCATTTCTTCAGCTTTTTTTTTTAACATGTTTTCAAGAAGTATCAGTGTATTTTGTTTCCTCTTATAAATTAAGCAGTGGCTATTGTTTCAGAAGAACTAGAGATAGTCAAATGAGAGAATTGGTGCACATTTTAAAAAAGTGAAGGTCATTCTGGAATAAATGGTGGGAGAACTCTACACAGACTTGTTCCGGGGATTCCAGGGTTTCCAGGAGTTTTTCCAGCCTTGGTCCGTGTAGGTACACAGAAAAGAAACTGGCACTAGAGCTATAACATCTAATTTAGGAGCCCCAGGCCAGGACAGGTTAAGATTACTCTGCTCACCCCTCATATGTGGGGCACTCAGGAATGTCTCAGAGGAAATATGTGGCTATTGAAGGCAGACCCTGGCAGTATATATCAGATGCACACATCACCCAGCAGACAGCATCTGTGCTACACCCTGGAGAGCTGCACTCCCTCCTGGGGTTGCCAGAATGTGCTACTGTAGCCCTTGGAATAAAAATGCATTTTCTGTGAGCAACAATCTCCTGTAAAGAAATTGCTCTCTCCTTTAGCATTTGGAAGCTGCTGAGCAACCCATAATCAAGGTTTTCTTAATGTTGTTTTAAACAGACCCATTATCAGAGCTGCATCTCTCTGAAAGCCTAAGACTTCATTCCACTATTAGACAAAAATTAACATATTGTACCTGATAAGCTTCTGGCATATTCTAAAACCTGCAGCCTTCTTAGTGGTATCACAGCACTTTCCTTCTATTAAAATGACTTGCACAAGAATTAGAATATCTGCTGTTTCTACTTTTTTCTGAGATAAGAATACAAGAGTTGATTTGTTCTGATGTTAATTTTCTGTCTGTAAATTCAAATACTAATTTTTAGCAATCCTCTAATGTTTTCAAAATAGTATATCTATGGAAAATATATGAAGGAAAAGTATTTTAGCTATACTTATAGTAGCTAATATTAAAAGTAAATTTGAAGTTTACAGTGGTTTATTAGAATATTTCACTTGTTGGTAGTCAAATAGAAACTAAAAATACTGTTGTATTATTCTGACGCTGTTGTGTTATCATCTGTCAGTTCTTAAATACTGTAAAAGTTGAAAGATTTCAAAACTGAAAAGAAAAATATGTGTAGGCATTGAGCAAAATTTCATTTCTAGTGTTTTGAAATCGGTTTCATTTGTAATGGCAAATCTTAAAAACTTGTGACACAAGCAATTTATGTGGACTTAAGCCTAAATAGTAAAAAGCTAAACTTATTTTTAAAAGACTGAAAATTGTAATGATCTGAAAACTAAGGTTGTAATAACAAATCAAGACTGAAAATATTAATCATTACTATTTGACATAGAACTGTGTAAGCTTTATGCTAAAAACAGAATCTACCCAACAGCCCCCAAACCACGTATCTAAAAACTTTAATCTGACAAGTTTCCAAAAACAGCTGCAAATCACATTGAAAAATTAAGGTTCGAAAGTCAGTAAAAGTGGGAGTTGTGTTGTATTGTAGTTTTAAGGATTTCTGATGAGCTTATATTTACTTGTAGAAACAAGAACAACAAATAAAGTGAAATTATTGTTTAAAATGCCCAATGTTTACTGAAATAGCGTATATGGAATTTAAATGAAAAAGATTGGACCTCTCAGTTAGTGTAAGATAAACTTGAAATTACAAAATGGCACTGTTGCCCAATTTTTGACTTTAGACACAACCAGCTCTGTTTTTGTCGTGCCCTACAATAAGGCTTCAATGTTTGCCCCAAATAATTGTTTCGGAAGAGCAAGTCACTGATTTTTCCAAAATAAGTAGATTTTCAATACAGTTTGAACAATAACTGCATTATTGATTTCTGGAATGTTCCTCAAGGATAATGATGTCTATATTCTGGATTTAGACAAGAGAGAGAGAGGGAGGAGAGAAGGCAGAAATAGAGGCACATAAAAACAGAAGGGAACTATTCTAACCTCATTAAGAACTCACTCAGAGAATAGCTGTGAATTAGATGTCCTGTGATATGTAATGAACTCTATGTAATTTCCACTATTGTTAGTCAATATTTGGCTTTCTGTTAACATTTACAAAATTATGTCTTGATGAACAATAAAGTTGAATAAGTTTTCCTTCCTCCTTGCTGATAGAGAATCATTTGGAAATGATCACAGGCAATCCAGATGCCATTAGTGCACTAGACTCTCCTGTGATTGAGGGAGGAGCTGCAGACTCTCATCCGTTAGAAAGCCTGCTGGAGGGAGAGCTGCTTGGCAATGATGTCACTCATGCACTCAGCACGATAACTGTCAGGGTAAGAGTGCTTTGATGTTCTCGTGCTTCCACGTAATTAAATATGGCATTTTAGGCTACTCAGCAAAGCAACAAAATTCCAAACCCAAAGTAACAATTAGCTCATACATTTACAAAAATGAATAAATACAATGGAAATGAACACATGTATAATGAATTAATAGCCTGAAGTGGAAAAAGGAGACATTTTTTCAAAACAGTCAAGGCAAGTGGTTCTTTGGTGTGGTGAGGCAGTTCCACATAGTGCGTGAGACAGGTTTTGAGGTTGAACCTAGCCGGGTTTTACAATCTTGAGGACTTCACCAATCTCTTTGAGCCTGTTTCTCTAACATAAGTGTGTGACAAGATCATGAGTACCACATAATCTAATATGAATTCATCACTTCTGTCTAGTTGCAAGTGATTCTTCCTTTTTCTTGTATGTAATTACCATGGCAGTTGTCTACACTGAATCAAGTTGGGACATGAAACTTGAAAAAGTCAGTTAGTTGATATCTTTATTTTCAGACTGGCAGTTTTAGTTGTCACCTTTTATCATTCCCATAAAAATTCTGTTTCTTTTTTCTGAAATATATTGTGCAATGTCTTCATACAAATATTTTTAGTGTTTTGAAACAACTGAATAATTTATAGGATTTTCTGTAACCCAACCTGTCATCATATAGACTTAGCAAATGTATTCACAATTAAGAACATTTCCATAGAAAAGAAATGGTGAATTATTCAGGTTGTACTTTTTCTCCATCACCTCATTAATTAGCACAGCATACTAAGGACCTATTTTATGTATAACACAATATGCAAATGAATGTAATGAACAAAGATAAAAATGTTTCAGAAAATAGAAATATGTGGTTGGTATTATTTGAACCATTGCTTCTTCTTACTTGCTTCTTTATTTAGAGGGAGAGTATTATTTCTTTTTCAATATATGAATAATAAACTGTTTTTTTCAGTTTTAAAATAGATATATCCATATTTATTGTTTTAAAATAGATTTTTGCTAAATTTATTGTCTCTAAAATATTTTTTATTTGCCTTATGTGAAAATAATAGTGAGCCTAACTTTAAGGATGTTCTTGGTGACCTTAAATAATAATTATTTAGAAAGATGTCTAAATTGAAAAACTCAGTATCGGTAATTACAAGGACATTTACTTTTCTACATTTTCTTCAAAAATTATGAATTAGTAAACTTTTATTACAATAGAAGTGAATGTTGCTTTAAATCAGTCATATATTTTCTATATAATAGAAGCTATACAATAGCTTCAAATATATGTTATATAACTTACGTATTTAACTGCATCATGTATTTCTTTTTTTTTTTTTTTTTTTTTTTGACAGGCAGAGTGGACAGTGAGAGAGAGAGAGACAGAGAGAAAGGTCTTCCTTTGCCGTTGTTTCGCCCTCCAATGGCTGCCGCGGATGGCGCGCTGCGGCCGGCACACTGCGCTCATCCGATGGCAGGAGCCAGGTGCTAGGTGCTTTTTCCTGGTCTCCCATGCAGGTGCAGGGCCCAAGCACTTGGGCCATCCTCCACTGCACTCCTGGGCCACAGCAGAGGGCTGGCCTGGAAGAGGGGCAACCGGCACAAACTCCGGCACCCCAACCGGGACTAGAACCCGGTGTGCCGGCGCCACAAGGCGGAGGATTAGCCTGTTGAGCCACGGCGCCGGCCTGCATCATGTATTTCAAGACCTGACTTCTGGTTTTTAAATAATATTCAGCTAGGCCTAAGATAATTAGGGAGATTTCACAAAACTTTGGGACACGCTGGTTTCTAAATGTCTACCCTTTCAAATGGAAAAGCTTAAAAGAAGTAACTCTATGTTCTATAATTTCATGGTATGGATCTTTGCAGCACACTTTCCTAATTAATGAGTTCATCTTTCAGGAGTTTGTTTGTAACAGCTTTTCAGAATACATAAGGCCTAACTAGATAATGAAGTCAATTTTCAGTATATACTAGATAACAAATTAAAAGATTTGGCTATACAAGAAGTGAAACAGTGGTACTGAGAGACTAGCGTCCAGTGTTAAAAATGGGTATACTGCACCCTTAGAAGTAATTCTGTAGGAATGTATGCAAAACTATGTTCCTAAAGTTGTAATTATGAAGTTTATGAAGTTTGTAACTGTAAAGCTGTATAGTTCTGCATACATTCCCATGGACTTACTTCTAAGGGTACGGTTTAAAAACTTGCCATGGGACCCCAAGTCCCCGTAAGCTGGGTGATAAAAATACCATCTTAAGTGTTAAAGTGATCATATGGATAAGATTGTCTAGTAATAATAATAGACAGAATTAAAAAGGAGTGAATGCTCTAACATGGGAAGCAGTGCACACAGCAGACTCATAGAATGACAATGGCTTTAAAGTAGCACTCTGACCTCAGAATCAGCGCTTAAGGCATTCTGGTCTTGCTGAAAAGCCCACGAAAGCATTCCAGGAATGGAAAGCCAAAACACTGAGGTAAAAAATGTCCTAGGTGAAGAATCTTGGTGAATGAGACCCCAGCAAAAAAAAGTAGTTATCAAAGAAGGAGGAACTTTTCTCTAAAGGGAGGAGAGAATTTCCATATTGCTTATGGCCTTGTCTAAATAATGACAGAGTTTATGGGTTCAAAAGGCTGCCGTAGCCTAGCCAGCTCATGTCAAGAGCCTTGTTGGGTGATCCTTGATGGCATACATGAGAGTGTTAATTGTTAAATTAATAGGAATCACTATGCACTAACTTCCCATGCAGGACCTCCGTCCTCAAAGGGTTGTGTTATAATTATGTTTAAGTGCTCACAAAAGATGTATCATTCTTGGGTGCTTCTTTAAGTTTCTTTAAAAAAAAATGAGATTAGCTTCAAGATGCAATGACTTTGAACAGCTCTTGTTTCAACTGTTGAGGAAGAGTTTCTTTTTTTTTTTCATTGCAAATTTTTGAGCTCCTTACTTAGTATAGAGTTGGACTTCTGTGTATAAAGTTAATCAAAATTGGATCTTATCCCAGTGGAAAGAATGGGGCATCTGGGGTCAACACTGTGGCATAGCCGGTAAAGCCATTGCCTGCAGTGCCAGCATCCCATACAGGCGCCAGTTCAAGACCCAGCTGCTCCACTTCCGATACAGCTTTCTGCTATAGCCTGGGAGAGCAGTAGTGGATGACCCAAGTCCTTGGGCCCCTGCACCCACATGGGAGACCTGGAAGAGACTCCTGGCTCCTGGCTTTGGATTGGCACAGCTCAGGCCATTGCGGCCATCTGGGGAGTGAACCAGCAGATGGAAGACCTCTCTCTCTCTTCCTCCCTCCCTCCCTCTCTCTCTTTCTCTCTGCATCTCCTCTCTCTGTGTAACTGTGACTTTCAAGTAAAATAAAAAATATTTAAAAAAAAGAATGGGCCATCAAAGAAGGAGGTACTTTTCTTTGAAGGGAGGAGAGAACTTCCACTTTGACTATGACCTTGTCTAAATAATGTTGGAGTTTGTGGACTCAAGAGGCTTCCATAGCCTTGGCAGCTCATAATAAGAGCCTCAGGTGATTACTGATGTAATAAATAAGAGTGTCAATTGTTAAATCAACTACAGGAGTCACTGCGCACTCACTCCTCATGTAGGATTTCTGTCCTTAATGTGTTGTGCTACGCAAATTAACTGTAAAACTAGTCTTCAAACAGTACTTTATACTCTGTGTGTCTGTGTGGGTGGAATCTGTTGAAATATTTACTTAGTATATACTAAGCTGATCTTCTGTATATAAAGATAATTAGAAATGGATCTCAATGAAGAATGGGATGGGAGAGAGAGTAGGAGATGGGATGGTTTGTGAGTGGGATGGTGGTTATGGGGGAAAAAAACATTATAATCTAAAAGTTGTACTGTCGAAATTTATATTTATTAAATAAAAGTTTTTTTTTTAAAAAAATGGATCTTTGTGGAGAATGGGACTGGGAATGGGAGAGGGAAGAGGAAGACGAGTAGGAGTGTGAGTATGAGGGCTGGTATGGTGGGAAGAATCTCTGTATTCCTAAAGTTGTACTCATGGAATACATGAAGTTTGTATTCCTTAAATAAAAGTTTCTTTAAAAAAATAGGAAATGCTTGGGGAACCTTGATGGTAGATTATGAGGGATGAGAGGCCTTTGACGTGGGACAAATTTTGAAATACTGCAAGTGTATGTCTGTGTTTCTTCTTTGTTTTACAATCAATATGAATTACTCTTCTGTCCTTACATGTTTAAGTTCCATTTGCCAAGTGTCAGCCAAAAACCCATTTTCTAGCTGCGTATATGTGTTTCTGTCATCAAAAAATTTTTATACGTATACAGTCTGTTTCCTTGAGGTTAGCCACATAAACTTGAAATACTTGCAGATCTTATCCATCCAGGAGATACTGGCAGTTTCACAACCGTATAGGGATCCAGATATTATTCTCAGGCATCTTAATTTAACCCAGAGAAGGTGCAGAGCATCCAGATCTACCAAAGGAAGAATGGAGCATCCATCACTTCCACCAACCCTTTGTCAGGAGACCCCCAGAGCCCCATTAGAATGTGCTCTATAGGGGAAAGTTTGACTGCATTCTCAGGTTAAGAAAAGGTGATGCAGTTTGTTACTGCTGACACAGGGAAGATGAGAAAGAGATGGATAAATCAGTTGAAATGAAGCCATAAATAGAAAAGAGCATGAGTTCTCACGCCTGTGGTCCTGTACCCCACACTCCTCCAATTTGCAGACTGGATATTTGTTTTCACGATGATTGCATTCACTTATGTTTACCTTAAAGTGGTAGGAGTCAGGTGTTGCAATATGAACGCTGCTGGATGAGATTTATAACCCAGCAGCATTGCAGGTTCATACTGCGTCAGTTAGGAAGGAGTGAAAGGTGCTTTTAGAGGAGCAGCTGATCAGCTCTTGGCAGACAGAGCACTGCTGAAGTCACAATTTGCAGTAGTTTTACACTCCTGTCAGTGCCAGTTGGCAAACTAATAGAGATGATGGAATGAAAGAACAAAATGTCACAACAGAAAAGAGTGAGTTGAAAATTCAAACATTTTCTTTTCTTAATTCTACTGAATACTAATGAAGTCAGTCTACAAATGAACCAACTTGATATCGAACAAAAGGCAGCTGTCTGTACATTTTTTCCAAGTCAAAAAATTGGTCAACATTCTTATGACCATTAGTTTGTTCAGTGCATCGTAGTGATTTCTAATAACTCACAGAACTAGTTCATGTATGAGAGTATTGATTTTAAGGGAGTAAGTTTTAGTTGAGAATAGCAATTTAAACCAACATTGAAACCTTATATTGAGGATTTCCTTGTTGTGGTGTAGTAGAAAATCATAGAAAGGTCAGTTTTGAAGCCATTATTCTGCTAACAGCAAATGTAATGCATTTCTTGAATACCCTTCTAATACTGATCATCTGGATTCCCTATATAATCTTTGCCTGACACTACAAATGACAGTATGAAAGCCAGTTTCTGTGCACACATTACAATTCATGTTGTTAACTTCAAAGATTCAATAAATGTTGTTGACTTCCCATGATTCACCCAATTTTAAGTGCTTTTGTAACCGAGAGCAATTACCTCAATTTCTGGCTCTAGAAAAAAAAATAAAAATTTATTTATCAAAACAAATAAGAGAAAATCAAATTAGCACATCCCACGAGAAGTTAAGCACAGGATAAGTAAATGTGAAATATAGATGCTGCCAAACTTCAGAAAAACTGCCTCAGTAAACACACTAAAGAAGAGATCTTCAGAGGAACTACAAGACAGCAGCCATTAACACATCAAGAGTGAACTACAAGTAAATTGCCAAAGGTTGAAAAGTAATTTTCTCCTTAATGCAATTGTAGAGTGCAGTGGTGAGGTGGCTTATTCATTTGTTCTCTAACCGGATGCAGAGTTGTTTTAATATTCACAAAGAAAGCAGAAAAGTAACTTGATTGCATAGCTGCCATAATGTGCAGAGTCCAATTGGCATGCCTTGTTATTCTATGTATTAGGGAACTTCTAAAGGTTTGTGGAAAAATAACGTTAAAAAGGTGCTTAACTAGGGGGGTAGGTTTTTGGTCTAGGGGTTAAGCCACAGGTTGGGGCACCCAGGTCCCATATCACAATACCTGTGTTGCAGTCCCAACTCCGCTCCTGATGCCAGCCTCCTGCTAATCCACACCCAAGGAGGGGTTAGGACCCTGCCATCCCTGGCTTGGGGTGACTTGCCAGTTCCCGATTCCTCTCACTATTTCTTTCTCTCTGTCTTCTTTCCTCCCTCCCTGTGTCTCTCTCTCCCTCTCTGTCAAATATGTAAACAAAAAAATTTTCAGATGTTTATTTTGGTAGAAAAAATGTTTGGAATCTATACCGTTGTTACATGATAAGTGTTTTCCATGAATGTTTTGGGATGATTTGTACATCTTGAAATAATAGATACTCCTTCAATTCATTTCTAACCCCAACTGATTATTGGGCCCTCACTTTATATTTCACTGTTCTGCTATGGTTTTCTGTATTGGTAGATGAACCAATCACTTGGAATAATCTAGAAGTGTAACTCTACCAATGTACTAGTGCTTGATAATATTTTTGACAGGCATTTCATGTAGGGTATATTTATTTCTATGTAATGATTGTAACATATTTATTCTGTAAAGGTGATATTTTGATTTGAGTGTTCTACACTAAAATAGTCTTTAGACCAGCAAGATGTGTTCAGTTAGTTTTATCAATAAATGTGATATCATGCAATCTATTTCAGTTAGCTTTATCAGTAAATGTGATACCATGCAATCTATTTCATTGTCTGTTGATCACTACAGAAACAATATTATACAGCACCATGTGCTGTATTTAAAAGGACTTTTTTAAAAAAATTATACAATTCTTTGGCAGAACTAAGCTACTCCAAAAGAAGAAATGCCGATCCCATTCTTAAGAAAATGTGCATAACTTATCATCTGAATATTTTCTAGAATCTTAAAATAAAGTCTGTACGTTGGCAGAATCTAAATCCCTCTGACATCAGCTTTAGCAGACTGGAGGTTAGCTATTATACACCAAAATATTTCACTTGCATGTTTCCTGTTGGAAGAAGTTCTGTTACTAAGTACTCTTTTTTAGCACTAAGGAAACCAACTTCTGTTTTTCCTTTTACACTGAAGAATAGAGGAGTTGGATGGAATGAAGCCACATTTTCTGTGGCCATTGGATGAATATTGTTCAAAGAATGTGCCTATTGCAACTTCACTGTCCTTTCCCACCAAGCTGCACAATTGGCATTTTCATCTGCAGAATGTTTTCAAATATATATATATATATATATATGTGTGTATATATATAAATGGATATACAGAACTATGATCACTATTACTGCTTACTTTAAACCTAAGCATTTGGAACAAGCTTCTTTCAGCAATTCTCTCCTGCCCTCCTTGTTTTCTATTTGCAGTCCACCCTTCATAGAGAAACTGCCGCACCTTTGTTTTCTCAAACTTTGTGGTGCTACATTGCTAAATAACGTCAACTGAATCCTCAGCAGATGAGCGCGAAAACCTGTAATATGGTGCAGAGTGGTGTCACTAAAGTGTGGACCTCTGGCCAGTAGCTTTTCTATCTCCTATATTCTTGTTAGAAAGGCAGGATGGAGGTACCATCTCAAACCAACTGAATCAAGAGTTTGCACTTTAAGAAAACTGCCCAGGTGATTTGGCTGCAGATGAGAGACGGTGAGAGCCCTGGTTCCCAAGGTGCTCCAGTCCACTCCTCCCTTGCCTCAGAGAGCATCTTTCCACAGCTTCTTTCCTTTCCTTCCACTTAGCCTCCACTGTCTCTCACTTCTCTGGACTGCCTCTTTCCTGGCCTCTAGCCCTCTTTGTACAAAGTGGTCTCTGCTTAGAATTTCCCTTTATAACATCTTTAAGAAGCTCCTACATATGTGTTATGACAAAGACTAAATATCTTCTCTTCTGACATCTTTTTTTAAAGATTTATTTTATTATTAATTTGAAAGAGTTACAGAGAGAGAGAGAGAGAGGGAGGGAGAAAGGTCTTAAATCCACTGATTCACTCCCCAATTGGTCACAATGGTCAGAGCTGCGCCAGAAGCTTCTTCCCAGTCTCCCATGAAGGTGCAGGGGCCCAAAGACTTGGGCCATCTTCTACTGCTTTCCCAGGCCATAGCAGAGAGTTGGATCAGAAGCGGAGCAGCCAGGACTCAAACCAGCGCCCATATGGGATGTCGGCACTGCAGGCGGCAGCTTTACCCATTACGCCAGAGCGCCAGCCCCCAAGGTCTCTGTTTTAACCCTGGTAAAGTTTGTTCTCTCCTCTTCACTTCTATAGTACATTTTATTTATTTCTTTTTTGCACTTAGTGTATGATGTTAGAATTATCTGAAGGCACTATTTATCCCAATAGAACTGTGTTGTGTGCTCCTCTGACATGCAATAGTGTTTAATTAACATGGTAGATGGGCTGGTGCTGTTGCATAAAGGGTAAAGCCACCACTTGCAGTGCCAGCATCCCATATGGGCTCCAGTTTGAGTCCCAGCTGCTCCACTTCCTATCCAGTTCTCTGCTGTTGCCTGGGAAGGCAGAAGATGGCCCAAGTCCTTGGGCCCCTGCACCCACATGGGAGACCCAGAGAAAGCTCCTGGCTCCTGGCTTCAGATCAGTGTAGCTCCAGCCATTGCAGCCATCTGGGGAATGAGCTAGAGGATGTAAGACCTCTGTCTCTCTCTCTCTGTGCCTCTGCCTCTCTGTAACTCAGCCTTCCAAATAAAATAATTTTTTTTAAAAAAATTAACATGGTGGATCCTTAACAAATGTTTGCTCAATACATTCATGAAAGGATGCACCTATGATGGTTCTCTACATCTTCTCAAGACAAATAAAAACCAATAATTATTTACCACAGGGCAACTTAAACAATTGCCTTTTGTATTCTCTAGCACATAGTCCACAAGCCACTTGGGGCCGAATTCAGCCCTCAGCAACTGTTATTTTGCTTTTACTATTGTTGATAATGTTCTTAATACATTCAGCCCAAAACAATGAGACAGAAAGCACCTATATGTGAAAATTACAACATTTTTAAGACAAGTGACATTGATTGAATCACAAGTAGTATCAAGCTGCAATTGACACTCCTGGTGTTGGCTGGAGTTAGCATGTCTGAACTCAGGCCATGGTCCACACATTTTTCAGCTCACAATGCAATTATGAAGGACAATTTTTTATTTCAAAATTCACTTAATGATGCAACTGAGGAGCTTCCACCTGATCTTCAATTGGAAGGCAATGAATTACGTTTTAACAACATGCTAAAAGGCATATATTGAGAGATGAAGCTACTGGAATTTCATAAATCCCATTCAAATGACAAATGCACTCAACTGAAATCATATGCTCATGTACTTATATCAGTATTTGGGTGAAACGACATACTCAACTATGTAATATATACAATCTCATTACAGAAGAGCATTTATAATTAATTTTAATCATTGGGAATAGTAATGTTGAACCTCAATTAAACAAAATGTTACTTTTACCCCAAAGGAAAATCTCATTTTTGCACTAGCAAATCTTTTTTATATAAAAGTATATTCCACTGTTATCATTATATTTTGAATTTCATCAGTATAAAATGTATGAGAATTTGTTTTATCTCATTTCATATATATTTGCTTCTACATTTGCTTCTTGCTCCATAAGCCTAAAATATTTATTACCTGGCACCTGCAGAGGAAGTTTGCTGACATGTGCTGTAGAAGGAAAAGCAGAGATTAACATTCTTAAAGGGGTAGCATCTTCATTAAGTCTGAGAACAAAGTGGTTATATTTTCGCCAATGATGAAACTGTGATATCACAAAGTATGTCTACGTATTTCTTAAATAATGTTGGTAAAATATCTAATAATGCAAATTTGTAGATGTCAGCATTCTATCATGAGAAAGTTGAACTGAATTAATTTATTTTTATTGAGCATCAAGAGTGTTTTCATGAATAGAAAGGCGAAAATATGCATTAGGAGAAAACTGATAAAGAAAAACCATGTATTTTAAAATGTGCATTGAATTATTTTCTGAAATTAATCAAGATAAAAGGTATTTGAAAACAATACGGGAAGCAAAAACTGAAGTCATCATGAAGAATTTTCAAATCTGGCCAACACAGGCCTTGATCAGATTCACTTATATCTGTTTCTGTATAAAGAAACTTGATCTTCAGGAAAATTTATCTCTTTTCAGATAGTAAATCGTTATAATTTTTTAAAAAGCTGAAAATTGCCTCCAAATTAGGTGTGTTGAATAAGCTCTCAGTTCCTCCAAGGACTTACATAATTAAACTCAGCAAGTGTCTCTTCACTCCTTCCTGTGTGCCTGGCCGCTCAGAGGCATTTCTGAACACACACAAGGGCTCTTCAGAGTTGCAGAAAGAAGAAAGGCGTTTTGTTTCATTGTGATTTGTCTGGATCTCAAAAGACAAAGCAGTTTTCTATGTTGATGCTTCGATTCTCTTTAAACTATTATGGTAAAGGAGTTATGTTATTCTCAAAATGTTCACTGCAAAGTGGTTGCCCGTTAGAAACACAGTCCTCAGAGAGCTTGTTCAAAAGCTAGCACTTGCCTTAGGTAGTCAGTTGAAGAGGATAAAGTGCATCTATTGGCATATTCACCTGTTATGAAAAGATCTCTGGTCTGAGATTCTCAGTACAGAAACTTCTATTTTGACTAGCACATTATGGAGAAGCTTACAATGTTAAGCCTGAAAGAAGTTTGTAATCTTTAAGAACAAAATCATCAAGGAATAAAAGCAAACTTTTCTCTAGTAGGTTAGTTTTATTCCAAGTCTGTATTTTATAAGTAAACCCAAGACGTTTCAGTCACATAAATGCTTTCTTTTCTTAGTATTTTCTTCTTTTCCCAATTTATTTAGCTTCTGCTAAATAAATTTCCTTTCTCTAGTGAGTAAAGCATCTTTAACTTAGTGGTTTACCTATTACCAATATCTTAAAATTTTATGCCTTATACTAACAAAATAGTATAAATCAGTTCAATTTTTTAAAAGATTTGTTTATTTGAGAGGCAGAGGCAGAAAGAGGAGAGATCTTCCCATCTGCTCTTCCACTCCCCAAATGGCTGCAATGGCTGGAGCTGGCCCATTCCGAAGCCAGGAGCCAGGAGCTTCCTCCGGGTCTCCCACGTGGGTGCAGGGGCCCAAGCACTTGGGCCATCTGCTACTGCTTTCCCAAACCATAGCAGAGATCTGGATCAGAAGAGGAGCAGCTGGGACTAGAACCGGCACCCATATGGGATGCCGGTGCTTCAGGCAAGGGTGTTAACCCACTGCACCACAGCCGCCAGCCCCAATGCTGCAATAGTTTTAATGCATGATGAACTACAGGCATCCAGTTTCTTTTCCTTTTTTTCTTTTTATTTGCATGACACTCCACAGTTTTCCCAACATCATTTGTTGAAGTCTATCCATTACTGATTGTGTATTCTTGACACCTTTGTTGAAGTTGATTGACATTTACATGCATGAATGTATTTGGGGGCCATGTACTTGATTTTATGACAATACTAAAACTTTTTGTTTACTGTTGTATAAAATGAAATAATGAGGTGATAAGCCTCTAGTTTTGTTCTTCTTGCTCTAAATTTTAGGATTTTTTTCCTATTTCTGTGGAAAATGCCTTAGAATGTTCAATGGGATTGCATTGACTCTGTACTCAATAAATCCATCAGAAACTGAAACTTGAATACACCTAATCTGCAAACGTCGTAGCTTAGCTACACAGTACACAGTAGTGTATCAGTTAATTACCCTTGATGGCATAGCTGACTAGAAGCTGTGACTCACTGCACAACCCAGCATCACAACCAAATATTGTACAGCATGTCACTAACCTGGATCAAAATTCACAATGTGAAGTAGAGTTTCTCCTAAATGTTTCTCACTTTCACAGCATGGTAAGATTTTTGTTTGTTTGTTTGCTTGCGTGTTTTGACAGGCAGAGTGGACAGTGAGAGAGAGAGAGACAAAGAGAAAGGTCTTCCTTTGCCGTTGGTTCACCCTCCAATGGCCACCATGGCCCGCGCACCGCGCTGATCCAATGGCAGGAGCCGGGTGCTTCTCCTGGTATCCCATGGGGTGCAGGGCCCAAGCACTTGGGCCATCCTCCACTGCACTCCCGGGCCACAGCAGAGAGCTGGCCTAGAAGAGGGGCAACCGGGACAGAATCCGGCGCCCCGACCAGGACTAGAACCCAAACTGCCAGCGCCGCAGGTGGAGGATTAGCCTATTGAGCCACGGCGCCGGCCAATGGTAAGGTTTTAAAGAAAAAAATCAGAAATTCACTAGTAGTAAGCTGAGGATCACCTGATTTTTCTTTTTCTTTTCTTTCTTTTTTTTTTGACTGAAGTTTTTTTATTTATATAATGGGAACAGATTTCATGCATTTCACATATACAGTTTTAAGAATATAATGATACTTTCTACTCTCCCTCAGTCCCTCAAGTCTATCCTCACTTCTTGCTCCTTTCTTACTTTTATTTTAAGTTTTGCAATGACATACTTTCAACTTGCTTCATAATCACAAGCTTAATCCTCCACTAAGTAAAGAATTAAATAATTAGTAAGTATAAAAACGATTATTCTCAGAAGAGTAGAAAAGGTCTTTAAACAATAATCAAACTTCAAGATATTATTCTCACTCATAAATCATACTCTATATATTAGTTACCACAAATCAGAAAAAAAGCATATATTTGTCGTTTTGGAACTGGCTTATTTCACTAAAAGTAATGGCCTCCATTTGCAACCATTTTGTTGTGAAAGCCAGGGTTGCATTCTTTTTTATGACTGAATTTTCATTTCTCTTTTTTGTGCTATTTTTGTTTGATTTCTTAAAGCAAAATACCTAGAATAATATCTAGAGATAGAATTTGCTAAAAGTTCTCTTCTCTCTCTTTCCCTCTTTCTCTCGCTCTCGGTCACACACAAACACACACACACATGCAGTTTCCAGACTTAATATTGTTCTCAAGAAAAAATAACTAGAAACACCTGCCAGTTATGGTTGTGGCTGTTATTGATGCAGAGAGGGTTGAGAGACCACTGTGAAGGCAGAGATTTGAATTTGCGTCTTTGCTCTACTCTCAGTGATGTGCCCTTTCTCTGAGCTTCCACTCTCATTAGCATAATGGGAGTAATAATACTTCCCTCAATAGGAAGTTGTGAATATATGTGTATATAAGAGGAAATACCTGGTGAATAACAAGTTAGCAACGATTAGCTACTATTAATGTCACCTGTTTTTGAGTAACAGCCCATATTAAATCACTATTTAAGAAGTTACATGCATTTTGTAAGTTTACTACTTTTTGAAAAATGTGCTTCATATTCTTCTACTATTTTTAGGGATATAATTATATTTACCAGCATATATATTCAAAACTTCTTAAACAGCTTATTAGAATTGATTTAGTGTGATTAAACGCTATATTTATCCCATAGTATTTGTACTGAGTCAAAATAAATTTCTTAATGAAGAAATACCCAAAACCAAATATATGGTTTATAATCTGTACATCATTTACTTTTGATAATAAGACTATTATTAGCTCACATAAATTAGTTTTCGTGTTTTGTGATAATGTGTGACAACTAAGACTTTCAAAACATATGAAAGAGATTCATCTTTTCTGTAGAGCATTGTAATTTACCTGAAAAAATAAATATGCATACTTTGTTGCCTCCTACCTACCTAATTATTCATCTTTTAATTCCTAGCAATGACTGGTAGAAAGAAAAAAATTAGAACTGTTATAATCTTTTCTAATATTTGCTATAATGCCAATATTTTTCCAGTAGTGTATTAGCCTAAACATTTTGAAATCAGAATACCTTTAATAAATAGTGATATTAATTTATAAGTGCTTTTACATAATCTCCAATATTCATGAAAGCAAGTTAAAATACATCAAATGTGTAGAGTATATTTTTCAGATTATTATCTGAAACAACTACATATATGACTATGCAGAATAACATACAATGCATCTGAATAAGATATGATTCATCTATGATAAAAAGAAGCAAATAATTAAGAATAAAAAATTAATGATACAAAGAGATGCACAAGAATTGTAATGTGCCTTTAAAATTATGTGTTTAGGGCATGCCAGCATACAATAAGTACTTGCTAAATGCTATGTAACCTGGAATAAGTAGGTCAGAATTTGGTCCTGAGTGGGAAGATAGATATTTAGACCGAAAACAAAAATAAAAGTACAGTTGGGTTTTTACTCCAAAGATGAAAGAGATCAGTTGAAAACGACAACAAAAATATTGCATCACCTCTGTCTACCAACACCGCTTTCTTCTCTTGTTTTTGATTGTCTATAATCCCTAATTCCACCTCTATAAAGTCACCAGTGACCTTTCAGTCATGAAATGAGTGATGTATTTTAGTTCTGCACTTGATCTCTTGGATGTGGGTGACTCCACTGACCTCTTGGTCCATGAAAACACATTGTTCCTTCAGCTTTCATGGCTCTGTGCCTCATTTCCTCTTGGGACATGAACAGCAACGCCTCTCTTTCGCTGGCTCCTCTTCATTATCTAGGCATTAAATATTACAGTTCCTCAAGGGATTGTCACAGGTTCCTTTCTCTCTTTTTCTCTCTTCTTTCTCTTCAGCTCCTTTTCTTATTCTGAATTCTCTCCCTAAGCCATGTCACCCATATCTATATTTTTATGATCTCTATATCGATGGCAGCTACTTCTTTATTTATACCTCCAGTCTGGAATTCTTTAAGTTTCAGATTTAGAAATGTAACTACCCATACAACATCACCATTAGGTATAAACCAAAAATGCTTTAAAGGAAACTACAAGTTATTGTGTCTAAAACCAAATAAATTATCCTTCCATATAAATGCATGCACACATTTCGCACATAAAATATGGTTTTTCCGGAGTTCAATTTTTAATTCAATTTTGTAAGATGGAAAGAAAGAACTCATTGCAATATTTCCCTTCCCTTTTTGCCCCTCACCATATGCAATCTGTCACCAAGTAATATGCATATGGCACTCAAAGTCTGTCTTAAAATTGTCTATTTATTCCATTCTTCATCATCATTAATAAAAATGATATTATAATAAAGGTCTTCATTAAATCCAGAAGCATCGTCAATAATTAACCATTTATTGTTAGTTAAGAATTTAACATGTCTAGGTCAAAGAGATGTGGTTAGTAATAAAGAATCAATGTACTAAGAAAAAAGTACCTTGAGGATTTGGGAAATTGATAAGAGGTGGCAGCAAGCAACAGATCAATACAGCAGGAAAGGATTTGCAGAGATTTAGCCTGTATTTGATTGCATGTGAATCAACAGTATGTCTATATTGATTTTTTAATAGCACAATCTAGAATCCACAAATAAGAATACTGTACATGGACTCCAATTGGTAATTATTTCATGTAACTCTACCTGTTTATTAGGTTGACTACATATAACATAATGATTCTGTGACTTAATGTCATTCACAATTTTGTGCAGCCATTATCACTTTTTCTAAAACCTTTTCATTACATAAACCAGAAATTTGATGCATTAAGCAGTAACTTGCCATTGGTAATCTCTAATCTACTTTCTGTCTCTATGAATTTGCCTATTTTAGATATTTCATAAAAGCAAAATCATTCAATATTTCTCCTTTTGTGTCTGGCTCATTATGCGTGGTATAGTGTTCCATCTATTTTGTAGTCTGTATCAGAATTTATTGCTTTTTATGGTTGAATAATATTACATGTATATGTATATGTCATATTTTGTTTATCCATTCACCAATATATGGACACTTGGCTTGTTTCTACCCTTCGGCTTTTGAGAATAATACTGGCAATGAACATTGGCACAGTGTCTGAATCCTTGCTTTTGATTCTTTCGAGTATGTACCAAAAGTGAGATTTCTGGATTACATTGGTTAACTTTTTGAGGAACCACCAACTGCTCTGTACAGTGGCTGCACCCTTTATCATTCTTACCCACAACAGACAGAGTTAATCTCACTAATGCCTTTTCAAGTTTGATATTAGTTTAAGAGCTTGATAATTTGGAATTATTGTAAAGAGTTTACTGAAATTTATTCTCATAAATTATGAATGAATTTAAAGTTACAAGGCATAGCACAATGACCTGCAAAAATATTTGAGTCTCTAGAAGGTGATAGAATAATCTAACATACATTTTCTTATTATAAAAAGATTTACATTTGAAGTCCTGATCCTTCATTGATGCAGATTATCATAATAACCCATTTGAGGAGGGCCTGCAATTCAAATTGTCATTAGGGTAATCAAAAATTATTCTGATTCAGCCATTTTTGATTTGTCCAAGCCCCATATGAAAAAAAGTACCCATTTAGAGCTTGCTGTGTAAAGTAGTACTCTGTAGAAATGAGCTAAATTAATTGGTTACTAGAAAAATCACTTTTAAAAAATTCACCTGTTTGAACTAGGTATGATAAGCAATCATATGGAATGTGTGACTGGCTACCCAGCTGCTTTTAGGTTCTGTTCACTGCCAGGACAAAAGAAATGAATATATTTTACAATAGTCATTATGACATTATTAAACAGAAATTATTAATTCCTAAAAAAGGAACTAATCTGATTCCTACCTTTTTTGGAGAATTAGAGACAGATTTATAAGGCAGAGTACGAATAAGATGATCTCTTAATTTCTCTTGATGCTTTGTTATCCCTTGACTCTTCCATACTACTGATATAATTGAGGCAATTTTATTAGGATATAGAAATGTTAAATCTGACTACAGCTGTGCACTCTCAGTGACATGCGAAAAAGTCATGTGAATTATTGTATTTGGAAAATTAACAAAGACCTTATATCTTATAAGCATAGGATAAATATCTTGTGATTGCACACACATTTTTCAAGTCCTCAACAAAAATAGGCTGTTTTGTCAGTATATGGTAATACTGTATAAACCGGACAGTTCTGCCTTAGGAAATCTACTTTTTTTCTAGTTAATTTTCTAATTTCCCACAAATAATTATATCAAGCATAAATATTCATGCTGTTGTTCATGATAATATTTAAATATGTGTAGAATATTATCTTAATTAAGTTTAAGAATCTTAAAGAAAAAAAAAAAGTAGTCCAGAGTAAATGAGAAGAGAGAATTTCCCAGATTCTCTAGTGTTAAGAAAAAAGTTCTGAGCATTTTTATGTTTCTCTTTTGCACCAATCAATCAAGATGTCAATATTATATGTCATTTATGATTCTGAATCACTCAAAATGAGGGTTCAGTTGGTGTGCATACAATTAGTAGTGCCTTGATCTTACGCATTTTCAGCAGTATTATATTCACATTTTAACATTTCAACATACTATGATTTCCTTTCTGGAAAACTTACAATAGCTCTCCAATAAAATACAATAAAAAAAACCCATAGTCCGAACATCATCTCCTTGTTGTTTTTTCAGAATGTTTGGACTTTGTTTCAGCTCCGTTTTTGGCCTGTGTTTCAACACTGTTTCCTGCAGCCTCAGCAGTACTGTTTACTCGGATTTACTCGCTTCATGTTCTCCCTGTAATTCCATCCTCTACCTATAAAAGTCCTACTCATTCTTCAAGTCCAGTTTTGAGGTTAAATGCCAACATTTCCACTAAACTTCTCATGGTTTGTTGAATGGGAAATAATTTCTACTTCCTTGCTACTGTAAGAATTTTTACCACTATTTGCATATCCTTACACTTTGCTTGCAATTACAGCCTCACTTTATGTTTTTATTTTTTTTAATTTTTGAGTTTTAGGGGCCATATCTTCATTGTGGAATTTACCAAACACCCCGCCAACCACCAAATATGTTATAAAGACAAGGAACACTTGAAATAAAATTTATTATTTTGAAATGGCTTACATTCACATTTCAAAGTTACTTTTAAGATTTATTCTTCATTAAATAAAACCATTAACAAAGAAATGATTAAATCAGGAACATGTTTTGCAAGTGATGTGGACAAATTATTGTTAGGAAAATATGAAATAGTGACTTTCTTAAAATACCATTTTGATTTTACTATGAAGTTGTATGTTCATTTTATAAAATAATGAGAAACACAAAAGACCACAGAAATAAAATTACATTTAATCCCACTATGGAGAAAATCCCTAAGTGTGACAAGATCCATTTTTTTTAACTCTTCAAAGGGGATCAGTTCATGGTTTTTGTTTTTGTAATAATAATAATAACAATAATAATTTGCCATTACATTCCTTTTAAATCAATAAATATTAAATAAATATAAATAAATATTAAAGAAATATTCTTAAATGTTATTTTTTTAACAAATACCTAGTACTCCTTTCTTGTACACTCCTTTTTCTTTTCTCCTTTTTTTTTTTAAGGTTTATTGTATTTATTTGAAAAAGAGAGGCCTTCCATCCGCAGATTCACTCCCTAAATGGCTGCGATGGCTAGAGTTGGGCTGATCCAATGCCAGGAGCCAGCATTTCCTCCAGGTTTCCCACATGTGTGCCGGGGTCCAGGGACTTGGGCCATCTTCTATTGTTTTTCCAGGAACATTAGCATGGAGCTGACTGGAAGTGGAGCAGCCAGGACTGGATCCAGGACCCATATGGGATGCCTGCAGGGGTTGCAGGCCAGGGCCTTAACCTGCTACACCACAGTGCTGGCCCTATACTTCTTTTTCTTATGTATTGCAAATATCTTACTTTTTTGCTATACCTAAATCACCTTAACTTCATACATGTTTTAATCTTTATGATCGTATTAGATTATATTCTTAGAATAAATTTCTAAAAATGGTATTGTCAGTTCCTATGTCAGTTCCTATTCAAGCTAATGAAATGTATTAATAACTTGCCATTTAAACAATTTTTGTCAATTTCTTTTGAAAGCAATAGCATTTTAGAATGCCCACTGCTGACATCCTTAATCACCCTGCTTCTGACACTAGTTCCACTCTATAAAGTATTCCTCAAAACTGGTGTCCAGTACAGTTCTTTTCTACTAAAAGATATTAACATTCTTTCTGAAGAAAAAACAATTGAATTAAATGTGTAGTAACCTAAATTCTCTTTTATCTTATAGTTTCTGCATATCTAAAAAATACATGTTTAGGAGGTAGTTGTATTGTGAAATATTAATGGCAGGTAGTATACTACAAATTCTGAAATGCCAACTGAATTAAAGAAGTGTTCTACTTCTGGAGTTATACTGCCTAGATTCAAAATGCTACCTGTCACTTACCATTGTGTGATGTTGGGAAACATATCTCATAGCTCTTAGCTGCCATTTGCTTATTCACAAGGCAGCGCTAATGATGATGCATTCTCTGAAGGGCAAACTGAGAACTAGATGTAATAGTGCAGTATAGTATGTTGCCCAGTTCCTGCCACCAAAAATTCTCTGCAAAATAGTATTATTAACTTTATCTGCAATATTTGGAGAATACATGCTTAAAATACAGGTTCACTCCTTGACATGTTCAATAAATGGCTTTGTCTGTTGTAAAATGAGTTACAGTACATAAAGAAGAAACATGGAAAACAATATTAATTTTCAGCTCACTTTCATAACACTTCTTGAAATACATATGTAATTAACGTCTATCTTAGAACATTTAAATAATTTGGGAAAATTACTATGTTGCATTGGTCAAATGAAAAAAGTATGTTACTCAACATTACTATATCAATTAGAATTCATATGAATATTTAAAGGATTCTGGTAATAATTCATGTGGTAAAATCCAAAAGCAGTCTTTTTAATAAATGAAAAGCTTCCAGATCAAATCTCTTCATGATATTCATACATATTTTCTTGTCTTGAGTTAACATAACCATCAGGGTTACAATTTCACCTATAACTAACTTAAAGAAATAAGACAGGTAAGAAGAAAAGAACTGCCTTTCATAACACAAATATAGAATTAAACTGTCAAGACTTGAAATGTTCAACATACCACATGTAGGGTGAGATTTTTTGAAATTCAAATACTTTTGAGTCTGATAGGAAATGAATGTATTGGCCAGAAAACTGTGACAATTAATTGCAGAATGGCTGAATTTTAATGAAAGGCTCTAAGGGGAAAAAATGATGAAATGAATGTGCTATTTGCTTTTAAATCATTTACGGTTGAATAATTTATGTTATCGTTAATTCATCCAGTTAAATTATACAAAATGAATACAATATGAATACAAAAGGTTTAAAGATGTCGGGTTTTTGCTTTAAAATGTTTGCCAATAATCACACTCCCTTTTTATTACTATTTTAATGGTTTCATATATTGTAATATGAATTAGAAGACTAAGAGTAAACAATGTAGTGACTTTTCTGGATTGTAAGTATTTGACCTATATCTTCAAACATTTACAGAAAATCTTGTGTATATGCAGGTTAGGTGTTATCCAAAAAAACTAGCTTAGCTGGACAATAATACTCTGATAGTCCCCCATATTTGACACACCCTATTTTCCCCAATTCTGTGTAACAGCATTCTTCAGTTGTTTAGGCTAAAAGAATTGGATGACACTTAACTTCTCTGGAATCCATCAGCAAATCCTGTCAGAAGCCACCTATAAAATATATCCCGTATGCTTTTCAGAAATACCTGCTGCTGCCACCTTTACCTAAACCTTAATTATTCCCTCTCCTCCATTCTATTTCTTCTGGATTATTAAAATAGTCACTTAATCATTCTTCTTGCTTTGGTAATTGCCGTCTCCCAGTTCCATTCTAATGCAGCAGTCAGAATGATCCTTATGAATAGACGTTAGAATGAGTCAGTCTTCTCAGAACTCCCAGTGGTTCTCCATCTCTCTCAGAGTAAAGCCAAGGGTCTTATAATACACTTGATAGCACTATCATCATCAAGATCCCTGCTGCTTCTCTAACGTTGTCTCCTACCTCTCTCTTCCTCTTGTTCTCTGCTGTCTCCTCAGGCACATTGCACATGCTTTCACCTCAAAGCTATAGCAGCTCAACACTCAGAACAAATGCTAATGACTTCACCATCAGTATGGTCTCACCAAAAGTCCTAGAATCCAAGGTACATGCTAATATACAGACTGCCTGACTCAACATACACAATAATTTATGCTTTATGTAGCATTTCTACTATATATTTTACCTAGACTCAAAAAAAGACTACTTCCTTATAATCTTTCATACCACTAATAATTAGGTAATGAGTCAAGACTAGGCTTTTGTTATTATGTAATTGGCAAAAGAACCAGACAAGCCAGGAAGGTTGGATCCGTGTACTCAATGGAACTAGATTGCTGCAGTTTAGAAACAAAAGCAAGGCTGAGACCAGTTATTCTAAGAGCAAACAAATGACAGATGCTCAAAGGTGAATCTGCCACTAAAAAGTCCTCATCTAGGACAAGATCCAAGCAAAGATAATAACAGGATGTTGGAAGAAATCTAATTATTTTGTTATTGATGTAGATATTTATCAGTGGCCAATTGGCACTAGGAAAGAACAAAGAGAAAGAAAATGAAATAGAAACTGTACTAATGGTGGGATGTTGGTGTTCAGCCCCTGGAACTGGGACTGCCTGTTAGAGAAGAGTTTTATGAAAAGACAGAAGACCATGGAAGAGTACATTCAATGAGAAATTGAATTATAGGGCAGTTAATACCATATTATCATGATAGTAGAGAAGAATTCCATTTCTGAGTATCTAGACTAGAATTAGTATCTCACTAATTCCAGTGCCACTTTGGAATTAGTGAGAATCATTTTTCCCATTTTTCAGGAACAGAAGTGACCCTGGGAGTGAAGGAAAAGCTCAGTTGCACCACCCTGCTGAGGTATTCCACTCCACACAGTGCTTTAAAGAAATATGAACTTTGGAGCTGACAACATAGTGGTACATGTTGAGTGACCTCCTACAGCCCCAGCATCCCATATGGGTGCTTCTTCGAGTCCCAGCTGCTCTACTTCTGATCTAGCTCCTGTTAATGCACCTGGGACAGCAGTAGAATATGGCCCAAGTGCTCAGTTCCCTGCCACCCAAGTGGGAGACCAAGATAAAGCTCCTAGGTTTGGCCTGGCACAGCCCTGACTGTTGGCAGCCACTTGGGGAGTGAACCAGCATATGGAAGAGTTCTCTCCCTGTCTATCTTTGTGTGTCTGTCTCTCTCTAGCTCCTCCTTTCAAATAAAATAGACCTTAGAAAAGAAATAGGAACTTGTAGGAATAAAGTGGTGGTTGTAATTGCCAATAGGGTGACCAAGAGAGCCCTTACTTAAAATATATTAAAATAAAAAAAGAGGTGAGGCTAGCTAGCGCGTCATGGAGATATCTGGGGTAGAGTATTCTAAGCACGGGGAGTAAGACCAGATGCCCTGCTTGAAGAGTTGCTAGGAGGCTAGTGTAGCTTGGAGTAGAGTGAAGATAAAGAGAAGTATGGAAAATGGGCTGGGTCTGGGGCATATCCTATGGGGCCTTATAAGTCACTATGGTGTGAACTTAAACTTTTATTCTGAGTAAGATGGAATGCCACAAAACTGATTTAACAGATGCATATGTGGTCTGTGCACCAGGGAGAAGCTCATAAGCATGCCCTTCTTTCATTCCTAGACCAAGCATTGCAAATGATTAGCTAAAAGCTACAAGAGAAGCAAATGGAGTCTTCCATATTGTTTATTTTATTTTTATGTGATAGTAGTCTCTTCCCAAATAAGCTTCAATAATTTGTACATGCTGTGCTTTATACACCCCACCCAGACATTTTATTCTTTAACATTCCAATTCCATCTAATTTTGTAGTTCAGTTGCCCTAAAACTAAATTAAATCACATTTATTGAGAGTCTGCATATGCCAGACACTGCACTATATGCTTTATATGTAGAATCTCATTTACTTCTCCAACAGTGCATAATAATCATCACCATCATTTTACTGATAGGGGAACTACTAGGCAGAGACCTTTTGGAGTTCCAGAACGTGTTCCTCGGCTAGGGTTGACATAATACCTGTTTTTGAGGATCTGAGTTTCCTCTTCAAATATTTTCTTTAGGATGACTATATTAGTTAGGAGAGAGTGCATTCTACAGGTTGGATATTTCTGAGTGAGAAGACGATCTTTCCTCCTCTGATCTTTGTTACAGCCTGAAGTATTGCTTGAGCTCTAGTCTAGTGATTTGACATACTTAGACTAGAATCAGAACAAAGAGGTTTGTATTCAAACTCATCCACTTACCTGCTGTGTGGTATGTCTGGTATCTTATTTTTTGTCCTCTATAAAATTATACCTAAAAACATGTACCTAACAAATAGTACCTGATAGTATCTAAAGTTGGATTGAAACCCTATAAACACGGGAGTTCACATTCTTAGAGAAAACATACAAAATTAGACACAGAACTGAGTGTTTATTTACATAGAGAAAAGAAAACATTGTGAAACACAAATTTTAAAAATCTGACAAATGCATTATAAACTCTAGGGGAAAATGGCATTATTGTTTTATACCTACCATTACTCTATAATCCATTTTTATTCATTTTTCATCTATTTCTGTCTAAATATTCTCTAATCTCCTTTTCACTTGACTGCAATTTGATACTATCACATCACACAACTGATTACATAGTAAAATAAATTTGGGTATTATTTCAAGGACTGCCTTCTTCAAACTTTGAAGTGAAATTTGCATATCAAACGGTGAGCAGGCAGGCCATGCAATTAAGCCTATTTAACTGCTGTTCCACAAGCTAACCTGCCAAAGTTTAGTAAAGCTGGTTTTAGGACATTAACACATTGCCTTTTCTGTCCTGATATAATTAACAACCCATGAACTATGATATGGCATGAAAGTGATAGTCATTCTACCCTACCAGGCTTTGTCCATTGGAGTTAAGTGCAGCAAACAAAGGAGAGGTGTTGAAGAAATACTTTGGGAAAGCATGATAGGACAGCCTCAGCAGAGTGACCTGACCAAGGACTGTTGGAAAAGAATTGTCAGAGGCAGCCTCTCCTGGGAGCCACTGAAAGGGCAAGCTGTCCCGTACAAAAGTCTCCAGGAAGCCCCTAACCTAACCCAGCAACATGCACAGGATCTGCTTTTTAACCTCCAGTCCCATCAAGGAATTACACTGATATGTGTGCAGTGTACTTTTTCAGTAGAACCAGTTCCCTACAGGCACTCAATGTATGTTTGTTTAATTCAACCAAATTTGAATTTAATTAGGTAATGCTGGTTACCTGGTATAAAATATGAAGAAACTTACTGAAGCTCAGACTTATTTTTGGCTATTTTAAGGTAGTTACCGACTTTGATAATAAAAGAATGAACAGGGCTATATATATATTTTTTTTAATTTATTTGACAGATAGAGTTAGACAGTGAGAGAGAGAGACAGAGAGAAAGGTCTTCCTTCCGTTGGTTTACCCCCAAAATGGCTGCTATGGCCAGAGCTAGCCGATCTGAAGCCAGGCGCTTCTTCCTGGTCTCCCATGTGGGTGCAAGGGCCCAAGAACTTGGGCCATCCTCCACTGCCTTCCTGGGCCACAGCAGAGAGCTGGACTGGAAGAGGAGCAACTGGGGACTAGAACCCTGCGCCCATATGGGATGCCGACGCTGCAGGTGGATTAATCAAGTGAGCCACGGCACCTGCCCCAGGACCATAATTTAATATTAGGCCAGCATCTCTTCTTATTGTAGGTATTTGTCAATAACTTTTCTGTCCATGATACAGAGTGATGAATATATTTGTAATACTCTCGAGTTCACATTTAACACCAGTTTGCAAACTGAAAGCTGTCTACATTTTTTCCACTGATCAATTTCTCAAACTATTTCTCAAACCACTCATAAATAAAGCCGTGCAAATAAAGCAGTCTGATTGTATACTGTGATAACATGCTGTAGGGATGCGCAGGTATGGGTGTAAGATCCTATATTCTTATCCAAGTTGCTTTTAATTTTAAAATTTTTCAGTGTCACATAAAAATTTTACATATTCATGGGGTAGTATGTGACACTTCTATATGTACACATTATGTAACATCCAAATTAGTATAAACATCTCATTACTCAAATATTTATTACGTCTTTTTGGTATAAGTATTAAAAATTCTTATAGAATTATTTAATAAAAGCATCTCATGGTTACCTACGGTGCAATAGAACCCCAGAACTTTTAGTTCCCATGTCACTGTAATTCAGCACCCATTAACTGACATCTCCTCAACCATCCCTCCCCCTGCTCTCCTCAGTCTCAGATAACTCTTATCCAAATTTTATTTGTTCTTAAGGATGTGATCTTGCAAGCCACTAATTATTTGTGGACTACAGATTCCTTAGGTCAATGGAGTTAAACAAGTTACTGAGAAAGAAATCTTGACATGAGCATACCTGTCTGTATGTCTTTAGCACCCAAATCTGTTGGTTAAGAGCACAGTCTGATGAGCATGCTGCAATTCTATGTGCCAGATTGAGAATACTGCGTACAAACCCTTATTGCTTTAATCAACCTTTGAAGCTGTCTCTAATTCACTTGATACGATAGCTTAGAAAGTTAGTAAATAGTAAAGAAAAAAGCAAACTCAGCCTTTACCTCTCTAGGTTGTGGGACTTTGTACACAAGCCCTATGGCCAGATAACCTGGACAATTTAAATTATTCTTACATAATTGCCAATAAGGAAACTAATGTTGATCCAAGCTCAAAAGGTTTGGAAAGACAGAGCATTGCTAACCCATGAAATTTAAAATGCATAATGAGAATTTTACATTCAAAAGTATCTGGGCCAGCACTGAGGCTCATTAGGCTAATCCTCCACCTGCGGTGCACCAGCACGCGGGGTTCTAGTCCTGGTCGGGGCACCCAGTTCTATCCTGGTCGCTCCTCTTCCAGGCTAGCTCTCTGCTGTGGTGCGGAAGTACAGTGGAGGATGGCCCAGGATGTTGGGCCCTGCACCCACTTGGGAGATCAGGAGAAGCACCTGGCTCCTGGCTTCGGATCAGCATGGTGTGCTGGCCGCAGTGGCTATTGAGGGGTGAACCAACGGAAAAGGAAGACCTTTCTCTATGTCTCTCTCTCTCACTGTTTATACTGTCAAAAAAAATAAACAAATAAATTAATTTTTAAAAAAAGTATCTGACTTGAATAAACCAATAAATCCCAAAACCAGTGTGCTAAGTTTCTCAGGGAATGAGTTCACAGATTTCTTATCTTCAAGTAGTTACTAGCTATCTCTTAGGTAGTAAAGAAAACAAAAATATATTTGTTGGCTACTAAGATAAGCAATTTAACTATAGATATAACCCAAGACTTTTAGTGAGAAGAAAGGAAAAAAAAACAACATTTTGCTTTATTTACTATAAAGATTGGAATAGCAGCAACTGGAAGAGAAGGAATTAACCTGGAAGGAGGTTAGTGTTGGTTCTTCTCTGCTCTCAATGTACATCACTGTGGCTGATATCTAGCTGTCTTTGGAATTACTAACCAAAGTTTAAGAGAGCTAGCATTGTTGGGATTGGTTCTAAAATATTTATTTATTTAATTGGAAAGACAGAATTACAAAGAGAGAGACAAAGAGAGTCCATCTGCTGGTTCACTCCCCGGATGGCTGCAATGGCCAAGACCCATCTGGGTCTCCCACATGGGTTGCAAGGGCCCAAACACTTGGGTCATCTCTTGCTTTTCCCAGGCCATTATCAGGGAGCTGGATCAGCAGTGGAGCAGTCCCGACACAAACCAGCTTCCATATGGGACGCTGGTGTCATAGGAGGCAGCTTTACCTTCTATGCTACAATGCCAGCCTCATTTGTTGAGAATTTAAAAAATATACTATCTTGAGTCCCGGAAAGAAGGAAAATGTGTCTGGCTTCTTGCACTGCCCTTTCTTAAAACAAACAAACAAACAAACAAACAACTATGCAAATTAAACTGTAAAGAAAAATAAAAATAAAATAAAATAAAAATACAACTCTATTAAACACAATTTCATGCCTGGCTTCTGTAACAGAGATTTTTTTAAATCAATTTCTTTTGAATATATGAGCTGCATAATATTTCACCATGGAGCTTCTCAGTACTACTTGCTCTAAATAAACATTGCAATATTGACTCCAATACACATAATGAATTATGATGATCATTGGCAGAAGTCATACATTTCAGAAATTCTGATGCCCTTCATAGACTGCCATTTATCCAAGGGAGAAAATCTTCAGGAATTGCAACTGTAGTGAGATGTGAATTTAATTAATTCTTTATTTTAAAACCTGTATATTCTTTCGAGAGAAGAGCAGCCTCAGATTCTGCATGTAGTGCAACTGCCCTGTGCTAAGCTAAATTGAAAAGCGTGGTAGTACTTTGGTTCTCCCTTGTTCCTGAAAATTCTTTCTCATTAGGAAACCTCTACAGGAAAACCCAAAGTGTTTCCTTAAAAGGTTTGAGCTCTTTTCTCTTTGTGTAATCTCATTTTAGCAGCCTGCCTTGTGAAATAATCAAGGGAATTTTTTTGAAGCAAATTGTTTTAAATCTGAATGGCAGATAAATTAATTATGTTGAAACATTGACTTTAGATTGAACAAAAATTTCAAAAATTAAACAAATAAAATTTTAAAGCTCCTTTTTTACAAAAGGAAGTCAGGATTCTACTCAAACTGGGTTTAGATTGAAATTATTTTGCTCAGTAGAATTTGATCCTGCCTAGCCATCAGGGAAATGCAAATCAAAACCACAATGAGGTTTCACCTCACTCCAGTTAGAATGGCTCTCATACAGAAATCAGCAAACAACAAATGCTGGTGAGCAAGTGGGGGAAAATGTACCCTAATACACTGCTACTGGGAATGTAAACTGGTGCAACCACTGTGGAAGACAGTATAGAGATACCTCAGCAATCTGCATATAGAC